>CM070603.1:30329476-30965909 GCA_036346395.1 Hsuehochloa calcarea
CGAGTCTCTGGCTCATTCTTACTTTGTTGTTTAATTTAGGTGATCGGTGATGATGGCTATCTTGGGGAGGGAGTAGAACCGCACCATTCACACATTTCATCTTACTCCAGACTCCATTAATAATATTTGGTTATGTCATTCATTGGTTAAGTGTTGAACTGTAATAAATTAACTTGACCATGATTGCTTTACACTCCTATGTTAAATGTGTTTTCTTCACTTAATTGGATTCAGTAATTGTTCATAATATGGTTTTGGGACATCCATTTTATTCTTTTAAATGAGTTTTGTGTAAATTCTTTCGCTTCATAGTTGTATGTTAGTTTTTTTAGTGGCATCTTGGCTTCCGAATAGCCAGGGTGTTACAAACACGTGAGAGAATATAAGTTCAAGGTAGGTCGCACATGGTGTATCAGTGTATGCGTGAGTAAGATACTCTAATACCATGTAAACTAATAAGATAATTTACCACACACATAATCAACGTATTTTTTGAGATTAAATAGAGGTACATGTGCATGCATTTTTTTTTAAAAAAAATAACTAATAGAGTAAGAATAGGGTTGTGCAGCTATATGATTTATGCATAATGAAAAATGGTTAGTTTCTAAGAACCTAACAACTTATTATGTTCAATGATTTTCTTCCATCAAAACTCATACTTCAATTACGTTCCTTAGGTCATAATTTCCTTCGAGCTTCTATTGTCATTTCCAATGTTTATGATATATTTAAAATCTAAATAGCATACAAGATACGTAAATATATTCTCAAACGTTTATACAAAACTTTGAAACAAATCTAGCTGTGCAAATGCAGGAAAAATACCCTACTAGTTTGAGGTAATTTGGGGGGGAAGAGCAGGAGAAATAGAAAGGGGACTACGAAGAAGAAGACCAGTAGAGGTACAACTCAATATTTCATTTCATCTATGCGTTTTCTCACACACAATTACATGATCTCTTATACTCACCCACACACACACTGCTCATTGGGACCCAGCGCCCATGCACCAGGCCCACGCACACAGCATACAGGACCTCTTCTCATCTACCTGACCTCACTTGTCTGCTTCCTCCGGCGCAGGTGTGACAGCGCACTAAAACAGTTTAAAGACGTGCGCCCACACAGTGAGGTCAGGAGTCTCCACCGAGAGAATTGTTTTCCTGTGCCAATGTCAAAATCGACACTTTTTTCGGAAGAAAGTAGGATAGCAACATCTTATGCACGAGGTAGACGATCAAGATCAACCCAGAAGCTAGCATAGCAAAATTCTGGTCTAAATCATATCCAAATTATGACCAGTAGACCTGGTAATACTAGCTTGATTGCAATAGCATAGTAGAATGATTTTTTTTCCTCGTTGACATGCCCAAATAAAGAAAGAAAGCAACACTATTTCACAGATCCAGCAACGCAACAAAAGACCAAACAAAAGTCTCCGGTCCGGTCCAACCAACGTTTCCATTATCTGTAAGCCTATCAATACAAATTCATTACATAAGTACAACAATTCCAGCTGTGCTTTTTCTTTGCTGTCCCTTTTGAACCAGAGACTGGTTGTGGCAGACCGCCAGGCAGCATACGGTCAAAATCAGGTGTACAAACTACCAACCGAAGAACAAAATAATCCAGTATGAATGCATCAGTCCTTTCACATATTACTGGATCCTGAGGCCTTGTCCAGGTCCCTCCTGTTCATGTAAAAGAAGGACGGTTTGTCTGTGAATGCTGATTTTATGAGGATTGGTGAAAATCCTGCATATCCCTTGTCAACATTAGCCAAACCGACATCAAGAATGTACTTCACGAGTTCATGTTTCTTGACAAATGGTTGCGCTGCAAATTCCTCCACTGGCATCCACTGCATTTAAGAACTGGAGTGTCAACAGAGCATTCACACCAAAGTAGTTCAAATATTGGGAAAAAAAACTATTAAATCGCTTGATTCTGAAATGCAGGTTCCAAATACCTGAGCTGCCTCAATTTCTGATTCTTGCTTAGTAATGCCAAAGGAAAGCGGCCGTAACATGCACACAAAAAATAGTTCCGATTTATCAAAAAAAGCTTCGTGGCTCTGCCTGCACATTGTAGTTAGATACCCACATGAGAGAGAAAATTTAGTTCAAACTGCAAACGAAACATATAGATCGATTCAAATAAATTGCAACAAAAGAAATGATTCACTAGTTAATTTCCATGTGGTCCAAAACTTCATGTTTCATTTCCATTTTTCCTTAACTAATCTCACTAACAGTAGGTTATGGAGTTAATCACAGGGTTAAAAAACCCAGAACCGGCCAGTTTACCGGTGACTGGCCGGAAACGGTAACCGGCCGGTTACCGGATTTACCCAAAAAAACCGGATGGAATTCATTTGAATTTGCTTAAAAACCAGCTAAAATTCGAAAACTAGAATTTGAATTAGCTAAACCGGGAAAAACCGGCCGGGTTTTCTGTTCCCAGACCCGACCGGTAAGACCGGTTACCGCTGGTAACTGGCGGTAACCGGCCGGGTTTTTTTATCTCTGGTTAATCGTCAGCAGGCCCCAGTAAGATTCTTCTCATCTTATGCTGGCTTTACCAGAACAATCAAAATTATGGATAGACAACTCAGCCAGAGAGGATAAAATTTGTGAGTTGAAGGAGTTTACATATTCTCTACCATTTCAATTCGACACAAAAAAATTGATGCAATCTCAACATACAGTATACACTATAGAAGACCACTGATATTTGGAATATAGTTGATAGAATGGGTAGATGAAACAACAGAGCTTGGTGTCACATAAATACATAGACCTGGTAAGTTGGTATCAGACTGATTTTACAAGTTTCTTAATTATTCTTTGGATTTTTGATAGAGGACAAAACTAGGACCAGAAGTCCAGTGGTTACCTGAAGGCAAGCACTTCAACAAATTCTGTATCAATCTGAGACATGATCCAGGAAGATAAAGAAAAGGAGTATGAGCAACGATGGCAGCATTTTGTCAGCATCAGTTTATAGAACACAATTAGTACTTCTCTCTAGGATAATACATACCCCCGTCTCTTCTTTTACTTCTCTTATAGCTCCAATGTTTATATCTTCCCCCTGCATGTATCAAGATCTTGTAGATTATAAAGAGAAGCAGTAAATAAATTTCTACGAATAACATCTCTACATGTCCAGAGCAGAAATATTTACTGGTTCAACAACTCCAGTTGGAAATTTCCATACACCTAGTCCTCGAAGTACACCATTCTTTTCTTGGACAGCCAATACCTGCAAAAGTAATTAGGATTTCAGGGATAAAACAAGACACATACATTACCTAAGAAAGATGCTACCTAGCAGGATGCCCTGTTGTGAGATCCATATATAAGCTCTTAACATCAATTTTAAGAGGCTGCAAAGGAGGCAACAGAACCATGACTATATGAATCCTTCAAATAGTGCTTTCATATTCATTTGTACCTCTCTTTTGTCATTCATTACAAAAGCTCCAACCCTCACACGGTGAGTAGCATTTACAGGTAATGTATTAGTCGTATTTGGAAGCCAGTATGCAAGCATTAAGTAAGTTTCCTCTGCGTGATGGTACCAGAATCCTTCCTACATCAAAATGAAGTAAAAGCGATTCAGAGATCAAGTTCAAATAGCTTCTTGTACATAAGCCTTACCTCCTGTTTTTATTTATATAGTAAGATACCCTCTTACTGTTTCTCTTTATAAAGAACAAAGATCACGCCCAAACAGAGTTATAACTATAAAGAACAAAGATCACGCCCAAACAGATTTATAACATAATGAGCATACCAAGTACTATCAAAACCTAGAATTATTGTTATTTTCAACTAAAAAAAATACATTATTATACTAAAGTATTGCGATTCGAAAATATTAGTTAAGTGACAAGTTAAATCAAGAATGGGAGCTCATGAAACTAGTTTTATTACCAAAGAAATATGAAATATGTGAGTTTAGTTACCTCTACTACTGGTTGAATAAGGTTGGCAAGGCTGATGGGCAATTTTATCCAGACACCTCTTATTCCCTACAATGAGGACAACACAAAATTACAATTATAGAGATAATAAATGGAAAGCTCCTATAGAAAACTATATTTAGTTAACAACTGGGTGCAGGCTATGCATTGTAACATTATCTCCTTGAGGTAGCCATGAATAGTTCAATTTGATAATAATATACACTGTATTTGAATGAGTGTGTTTCCTTGTTGGAATAATTTAATCATAGGGATAGCCATTATGCATAGCACTAAGAAACACTTAACACTACATGTGTATTTGAATGAGACTGTTTCCTTGTTGGTATAATTTAATCTTAGGCATTGCCATTATGCATAGCACTACATCCTATGGGCCTTTGCAGTCACAACCAGGGTTAAAAAGACCGCATGCGCGCAATTACGGCCGGCGGCCGTGCCGTAAACGATCGATTCTTGGTTTTCGGTTGAATTTCGTTAAATTTTCTTAAAATCATTCAAAATTCGAAATTGAAATTTGAATTTGCAAACTCGGAAAAACCGGCGGGATTTCAAATCCATTTCCACCGATCAAACCGTTATCGTGCAGAATCGTGATTCTGGCCGGTATTTCAATCCATGGTCACAACTGTACATCAAACATTTGCAGAGGTTGCATTTTGTTATGAATTGATTGTGTGTATTGAAGAGAGGCCCAAAGGGCGGTATATATAGGAGTACAAGATAGAGATAAGGATATGTTAGAGATAGATTCTATCTCTAACATATCTCTAATACCTTATCTCTAATATATCTCTAACACCCCCCCTCAAATGCAAGGCGTATGCAATAGCATTGCATTTGGAAAGGGTTGACACTAAAATATGAAAATCCAAATCCGAGTCTTCATAATGTTGTCGTAGCATGCAGCTCTTGAAAAATATGTCGAGTATCAAAAGATCTTCTCCCATCCGGTGTCATGTGACAGCTCATAAGGCACAAGGTGCAGGAGCGAAGTCGACCGCGGCAACACGGCGAAGAAGATGATGAAACCAACAAATATAGAGAGAACTGTCAAATCAAGTCGAATAGGAATTGGTGGAAGCATGGCGGCGCAAATCGTAGCCCAAGACGGCGGCGACGCAGTGCACAAGGAGTGCAACGAATGCACAATGCAAAAGAAGCGCAACGCAATGCACAAGAAGCGCAATGAGGCGCGATCGCGAAGAAGAAGCGCGCAATGCACAAGAAGCGCAATGAGAGCGCGATGTGGAAGAAGCGGCGGCGGCTTGAACGCTTGAGGCGGCGGATCTGCGGCTCGAAGAAATAGCGACGGAGGCGGCGCGCTGCTATGCATAAGGCAATTCCTATACTTCTATGGTGACAAGAAATTTGTGGACTCGCATGGCGAAGACGAACTCAAAATTGAGTACTACGAACTTGGATGGGCGCAATGGAAGAAAAACGACACAAGCGGGAAAAACCTAAGGATAACTAGCGGTAAATACTAGCGGTAGATAGCTTTAACGTGAAGAAACCGTGAGAAGCCGGGTGAAGAAATCAAAGTAGCGAAGACGGAGCGAAGCGAAGTAACCGAATGGATAACGGCCGTGATGCCCTTGGACTTAGGCTTCGGAAGTTGGAGCAGCATTCGGTCATCAATAAGGTGGTGCGGATGCTCGGTGTGTCTCTTGGAGTGCAGTTACGTGGTTGCACTGCGCGCCCGCCTGTTTCAAGTTGCATAGTGGCGCAGCGCTTAAGGCGAAACTCGGGCGTCTCGGCGCTGAGGGCAACAAAGTTTTCCCAATTCCCTCCGCCTCTGTCTGATCTTCTCTTCTCAAAGCATCGCGATGGCCTCCCGACCGACACCGCCGCCTCCTCCGGTCCACCAACCCCACGGCCGGTTCGTCCCCGCCAAGCCGTCGGCGAAGCGGCTCGACGCGCCGATCGCCGCCAGCGTTCCGGCTCTTCTGAGCCGACTCTCCGAGTCGGCGCGGCGCTCATTGTCCGGCCGGCGGCCGTGGGCGGAGACCGCTTTCGGCCATTCGGCGTTCTCGCGGCCGGACTCCTCTCCGACGCCACTGCACCTTGAGGAGAGCTTGCGGTAGGCCTTGCGTGCCGCCTTCTCCTCAACATCGCCAGCCAGGGATCGGCGTGGAGCCTCCGCCTCCTGCCGGCCGACCCGGCGGCGCAGGAGCCAGAGAGATGCGCGGTGGCGGAGGAAGCGAGGTCGTGCGGTGCGGCAAAACCCGAGGGTCACTCGGCAGCGAGGCGGCGCGAATCGGAGACGCGCAGTGGCCGGCTCGAGATGGGATCTTCGGATGTAGATCTGGGGAGGTCGTCGCCGAGGGCGAGGAGATCAGCGATGGTGGCCTGGCGGCGAGGCTGGGAGAGAGCACGGGCGGCGAGGCCGCCCCCGGGAGTGGAGATTGATCCTCCGGGCAAGGCAGTGGCAATAGCAACAGCGCTTCTGATGAGACCCAGTAAACCCTAAAGCTCTGATACCATGTTATGAATTGATTGTGTGTATTGAAGAGAGGCCCAAAGGGCGGTATATATAGGAGTACAAGATAGAGATAAGGATATGTTAGAGATAGATTCTATCTCTAACATATCTCTAATACCTTATCTCTAATATATCTCTAACACATTTAAATGATCCATACCAGATATCAATGTACATCCAGGGCATGATTTTTTGCTAGACAATGACTTCTATGTACACCTACAATACAGATTATTAACTTATTGATCGTGCAGTGTATAGCATAGTTGCCATGGATTTTTGCGATAAGCTGATAAACTATCCACAATTCAAAATTTAATCGTTGGGATATTTATATTGCACATATAGACATGCATTTATAGGAGGATGGATTTTTTTAACAAGTGATATCAGCACATGTGATACCATCCTTAAAAAAATCCTATGCACTGTAGGGTATACCCATGGTCAAGGAAATAACCTGCTCCCTCCATTTCGACAATGACACTTTCAAGGAAGTTGAAAACACTTGGGGGTCCATTGGGGTCGTCATCTCAACAATGACACCTCCATATTTGTCATTCACGAAAGGTAGCATCTCGACGTCCCCAGTCCTCTCAGCCAAAGCCGACTCTGCCACCACTGTTGAATTGGTAGAACTTGACATGGCTCTGCTTCCCACTACACCTCTCTGTTTCTCCCTGCACGTACTAAATTTCAACAAGAGAACTCATGGACTGCCATTGCGAAAATTAAACATCTATAGCATTTAGCACAAGCAAAACATCACTTTTTTAGAAATAACAAAACTGCATTAGATGGAAAGGGGGGTGGTAGATATGCGGTGCTACCAATCATGAAAATTTCAGGTCCGTACTCTGTACCATGACCAATAAATTGACAAAATGGAAAGGGGGGTGGTAGTGATGACTGCTGAGGATGGGCAGGAAAGGTATAGCCACCACTAAATTGTCTCTATCCCATTTCTTTTCCCTATCATGAGCATCTTTTTCATCAATCCATCTTTGTTTCTTTCTCCTAGGTCTACCATCCGGCATCCCAGCATTTGGGAATGGGACGCTCCACGTCTATCTATCCCTGCCACACCTATTTCCTTCCTTGTTTATAATTTTTACAAAATCACGAGAAATATTTCACGCGAGTTCAGATCACATTGTAATGGCAGCTCGATAAGACGCGCAATACGGAGAATGAGAATCTAAAAAACACTGAGATAATCCTAAATCGATCCGCAGAGAGCGAAACTATCGATCTAACGCAGCGTAATTGCGTCGGATTTAAGCACACAACGACAGCTTCCCAGGCTTCACTTTCGAATCTGTTGAGAGTTAAAACACACAGCGACAAGCCAAGCACGGGCTGACGGGCGCCAGTGCGGGATCGAGCACGCACCTCCGGCTCCGAGGAGCGCGCCGCGGAGGAGCGGAAGCCTCGGGTGGCCAACGCGGCGGAGCCCGCCGGGAGGAGGCGTTGGCGGCGGGGCAGAGCGTTGGCGGCGGGGAATGCCCCTCGCGTTTTATTACGGGGACCCCGACAGAGCAGGCGGAGGTAAGTGGAAATAAAATCTTGGTATTTTTAGTGGTAATTAATGAACGTGGGGCCCACTAGCACATTCCGCGCGCGGGACGCGCCGCTTTTAGCGTGGCCGTGGATGTGTGGGAACGGTCGAGGCGGCGTGATGGCAATTTGGGGATTTTGGGCGTATTCGCGCGGAGATTGAGAGGTGGTGGGTTGGAAATGGTAACAGGTCGGATACCAGTTTTTTATCTAGAAAAAAACAACCCAAGCTCGGATGGTACCGACGGCTGAATTTTATTTAAATTTACTTAAAAAGGTGGCGTGCAACAAGCTATAGCACGCGCGCTTTGTCCATCGGTAGTGTACCGAAGTGCACGGTCCAACCTGTGAAGGAAGCTGTGATGAAGTGCATAGTAGAAGGCCGCCAGCAAGGTCGGTCGCCCGAGCAAAGATCTTTGGCTCGGTCTTCACGGTCAAGGAGCCGATCGACCACTGCGACTCGCGAGCCTGCTGGCGACATCGAAGCGTGACTTCGCATATATTGCAAACCTCATCACGCACCTAGTTGAGGCGGGCGTGTCATCCCCAGCCGATGATGTCGGAAGTCGTCAATGAGGTTGGCTATCCAATTAGCTTCTGACAGGTTCGACGAGCGCAGCGAGAAAGTCATCGAGACTATGTACGGGACATACGAAGGCGTACAACCTTGTGCGAGATTGCTTCACCAGTGCGGATCAAACCCCGCACGTACATAAACAAGCTGGGCGCGTGAAGATCTTTGAATGGATGGCACTTTTTCTCCTTAGGAAGTACAAGGGCACCATCCTCACGCGTGGCGGCGATCTGAATGACCAACCTCCGGTTGCATTTGCCATTGTCGAGAGCGAGAACACATCCGGTGGCGTGGTTCTTGGAGAACGTGAAGAGGGCCGTGGTGGGAGGCCGCCAGCGCTCGCCTAGTCACGACCGCAATCTTGCCGGGTTGTTGGCGACCATCAACATCATGCGGCATGGGATGGATCCATCTCACGGTGGAGCGGCGTGCAATCCGGGTGGTGCATGAGGCATCTTGCATCTAACTTGTTCACGCGTTCCGCGATCGGGAACTCATGAAGGCGTTCAAGGCATTGTGTATGCGAGAACCGGCGACGGAAGTTTGAGTCTATTTGGAGAGACCTTGAACAGGACTACGACATACAAGGAGTCCACTCCGGAGAGGAGCAACCTAGTAGCGCCATAACCTTCTCCCGCCACGCTCTGAATTGGAGAAATGGTCCCTCCTCTATGACCGCGAGACGGTGCGAGGCATGCGGCGTTATGGCGACCAACATGTCAGAGGTCTACAATGCGTCACGAAAGGTGTGCGCGGGCTCCCTATCACCTGCGGTTGTCCAGAGACATGGACTCGCACCGTTAGTTATTTCGTGAATAGAGCCACCGCAATGACCAAGCGGCTAGGATGGGCGAAGGCAGCGGTGGTCCGAGAACATGCGAGACACATGGATCGGAAGATGGAGAAGGCCCAATGCACGATACATTGGTGATCGGCGACCTCGGCGAAGTGAGATCAAGCCGGCAATCGTCAATAGTCATGCTAGGGGAAAGAAAACAGCATGCACCTGGGTGATGTGGCGATATGCACTGCAAGCCAAAGCTCTTCCACAAACCATGCTCGTGACGCGTGTACAAGGCATGTGCGCGAATGCGGCAGATGGCTACACCATACATCTCACGAGTACTACGACATGCGGCACCTATTCGGTACATGGGCGGAGAGTTTCACTCGTATGGTTTGAAATGAACTACAAGGATCTTTGGCCGACATGGTGCTGGGGTCCCAAGAGGACTTGAAGAGAATAGGGAAGAGGCGACGGCAGAACAGCGCTTCGGAATGACATGGATGCTAGTCAGCGTACAAGTATTAGCGCAGCGAGTGATGTGCGTGGATATGCAAGACCCTGGGCACTCAATGAAGGATTGTCCCAATGGACCTAGTTCGTCCGTCGTCATTCGATGTCGTAATTTAAAGTTTTTCTGTCTTGCTTGTTATATGCAGCGCAAAATTATCGAGATCCGGCTATGGACTCTTGACAAACTTCTACAAGAGGATGTTGCGTTAAGCACAAGCGCTTCTTGTGAAGAGGAAATGACTAAAATACGGATTTTCAATGAAAGATGCTCCAGTGCCACCGTTTGCGGTCCGAAGTGTGTGTGTGGTGAACCGCAGAATCATTCATCCACACACGTTTACTTACGGCCGCCCGGGCGTTACTACACAAAGCGGCCACTACATGGTAAGCGTTTCTTTCGCGCATCGATTTTCCTCCCAATGTTTAATTCCTTCAATTTTTAACTTCATCCCCGTAATGCGGCCGAGATCTGCGTTGCCACTTCTTCCGATGGATTGGCGGCCCGAGATGTGCGACGGGGCATTCATCGGCGAAGAGTACATGCTAAACTACTCGGTGCGGGCGAGAACTTCTCCGCAGTGGAAACCTTACGCATCGGCATGAGGAGGCACCGGCGGACGATAAACTCGGCGTAATCCATATCGGCGACAAGGGAAAGGCTCATGCAAGCGTCGATTATGAAGAAATTACATCCTTCTTATGATTTTCACTATCGGTGTACTTACATCATGCAAGCGGGAGGCGTCCGCGTGGGGAGCGAGAGCGAGAGCGAGTGGGCGGACAACTGGTTCAGCGAATGCCCCCTCGCGTTTTATTACGGGGGACCCCGACGCACTGCCGCGCTACACGCTACACGCTACACGCTACTAGCGCGGCGGTTTACTAGCGAGCGAGCGAGCGAAGTGGTATCGGGTGCGGCTCTAGGCGCGGGCGCGTGTGGTGTAGGATGGTTTCGACCGTCTGAGGCGTGCGCGTGGGGCCCTAGCACATTCCGCGCGCGGGACGCGCCGCTTTTGCGTGGCCGTGGATGTGTGGGAACGGTCGAGGCGGCGTGATGGCAATTTGGGGATTTTGGGCGTATTCGCGCGGAGATTGAGAGGTGGTGGGTTGGAAATGGTAACAGGTCGGATACCAGTTTTTTTTAGAAAAAAAAAACGGCTGAATTTTATTTAAATTTACTTAAAAAATAATTAAAATTTAAAATTTAAACTTACAAAACCCGAATATCAGATCCGACCTATTACCGACCAGAGAATTCTATCTCTGGAGATGATTGGACCGGCCGCGGCAACGCCCGCTTGAAAGGAACCGGGCGTTCGCCTCTCTCAGAGAGAGAGAGAGAGAGAGAGAGAGAGAGGGCGTGGCTCGGTGCGGTCGTCGTTTTCGGTGCGTCGTTTGCCTAACCGGCTAGGCGGCGACCACCACGGCGTGGCCTGCTCAACACGTAAGCTCTATAGGCTCCTCGTCTCTCCGCAGATAGTTTTTTTGCGTGTGATTGCAAGCTTTTCTGGTGAATAAACTACAACACCTCACCGTCGACGTGACCGCCTGAGTCGTGTCCGTCTTATCCCCTCCAACTGTTCCTTAGGGAAGAAGACAGACGACCTACTCGCATTTTCAAAGGAGCAATACGATTTCTTCGTAGTACAAAACTTCAACAAAGAGCAGTTCCCAGTTCAAACGAGGACCAGGATTTGGAATACATCACAACACAGTAAAACAAAAGCCTGTAGGTAACTCCCACGAAAAGATCCCAAAACATTCGACATCAATGAATCACTCTCTCACGTTTTACATTAGCACGCAATTCAGACGCCTCAGCCTCCTGGTACAGAGTTGCCGATGTGTTGCAGGCGACGAGCTAGATGCGTTTGCTTTGCTGCAAATCAAAGAAGCTTGCCTCCCTGACAAGGCACAGATCCTTGCCTGCACCAGGGTGTTCAGTAGTTGATGGCCACAGCATTTAAGGCTCGTTTGGAACGTGGGAAATTGTCATGAATCATGTGAGAATTGAACTGTTTCATGTTAAATTACTGTGAAATTTATGCATTCCAAACGGAGCTTAACAACGCACAAATCCATAAATCAATTTCTTTTGCTCCCTTTTAGCTATTACCAATGACCAGAACACTATACAGTCCATTCACAGAGTCCCAGTAGAGGTCCAAAATCCAAATAGTATACAAGCTGATGGATAAACACCAGACAGAGAACAGAGTAAAACTCAACAAATCCAGTACTCAACAGGTGATCCGACCAATTTTGGAGATCCTGGGGTGTTGTGATGTCGTCCCAATCCCAGCTTCCTTTCTCTCAAACGTCGCTGCCTCCTCCGCGCTCGGGGCCCCTGTATGAAAACCCTAAATCTTCTCCTGATGGTCGCCTTACTATGCTAGCCCTCTGCATTAGGCGCACCAGTAGCTGGACGACTTCGGACATTGGTGGACGGAACTCTGGTTCCGGCTACAAACAATGACAAAAGGACACAGATAGAAAATGAGGATCTTAGTCTACCTCTGGGGAATAATTTAGTTCATATTTTAACCGAAATCAATTTTAAGATTGACAGGAATGAACGGATTGCTAACAAAGGTGTTCATATATAAATGCAAGAACAATGATTGAACAAACGAGAGATGTCCATAGCAGCACAAACAATATTAGAAAGAAGAAGAAAAGAATGTACCTGGACACACAATGCTATTATGTCAGCAAAACGTGAGAGAGATTTTGCAGGGTACATCCCATCCATTGCTGGGTCAACCATCTTGGCAAGTGCATCAATGTCATGAAGCTGCGGGGTAGCCCACCTGACAAGAGACTGTTCCAGCCTCTCTCTGGAGCTGTAAAACACATTGGTCCACATTACAACAAAAGAATGGATGGTTGTCATGGTTTAAAAATTACAGCAACACACTTTACCGGGTCAGAAATGATAAGGTAGGGTACCTGTCTAGTGGCTTTCGGCCTGTCAATAGCTCTAACATCACTACTCCAAAACTGTACACGTCACTCTTTACAGTATATGTTCCTGACATGGCGAACTCAGGGGCACTATATCCAAAAGAGCCAACAACATCAGCTGAAACCTGGCATAACATAATAATACCTGGTTTAGCCCAACTTTTTCTTGCAATTACAAGGAAGGCGCATTCGCACACACACCACCACACACGCGAGTGCGTCTCCTTATCACACGTGCAGAGGTCGGGGATAAATCCATGAACCTCACAAAATTACTAATGAAGTGCACTCGCGTGTGCGGGCAACTAACAACCACTACAAAAGCTAAAGATGAAAGTTTGGTAATAACTACCATTGATAGACGTGCCACTACATTACTTGCCTCTCTCTCAGGATTTGGTGACAGGGCAGCAAGCCCGGAGTCAGACAGATGTGGACTGTACTCTTCATCAAGCAGGATATTTGATGACTTGAAGTTTCTATGTACAACAGGGGGCAGGCAAACCTCATGCAGGTACCTAAAGAAAGTTTGGCATTACATGGTAGTATTATACCAGAATAACATAGCCTTCTCATAGAGTGAAAAATACTAGATTGCTCAAATGGCATACTCTAAAGCTCGAGCAGTGCCTAGTGCTATCCTCACACGGCTGTTCCATGTAAGGTTCTTGCTTGCGTCATCAGAAAAGTGTAATATATCATGCAGTGTTCCATTTCCAATGAACTCGTACACAAGAAGCCTTTGCCCATGTTCAACACAATAGCCCGTCAGCGGCACAATGTTCGGATGCTTAAGTCGATAAATGTTTGATACAACCTCAAGAAAATTATCTTCTTCATACAAGGAAAGTGCAGCACTGTCTATCTTCTTCGCAGCAAGTACCTGTGATTGCGCACACAATTCAGTTCCAGTGTCACGATGAACTTTAAAAAAACACACTGAAGTATACAAAACCAAAGGGGCTGAGGCTGACTATGTAATGTCATAGATAACTTCATGCTATGTAAATAGTAAAAGTATTTTGTATTGACTGTATGTAACTTATAATCCATAAAATGATTCCATGATCCAAACAGCAGAATATGGAAGCTAAACCTGATCAAGCCACTGCAAATCTTGATTGTACAGAGGTATAACCAAGAAAGGATTGTCAGTAATTACACAGCTCGCAAATTTCATTTAAGTCAAATTTCTAAAAAAATTACTTTTACCTTTCCATTGGGGAAATCAGCCTTGTAAACACGACCAAGTGAACCCTCGCCTAGGAGTGAATCTTGGCAGAAGCTGTTTGTGACAACTTGGAGAGAAGCAACAGTATAAGAAGTTGCCGTGACGGGGACCTTTATCTTTTTGCTGGAGAATCATTTGTACCATAAACCCTCTCAGGAGTCATTTTTCCCGTAGGTGGGAGCACTGAAGTTGCTACAGGAGCATCTTGATGGCTGTGGTCCCAGATTTCCCTGTTCGAAGCTGCAAAACAAAAACACTGAGGGGAGTACGGATTTGAATTACCAACCAGCTACAACTTTTTTGGAGAATACCAGCCAGTCACAATTTAGTATTTTAAAGTTGGGGAAATTAGCACTTGGGCCTTCCACAGCTGTTTCATTTTTACTTTTTGATTATATCTTGATAACAGCAAAATCACAAATTTCTGTTACACGTTACTTCAAACAGGTCTTTGGATCTATTGATATAATGATATTAGTATATTACCATCAATCCTAGGTTTTCACAACCAGATTTAGGCAATCAAATTGCAGAGCTGCACTGGTCCTGTCTCCTGAGATTTAGATTCTGTGTGCACTATGTAGTGGTAACAAATGCCATGAAAGTGCCTTAAATTGGAGGCCACACATAGTAAGTGTAAGAGTTGACTTGACCTTTATCTGTTAGTCACATTATGATAATATTACATGTCCTTCCTAATGCCTGCTCATTGTCATCTAGTCTAAGTCAACCAGTGGTCCAAATTCCAAGATTAACACATCAATCAATGATAAGAGAATAATCTTATGATTCTTAGCTGACAAAATTATAAACCACTATATGACAAATATGCTCGTATGACAAAGGAATAATATCATGCACAAAGAAATAGGAGCATACCTCTGTCTATGTTTACTGCAAGAGAACCTACAAAATCTTTAGATTCACTGCTCCCACCATCCTTTCTTTTCCAGACAGTGTGAAGGAAGAATACCAACGCGAAAAGTACACATGAGGCAGTAGCTATTGAGCCAACAACTACCCCTATAAGCAGACCTGTTTGCAGACCTTGCTTCTTGTCACCTTCATCAATAGGAATCTCAGGGTGATTTGGAGCACTTGCCGGTCCTTGAGGATAGTTTGGCTGATCATGTGGACTCAGAGGCGGTGGCATGAGAGTTGGTGGTGGAGAGGCAGGTACATTGACAAATGAGTTTCCTCCAAGTCTATGGTTGCAATTGCACTAACCCATCAGCACGTAGAAATGATGATTTCCATATAAAAAGAGCAGTAAGACATGTTGGTGCATACATCAAATTTGGAATTGAGCTGAACTCTTGTGGTATCAAGCCGCTGAAATTGTTGTTTGCTATATTTCTGTTTAAAGGCACAATATCATATGTAATCAAACAATAAAAAAACAGGTAAGAAATATTAGGAGCCATATTGACGTGTGGAAAGTCACTTACAATGTAGTGAGGCTTAGGTTACTGAGGACATTGACTGTGCCCGATAGTTGATTATTTTGCATATAACTATACAATGGGTTAAAATAAGTGTCAGAATGACGAAATTGAAATATAAAAGTTATAAGTTTGCATTCAAGACTATTGAATACTTACAGGCTAGATAGATTTGACAGAGAGACAAGAGAAAATGGAAGATTCCCTGACAGGTTGTTGAAAGATACATCTCTGTAAGGATTTTAAATAGCATTAGATGAAGTCATGAAACCAGGGAAAGGCCGAAAGTGCATACATTCTAGTATTCTGCTGCATACATTCTACTAGCATTTATGCAATGCTCTGCCTATGATCATCAGTTCATCACACATTTCACAGGTAAAACTGGATAATTAAATTCAGTATCACTCAAGTTGGATGTTACTTCCGGAGATCAATTTTCTTCATGTGAGAATGGTGCATGATTTGCATAAAGATTGGGAAGTACTACACTTGAGGTAAGTAAATAGCCTGCAGCACATGATAAACCCTCCTTAACCTTTTATCTACTTAGCCAATTTAAAGGTTCCATAGACATGAATGCAGTTTAACTATTTTTCCAATGATCATACTGATTGAAGAGAGAACAACAGTTGGACTACACAAAAGGAACAAAATTCCTAGTTAATTTCTGAATCTTACATCTCCATCTAGATCATGATTTTCTAGTCTATCAGTGTCACGAACGGAATTGTTGGAGAGCAGATTGGAGCGGAGAGAGTAGTTGTGGTGCGTGTCTGGATGTGGCCTGGACCTTGGTGACGCGGCTGAGGAGCCGTGGAGTCACGGCTGCCGCGCGGCAGAGGCAGGGAGGACAACCAGAGGGGAAGAGGGATTTGGGTTTTCTGATTTCTTTCTTAATCTCAAATCAAAGTGCCTATCTAAATAGAGAGGCCCTAACAAACTTGACTAATAATCAATCTCTAACTATGGAAACTGAATTGATAACTATTCCTGATTTAAATTAAGAATTGTAAAAGGAAACTAGCAATCTGAAAACTATCCCTAAGCCGGCGCATCCGAAGGTCCATCCGGCGCAACCGAATCTAATGGTGATTGCTTGCCGTCCGAACCCTTCCTCTTGCGCCGCGCATACGGTATACCCCACATGACAATCAGTTTGGACAGTTTGCGTGTCTTTGCATTAAGTTTCTCTGAACGGTAAAGAGCCAGATGGTATTTGGAATCCCTAGATATTGCAAGATATTCGAACAGTACTGTGCGTGATTTCAAGTTGTCAGCCACACATAATTCAAGACATCAAGCCTTGCAAACAAAGAACAAAGGTTCAGGTATCCGGCCTGTGACCGGATGGTAAAGAGTGTCAATTGTGCCCTCGTCCACCCGAGTTCGAATCCTAGGACCGACTTGGGTACCTCTCCTTATTTAGTGAATGCCAGAGCTTCTAGCAAAAAAAAAAAAAGGAACCAAAGATTCAGTAGGCCTTACAATTCAGAAAGCGAATTGAGGTTTCCAAACAGTTCACCAATTTCTTGAAACAACGAGTTGTGGCTGAGATTGCTGCATGTAGAGGTTATTTGCAGTTAGACTATGTCAACAAAAGGAGAAAAAAAACGCCACTAAATGAATTACATATTTATATTTGCAATTATGAGCAACTCACAGGTAGTCAAGTGATACCATGTTGGATATAGAGTATGGAAGGTTACCAGAAAAGTTATTTCTCGCCAAATTCCTGCATCATCACTTCATCAGTATGAATGAAGCTGCAAGCGCCAATTACTAGGAATCAACATGTGCAAGGTGGGAAGCATTACAGATATGTAAGATTTCGTGGCAATTGATAAGGAATTGCATCATGCAAGTTGTTGCTACTCAAGTCCCTGTAAGTAAAGAAATGAACGATATAAATTATGAAGAACATGAAACAATGAAGATTTGTACTCAAATGCTAGCTCATACATCGTTTTTAACGCCAGTAGATTGGACAGTAGGTAACCAAGAGTGCCATTCAACCCCATACTAGAAAGCTTGCTGCAAAATAGGGAAGAAACAGGATATTTCAGCGTTCAGTATCTTCATTTAAGGTAATTTCATATAATTACAAAGGCATGGTGTTAAGGATCACATACACTCTCTTCTGTCCAAACCTTATTTATATTTTGCACCAGATTTGAATAGGAAAAGATCAAATGAATAAAGATTTCTCCAAAATTTGGTACCAAAAGGCTAGTCAAACAACAGTAATCAGTTTCAGAGCAGAATTACATCAATCTCAAATTCTCACAGCATGCATGCATGCAAAAAACTTTTAACTGTAATATCCCAGAAATCAACAGAGATTTTTTGGCCAGCTTGTATAGTAATTATTCTTACAAACTTTCCTAATCTCCAAATTTAGCTCAAAATAGCAGCATTAACAACTGCAAAGATGCAAATGCTAACATAAATTTCCCTGCGAATATGTGAAAATCAGCAGACTGCAGGATTTCACCAGCTGCTTTCCATGTCCACAGCAAGAAACTATTGTGTCAAAAAATTCATGTAACCGGAATACGGTGAAGAAAAAACAAGCACCAACTTTTCTTTCTTTCCATAAACATGCAAGGCATCAATGCACAATGTGGCAAATTGTCTTGCCCTTTTCACCACTTAATAATTTAGGACTACATGAGAGGATCTTTACATTGAGGTGATGGCAGAGCCTGAGCAGGAGACGCCCATCCACGCGGCGCCGCAAGGGTCGCCACCGCCCGCCGACCAACCGGTGAGCTGAGCCGGGCTGTTCCAGGAGGTGTAGAGATTCCCCAAAGCCGAAACTGCAAGAATCAATGCACCGATCAATCGTGCACACACATACACCGACATGTATCGCTTCGAGAAACCAAGAACTCGGAGTTGGGGAATGAATGCAGCCTCCCAGAGGCGGCATTACCATCGGCAGCGTCCGTGTCGGCTCCCACCACCGTCACAAGGGCGAGGAGGAGGAGGCCGGCCATAGCGGCGGCCATTGCCGCTATTGACCTCTCCCTCTTCCCCTCCCTTCTCTTCCTCCTCTCCTTTCTTCCGTCCCTGCTCTCTCTCTCTCTCTAGAAAAATCTCTTCTAGTGCTCCTTACTGGACTATCTTTGTTTCTTTTTCTCTACGACATCACATGACCGTGATCACCATGGCCAATGGCCCATGCTTCCCTCTCTCTCTCCTCTATGGCTCTTATCTATCTAGGCCAGCTAATATATGCGCAGGACTTGAAGGAAGTGCTAGATGTCATGCTTGCTTCATGTAGGAGATGCAGTGTGGTGTCGGCAAAGATTAATTCCTCTCCCCATTCTCTCTCTGTCTCTGGGCTCTCCCTCTCCTCTCCCTCTCCCTCTCCTGTTGTCCGCAGTGGGGTACCGCGGCGGTGTGCTTTTGGCCTGATAAATGCTGGAGAGAACGAACTGTTGGAGGGGAAGGCTTGATCGATGAGGTGTTTCTTCTCTCTGCCCTTTTTAATCTATATATACTAGTATCAAGTTTCAACAGCAAACCACTCTTGTTGGTGAAGAGTGCGATTGTAAGCTCTAAACAATTAAAATGAAAATATTGGAAGCAAGAACATAGGTTGCCATGATATACATACAATCAAACGTTATAAACTTTGATCACCAGCATGTGTAAAACTGTCCAAATTTGTTGTGAGAAAATAATATAATAAACATTACAAATTCTGTAACTTTAACTAACTCGATTGTCACTAGGCTCTAATTTTGAAAATGTAGGACCGTAAAGGCGACTAAGGGAGTGAATAAGCGCTTTCTCAAATTCTTCGTCTAAATCAAATTCAACACGAACTTTTCTCCTTTAGCTATGAAAGCTAAGAAAACCAGTACACGCACAGAGGAAGCCTTGTGCTGAATTCAATTACCCCCTTAAACCACAATACACAAATGTGGAGAATTAAACTCATTGGCGGTTCGGACATTGGTGGTCCCATTTGCCAAAAGCGGTCCGACCGATTGAAATCGGTTCGACCGTAGATTAAGCGGTCGAATCTTGGTCGACCACGTATCTAAATCGGTCCGACCGATTTAGTCCAGAACCGAAATGACAAGCCCAAATCCAAAACAAAATTTGGTTCAACTTTTGATTCAACCAATGAAACTTGACCAAATTTGGAGCACACCTCCTTAAGGATATCTAAGACCTATTTCTAGTGACGATCGTTCAGATCCACTTCGCAGAAACGATCTCTTAAGGTTTTACCAAAAAAGTGCACAAACCCTAGAAATATGAAAGACTTGATTCAAGACTTGCTTGTGGGGGTTGATGATCTAGATGATTCTAGGAGTATTCCCACACATCAAAGCAAGATAAAATCGGTCAAGAGACTAAGCATAAACACTTGAATCAAGAAAGCACCAAAATCATCAAAAGAGAGAAGAACACAAAGGAGACAATCGATCTCTTAAGCAAGCATCACAAGATTGATTGATCCAACAAGATGCTTACAAAGTCACTCCCTCAAGGAGGACAAGAGCTCAACAAAGAGCACACACAATCTCTTCAACCCTACCTTCTCCTCTCCTCTCCTCTCCAAACCCTAGAAAAAGAAAGAGGGATCCAAATGAATGCTTCCAAGGGGTTTTACATCTCCCCCCTTTCTATTTATAGGAGAGCTAGGATTTCACACATAGGACCCACACACACATGGGACCCACTCACACACATCATCTGTTGAAGCAATCGCCTGCTTCACCACGTGTAGGTTGATCAGCGGTTCTCATCATGTCGCCAAGTCTCTCCCGTCCGAAACCCATCGGAACCTCCCAGAGACTTGCACCGACTTCCGCACCGCCTGATCCAACCAGCTGCCACGAACTGCCCGTTCGATCCATCTTGCCCATTCTGCACCATGCTTGAGTCACATGACCTCACCCGGCATCCATGATCGTTCTGGACCTCAGCTCTCTAAGCGTAGTCCCGATCCACCTCACCGTTGACGTCGTTGACCTGCAAGCCACCTGCACAGCAATAGACAAACAAATCGTCTCCGGGAACAAGTTCTTCACAACTTGACCCACGTCAGTTCAACAATGCAATATGCAACAATAAAGCATTGACATCCATACAAAAACCACATCCAAACCACATCAATGCCAAGAAGGCTAACCTCCAAGTGATCGGCGATCGACCGCCTTGACATACCGGTCCGACCGATTTGGGCGGTCGGACCGATTCCATAACGGTCGGACCGCCAAATGACTTAGCCAAATTTTCATCTTGAAAATCTGAAACCTTCTGGAATTTTCAAATGAATAGAACTTTCGACTGAGAGCTCCAAAAATAATGTGACCACATCCAGGAGACTCCCCTCACTTGCCTACACATCCTATTTTTGGCTCAGCTCCAAAAATCACTTTTAACCAAACCCGGTCGGACCGGCAACCACGGCCGGTCGGACCTCTCCACGGGCGGTCTGACCGCCGATGCCACCGATCAGACCGCCTGTGGTCTGACAGACTGAAGCAAAACCGAAAACGCAAGATTTTGCAAACCAACAAAGCCATTGCCAATTGACTCATCATTCTAAGATCATGCAAATATCCTCACGATATCCACAGAAAACCATAAGAAGTCATCAAGGGTCTATATTTGGAATCAAAGATCAACAAAAGGAGAAAGGTGTAGTTTCTGTTGAAAATGTGGACAATAGTTTAATTTTATATTTGATTATGAGCCAAAGATCATAAATAACTAGAGATGCATAAAGCGATATCAATAGCAGGCAACGCATTGCACTTCTAAACATACTCAACAATATGATTATAGCAGAAAAAATTAGCCGTACGACTAACTTACAGTCAATCTTGATGAAGAATGTGAAACAGTGCAGATTCGATGCAATGCAGATCGTAGATGTTGCAGTGAAGCGAGTAGCCATAGGATGCAATGCAGAGAGCGATCGCAGAGATGCGCTGCCCAGAAACTTTATTACCACCCCGTGCAGGTGAACTCTGCGACAATGGTTCGGAGATATTCGCTTGCCCTCCTTCTAATGAGAAGGGGTGGCTTGGTTCGACATCTCAATTCCTCAGCACAATTGATCACGAGGAAGATAGAAAAATGGAATGAATCGATCAACTTTCATCTGGACGTCTCTAGATCCTATTTATGATCGAGGCAATTACTCTCTAGTAACTGTCATAATAAATCACTAGTAACTACTAATTCAAAATCAATTAATGATCATTAAGCAATGTTTATTGATCCTGATTGTACACTGGTCTACAGCTTCGACCAGTATATTATGACCACACTGGTCTAAGGATCTGACCACTATTTTTTACCACACTGGTTTATGCCTTTGACCATAATGGTCTATGGCTTCTACCAGATTATTTCGATCATACTAATCTATGCTTTCGACCACAATGGTCTATAGCTTCAACCATATTATTTTGACCATACTTGTCTAAGGCTTCAATCATACTGATCTATGCTTTCGACCACATTATTACGACCACACTGGTCTATATCTTCGACCATATTGGTCTAAGGCTTCGACCACACTGGTTTATGCCTTCGACCACACTGGTCTAAGACCCCTGGTCTAAGACTTCGACCACCTTGGTTTAAGACTTCTGGTCTGAGGATTTGCATGCTTTGAAATTTTAGGAATGAATATGTCTTTACACAAATGGGCCTAATTCCAACAACCCCCCACCAATTACAAAGCAAGCATAAAAAAGAATGATAAAGATTATTGTGCTGAAGAGTTGTTGATATATCAGTCTTTCAGTGTAAGTCATGTATGGGTTAAACTTGCACCTAGAATAACAAGATTCATCTTTTCACAACTGATGAATGGACTATGCCCTGAATTCATAGTTTTTTGTGATTAGATTTCACTTGAAATCTCAATTGATACTAAGCTGTCAAAGAACTAAGTCTAAACGGAGTATTATTTGGTCTTGCTCCCTTATCTGCTCATGAGCTTTCTAGAGAATGCCCTATTCTCGTAAACTGCGACCTCACAGTTAAGCTCAAGTAGATGTATTCATTTTAGGTATCTTGTAGGCTAATATATTTTTCCCCTCATTGGACACTAAAATATATTAAGGCTTTTAACCATCTTTTCATACAGTTGAGAGTACTTTGTCTATTAGGATACGTGTACACATATTATTATAATGTATTCTCTTGTTCAAACATCAACTTATTTTTTCCATTGACTAAGTCACGGGATCTCGATAAAAAAGGTATGGGTTACTGTTGAATTGTAACTCCAATGGTCCTCATTCCTATGTCCATAGATGCAACGAAATCGCCTTCGTGCTAGCCCCTTTGTGAAAAGGTCTGCCAGATTTTTCTGAGTGCGAATATAATTCATGGTAATCACTCCATAGTTCCTCAGTTTTCTGACAGATTTAAACATACGCTTCACATGTCTGGAGGACTTATGTTATCCTTATGTACTTGTAACCTTAATCAACACTATTTGATTATCACAGTACGTCAAGATTGTTGGTATTGGTTTATCAACCAGTGGTAAGTTCAACAAAACTTTCTAAGCCATTTAGCCTCAACAGTAGCTGTGTCTAGTACTACAAGTTCTGCTTTCATGATTGACATCGTCAATATGGTTTGTTTGCACGACTTCTATGAAACTGCAGCACTTGCAAGGGTAAACACATACCCACTTGTAGCTTTGATCTCATCTGTATCAGAGAACCAATTCGAATCACTATATACTTCTAATACAGATGGATACCCAGTATAGTGAATTCCATATGAGGTTGTGCCTCTCAAGTAGCGCAACACTCTCTCAAGTTCCTCCCAGTGATCATCTCCTAGGTTAGAAGTAAACTAACTTAATTTGCTCACGGCAAATGATACATCTGGTCTTGTGGCACCAGATAGATACATAAGTGACACAATAATTTATGAATATCTCAATTGATCTTTGCCTAATCCCTTGTTCTTTGGAAGCTTAACACTAGCATTATAAGGAGTTGGGGAAATCTTACAGTTATCAAAACCGAACCGGCTCAAGATTTTCTCAGAATAATGGAATTGGTTCAAAGTGATCTCATCCTCATTTTTGATCAATTTGATATTCAGAATAATATCTGTCTCTCCTAGGTCTTTCATATCAAAGAATCTAGATAAGAAATATTTGACCTCATCAATAACAACAGTGTTTGTCTCAAATATAAGTATGTCATCGACATACAAACACAAAATCACTCCTTGACCCCCACCATAATGATAATACACACACGTATTTGCCTCATTTACAAGAAAACCAGCAGAAGTTAAAGTTTTATCAAACTTCTTGTGTCATTGTTTAGGTGCTTGCTTTATACTATACAATGATTTGATTAATTTGCATAACTTACTTTCCTGTCCATAAATCACAAAACCATCCGGTTACTTCATATAGATTTCTTCCTCTAACTCTCTATTAAAGAAAGTTATCTTCACATCCATTTGATGAATGTGTAGATTATGGAAAGAAACTAATGCAATGAGTACTCGAATGGTGGTCAATATGGCAACAGGAGAGTAAGTATCAAAATAATCCTCACATTCTTTATGAGTATAACCCTTGTCCATAAGTCTTGCCTTGTACTTATCAATAGTATCATCAGGCCTCATTTTTTTAAAAGATCCACTTACATCCAACAGCTTTACACCCGATAGGACGTTCAGTGATCTCCCAAGTCTCGTTAGCCATGATGGATTCCATCTCGCTATGAACTGCATCTTTCCAATACTCAGATCACGTAATGTATAAGCCTCTGAAAGAGTGTTTGACACATCTTCCATGACATATACAAGTCTTCGCCAAAGGTTTTCTCATTTCTTTGTCGCTTGCTCCTGCAAGTAGTCTCTTCGACTAAATTGTTATCTTCCTCAGGATTATCACAAACTGGTGGTATACCACTCATTGGTTTAGAGATAGTGGTGGGTTCAAAATTACTATGATTCATAGTTTGATTATCCTTTGTTCAAAAGGTACTACCTGCAGTTCTCATAGGATAAACATCCTAAAAATGAAGCATCTCTATGGTTCATTATTGTGTTAACAATATCTCAGGAGTTTTGATTTTACTACTAAAAATCTATAGGTCGTGATGTTATGAACATATCCCAGTAAGACACAATCGACTGTTTTAGGTTCAAACTTTCTCTTTTTCTGCAATGGTATATTGATTTTTGCCAAACACCCCCAAGTTCGCAGAAAGTTGACGTTGGGTTTTTTCCCATTCCATCCCTCATACAGAGTAATCTCACACCTTTTAGTAATTACTCTGTTTAGAACGAAAGTCGCTGACAAAATAACTTTCCCCACCATATCTTAGGCATACCGGCACTCTTCAACATGCATTCACCAAGCCTGTTAGTGTCTGGTTTTTCCTCTCAGCCACCCCGTTTGATTGGGGTGAGTATGTTGGTGTAACTTCATGGACTATTCCATGTTAAGAACATAATTGAGAGAATTCATGAGAAATATACTCTCCTCCACGA
Source organism: Hsuehochloa calcarea (assembly GCA_036346395.1). NCBI lineage: Eukaryota > Viridiplantae > Streptophyta > Magnoliopsida > Poales > Poaceae > Hsuehochloa > Hsuehochloa calcarea. Next base: position 30,354,531 of record CM070603.1, read on the forward strand.
TCAGACATTAGTCTTTTAATTTTCTTTTCTAGTTGGTTCTCAACCTCAACCTTATAAATTTTAAAACCTCATTTTTTGTTTTCAATAGATACACATAACAATATCGAGATGCATCATCAATAAGAGTTAGAAAATATCTTTTGCCTCGTTTGGTCAACAATCCATTCATCTCACACAAGTCAGAATGGACAAGATCTAAAGGAAGTTATTTTCCTCTTGTATTTTTTGAGGTTGTTTTGCTTGTATACAGGTTTGGCACTTTGATCCTTTGACAATTTCACATTTTGAAATTAAATCTAATTTGGACATTCTAACAATACTATCAAAACCAATATGACAAAACCGAGAATACCATATATTAGCCTCACATTTATTCAAACTAGTTACAACATTCATATTGTACTCTAAAGTATTTATGCAGAACAAGTCTCCGCTCTCGTAGCCTTTACTCTATGACATTTGCATTGATCTGATTATTTTGACTAGTCGTGCTTGGTGCATCTTTTGCTCTTGCCTTTTCTTCCACATCAAAGGCAGCGATGAGATCATCAATAGATATCTCTTCCCTTTTGTGCTTTAGGCTAGTTTGGCAACAATATGATCTACGACCAGGTTCTTTTCACTAACGACCAGCTCGTATCTCTATACGACCAGTTCATATATAGTCTCGATCAGTTAGTAACTCCTTACGACCATGTTTCGACCACTTAGTGATTATGTTCAATCAGTCTACGACCAGTTCGTATCTCCATACGACTAGTTCGTATTTGATCGAACTAAACGACCTCCCAAATGCCCAATCTCTCCGACCAGTTAGCTGAAACTCATGAGCATGTGCAACTATCGACTTTGCATCATCCATATTGTAGTCGAAGAATTGCTCGCATATATAGAGCCGACGACCAGCCTCAGCTTTGGCATATTTGTGCTCGAGTACATCCCACAACTCTATGGCGGACTTGAAGTCCCTGTACACATCATAGAGCCGGTCGGTTAGTATGCTCAGTATGCACCCAAGGGTGGTGTTGTTATCTATGTCGAACTTCATTGTCTGTTCAATCTTAAATGGATATTGTGGTCGGATCACCCATCACAGCCCCAAAGACATGAGCCAAAACTTGATCTTGTCTGCCATCTACAAAAGTTCTGACAAAAAACCTCTCAGGTTTCATAGCATCGAAGCACCAACTATTTTTGAATCATAAAAATATTCACAATAAGGTTTCTGGATTGTTGAAAATGTGGACAATAGTTTAATTCCATATTTGATTATGAGGCAAAGATCATAAATAACTAGAGATGTATAAAGCGATATCAATAGCATGCAACTTATTGCACTTCTAAACATACTCACCAATATGATTATAGCGGAAAAAACTGGTTGTACGACTAACTTACAGTCAGTCTTGATGAAGAACACGAAATGTGCAGATTCAATACAATGTAGATCGTAGACGCGTAGTGAAGCAAGTAGTCGTAGGATGCAATGCAGAAAGTGGACGCGAAGATATGTTACCCAGAAACCTTATTGCCACCCGTGCATGTGAACTCTGCAATAATGGTTCGAGATATCTGCTCGCCCTCCTTCCTAGTGCATGCTAAGGAGAAGGGATGACTTGGTTCGACAGCTCAATTCCTTAGCACAATTGATCAGAGAGGAAGATAGAAAAATAGAATGAATCGATCAACTTTCGTCTGGACGTCTCCAGATCCTATTTATGATCGGGACAATTACTCTCTAGTAACTGTCATAATAAACCACTGATAACTGCTAATTCAAAACCAATTAATGATCATTAAGTAGTGTTTATTGATCCTGATTGTACACTGGTCTATAGTTTAGATCACTAGTCTATAGCTTCGACTAGTATATTACGATCACGCTAGTCTAAGGATCCGACCACTATTTTTGACCACACTGGTCTATGCCTTTGACCATAATAGTATATAGCTTCGACCAGATTATTTCGATCATACTGGTCTATGGCTTCGATCACAATGGTTTATGACTTCGATCAGATTATTTCGACCATACCAGTCTATATCTTCGATCATACTGGTATATGCCTTCGACCACATTGGTATATGCCTTCGACCACACTAATCTATGTCTTCAACCACATTATTACGACCACACTAGTCTATATCTTCGACCACACTGATTTAAGATTTCGACCACACTAGTCTAAGGTTTCAACCATACTGGTTTATGCCTTCGACCACACTGGTCTAAGACGTCTCTAAGACTTCTGATCTAAGGATTTGCATGTTTTGAAATTTTAAATATGAATAAACCTTTACACAAATACTCCCAATTTCAACAGTTTTCATATCTGCAAATTTAACACTCGAAGTGGATATTGGTTAGTTATTGGTTTGGCAGAGTTACTCCGAATTGTAGGTAGCTGATTAGTTAGAGCATTAGGAAACCATTAGTCAAACACACCAGATCTACTCCAGCCCAAAATCTGTTACGTGTGACGAAACTGAATAATGTTCCAGAAAGACAACAGTTGAGAGGACACAAAACTGTTGGATAGATTGGTGGTTGTATAACCGTGTTTGACAGCCCTTTAGAAATCTTGCTAATCAGAATGCTACAAAATTGAATTGGGAAATGCTAAAAAAATGCTACAATATTTTTTCTGGATTGAAAGGTACATTTTCCAACCGTTGGATTAGAGCCATTGGACGAATGGCCCTACACCTGATAATCCCTGCCTCTACTGATGCAGCAGCAGATGTTTCTCCCACGCCCACCACCACCGCATCCACCTCATTGCTGTCGACCAAAAATATTTTGAAGCACGCATTGTAGGATATTTTGAAGCAGCAGATAGTTTGATTGTTCGTACAGTTGCAGACACTATGCAACCATGAAAAAAAAACATGTAGCAAAGTGGGTAAATTTTTCTAATCTACGTATGCTTAGCCATCGACGAACTAAAAAGAAAACATTCACAATTTCCAGCGTAATTTTTTTTTTTTTTTTTGGCATGGAGGCAGTAAATAGCTTCTCTGAAAGAGAAGTTTGCGTATATGCTAAACATTTATAATAATAAAAAAACTATTCTATTACAGAGAAACTACAAATGCTCATGTTATGTGCGAGAACTACTTTAGCTATTCAAATTGGTTTGCCTGAAAACCCACCGCTAATAAAGAAGCTAAAGATATGGAAGCAAACATTGCAATTGAGATATGCAAAAGATCAACAGGTCATGTAAGCAAAAATAAAGGAAGATTACCAGCAGATGCAGCAGCAGATATTTTAAATAATATTTTTAGTCAAAAATTATATATTTTGACTGCACGCATTGTAGGATATCACTCTATTGTGAACCAAGAGTAGGATATAAGCTCAACAAAGGTTTATTAAAGGACTTTAGACATTGAGGGCTAACAATAAACTCACCTGGTTAATGGAACTCAAACTATGGTCTTTACCCACCAGACGCAGGTACTATAATGGTCGAATTATGCACCGGTTGGCCAAGCTCAACAAATGTTGGCCGCAAGCTAGTCTATCTGGGAAGCCCTCATGTTCACTGTGAAGCTAATTTTTCCTCGTAAATACGCTAGACAGCTCACTTATTCAGGACATTTCGACGCACCCATTGGTGCGAAGGAAGAGAAAACACCCGTGACCGTTGAGGCAGTGCTCGTGACAAGTGGGGCCCCACAGCTACGTAGGCCCCAAACGAAGATAGCATCAAGCAAAGTGATCAAGCCTCCAATAATTAGCCAAACACGTCCTTTAATCCTCTACACCGGATCTGATCTCGCGGCCATGCAACGTAGCGCCGCAACGCGTCGGGTTTTGGCGCTGTCGCGTCCCATTCGGCGGCGATCATTAGCACGCATTTACAGCTAAAACCGCACGTCTAATTTGTCGGCGAGCTCCGGCCTGTCACGCCCCGCGTCGTCGAGCGCAGACGACGGAACGGGAGGAATTATTCGCAGGGTGATGGGATCATGGGCGATGGACCGTGAATCCATGATTGAGATGGGGCCTGGGCGATGGGAGGAAATCAGTACCTGAGAACCAAAATCATTGGGTTTTCTGGAGCTGGAACGGGACGGCAGGCAGCTCATGCGGCTCACCAACTTGTTGTTGGATTGGATGGAAGGACCAACCAGTAGATGTAATTCCTGTGTTGCGATCACTGCCGTTTATGCTTGTATATAGCGACATTGCAACCTGCAACAGCAACTCTCTGGGGGAGGGGAAAAGAAACGAGGAATAAGGCCGTGATGATGCAACAAGGTGTCGATTTTTCATCATTCAGTTCAGAAAGCAGCACGCAACTAGAAAGGGGACGCAGTTCTTCTCCTCGTACTTTTGACCCAGAGCCGAAACATTGGCATTTTGCTCCTCTGAGACGTAGGCAGTTGAGGAATTATTATTTTATAAAAATATTATTATTATTATTAAAAAATACAAAAGTAAATAGATAATTTTTTTTACAAAAATACGCAACTGTCGTCATTTGAAATAGCGAAATTCTCTTGTAGCCTAGAACAATGAAGAGAGGATCATGTCGTCATTCCAATTAGCGAAATCAACTGGCAACAGGACTCTGTCGCTATTTCAGCTGGCGACATGAACTCTCTCCCTATTTTTTACTGTCTATTTCTGACCATATATTTTGTGGACAAATCACAATGATATTATAAAACATTTAGCACAATGTTATCACATATTTTGTCGACAAATCACAATAATATTACAAAATATTCACTAACGTCCTCACGTATTTTGTCGTCAAATAATAATGATATTACAAAGCATTCAACACTACGTCATCACATATTTTTATTGATAAATCACAATGATATTACAAAACATTCAGCACAATATCATCACCTAGTTTTTCAACAGATCAAAATAATATTACAAAGCATTGATCACCGCATATTTCAACAAGACAAAAATTTCCCGTGGCCGCGACCTTAATGTCCGTCGTGTCGACCGCCTCGAGTGGGGCGGTCGGATGAGGTCCCCGCGGCGCCGTCCGGATTGCCGATGTCTCCTTCATCCTGTGTATTTTTGAAGGTGTACCCAGACTCCCTGCAAATAGAGCAGATCTCCGTACAACGTCTATCTTCTGCTTCATCCATGTCGTTCCTAATACGATGTACCTGTCGTCGGCTAATCATTCCTTTCAACCTATCGATGTTGGCGGTCCAGATAAGTTGCTCCAGGTCGGATGGTCAGTGAAATGGTCAACCACGCCATAACAATACAGTTCTGCACTCCAAGTTTGCATAGCCTATTCCTTGTTGAAATAATTAGAGATGTAATGGTCGGGATGCTGTGTCACCGTTGAACATGCGGCCATGACATGTGAGCAATCCCTATTTAAAAGAAGAGGCTTGTTGCAAGTGCATACTCAACTAGCGCGGTGTAGCGTGCACTCGTGGGTGATCCTCTCGCGGTTCGTCCCGTGGAGTCATTTATCCCTGCAACAGTATCTTGAAGCAAAGCTCCCTTGTGCTCATCTTGAATGTCCGGTGTATCCCACCCTTCTTGCTCTTCTCCTCCATGTACTTGGTGATCATGGTGCAGTACAGTACTCTGTCATTTGTCATGGAAAGCGACACATTGTTGCTTTTGTTAACAAAATAATTTGTGGTACCACAATACCAACCAAAGGGAAGTACCTGGCATCGCGTATGACCCAATTGTACACCTCGGCTAAATTGGTTATTATGACACAATATCGAGCAGACCCAATGTCATGTAGTAACAACCACTTCTCCTTAGGCTCATGCTCAATCCAGCCCTTGAAGCATTTCACCTACGCTTCGTCTTCCTCGCCACACTAGAACCATATGTAGGTAACTATGACAATGCTTCGGCTTTGGGGGCCTGGTCAGCGCTTATAACGGCCTTTTTTGTTGCCTCCCTTCTATGCGTTCGGGTCCGCTCATCCAGAATCTTCCAAAGTGTGTTAAACTTTCGCTGCCAGTTTTGGTTGCACAGCCGCTTGAACATGTTTATCAAGTCCTTCCTGTGGAACTGCTTATAGAAGTTTGCACCCAAGTGCTTCATGCACTACCTGCTCTGGAGATCCACCTATGGAAGTAGTTCATTTTCTCCTTGTAATAGCTGAGTTATTGCACTCAGCAGACCCACATGCCGATCATGTATGACGCATACGTTAGGACGACCCTGTACAACAGAAATCCTCAAATTCCTCAGGAACCACAACCAGTTATCCGTGTTCACGCTTTCAACGAATGCAAATGCCACGGGAAGAATCTGATTGTTCCCGTCCGTAACTATTGCAGTCAGTATCTAGCCCTTGTACTTTCCAGTCAGGAATGTGTCATCCACGTACAAGATTGGACGCGGTGTCGGAATGCATTGATGCATGGACCAAAGACGAAGAATACTCGCTTAAATACCCTCTTATTGCCCCACTTCGGATGCATGAATTCTTCAATGGCGGCATGAGTACCAGGATTCACGTCTTGTATGACCCAGAGTTGGGCGGACAGGTTGTGGTTGGAGTCCTTGAACGTACCGAACGTTGATTCCAATGCCTTCTATTTTGCCCTTCACGTCCTAGCACAGTTAATTGTGTACTGGAACCTTGCCTTAATCGCCCGAATGATGAATCGCAGCTCAGAATTTAGATTATCCACGATTTCACTGTACATGATATTCACGATGAAGCTTGATGATATATTCTTGTAGGACTGTACTGACTCAGCGACGACACATGTGTGAGGGACTACTATAGAGTATTTCCAGTATGTGTCCCACTTAGGCTGAAATACGTGCACTCGCCAAGGGCATCCCTCTATTTTGTATTTCACGTCGTAGCATCTTGGGTTAGACTTGGCGACTATAAATGTACGCCACACCGACAAGGCCCAGGATTTGACCACCTCCTGCACTTGACCACCTCCTGCACGACCTCCTTGCATTTGTACATAGCTCCTTGCCTGACCTCACTCTGGTCATACTCCCACAACACACGGGAGCCTTCGTTAACGATAAGGTTGTCGAACTGGTATGTGTTCCACTCGGATGGAACCGCCTGTTGTTTCACTGCATCCTCATCGTCGGATCCTTCATCTTCTGACAATGCCAGGTAGTTTTGGTATTCGAGATCCATCCTTTTAACTAGTGCTTCCATCTCCTCACCCTCGTCGGCAATCCCACTAGGTTGTCTGACTTAAGGAGCTCCTTCCACATAGTCTTCATCGACAGCATCAATAACTCCCGGATCTTCGGCTATTATGTGCACCACGCTGTGGCTGGAGTCCCCGACTTCTTCTTGGGCACTACCACCCCCTTCTTGTTTAGTCGTCGATGCAGGGGTGAGCTTGGCATATGCCTAGGCCAGAATGATCAAATCCCACCGTTTCTCCCTCGCCCTGAGTACATATGACTGCCATAACCTTGTTCCCTTGAGTTGCACTAATTCTCAACATGTGTCATATGGTGCTTGGTTGGTAAGGCAACTCAATCTCAAATCATACACAGTATGATCCAAATCGAATATGTGGAACAACCACCACATCATACCGCCCCATGTATGTTGCTCTGCTTTTGTTAGGGCCACGATCGCCGATTAGAAATAATGCAAATCAATCATTTCGGGACCCTCTAGAATAGTCTCGACCATAGTAAAATTTGAAATTGGTGGTGTCCGACAAATTTAACGTACTGCACCGTAAACAAGATTTCTATAATTAACCACATATCTAAAACTAAACCACCCCACCGAAAATGATTATGTACAACATACTCTGTTAAAAAAACTACTTAAAAGGTGGACTATCGGACGGATAGCGCTTCGCTAACCTCTCTCCTCCCCGCTCCTTTCCCTTCCCTTCCCTCTTTCCTTTTTTTCTGAATAAAAGTGAGTTATACTAGAATTTTGGGATCTTTTATAGTGTAGGTTGTGCCGCTATTTAGAATGGCGGCAGGGACTTGCGGATCCTTGTTGTCATTTGAAATGACGATTTTTCTATATTTTAATATTAAAAAAATTAGAGACTTACGGGATCTCTGTCACCATTTGAAATGATGATTATTCTAAATTTTAATATTAAAAAAATTAACCGGGGAATCTCTGTCGCCAGTTGGAATGATGTCAGGACCGTCTCTGCACTGTTCCAAGCTACTATCGTCATTTATAATGGTGACAATAACCAGGTTTCTTTGGGGGTGGGGGGAATGGACTAATTACTTTTGTAATTTTTTTAAAATAGTAATATATATATTTTTAAAAATCCTGCACGAGTTTGGTCAGTGTCTCAGTGCATATACATCCCTCGCTGCATATTGGAAAATACTGTAGGGAAAAGGGAGATTTACCCGCCCAAACAGGAATGTCATAACAGTCAACCTTGTAAATCAGTCTTCAAATTGGAACCAAAACTCACCTAGGTCGTTTGCCAATTGCAATCGGCGTCAGGACATGGGTTTGATGATAACAGCGAATAGGAATAAATGAGCATCCGTTGCAACTAACCTTGTCCATAAGTGCCGACAAAAGGACAGTTTAAAACGCCAAACTTGATGTGGACATGCAAGCCAAGTATACACAATAGTTGAATAAGATGGAGATACCAATATCTCACTGTTTTACACTCTTAATATCGGAAGCAGCTAGTGAAGGAAGCCGTGAAAGGCTGAAAAGCTAAATTCAAGGAAACTTAGAAAGAAAAGATAAGGAAATTTGCATGCTTCACCGATAGTCTTAGTGATGGATAGTGTGTTCGATTAAGAGGGTCAACAACTGTTCTGCTGAGCTAGACTTTCTGAATGATCACCGAGTTGGCCACACCGGCTTCCTCGATAGTCTTGGTCACGTCATCGAGCGGCTCAGGGGGGAACCCGACCTGCAGTGTGTAATCACTGGCTTCTCCTGGCCTTGTTGCATCAATGAATGCCCGCACATCACCGATTGTGTGGCTTGTGTTGAAACGTGCAACCACGCGACTGCCATCTGCAAACCTGATCTGGAGAGAGGTTGATGGCAACGAGTCATCCACTGTGAGTGTCATGGTCTTAGTAGCAGTCGCTGTACTGGAAGCAGCAGCCGCACAAGTAATATCTGAAGGTGCAGAGTTATCAGAAGGTGTCCCCAGAGTTCTTCCTTCTTGAAATGGAGCAGCGAGCTTGACTGGCTCCTGTATCAAAAGGCAGTGAAGGAGATTGTCAAGGTCAAGTGTTTCAGAAACAATTGAAGCAGTACAACAATTTAGGCTGAATATACTCACAGGACATTTTTCTTCCTTCCGAACAAGATTCACGTTCACCTTAGACCCCCATTAGCCGGCTCAAGCTCAGCTGGGCATTCAGAATTCTTGATGCTCTAGTGAAAAGGAAAAGGTAAAGATAAAGGCAGATAAATTGATTATTTACATTCAATTCAGCAAATATATAACACAGCCACATATAACGCACGAAAGGAACAAACATGCATTGCAACAAACTTAATAATAAAGTTGAATGGAAAGGCTAAGAGTAATATCAACAGATCAAGCAAGGGAGTACGCATACAAGAATACATGATAACACTAAACAGAAGTGTTCCAACAAAATATGGAAGAATAAGCCATCGTATTCCTTTGATGTTGAAATTAGGTAGAGAAGTTATAGCCGTTTTACTGAAAAAGCTAGTGCAATAAAATGTGAAACATGACTTACTGGGAAAAACAGGTTTCTCACACGGAAAATTTATGTTCCCTACTGGCAAAATTGGGGCACCCGGACAATTGACTACTAAAACATCCTCCCTTAGTTGTGAGACACTATGATGGAAGCCAGCTGAGTTTTTTTATAAAAAAAAGCCAGCTGAGAAACATTAATGCCTATTCAAAGTGTCTTTTTCGCGGAATTTATTTCAACAAACCATTATGTTATATTGCAAGCATAATCATGAGCAATGTAATCATAAAATATTGAAACAAAATACCACTCCAGGTTGGAAACAAAAAGATGAACCAAGACATTCTAAAATAAATGAAAAAAATAAAGTAAAATCTAACATATACCAGCGCATAAGCAGATATAGTAAGGAGAAATATGTATACACACAATTGCTTGCACACACCAGAGCTGTTTACCTCTAAAAATGATGCATTTTCTGGATCATCAAAACTTCTGAGTGGACCATCATCTACTGTGAACCCATCGCTCCAGAAGTAGATGTTGTGAACAATGTTTTCTGGTGGCTGTGGTGCATCAGGCTGTACAGTTTCACCTGTTAGAAGTCTGTCAGTCCCAGAAAAGCTCCTTGAACTAGAAGATTGCCGGTGAGCCTCAAATGGGCCTTGCTTAGCTCCCTTACTCTTAGCTTGCTTATAAATCTCATCCGCGTTATTTTTACGTTTGGATCGATCTCTAACAACCATTCTGCTCAACATAGTAATACAAAATTATAAGCATATCATATATATGAAAACACAGAAGTAGAAAGGGTGCACAGCGTACAATTTATAAGATCCTTTACTTCAAAACGTTGGTACCTAGTGAACTGTCATCCTACAGACTACAGACCATGTTGTCACAGATTTTACAATTTCTATATTTGTACAATGCAATTACCATCCCAAGGCCAGTCAGGATTAACTTCCTAGTTCCTAGTCGGTTCAGTGGTGAGGGAAGTAACCGAGTCAGGCCTATTTTAAATGTGTTCCTGATGTAATGACGATTTTTCATAATATTCTTGCAAAAGACATAAAAATACATATTTGATTTCTTGTTCCCCAGTTCACCACAATTTGGCTAAAATCATGCAGTTTGAGCAGTTCTCTTGCTGGTTCCTGGATGTTTTTTGCCTATGTTTTTCTGTAGGTTTGGGCTAGATTATAATCCATATTGATCACCACTCAAAATTAGCATGTGACTACTAACTACTAACAATGCCTGATGAGAAGCAGTCTTAAAATAGTTTTAAACCCAGATATATCACCCATGTTTGCAATCTGATTGCACTATTGCAGACAGGGGGAGTTTGTTGCAAAAGGTCTAGTTACAAACGGAAAAGGCCAAATAGGATAGGTGAAAATGAGCGATATTTTTATCATGGCATCAGGTTTTACTTTTATGCTCACCCATGCCAGAGTCATTGCCAGCATCACCTAATAGCGGCAGCTTTGCCTCTTATGATCTCACATGGCCAGCCAAGATACGCTTGGTGATGGCTTATGGTATTTTGTCTTTCTGTTGGTTTTGTCAGTGGGACACGAGTTGGCCCCTGGTGAAAATGTAAGAAACGTCAGATACAATGGTAGCTAACATATGATGGTAGAACTTCCTTTACTATGGTCAGACAGCCCAGTCGTCTGCTCCTCCCTAACAATACAGCACAACATATGGAAATGTGACTCTCCCATAACAGTGAAACAAAACCCAAAAAATATCATGGGGATGGGGCTGAATGCAGTTACAGCTTGTTTCAGAAAACGGCACAGTACACACACTAAAGTTTCCAGCTGGTTACCTACATTAACCAGTCCGTAATCAGCCAGGTTCCACTTGGTGCTATAAATTGTCTGCTTACATAATCACCAAGAACCAGCCAAAACCTGAGTTTTTTTTAATCTATTTGCCTTGCCAATATAGGAGAAAACACTGAAATTGTGGACTTAAATATCATACCTAACAAAACTCATCCAAATTCACCCAAATCTAGTTAAAATGATAACTCACCAGTCACCAATAACACAACACAAACTGAAATTGACTCGCTAACATCAGTAACTAGCAGACACCCTAACAATTTCCAGAGATCTGGCTCTGACCATGAAATTAACAAGGCGAGCATTTCAAAACTCTCCACATCATAATTTCCTTCTTAATTACACACAGTCCTTACCATCAGAACTTCGTGAACAGATCATATTAGGAATAACTAATTCACAGTTCTGGAAATTAGCCCAGCAATTCATATAATAAGAACAGCACATGAATTATTTTAGAACAACAGCTACAAACCATGAAACCACAATTATGACATTTAAGCTGGATGCCACTAAATTTCTCAAATGTTGTATACAAGTAAATCGATCAAGCAATTTATGAATATTTCCTCTCGTGATTAAACTTCACAATCAACTCATGAGTCTCCAGAAATGCCAACTTGCCAAGCATAAACCTGTAAGGCTGTAACAACATATCATAAACTCCTAATCTATGCAAGGACATTACATCATTATCGCAAGGATTGCAACACAGATCAACAATTTGTGGCTATTAATACTAAGGAACAAATCAGGCACTCTAGAAGAACATCTAACTATCACATCATCAAATGACCAATGTTTTACATTTGTTCAAACTTCATCATCGTATCCGTACCAGACCTAGGCATACGATGCGGACTTAACATCCAAACAAGTTTAGCTGAACGCCTGAACCGAGCGCCATCCAGAAATTCACCAAAGTCGATACTAATCAGTAAGCATGAAAGCACCCAGAATTTTGAACACATTTGACAATAGTTCCATCACAACAGAAATCCAACGCCCATCAAATCTGAGCATGCAAGTCCACTAACTCACAAAATTTAGCCAAAAACTAAGCAAAGCAACCTAAAACCATAAAAATAAGTGCGTCCACGATCTAGCTAGAAGTGAAGCAAACATCCCAAAACCCTAACATACAAGTGGCACTGACCTCTTTTCGCCGCCGGTGTATAACTCGGGCCGCGGCGCCCACTCCTCGTCCTCCGAGTACTCTTCACCGTCGGACCCCGAGCCCGTCCTGCCACCGCCGAGATCGGAGAACGTCCGCACATTCCCCTCCCATTCGCACCCCGCTGCCGCTCCACCCCGCCAGTTGTGGCTCCTCTTCTGCCTCTTCGCTGGCGTCCTCCTCTCGTCCGGCGCCGCAGCCGCAGCAGCAAGGGCGGCGTCCTCGTCATCGTCGTCGCCCACGTAGTCCTCGTCGTCCTCGTCCTCGTCGCCGCCGCCCTCGTAGTCCTCGTCATCGGAGTCGGCGCCGTCCTCGGCGGCCGGGGGAGGCGGATGGGCCGGAGGATCGGGCCCGTCGGCGTCGGCGACGTGGTCCGCGTCCGCGGAATCGTAGAAGGAGCGGACGGCGGACTCGAGGGCCCAGTTGTGGCTCTCGAGGAAGAAGGCGGCCTCCTCGGGGGTCGCCGAGGTCACGGCGCAGAAGGACTCCACCAGCGACTGCGACTGCGCCGGCGGCGCGCGGCCGCCGTCTCCGGCGGCCATCTCGGCTGCGGCGGCCGCGTACGTGTCGGGGTTGGGGGGTTTGGCCTTCGGCCTTCCCTTCGGGTTTTTTTTCCCCCTTCTCCTTTTCTTTTGCGCTTTTGTTTTGAGCGACTCGGGGCTTGGGCCGTGTCGTAAGAAATGGCTAATGGTGTGGAGTTGGAGAAGAGGGGTTGGGCCGAACAGTTGGGCTTTGTGGCTTGAGTTTTTTATGTTAGGCTTTGAATTTGAGAAGCTTTGGGCGTGCTTTTGTGGACCCGTTAGTGCATTGGGTGAGTACACACGACTACAGATTTAGTAAGCTGTAGCTCCAATCGAACAAATCTTCCTGTATACCAGTGTACAAAGTTGTTTCGCATTCTATGCAGAAAGGATCTTTGTTATCTCTATACCGGAGAGAATTCCTGCATGCTCCTTCGTTGGGGTCCCGCCTGTCAGTGTGTAGCCTGGCTCCATCGTTGCATCTTGCTTCGGTCGTCTGTCCGCTCTGTTGGTCTGCCCACGCGTCTCAAGTCCGTTCGGCTTTATCCACCAGCGAAGCAGGCCTTGTGATGCTTCCTGTCTCTTCCACTCAGTTTGCTGTTCTCCTCACCCGCCATGTGCAGTGGAGGCCTCCCTCGTGGCGCATCGCCTTTTTCGCAGCTGCACCGGCGTCCTCGCGTACTCCGCTCCGCTGCCCTCGCCTGCCGTCCCCTGCCTCCTCCACGCCCTCGCACTCGCTTCCTCCCCTGCCATAGCTGTCGTCGCCGCTCCCTACTCTCCACCTTCCTCGCGCTCGCGATCTGTGTGTAGCTTCTACCTTTTCCATTGTCGAGCTTCTCGCGGCGCGTAGAGGTCTCCCGATACCTCTCGTCTCTTGCTCGCCCTGCCTCTCTCCCGACATCCCCCTCACCCTCTCCATCTCCGCCCCCAACCACGGCTGGACGGCTGAGCAGTCCTGGGCGCTGCTGGACAAGGTGGACCGGCGCTTCACCCGCGTGCGTGACCTCCCCCTCTTCGGTCGCCACGAGCCGGCGGAGTACGGCAAGGCCATCCGTATCTACACCCAGCTCTGGCGGATGTGGCAGGAGCACCGCCACCGCCTCCTCGACGTCGAACTCCGCTGCTGCCAGGTCGGCGAGGTCGCCACCCGCAGCACCCACCTTTACTACTCCCAATACCAGCGCACCTCCGACACAGCCCTCCTCTCCAAGGCCTTCGTCTTCTACCACGCCGTCCTCGACCGTGCCTACTTCGTCGCCGACGCCGACCACCTCGCCCCCACCAAGCACCTCCGCTTCCTCACCAGGTTCCTCCTTGTCGCCCTTCTCCTCGCCAGGCACGCAGACACCGTCCCGCGCCTCGCCCCCCACATCCGCCCACTCAACGAATCCGAGAAGACACTCCAGGTACGGTCCTTCCCCTCTTATCTTACCCCCTACCATTAGTCCAGTATATATCCTAATACTAATTAATCTTCTTCTAAGCTGCTACCCTACTGGTACAATTCAACTCGATTCAATTGTGTGGATTCCTGCTGCGTTCTACAGCAGTTGATTGCCGACCAATCGAAGGATTTGATGGTACCCGGAATGATGCAATCTGGATGCCTTCCGTTTTACTTTGCCAAGTACAATGACCACTTTGGGTTCTGGTCGACAATATTCAATATTGAATTTTAGAAATTGAATTGTGAATTGCTTCATACAGGTTGTTCGTGTAGCAATTAATGATATGTGCATCCTCATCAATATGGCAAAACCTCGGCAAACTACTCAAAATGCACTCAGGCAAAAGACTTCCAGGAAAGAGGATGTCAAGACTAGAATTGTCATGGCAAGACTAGAATAGTAAAAGATGAAAATATCCTTCCTTTTGTTATAAGATCAATATTTTTTTTCCCTTTTCTCACTGAGAATCAATGGCCCTACATTCATTCTCCTCAAATTGGTGATGTACTCCGCATAAAAACTGGTTGGTTTCTGTTGCCCAATTACCTCTACATTTCTTTGCCTATGAGTCTTTGACCGCTATGTTTGCAGGTGAGTCTAAATCGGTGGCCCTCTCTTGGAGGAACTAGCACTGTGAGGAGATCTTGTTCCCCAGCAGCAAGGTCAGCTTTTCTGATTCATGCTATGTATATAACACATCTTATATTAGTTCTAGATCATGCTAATACTTTAGCAATTCTATACATGGCAAGGCTTCTGAAAGTCTATGGTTGCTACATACCTTCTGGAAATGTACCCCATACATGTTTGTTTGATTCCATAGATGGAGGTCTACATATTCAATTTTTCTTTGCTTGCGTAATCTGTCCTTGGAACTGTTCTTGTGTATCATATGGATGTAAAGTCTAACTTGCATTCGTGATCGGATGTAGTTTATGCCAATGGTATGTCTTATCTGATTTGTTTGTGTGCAGAGGGGTACTGCTGGTCGCGGACGGCGGAACGACAAGTGACGAGGATGCGCGCGCGGTACCTGCAGGCGATGCTACAGCAGGACGTTGAATACTTCGATCTTCTCAGGGCCGGCTCGACGGCCGACTGTTGGTCCAGCTCTTCTCCCGAAGAAAACTAATTCATAGCTTTCCTTTCTTTTAAAACACACGCACACCAAGTCTCTTGCAAGAGCACAAGTTTTTTTGGTGCCCAGCCGCAACTGCTTGGCTTCTTTGTTCAACTCAACTTAACAAACTGATTACACAGGCTTAACTAAACTTGCCACAAGGCCGTGCTCAACAGGCCAACAGGCGTGGCTTCTGACATGAAGTTCCAATCCAATGTTGTCAGCTATACAATATGAATTGAACTCTAGATTACACGGTGACAAAAACGTACGATTGTCAAGGGCACCTCAAGTTCAAATTTTAAGTTATGCTACGAAGTTGTAGACATCCTCTATCTATCATGGTGCGCTGGAAGTGTCTAATGAAACAAAACCATTTATCGTTAGTAATGTTTTTTTTTATATTGATGAAACCATGCTGACTAAGTCAATTTTACTGCTTTTTTAACGGGTTTCTATATGAACCATTTTTTGAGCAAAAAAACCTTTTTTTCGAAGGATAAAAATATCTAACTTTGGACTACAGGAACACCTAAATCGCTTCTCTGCCTTCTTCTCCATTGTTGACCTCCCCTATTGTAACCACCTTCTCCTTCGTAGACTGCAGTGCAGACTGGCTTTTCTTGTTTGGATCAGAGCCTGGCCTCGTGAACAAGAGAGAAGATGCTACTATTTCTTTTGTCCTGGAACCAGACAAACCCATCTAAGAAAAAGGAACCAAACTAATCTTTAAATTTCACTAGTAGAGTGTGTGCATTGCAACGAAACTTTTAAATAGAGTGATACATATTAGTAGACGGTATCCTAAACTGTATAATAAACATTAAGTTTCTTTCATACATATATAAACAGAAATATTAACTCCGTTTATTACATCACTTGCTACTACTACTACCCGGAAATTAAATTTTTGAGCTCATAGATTGTTTACATTTGGAAGTTGAAGTTAATGCCAACATCCCTCCCCGACGTACTGCTCATTTTCAACCATTGTCGGCTGACAAGGAAGAGGATTACACGTCGATAGTCACTTTCTTCTACCTTAAACTCAAGCCACGACTCGATTCTCACGGTCATTGGTCTTTGCAGCCCTCGACAGGCATATCGCGGCGAGGAGGTGGGAGGCTGAGGGAGGAGGCAGTGGTGGCGTCGTGGTGATAAGCAAGGAGGTGGCGATGCTTGCTCGGCCGGCGCGGAGTAGGAGGCGGCGGCGCAGCAGGGGAGGATTAGGATGAAGAGGACGCGGTGCGGTGAACTCGAGATGACAACGTGGTGAGGAAAGGACACCTTCGTCTATACCTCTTTCTCGTGCGCCGTCATTGCCTCCCCTGCCTTCCCCAGCGCCGCCGCTTCTCCTCCAAGATACCACTGCCTTCTCTCCTCCTTCCCCTCCCGGTGCCTTCTCCCACCCCTGACGCTACCTCCCCTCCCCGCTATCTCCTCTTGTCGCCAACGCTATCTCCCCGTGTCGCCGCCTCCTACGCTGCTGGATCCCCTCATCTTCGTGCATGCCACCGTTGCAACCCACGGACTGAGTGTCGGAATCTCTGAGGCACGAAGCAAATGCCGGACAGGCACAAGTGGCGAGTCGCGAGTCGCAGTGTGAGACGTGAAGGAGTAAGACAACAATGAATTTTGATGTGTGCATGTGAAGAAGAAGTGGGGGTATGGATGAGTTCACGAGTCATAGGGGGTGACGGGGCGAGACCTTATCCATGTTAGGTTGGGTCATATGTTAGTGCGTCTCGATAGGAATTTAGGAGGGTGGGAGAGGTCAACCACGCGTATAGAAGAAAGGACATCGTACCGCTGCGTGGGAATAAACTCTTTCTTTTATTAGTTAAAATAAGATATATCCCAAACAATTCGTAAACAAAAACATTACATCTAAAAATTTCTCTACAGCCTTTGTCGACTTACAACACAAGATTATCAGGCTATTTGGATTGGAACCTAAATAAATCAAACTATACTTTGATAATGTCTATAAAATTTTACTATAATTTAATTTGTTGCCAAATTTTGATACTACCAAATAAAAATTGGTAACGCCCGAAATTCATGCGCGCTGGCAGGGCGAAATCCGGGCAGCCGAAACGCTCACCCGTGAAATTTTGGCAGCCCGTAAGCTTTTGCTTTGGTGACGTGGCAGCCAACGATGGGTTGCATTAAATACATTAGTGGTTTGATTAACCAGCTTCAATGATCATATTTTCTAAACCGACTATACCATTTGTGATCTGTTTGGACAGTTATGTTTTTTTGTCATTTAATCAATAAAATAAGACCCATTGACATATTTTGGTGTAAAAATATATCATATGGGACCACGTGTCACAATTTTAGCAAATTTTTGCATGACTGCAATCCAAACACATTAATTTATGCATTGCCTATGAATTAGTATAGCTACTATCCAAACACTATTTTTATACCCAGTTTTTAGTGTTACCTAGGTTTTGGCATTGCCAAAAAATTTGATATAGCTGCCTATAGTCACGAACCAAATAGCCCCTATAAACCTGCAATAGCAACACCAAGCTGCACGCATGCGCTCTGCAAACTAATGCAAACTCAAAATCTACAACACTCAGGGCTGTTTGGTTATAAGCCAATGTATGCAAAAATTTGGGTTACCTAACTTTGGTAATTTTGACCAAATTTGGCATTCATTTGATTTGTTACCAGTGTATTATTGGTCAAAACTTGGGCTAAGAATTTCTTAAACAAACTTTAGTAGTGCCAAAATTTGACAAGCATCCGTGAGGTTTGGATGGGCAATGCAGCCCCTCGTTTACAACTTACAACGCCGGGTGTCACGACTCACGAGCAACCAACTCATAATTTACAAACCATAAAACAAATCGCTAACATACATACACGCACAAGTGTACAACACTCACGTGCCACCCGCACACACAAAAAGCCGCCTCCTTTCACAAGGATCAGATGCACAACCGCAAAAAAAAAGCAACGAAATCGAGCCACCACCTGTAATGTGATATATATGTTTCTTCACGAGAACCCAATAGTCTTGCCAAGCAGCCACAAGAACAGAGTCCACTCGAGCATGAAAATCGTGTGGAGGTACGACCGGTCCAACGTGAACCCGAACACGGTGATGCCGGCTCTGTTGTTCTCCAGGTAGGTCACTGCGCGAGCGGTTTTGATCAGCCAAAGGGTGGGTGAGTTCTGTAACAAGAACAACTCAAGGAAATTGGGCTAATGGTGAAGAAGAAACGGTAACCGGAAATTACCTAGTGCCTGTCTCTTTTGGAAGGAGATCACGTGTGCGTGTGGAAGCATGATCTTGGTGTTCTCCAGCAGGTCCTCGTCCCCGGTCTCTTCGCTGGATTCGCACTCGCTGTTGCTCTCGGGGTCCTCTTCGAGCATGGAGTTTTGGTTGGATCCGGGCTCTCTTTCTTCGTCTGGGACTGGCTCGATGGTGCAGCAGGCGTGCCATTTGGTGGTCTGGCCTGTGAGGGCCTGCGCCTGGTGAGTGATCTTGGCGGCGCTGCTCAGGATTATGATGAGCCCGGACATGAGCACAACTGAACATAGCTGCAGAAATTTCAACATGAAGAAGCGTTAGAACCAGGATATGGAAGGAAATGTTGTTGAGTCCGCACGGGTGACAAAATGCAGGACTGTCCGAAAATGCGAGGGCCAGGAATTGCGAAGAGAGCTGAAGTAACAATGAAACAGGAACTTCCCAGTTCTGATCATCAGTTAGTTTCGGTAGCTCAGCGTGATTAGCTGTTTGAGCACGCATGATCTAAAGCTGTAGCCTGTAGGAGCTTCGCACCGTAACCGCACTGCTCCAATTCCTTTCTGTTTGTCATGTCAATAAGATACTATCATTGCCCTTGGTTTGCCACTTTGCTTTCATAAACGAAGGAATAGATGTGCAAGAGGACATCTTGCCCTTTTTAGATGCGGCAACAGATCGATCGCCAGCTGAGGAAATCACATCACACCTTAGCTTTGCTGTTTCTCACACCATACTACTACTACCTAACTAGCTAGGTTGAGCCCAATCACTGAAAACTTCATCTACTTTACAGGCCAATGTGTACCTATGCAGGCAACGCAATCCAGTCAAATTCAGCATTCAAACTGTTTGTTTTCCCCATTTGCTTAGACCCAATTCTTGACCCCCCCTCGTATAGGCAAGCAATCCATCAGTTCATTGATTCTACTATGCAGTTCTAATTGCGCTTAATTTAACATACTGCATCAATAATTATTGGTTCCGTCTAAATTAAGATAAGATGATGTTAAAGTTTCCTCCTTGATCAGGGATTGCCATTTCCAATTGTGCATAATTGAACACACGCAGCAGATCACGAATTGAACTAAATAACTGGAGCAATTAAGTAATCGAGGCTCACCGCGAGCTCGCTGGTGTTGAGGAGGTCGTCGACGGAGTCTCGGCGCGTGGTGAGGAGCACGGAGGCGAACTGGCTGGCGGTACCGATGAGCAGCGCGGCGACGATGAACCTGCGGAAGCGGTGGCTGATGACCTTGAGCTGCTTGCGGATGTCGAGGTGCTCCCGGAGCACGCGCTCCACCCCGGTCCTCCCCTCCTCGACCTCGACGAGCAGCGAGCCGGCGAAGTCCTCGAGCCTGAGCCCCTGGAGGTAGCAGATGAGGCGGAAGAGGACGCAGGTGAGGAGGTAGATGGCGCTGCGGTACATCCACGAGGCCATCTCGAGGGAGCAAGAGAGGACGTCGCTGAGGACGTCGTTCGCGAAGAAGGGGACGCGGTCGGCGGAGGTGGCGTACCACCAGGTCTTGTAGGCGGCCTCGGCAGCGAAGCAGGGAGCGACGAGGGAGGCGAGGAGGCGGAAGGAGAAGGAGAGGCGCGCGGTGTAGTTGAGCCTGACGCGGTCGCTCTTGGTGTGGGCCTTGTCGAGGTACAGCAGGCGGCGGAGGCCGAAGCGGCGGAAGGAGGACGAGAGGCAGAGGAAGCTCGCGGCGGAGGCGGCCGAGAGCGAGAGCTGGACGACGGCTGAGAAGGGCCGCCGCGAGGCGCGAAAGGCGAGGAGGAAGTGCGCGGCGGCCGGGACGACCACGGCGAGGAGGAGGAAGAGCAGCCACGACAGCGCGGCGCGGCCCGGGCCCGAGTGGTCCATGCACACCCACCGTAGGCACGACCGGAACCACTGCAGCTCGTCGTCCGCCCGCGACGTGCACCGCTGCATCATCGCCGCCGCCCGGCCCCCGTCGCTGCCCTTCAACGCTGCCGGCAGCAGCTGCTCCGCCGCCCCCACCGACGGCCCGCTCGACCGCCGCCCCATCGAATCAATTCAACCAATCAATATTGTTCTTCGCGCGCGCTCTGCTTCCCTCCGCTTCTTCTCCCTTGGCGTGGCGTTTCTTGGTTGGTGGTTGTGGAGTCCAAGGGGATCCGCAGGAGGAGAGAGAGACTTATAAAGGCGGTGGCAATTGGGACTGCGTGTGCTTTGGGTATTGGTATCTCGCGTCGCGTGTAGCCGTGTAGGTGTAGGTGTGTGTGTCGGCAACGGAAGTGCAGGAGTTCGGGATTCATGGGGCAAAAAAAGGAAAAAAAGGTGAAGAATGTCAATTTTGATTAGTTTTTACGGCACGAAACGACAGAGTTCTACTCTACCATACACGGAACAATGGATTTCAGAATAGCGGCAGAAATCGATTGTTTATTTGTATGGTGATTAAAAATTTTAAAGTATAAAGTATATTTTTTATTTATTGAATTAACATCTAATTATATGACATATCGATTTCTATACAAATCCAATGAACATAAAAATTAACCTAAACTTTGGAAATTTTAGATGACATGTAAATAGCAAATCCAATTTGGGGTTTAGATCGATTAATCACGTCCTTTGGTGTCATTTCAAATTGGTCATTCATAAGAATAAGGATCTATTGTTCTAATGTAAAACGAGTACAAACACACTCGAGTTTAAAGTGACACATAAGAAATAAAACACTGTTTTAGCACAGAGAAGTTTAGCATACTAGAGAGAATCCCCAGTTGCTCTAGCCCGTCATTTTCGTCGCAGAACCTGGGGCAGAGGCAGCAGCCGCTTTCGGATTCCGGCCTGCATCTCCGGGATCTGCCGATAATAAGACTTTTGGGCTAAGTTGATATTATTTGAAGCGGTATCAGTAAAAGTAGTACTTTAGTAATCGTAGTAGTAAAAATAACCACTATGGGACTGATCATGTGGCTTTCTCCGTCCCGTGAACGAGGGGTGACGTGACGTTCCGTGGTGGTGCAAAGGAGAGCAACATTTTTTTAATTATAACTACGAGAATATCATTTTTGCTAATACTGCTTCAAATAATACCGTCTAGAAAAAAAACTCCGATAATAACACCACCGTATTTAAGCTCCTAACGCAGAACACACAAGAAGTCAGCTTTCTCCGGAAAATTATTGTGGCCAAGGGGGTTAATAGCCGTAGCTATTAGCTAGCTCGTCCTCGCCGTGGCGCGCTACACCACACGCCGGCCGGACTGATCAACGGCATCCCGGACAGGGCGGAGGGCAAAAGATCGCACACAGCTTTCCTCTCCCCGTCACGCTCAGGACGTCGGCGTGGCAGTGGCAATGTGGCATTGCCTTGCGCGGCCTCCTGTCGATTGGTCCTACAGTGGAAAGGGACAGCGCCCGTTTATTTATGTTTGCCCCTTGGCCGTCACCAACAAGGAGCCTGTCTGCATCTTGCATACAGCCCACTGGAAAGGTAACAGCGAAACTGATTTCTTTTTTTTTTTCTTGGCTCTGCATGATGTGCGCATCGAATTCGAAGCTCCTGGCGTGGTCAGTGCGAGTGCGTGTGCGGTGTGCCTGATCGCATGGCCGTGTGTTGATTTATGGATGCTCTCAGGTGAGTCGGAAGTCGGGCGCCCTTTTCCGAGCTAGATCCGGTCAGTCTGGAATGATCTTCTGACGTTTAGTTTGTATTTTGCTTTCACCTTGTCGTGTGCAGGTGCTGGGTTTCGATCCAAGTTCATGTACGGTTCAGGGTTCTTCCACATGAGGATCAAGATACCCGCCGGCTATACGGCCGGCGTTGTAACAGCTTTCTACGTGACTTACTAACTAATCTCTACTGTGTAAAAGAAAGAATTGATGGTGACTCGTTCTCCATCATACGATGTGATCCGTTAGATCTATCTTTCTTTGTGAGATATGAGTCGTTAGATCTCGTTCTTTCTTAGTTCCTTCCGTGCGTACGCTTGGTCACCCGTAACCTTCTCTCCACTCTCCCCACACCCCAACTGCCCAAACTGATGCTCAAGTAGCCTAAAGATTCTACCGATCTTTCCAAGAACGGGTTCTTGAAGATGATCGCTTGTATTGTAAAATTTGAAGTCGGCATTTACGGTTTGACGAGATATAGTTTTTTAAAAAATCCGTAGTAAAGCACGGACATTGAATTAGTGTCTAATAACTCTCGAGGGAAGCTTATTATTTGCTTGATGTCAACTGAAAATTGGATTTATTATAGACTAATTAAGTGCTTCTCGTACGTACGTGTAGCTCATTTCGGAACCGGAAACGGGTTTCCACGACGAGGTGGACTTCGAGTTCTTGGGCAACGTGGACGGCAAACCCGTCACCCTCCAGACCAACGTCTTCATCAACGGCAAGGGCAGCAGGGAGCAGAGGATGTACCTGTGGTTCGATTAGTGACATGTTTCTCTAGTTAAATTAGAAAGCTAACATGTATGCATGTATAGATTGGTTGCCACAATAAATAGTAGTACGTGGCTTGTAGGCTGCTAAGGTCAGCCATGGGCTGAGGAGAGCTCGCGGCCATGAGGACGACGATGTTGACGACGACATTGTGAGGAAGAGCGACGGCGATCGCCGACCTCCTCGCTGTCATGCTCCGTGTGCACACCATGGTGGTGCTATTTTTGCTTTTGACGTCATGAGGGGGCTACATTTGCTATTGAAGGCGTCAACAATGTCATTTTAGCTAAAAACTCAAAGATCTACACTGTTGATCGTGGTGGGTTTAGATTATAACGGTTTAGAGTAAAAGAAAGAGTCCACATCAACTACAATAAACTAAATTTTAGAATAAAAAATAAAATAAAATCAGCAATTTGATTTCCATATGATTTCCTAAGTAAAAGAGCACATGTCAAATACGATAGAACTGAAATTTGGACTAAAAATAAAAAAATAGCAATTTGATTTCCATACGAATTTCAAAGTAAAATTCTTAAATAATTATAATCCAGAATAAAAAAACAAAATGGTAAATTAGATTTGTATACAAAATTTAATTAAAAAACTAAAATTTAAAATAAAAATAAAATAAAATTAGCAATTTGATTTCGATATAAATTCCTTTAATAAAATTTTGGAATATAAATTAAAAATAATTGGAAATTAGATCAGCATACAAAATCCAGCCAAAAAAATAACTAAAATTTGGAATAAAAATAAGGTAAAATTTGCAATTTGATTTCAATATGAATTCCCAAGTAAAATCCATAATAATTGTAATTCAAAATAAAAATTATAGAAAATTTAGCAATTGGATTCGAATATGAATTGCAAGGAAAAAACTGAATTGTCGAATTAAAAAACAAAAGAAAATTTACAATTTGATTTACATACGAATTCTACAATAAAATCACAAAATAACTAAAATTCAGACTAAATTAAATAAATTTAGCAATTTGATTTGTATATGAACTCCAATAAAAATAACTGAAATGTTGAATAAAAATAAAAGTTATAACTAGGATAGTATGAATGGTATCGGAGGATATACAAAAGAAGTCATTACGTTCATTCTCAATGTCACGTCTATTATCTTATTAAAGTAGACTCAAAAGAAGCCACCACGTTCGCTCTCAAGGATAAGAAATTCTCATACTAATCGATGGAAAATAGAAAGATCTACACCATCGATCATGGTGGGTCTAGATTAAAATAGTACATGTCAAGTACAATAAAACTAGAATTTGAAATAAAACATAAAATAAAATCAACAATTTGATTTACATACGATTTTCTAAGTAAAAGAGTCAATATCATGTACAATAAAATGAAATTCACAATAAAAATAAAATTAGCAATTTGATTTCTATACGAATTTCTAAGTAAAATCCCTAAATAATTATAATTTAGAATAAAAATAGAAAAAAATGAAAATTAGATTCATATACAAAATCCAAAAAACTAAAATTTGAAATAAAAATAAAATGAAATTAAGAATTTGATTTTGATACGAATTACAATAATTATAATTGAAATGGAAATTAAACAATAGTTAGCAATTAGATATGTACACAAAATCCAACAAAAAATTAGAATTAAAATAAAATAAAGTTAGCAATTTAATTTTCGTAGGAATTCCAAAGTAAACTCCTAAATAACTGTAATTTTGAATAAAAATTATAGAAAAAAATAGCAATTGGATTTAGATATGAATTTCAAGAGAAAAGAGGTGAAATTCAGAATAAAAATAAAATAATATTTGTAAATTGATTTCCATACAAATTCCAAAATAAAATCCTAAAATAACTAAAATTCAGAATAAATTAAATAATTTGAGTAATTTGATTTGTATACAAACTTTAGTAAAAATAATTGAATGTTTGAATAAAATAAAAGTTATAACGACGACGACACAAAGAGTATCAGAGGTGATGCAAAAGACACACAATGTTCGCTCTCAAGGTCATGTGTTTCTATTGTTTCTTCCCATGGAATAAAAATAAAAAATAAACTGAAATTTTGATTGAGAAATGCAAGTTATAATGAGGATAGTACGAATGATGTCGGAGGAGACCACGAAAGAGTGCAATGGCAGTTCTGCAAGAAGACATTGACCCACAGAGAAGTAAAGAGCTGGGGCGGCGACGACGGAGATGATGACAATATCGCGCTGCTTGCTGAAGCCATTGAAGAGAAAGTCCAGTATTGAAGAAGTCAACTATCACAATGCCAAGTGGTGAGCGTCGATATTATTGAAGAAGTTAGTGGTCAAATAAGCTCGATGATGGGGAAACCCTGGCAGAGGGGAGATAAATCTTTGCATTGAAGACGAGTTATGAACGACATGTGACCATCAAGTAGTTAGGAGCGTGCCATCACTGGTGAGGGGCACGTCATCATCGGCGATGGCTAAAATATTCTCGATATCGTTAGACAATGACTAAAGCAGACATGCCGACATTAGTGAAGATGAGAAGTCGTCACGGTTAGCGAGGAAGGCACAACAATGAGTTGGCTGACATCGAAGAAGAGGAGCGACCGACACGGTAGAAGTGCACGTCGAGGATGTATAACATCATGCATGCGTAAGTACATGCATGCATTTGTACGAATAGATGCAGTCGTACAGAGACAGAGGAGCAAAAAGTTTGGAGTAGAGATGGCACAACCATAGGGAATATGCTCGGGGTCATCAGAGAGAGCGTGACACGTATCCCCAGCTGGGATCGGTGACGGTTGTAAGTGTATGCGTGTTGATATTGCAATGGTTAGCATTAAGCAATAATTAGAAAGAAGTGGAAGATAACTATGTGGTAAAGTATTGCATTGGAAGAGATAGTAGATGAGATGGATCGATTAGGATTTGGGCTTACTGTTGGAGGTCGAAGCAAAAAAGTGCTGACGACCAGAAGAGATAGAAGCTACATGGTTTGGTGTAGTGGCCAGTGCGTGTGGGGAGATAAGTTCAAGGTAGGTCGCCCATGGTGCATTGTTGTATATGTAAGCAAGATACTATAAGATATTACACAATGTAAACTAATAATATAATTTATTGCACACATAATCAGCGTATTACTTGAGATTAAATAGAGGTACATGTGCATCATACAATTAGGAAAAATATCTAACAGAGTAAGAATAGGGCATGCAACTATATGATTTATGTATGATTGAGAGTGGTTAGTTTCAAAGAACCCCAATAACTTATTATACTCATTAATTATATTCTATAAAAGCACATACTTCAATTACGTTGCTCAGGTTGTAATTTCCTTCAAGCTTCTTTTGTCATATCCAATGTTTAAATAGTCTACAAGATACATAAATATGTTCTCAAACATTTATACAAATTCCTAAACAAATCTAGCAATGCAAATGCGAGGGCCACCCTGCTAGTTTGTTAGTATCAAATATTATACCGGTGTTGGTGTCTTTAGTATATCTTCTTCGGAGCCGGTGTATTTATCTTCTCTTGTAAATGAATGATAGAGCTCCTACCTTTGGTTAAAAAAAGGTATCAAATAGTATCTTCTTGTTCCCATCAAATCTCACTATTCCTCGAATATGGCATGCGATCAGATGGCTAGACGTGCGGGTGTGTACCCAATCCAACATGGTTCAAGTCCTAGACTTGGCGATGGTGTCCACTGATTTTAGGACTACACACGCATGTGTTCAGTGGGAAAATATGTGTATGGGCTCTATGAGGGCTTGGTATCTCCGGTAAATTCGTAGTGTGTCGATAATATGAGTGTGATATTTATTGAGTATGTGTCTAATATTCCTTCGGTTAGCGGGAGCCGGTCGGTCTCCGTGATTTTTCCCGCTGTTCTCTCGCGAAATTCATTTTCCTTTGTGTTTTTAAGCCCTACGTAGGTAAACACCATTATTCATTCATCACCAATCAGTACGATTCTAGCCACTCGCGAAGATCTTTGGAACCCTGGTTGCCACGATCTGGTTGCTCAGAAAATCTCTCACGGTGTGATCTTGCAAGTTCGTTGAATATGCTCTAGTACCAGACGGGTAATACCGCAAGAAGCAATGATCTGCGGGCACTAAGCGAAATCAAGGACCCGCAGACGGTGCGGCGAGGAACGCGGCCAGCCCGTGATTAGCAGTAAATCATCACGATCACGACCAATCCAATCATTCATTCATGTGATCCAGCCGGGCTGGCTGTTAGCCTTTCCTTCCCCAGCCGCATCTCGTCTGCTCCATTCTTAATTCACACTCGCGGATCTAACTCGGTTTTCGTAGCACCAATCAAGTAATCAGAAAGCAACCCAGATTAGAAACAAAGCAAAAACAGCAGGCTGGTCGCGTGCTGCAGGTACAAGGTTCTTCTGGATTCCGGCGCGACGTGTCGTCGCAAACCGCGGTTGATCCAGGTAGACAGCGCATACACGGCGTGCGCCTCCAGGTTCTTAAACTAGTGATTAGTTAGTCGGGGTCTCGGAGAAGTCGTGGGTCCTTAGCTAGTGCTCGCTTCCTTTATTCTGGAAGGGACAAAAACCTGATGCTGAGTCACACATGGTTGACAAGTAAAGAATCGGCAAGCTGTTTTCTTTTCCTTTGTGATGTTTGATTGATGAAACATGGAAGCCAAGTCACCTCGGGTAGTCGGGTGTGTGTTAGTGTGTCTTCTAGAGCTTTTGTTCGCCTATCAGGCCTGTACATGACTACACATAGGCTACGCTGATCCACTTATCAGATAAACAACTTGCTAATACCTTTTTTTTTTGTCAGAATTGACAATGCTTGTTTCTTTCCCACTGAAAGTGTGTCATACAATACTTGAGGAGAAATTGTTAGAACGGCCCTTTTCTTTGAAGGGAGGAGAGCCCAAAAGGATTGTCAGGAGCAAGGCACTGAGACTTTCGTCAATAATTGAAATACTCTAATCAAATTAGCCTGGCCAAAACCAATTAACCAGAGCATTATTGAGGAAAGAAAACTAAGGTCAATGCCGAGCACTAGTCCTGTCACTTGTTTGCAGGCAGATATCACTCATAACTCTGTAGAGGTAAACAGAGAGAGCCACATTGAACATCTGGCTCAGTTTGCAGCCAAAATTCATGGCACCTCTTGGCGACACAAAAGGAGGAAATGAAAATTTAAACCTGGAAACGATTCGATCCTTGTTTACAACTTGAAAAAAAAACAGTGGTCCTTTTTTTTCTCTCCCGTGTTTCCCCATAAAATACAAGGTGAAAAATATTCCTGAACAGATGACGAATACCATCTGTATAGGTACCCCTACATTTCACCTCGACATAGCTCAGTAACCTACGTTTCACTTTCACCTCAGCAAGCTATCAAATTGCAAAGCAGTCAAGCAGATAAGCATGTCCATAACATCAAACTGTCAAATATCTGACGTCTCATCAAGCATACATGCATAGTGGAATCAGTTGCTTTCAGCTCAGCGGCAGTGACTGCCGATCGTTAGAAATCAAGGTGAAAACCCGCTCACGATTTCACGTTCATGCAGTTTTCCGACGAAAGTTCAGGTAGGCATGCAGTTCGATCTGGAGGACAACTAGCAGTGTAGTAATAGGAATGGCCCAAGTTGGTAGGCTATCCAAGGACAATTGGACACTTGGACCCTCCTGGCATTTCTGGTGGCTGTAGTACGTAATTCAGATTCAGATACTTCTTCATCTTTCTGATGGGACATCTCAACATCGCTGATGTGATTTTTTCTGGCAGGAGTACCAAAAATCTGAAATTTTCAGGGGATCAGCTCCTCAGTGGGCAATATTCTCTAGTCCTTCCTGGTGTGCTACATCTCATGAAAGCCCAGCCCAGGACGGAAGGCCCGCTCACCAGCCGATGCAGCCCAAAGCCACTGACCCACACCTCACTAATTCCTCTCCTCCCCCAAGGACCCCAACACTAATCGCTCCTCCCTTGCTCTCTGTAACTTTTTAAGTCCTCCATTTCTTGATTCCGATTTGAAAAAAAATGATATTTGTGGATTGTGGTGACCTTATTTGAACTAATCATGTAAGACCTATTTGTACGGTACTTTTGGCAAATTTCGAGTTGGATTTATAATGTTGTGAAACCATTTGTATAAGATTATGAAATTGTGCTTGTCAAGTGTGCATTGTTTTCTGGCTTTGTTCAGCTATGTAATTTTTTTAATAAAAACAGGAATAAGAACCAGGGCTGAAAGTTGAAAATTCGTGCCTTTGCCTAAGTAACCCGGCATTCTCAGTGTTCAGGCTGGGCTTGGCTTTGCAATTTAGGCACACAAAAATCGGCCTAGACTGGAGGCTCGGCAGGGCCATTTATATGTGTTTATTTAAAAAATCTGAAAGACAATGAAAACAAGATATAGGGATATAACAACAAATAAGATTCCTGTGTTTGTTTTTGCAGGAGGCCAATGAATCAAGAACAGTGTGTGATCACAGGCTGTAGTATTGTCAATTGCTTCAAGGGTATATATGTTACGATTACGTGAAACCAAATATCCAATCAAATACTTATGAGTGGGCCTTTCTTTTTTTGTTCTCTAGCATGATCATACTGGCAGATATAGTAGAATCTGACAAGCTGTACTGTACTGTACTGATAGAGGTAAACTCGGTGCAGTTCAAATCTTCAGAGCTGAAACTTGACATGAAACTACTGCAGCTCATGATTGAGTAACCTGTAGTACGTAGCAGCTTTCAATGACGTTTAAAGAAGTCGACCATCGGTTTGTATATGAGTTCCGGAGCATTGTAGCCCATCACGAAGTCCGCATGAGCGTAGTTGGGCACGTACAGCACCTCGATGTTGTCGCTGTCGTGCTTCCTGACCAGCGTCCTCAGGAGGTGCCTGGTGTCAGGGACGTCGCCGAGGAAGTCTTGGCCGCCATGGGTGAGGAACAGGGGCAGATCGGCTGGGATGGATGAAAGGTTGTACAGTGGAGGGCGTGGCTGATTGTAATGCCTCATGTTGTCCTTTTCGTTGCCGTAGTCGTACCTTCTGACCTCTCCATTTCTGATCACTGATGAGAGGCAAATCAGGAAAAGAAAAGTTAGCGCTGTGCCCAAGCTTCGAACAATAGCAGCCTCAAATTTCTGGTTGAGATTCTTACTTTGTGACAAGTGAATAAGGTTTTTGACAGAGGTTGACTGTGGAGCATGCTGTAGGAAGGCGCAAGCAGTTGAAATATTCAGGCAGCAGTCCGGTCCTTCAGTCATGGGGTCAAATCCATGCGATCACAGTTAGTAGGATGAGCTTAACGTGGTATATTGTTTGGGACATGGTAAAATGGAGGAAAGAACAGTACCTGCTACAGCTGAAAATATATCGTAGCAATTGATGTCAGGGTTGCTGCATACTTGGTTTAGAATTTCATGTGCAACTGGCCTGTCATGCAGCAGCACATTCATAGTTGTCAATACCCGAGGCTTGAGTCAGCACAATCACAGTTTGAGACTAGTTACCCAAAATACCAGCATACACCAATTATAATTTTTCAACAGATGAATGGCAGATCTCAAAAGCAGATGATCCCTACTTGGCTACTTTGATATCATAATCGACCTTCATGCTACAATGATCTCGTAAAAAAGCTTAAGCATGGAACTTGCCGTGGGACGCAAAACTACAAGCAGGAACTTGGTATTGAATTACATGTACTGTATGTTCTTCCTACTTAGACACATTAGAAGCTGTAGTAAAGATGCATACCCAATAGGATTGAACTCGTGAAAACCTAGCCAGTAAACTCTCTGCACATGGTAAACAAAAGAGATGAAGCACTGACCACGAGCGATTATAATTGACAATAAGAACAAGTAGATTCTACAGTATTTTACTTCTGCAAGGAAGATATGAGCTCCAAGCAGGGCGAGTTTGGATTTCATCCTGTTCAGATAAGCAATTGGACAGAGCAACACAGCTGATCGCACTAGCTTTAGTAACTTGTGCTCAGAAAAGGCTGCAAGAATCATCAAGGTTCCCTAGAAAAATGCAAAGTAACAATTTGTTTCAGTATGCCTCCCAAGTCCCAAGTGTCAACCCGTTTAAATCTTCAAGAGGAACATATAAGCTTTAAGCTCACCAGGGAGTGACCGATATAGTGGACTCTCTCACCTCCTGTGTGATCATAGACAAACTGAAGCACGGCAGGAAGATCATAGGCAGCAAGTTGGTCCCACGTCCAATCCCAGTAGGCCTGAAAAGAGTAGTTAATATACTTTTTAGTGAAAATCTATGGTAAATGAGTTCTTGATCAAGCCTGAGATGAAAACCGGATCTTTTGGGGAGAGCGAGGTATGGTTCCGGCTGGAATTTGTTCCGCGGCTGTTGGCAATCCAAACATCAAACCCATCGTCTGCCAAAATAAAGCCAAGTGATTGTTTTGGTGTACTCAATACCCAAGAAACGCCATCCTGTCCAATCCACACATTTCATTCAGGTATGAACAGAACTTAGATGGCAGTGGCACATGGTTTGTCAACATTGTCCTTACCACCATAAGCCCATGGAATAGTAGTACTGGTGGCCTCATCTTCTCGGTCGAGTTGTCAACATCAGAACGACCATGAGGAATCCTCTTTAAGCTAAGAATATATCCATCTTGTGTTGTGACCTGCCATAGATTTAGACTGTATGCTTTACAGAAGGGCAGAATTTTGTCACGGAAGCATAAACTTGACTTTGAGCACAATGTTTAGGAGTACATTCATACGAGTTTTTCATGCCCCCCTAAAAAAGAAGAGTTTTTCATACCTAAAAAAGAAGAGTTTTTCATACCTTGTATTCTTCACAAGGATAGCCGAAAGCTGCCGCTCGTGACTTGCACATACCAAGCGGATGAGGTATAGGGGGGCATGGATCACCAATATCATCCACAGAACTCTGGTTCCTCCATGACAGAGCTGTGTGTGGATTAAACCCAAGTGAAATAACCAAGAAACTAATGAGATAGAGATTCCTAGCCATCAAATTATCTAGGATCATATGTTACTACGATTCCGAGAGCTTCCAAGAATAGTTGTATAATTTTCTGTGGGAGTACAAGAATAGTATCCCGTTGGACGTTGGTTAGTTTTTCTCTAACACAAATTGCAGTCTCACTTTTCAGAGAACAGTGTTCTTTTTCGTGGCTGGTTTATTAGCATAAATACTGGAGGGATGGTTGTCTATTGGTCTCTAAGCATGAACAGTTTCCCAGCTTCAACACTAATGTCGCACAAATTATCGAATAGAGTGTACGGCATTACCCTCTCTATTTATGGGAAACAGTTCTTGGTTGACAGAAGCACGAGCATGCTACAGAATTGGGGACCTGTAACCTTATTCTTATTTCCAAAACTGGTGTATGACTGCATGAGCATAAGCTAACCAAGTAAAACAGAAGAATAACTGACGTAAAATTAATCATGCCATCTTGATGATCAGAAATGAAGATCATGTATGGTTCACTTCACACCAATTCTGTGATCCCAAAGTCTGTTTAAGACCACTAGGAATGTTTGAGAAGAAAAGACAACCTTATTTAAGGTACTAGCAGAATGTGTTCACTATATATAGAAGTAGCCAAATGTCTCGCTAGCATCAGTTGAGCAGGGAATCCAGATGTCATTCAAATACATCGGCATTCATCAGTTTACCACGAAAAATAATAGCACGTATACACCTTTTGTCAAAGGGTAAAAAATATCTGGGTGTGTTTATCTGAGAATTCATAAATTGACAGTAAAAAGCAATTAATTTCTAGAGGATACCCAGAGGAAGTGAAATCTTAGCATTCTGAAGGTAGGGGGCACAATTTGTATGAAACTATGGAAGAACACCTGATTACAA
This sequence comes from Hsuehochloa calcarea, assembly GCA_036346395.1. Classification (NCBI taxonomy): domain Eukaryota; kingdom Viridiplantae; phylum Streptophyta; class Magnoliopsida; order Poales; family Poaceae; genus Hsuehochloa; species Hsuehochloa calcarea. The sequence continues at coordinate 30,387,832 of CM070603.1, forward strand.
TGAAGTAAGCTGATTGTTGTTTGTGGAGCCAAAAGAACTTAATTGTATATCTTTCTAAACTAAGCAGCAAAGACTATATAATTTAGAAATGGAATATATGCCGCACTATAGATAAAAGAGAACACACTGTGTCGCGACAGGCAGAACTGAGCATACCAATTGCAACTACATCTAATGATGCAATGTACAACATCTAGAGAAAACAAAATCAGGAGAAACAAATGTGGATAACGCACCATGGCCTCAAACCGGACAGCTGATTTCAGGATATCAAAGACGTTACAAAGCTCGCATCCATCTGTTCACCAGCTGCAGAGACTGAAGACACCACCACGAGAGCAATTTGTTGGATTGATCTCGGCTAACAGCCGAGACCGAGTCTTACGGGCAAAAGCCCACCTCTGCGCCCTGATCGGGGGCGGTTCCAACTGCTAGATTTTTGGTTTCGGTCCCGGTCATCTCAGCGCTACATAAAACAGGGGATAGATCAGGGTTTGTTACGGCAGTTGTTCAAACCCAAAAGGATCCCGCACAAGTCCGATCTATAACGAACGCTGAGGTGAACGAAGGCCGGACCGACGGCTACTGAATCACCGCCGCAACTCCGACATCACGTTTTTTCCTCAGGCCGACTTATCGCCGTCACCTTCTACGCCCTAAGATCCGATGGCATCGACATCTTCAGGTATAGCTCAAGCTTCCGCATCTAAGTTTTGTTATGGTGTTCAAAGTCTGATCTAGGGTTAATGTCATTAGATCCTGTTTTAGTCTCGGTCTTACACTAATATTTGGTATCAGAGCCATCCCTAGATTTTTCTTGAACCCGATTAAACCCCAGCTGTTGTTTACCCGCCCGGATCTAAGTCTCGGCGACTCAGATTAGCAAGTAGAAGGAGGGGATTTTTTAAACCCTTAGTGAAACCCTAACGAAACACGACCCCAACTCCTCAAACTCGGATCGAACCCTAAAGACCATCGATCTGAAACAAAGGGCGGCGGATACTCACGTTTGAAGAACGCCGGTTCTTCTCCGTTTTGGCACCACCGGCTCTACTCGGCGGCCATGCGCGACCTCCGTCGACGCGCTACCGGCGAGGAGGGCGAGGTGCCATCGCTTCATGCCGCCGCCGCTCCTCGCTTCTGTTGCCGACGGAGTTGAGGCCGCCGCTGCCCTCGCGTGCGTCGCCGCCGCTGCAGCACGGAGTTTTCGGAAGGGAGCGATCGAATGGATTAGGTTTAGGGTTTGCGCCGATCGTTTGGTTTTTATACCTCGCGGTTTTTGCTCTCAGCCGTTCGATTCAATCCAACCGCTCACGCTCGTTCCGATTTGTCTTCAGTACAGCCGTTCGACCGCTGTCCGCCGTTCAATTTGATCCGACGGTTCACGTGCGTCGCTCCCGATTCGTTTACTCTTCAGGCCGTTTTTCTTGGGCCAGCGTCGCGCGCGTGGGCCGAATCGGCGTGGACCGGACGCAGTCGAAGCGGCGCGCATGCATCGATGCATGTGGTTTTTCTTTTCTTAAAAGGAGTTTTTTTATGATTAAGTTTTATGTTTTTTATTTATTTATTTATTTATTGTGCACTGTTTTATCAATGATAATTGATCAAATTTCAGTATGGATTTGTGGTTATTTTTATTTAATCTTGTGCATGTTTTTTGATTAATGTTAATCTCTCATGTGACTGTGATAATTATCTCTGATTAAAATTGAACCAACGAGATATTTTAATTAGAGAATTTTATGATTTATTTTGGCATTATGTATACACATGATTACATACTGACCAACGTTGTTTGTAATCGTGTGTCGCCACATTAATTGTTATAGTTCTTTTTATTTCTGCCCAACGGTGATATAAACTAGAACTGTAATCTTTGCATGTTATTAATCAGACCAACGTAGGGTTAATTGCATGCAATACTTTTATGTCATCTCTAATTTTTTCCCTATATTTTAATGTTCAGCCATGAATGCTTCAAATGTTGCCGCTACAATTGACAACATTGAGCAGCTTACGGGGAGCAACTTCCCCGCTTGGAAAGAAAGAATTTCAGTTGTCCTTGGAGTATTAGATCTTGATTATGCATTAAGAGTGTCTGCTCCCATTTCTCCCACCATTGGTGAGGACGATTACGATGAGAAAAAGAAAATATATGATAATAATGCTGAAAAATGGGAGCGGTCTAACCGTCTATCACTAATGATTATGAAGACTTCTATCTCGATCGAATCGGGAGCAATCCTGTTCTCAAAATGCTAAGGAGTATCCGCTTCATGAGGAGAAATTCAAAGGCTCCACTAAGGTTTATGCCAGTACATTAATCCAGGGCCTTCTATCCACTAATTAGAACGGGTCCAGCAGTATAAGAGAGCACATCATGATGATGACTGATATGGCTTGGAAAACTCAAGGGCATGGACATGGAAATATCTGATGGTTTCCTAGTTCACTTCATAATGACTTCTCTTCCTTACAATACACCGCTTTTAAGATAAACTATAATACTCGAAAGATAAATGGAGCATGAGCGATCTTATCGCCATGTGTGTCGGGAGGAAGAAAGGATTAGGGCGAAAAGAAAGATTTAGTGAATCAAGTTGGCGGTCCTAGCAAAGGAAGTTCTCGGGGACTTCAAATCCAAGAAAAGGCACACTACTCTCCTAATTCAGATAAATCGGGGCCTAAGGTGCAAACTACACCTAAGCCCAATGTTGCTTCGCTAAAGCACCAAGTGGGAATGCGTGTCACTTACGCAAGGAGCCGTGACATTTCCGGAAAGATTGTGTTGGTTTCCTAAAGTGGCTCGCCAAGAAGGGTAATGATTCTATAACTTTTGTTGATGAAACCCTTTATACTAATTTTTCCTTAAATCTTGGTGGATTGACTCAGGTGCAATCGCACGTTACCAACTCTTTACAGGATTCCATACCGTGAGAACACTAAGAAAGGGGAGCGAAGTCTTAGAGTCGCGGATGGAAAAGAAGCGAAGTGGAATCGGTTGGTTCTGCTTCCTTAGTTTTAGATAGCGGCTTCACACTTCGCCTTAATAATGTAGTTTTGTTCCTTCCATTAGGAGGAATTTAATTTCATATCTTTATTGGACGATGATGGATTCAAATGTAATTTTGGTAACAATAAGTGTGTTATCACATTTAATTCAAATAATGTTGGTCTTCTTTGTTAGACAAGACAAGCTTTATATGCTTTCCTTAATGAATCACCGTTTTCTTTGAATGTGTGTGATACTATGCGTAAAAGTATAATGAGACTTCTTGAAACCGTGGCATCGCTGCGTTTAGGCCACATTTGAAGGGGAGAATGGAGCGTCTCATTAAGGAAGAGATTCTCCAACCATTAGATTTCTCGACTCGGACCAACTTGCATTGATTGCATTAAAGGAAAATACGTAAAGAAAATAAAGAAGGAGCAACTCGCATTTCGGGACTATTAGAGTTAATTCATACGATATTTGTGGTCCTTTTCCGTGACATCGGTGGATGGTTTTGATTCTTTCATTACATTCACGATGATTTCTCCGTTATGGTTATATTTTTCCCATTAAGGACCGATCCGAGTCACTTGATAAATTTAAGATATTTAAGGTGAAGTTGAAAATCAGCACAACCTAAGAATCAAAGTGGTAAGATCGGACCGTGGGGAGAATATTATGGGAGACATGCCCCTATGGCCAAATTCACTGCCCTTTCGCTAAGTTCCTTCAGAAAATGGCATTGTTGCCCAATATTCTACACCGGTGAACCTCAAAAAATGGGGTAGCCGAGAGGCGCAACCGTACACTTATGGATATGGTACAGAGCATGCTTAGCTACTCTAGTTTATCACCGGTTTATGGATAGAGGCACTAAAGACAATGACACATATTCTTAATAGGGTTCCCAAATCAATCGCATACAAAGACACCTTATGAATTATGGATCGAGAAAACCGAGTTTGAAATATTTAAGAATATGGGGTTGTTGTCTTGAAGCTAAGATATTTAATCCACATATTGGAAAATTAGACCCTAAGACAAGAAGTTGCCATTTTATAGGATATCTGAAAGATCTAAAGGGTATCGATTTTATTGTCCCGATAGAACAACTAAGTTTGTAGAAACAAGACATGTTGTGTTCTTAGAAAATAATGAGGACTCGGAGCCTAGGAAAATTGATCTTGAAGAGAAGCGGGTTTACGTTCCTTCACCGCTTATCCCGAGATTTTTATTCCTCAAGACTTGGTGGTTGCACCTCCAGTGCCAAATCATCGTTGATGCACCCACCGTTGGGGTCTCTGAAATTCCTAATGTCATACCTAATGATGAGCCTCGGCGGTCTCCTGCGCCTCGTGACCTCCCGCAATAGTTCTTGAACCTATTAGAAGATCACAATGGAGAGAAGATCGCCATCCCAAATGATTATGTTGTTTACATGAATGAGGATATTAATGATATAGGGAAGGTAGATGATCCCACCTCTTATAAGGAAGCAATAATGAGTGAATATTCTCCTAAATGGTTTGAAGCCATGAAGGATGAACTAAAGTCTATGAGCACTAATGATGTATGGGACTTAGTAGAAATTCCTGACGGAGTCAAAACAAGAAATCAGTAAATGGGTCTACAAAACCAAGCATGACTCTAAGGGAAATATCGAAAGGTTCAAAGCAAGACTCATAGCAAAAGGCTTCTCACAAAGAGAGGGTTGATTATAATGACACTTTTCTCCTGTCTCAACTAAGGATTCGTTCAGAATCGTTATGGCACTTGTAGCTCATTATGATTTAGAGCTACATCAGATGGATGTTAAGACGGCATTTCTTAATGGCGATTTGCAAGAAAATGTTTACATGACTCAACCGGAAGGTTTTGTCGTGGAAGGCAAGGAGCATATGGGATGTCGACTTAAGAAATCTATTTATGGCTTAAAACAAGCATCGAGGCAGTGGTACCTCAAATTTGATAAAGTTATAAGGAATTTTGGATTTAAGGAAAATGAAGTTGATAACTGCATATATGTTAAGTTCAAGGGGAGTAAATTCACCATCTTAGTGCTTTATGTGGATGATATCTTATTGGCTAGCAGCGATAAGGATATGCTGTTTGAGACCAAGAGATTTCTCTCATCCAATTTTGATATGAAGGATCTCGGTGATGCCTCTTACGTTCTTGGCATTGAAATTCACCGGGACAGTCCAAAGGAGTATTAAGTTTATCTCAAAAGCATACGTTGACAGAGTACTAAAGAGATACAATATGCATAAATGCTCTGGCTCACCTGCTCCTATCGTTAAGGGCGATAAGTTTGGGACATTTCAATGTCCAAGGAACCAATATGAAACTGATCAGATGAAGACAGTTCCTTACGCTTCAGCTGTCGGAAGCATTATGTATGCTCAAGTAAGCACACGCCCTGACTTAGCTTTTGTAACCTAATGCTTGGCGATATCACCAAATCCAGACCGGACCATCGAAAGCCGTTAAGAAAGTCTTGCGTTATATGCAAGCTACTAAGCATCTCATGCTCACATATAAGCATACTGATAACCTTGAAGTTGTTGGTTATTCAGATTCAGATTTTGCGGGATGTGTTGATACTAAGAAATCCACGTCAGGTTATATCTTCACACTCGCTGGAGGAGCTATCTCGTGGAAAAGCTCCAAACAAACCCTTACGGCATCTTCAACGATGCAAGCTGAGTTTGTGGCATGTTATGAGGCTATTTAAGCGTGTTTGTATGGCTTAAGAATTTTATTCCGGGCCTTAGAGTGGTTGACAGCATTTCTAAACCACTCACCTTATACTGCGATAACGAACCCGCAGTCTTTTATGCGAGTAACAACAAGTCAAGTGGTGCTGCCAAACACATTGACATTAAGTATCATGTTGTGAAAGATAGAATCCAGGATCAAACCATTAGTATCAAGCATATTAGTACTAAGTCAATGCTTGCGGATCCGCTTACTAAAGGCTTACCACCCAATATATTTCGTGATCATGTTGCCGGCATGGGTTTATTGGAAAGCCTCTGATTCTGGATAAAAGGACCTTAAAACGAACCAACTCCCATTAAGTATAATGAATATCCATTTCAAAGATGAGATAGTACATTATAGGTACTGAGGTCGTATGACATTTTATTGGTCATGCGACACATTACCTTGGTATGCTATTTTATTGAGAATGGGCTTATGTTGTTAGCCTTTCGATCAAAGGGGAGAATGTTGGATTGATCTCGGCTAACAGCCGAGACCGAGTCTTACGGGCAAAAGCCCACCTCTGCGCCCTGATCGGGGGCGGTTCCAACTGCTAGATTTTTGGTTTCAGTCCCGGTCATCTCAGCGCTACATAAAACAGGGGATAGATCAGGGTTTGTTACGGCAGTTGTTCAAACCCAAAAGGATCCCGCACAAGTCCGATCTATAACGAACGCTGAGGTGAACGAAGGCCGGACCGACGGCTACTGAATCACCGCCGCAACTCCGACATCACGTTTTTCCTCAGGCCGACTTATCGCCGTCACCTTCTACGCCCTAAGATCCGATGGCATCGACATCTTCAGGTATAGCTCAAGCTTCCGCATCTAAGTTTTGTTATGGTGTTCAAAGTCTGATCTAGGGTTAATGTCATTAGATCCTGTTTTAGTCTCGGTCTTACACTAATACAATTAAGTTTGATTTTGAGAATCAAAATACTCACCGACGGGGACACGCGCGCAGGTGCGCGCTTGCACCTACAGAAGCATTTGCACAAACACATGACGACGTGCGTCTGCGTCGGAGACGAGGAGGACGTCCCGCTGGTTCGCTCCAGCTCCAATGCTGGTGCTGCTCCCGTGCCTATAGACTGCCGTGCCCGCAGAGCATCCGTTCGTCTGGGCACCGGTTAGCAGCTTGCTCGCCAGCGCGCGCGGTCGGCCTTGATCGCGGACGCCGACGCAGGGAGGCGGTACGCGGCGGAGCTGTGATGGCCACGGGTGCAGTGACAGGCCATATCGAGAATTCGTGGAAAATCCGGGCCAACCTAGCCATTTTTGCATCCTATTCGTAGGCCTTACTTGAGGTGGATGAAACTGAGCCCGAATGTCCGATTCTTAAGGGCTTTCTCGCCGAAATGCCCGTTGCAACAATTAGCTTTCTATGTCTCATATTCTCTCGATTGGCTGCGTCGGTCGTGCGAGCAGGCCCGCCTTATCAATCCCAGGGCGCCTACCGTTTAGATAGTTTCAGGGCTATTTAGTTGGTTTAGTGCGTGTACATATGGATGCGTTCAGTGATCAAAGTACGTGTCTGTATTCTGTGAAGTCTAGTTCTCGCTCTAGATTAGACGTGCGTTAAGAACGTATTCATATCGTACATATGGTGTGCAAAGGGTGTATGCGTCCGATATGTACTGAAAAAAATGTCTCAAATTCTCTCCCTCTCAAAAAAAAAAACCCCATGTCTCAAACGTGATCTAAACAAGAGTAAACTTAATACTCCCCCACCAATGAAAATAAGGGCATATATGTTTGAAATTTGAACTAACGAGGAATCACACGGTCACACCACATATATATCATGCAAATAAATGTTAAACACCATTGTTAAATACACACGTAGGCTGCCAACCAAAGTTAGCCCCTGGATTCTAAAGCTAGTCCCCGCAGTACCAGTTTTCAATTGCACCATTTGTTCAGGCACCACGAGGCTACAAATCAAGCTTATTTCCGACGAAATGCATCTCAGACTTTTTTTTGCTGCTTTGTTGTTTGCTGTATTTTGTTTCACTCCCTTTTCCAACTCTCGTTTGCTTGGGTTTTTTATTAACGTATAAAGGCTGAGTTTTTTTTAGGTTTCGTGTGGTGTCGATGAATTTTAGTGTCGCACTACTACAGAACACGTCATCACAGACGGTTCGAAACCGTCATCACAGACAGTTTTCGAACCGTCTATATTTGTTCGTCTGTGATAACAAGCAGTTATCACAGACGGTTCAAAACCGTATGTGAGACTATTATCACAGACGGTTTCAGTTACAAACCGTCTGTGATAAGTGAAAACCGTCTGTGATAAGTGGTTATCACAAACGGTTTACTTTAAAAAAACCGTCTGTGATACTAGAAATATCACAGACGGTTTACTTAAAAACCGTCTGTGATAAGCACTTATCACAGACGGTTTTATGTTGAAACCGTATGTGGTAATAGCCTTCACAGACGGTTTCAACATAAAACCATCTGTGGTAGTGAGCGATCCTAGCTACATTGTTTGCTGTTTTTTGGCCAGCCTCAGGAATTGCTAGCCATGCCCTCTGAAAACAAGCATGTACAAAAAATAGATACATCGCAGATAATCAATTGTTGACAACTCAAATTGATCATTACTCAAAATAAATTAATAAAGATCGAATTTGTTGAAGTATTTTCGCTATAGTTGTACAATTGGATTACAATTAAGTTAATTGTTTGCGTGAATCTCTGGGTCGGCGATGGAGTGAAACTCTCCTTTGTCAACTATTTCTGTCATGATAAAGGTGCATAGTCGCCTCGAACTTCCACGAGCTCTTGCGCAACGAGTCCATGTAAATCTATTATCAAACCACGCCGCTAGGTCAAGAAAAATGGTAAGGATATATATTTGAATTTACAATTACAAAAAATTATTTCGAGATTGACAAACCTCCGATTCTTCATCTTAGCACTAATGATTTGTCGCATATGATGGCAAACGAGAATGCACATAGCTCATCATTTTTTGTCAAGCACCGCAAAAATAGAATTACATATATACGTATAGTCATTGAAGACACATTTTTATGAAGTATGATATATATAGGATTATTGTGTTGTAGCGCGTACCGGAAATTTCGTCCTGTGTGTTAGTTGGGCGCTGGATCCATTGTATCTTCCTTGTTGGCTAACATAGGAGATGAACGAACTACATAATTGAAAAAGTTATCCTCGCATTTCAAACGAAGGAAGACTACAATAGAGTTATGTATGGAGGAAATGATCATACTTGTCGAGTATTCCTTGCGTAATCTTGAAGTCGTGATCGCTTCGACTAGGGAATCAAGATATATCACGTTGTTCCTCCCGGTATAATGACTAAAAGGATCCAAAGGGTACCTACTCATGTATGTCGCTATAACTATTAAACCTAAGTACAAATGAAATTTGAATAGCAAATAGTGAAGCACTTACCCCTGGTTGTAGGGCACCAGTATGTAGTCCTTGCGAGTCCGAAGAAGCAATGCCGCCGTTATGTAGTTCTCGACGAAGGTCGCGTCTGCTTCGATGGTTTGCATAAATACCACGTGTGGGTCGAGGAAACCCACGGTTCTCGCCTTTCCCGGCATATTTCATCATGTATCTATACATAAGCAATGAGTTGCGATATTTATCGGTATTACATGAATGTAGAACTTGATTGTACACACTTACAAAGGTCCAACATCGTAGAAGCGAGGCGCCGAGGGCTTCGAGATTGAATAGGTTGAATAAGTCGTTGAAGCCCACCACGGTTGCCCTACCGTTGAAGAAATGCTCATCCTTGTATGCGACGGTGATTCCAAAGATCGCACCCTTCTTTGCGGTATTCGCAGTACCGAGCATGCAAAGCGACAAGCAAATCCAAATAGCGGGCTAATTGTGCGTTAGGGCACAACGGTTTTCCGATGGAGTACTTCCGTGCTTCGGGACTTGGGAGGCGGCTTAATGTTCGCCGATTTCGATTTGGCCTTAACGATTGGCGCGTCTTCCCGCGAGACGACTCGAACCGATACGGTAGCACGCTTTTCTTGTTCCTTCGCGTCTTCTCCACGGAACCGGCGAGGTGGCCTTCGAGGCGAAATATGAGGTGGAGTCATGGAGGGTCCCGCTGGAGAGGAATGGTCCTGTCGAGATTGCGGCATCTTCTGGGTCCAGACGATGTCCGCCTTGGGCCATCGGATAAAAGCGCACGGCATCCCCTAGTGTTGTGATCTCTTCGTTCGGGCGAATGTCCAGCGGGACGGCCATGAAATGTTGATGTACCATGTCCACCTCCACCCTTGCGTAACCATGCGCCACCTGGACACCGTGCTGCACTGCTCCTTCCTGGTATGGATGCACCATCCCCGCCACCTCAATAGGAATGGACCCAACTAACCTCGCTTGAGTTTGCAGCACGGCTCCTACAAAATGATACGCAATTAGCTAAGGCGCCCTATAGGTCTATCTTTGGTGCATTCCATAGATGTACATTACCTTGATGCGGTCTATCGGTAATTGGTCGTCGTCATGTTCAAAATTATGCGTGGACGCGACACTACTCCGATGTCGAGGACTTGTTCCCGCAATAACGGGGCGGCTTGCATCGGTTGCGAAGTACTTGATTCGATTGATCCCGCAAACTTGCTATCTGCCCTGAAATTCGCCTTAGCGCTTCCAACCGATTGTCGTACTCGGCCTTGGATCTCTTCCTACTTCTATACATGAAGTAGTCGTCATGAATCCATGTACCCAAGGTACGTTAACCCCTTGCCTCGCGTGCGACCCGGTGCTCCTTGTTTCCTAGGGTCGTAGATAGTATATCCTTCTCCTGTGTTCTTGGAAGGAACCTTCGGAAGTTTGGGCAATCAATTCACGCTGCAAGAGGTCATCATGTTATTATAGTCACTATGAAGTTATGGACTTATAAACAAGTAGGTAGTTAGACATATTTACCACACGCTGGGACACTTCCCGTCCGCCGGTTTGGGAAAGTGACGCCATCGACGAGACTTTTGCCTCGCTTAACCGAGTTAGGGAACGCGGTGTGTGATATCGAAATAGATTCTCCTCCTCCGCCTCCCATTGCGCGGATTTAGCCGCTGCACTCAGTGATGCCGAGTCCGTGGGGTGAGTGTTTCATGCTGGATTGCTTTGTGCGCCGCACTTTGCTCCTTAAATTCATCCGTCGTCTTCATAGCCACAAAGGCGTTCCATGTTTTCCGCATCAAGAATGGAAACTTCGTGAAGGGCGTCTCACTCTTGTTCACGTACTACGTGACAAGAACGCTCTTGAAGGTCCTCCACGCGTGACACATGGAGAGCAAGGCATGCCGTTCGACGCGTTTCATGTGTGTTTCTGGGATAGTGAACCTGCTTGAAAGGTCTTCCCACAGCACGCGTCTCTGATCTTTTGTCAGACACTTCCACTTTGGTGTGGTGATAGGGACCTTTTCCCTTACAAGTATCCCGCAGATGGTCCGGAATCTCGCCGCTGATGCCGGGGGACTCAGAGGGACCCCAACGTCACTGACCTCCGTGATGGTCAGTCGGCCAGCAAGCAATTTCGATATTCCTCCGCCATCTCGCTACGATCTGCGGCGTCGGTGACGGCGCGAAGACGGCGCCTCGCTATGTGCGGTGTCGGTGACGCGCGAAGACGGCGCCTCGCTTATCTCGCTTACTTGCTATCTATGTAAGTTACGAATTAAGCATTAATCCTATTGTAATTAGCACAGATTTGCAAAAGATTGATGATAGTTTGTGCTCTCAGAAGGATAGTTGCAAAAGAATAAGTCTTTGCCATCTCAATCCTATTGTCTATACACTTCATGAAATGAATATGATAATATAAACTCAAGTATGCAATATATCGATCAATTTCAAACTCTAGTAAGACAATATTTCAAAGAAGGTCACATTAATGATGCGAATGTTGTGCAAGCAGGATGGATTGTAAGTCAATATAATGCCATGCTTGAGTACGTAAACACCAGCTTGTTTCTTACTTGACTGTAATAAATAATGTTTGTATGGGTTGGTCGGATAACACAAATGGAGGATAGAAAAGTCGCCAAGAAAGCGCTTGAGGTAAGCTCTCAAACAGTCTTGCCTTTTCTTTTATATTTTTTGTTGCCATTTCGGATATGCAACATCACATGTTTTTATTTGTTTGTCTCTTGTAGGAATTCATCATTAATAAAAAAGCCAAAGACAACAAGAGTGACTCAAGTGATTCAAGGTTATGAGAGTCATGCACTGTTTAAAATAAGTAATCACAAAAGGCATAAATGGAATTGTCCTACCAAAAGAGGACATGTGTGAGTTAGCCACTGGTTATGGGACTAGTTCAGAAATACACAAAAGATTTGGAGTGTTAATCCCGGATCCTGACAGCTTTACTACGACTTGGTCAACTACAACCACTGTATAGTCAACAAAGCCTACAAACATGCATGTGGTCCCAATCTACTAGGGATATTTATGTGTTGTGTTTAATACACAACGTAGTTAATATGTGTTGTTATTCTCTGGGATAATTGCACGTATTAAGCCTATGTCTCTCACAATAACCATCACAGAACATGCACATTTAATCAAATGGTCAGACGCCTCTTGATACGGGATAAAAGGAATGTTATAGAGATGCACTTGTGTAAGCATGGGTTTAGGGATAAATATAAGATATGGACAACACATGGAGAGAGGCTTGTTGGGCAAGATGAACCTGGCCCTTCAATGGCTCATGAGAGATTTGATGAAACTGGTCGCATAGATAATATGTTAGTTGACCTAGGTGGTGAACAACCACCAACAATTGATGAGGAGCCAACACCCTCTGCTAGGGCTTTCTATAGGATGGTTGCTAGTGCAGATGAATTGGTCCATGACAAAGACTACACACTCAACTCATGCTCATTGTAGCCCATTTGCTAGCTCTAAAGTCATGATACAAGATGTCAATTGCACACTATGACGATACATTGCAATTAATCCATGAACTACTTCCTGCGGAGTCTAAGTTGGCTGCAGACTTCTACCGTTCTAAGAAAATGTTAGAGGGCCTTGATATGCCATATGTTAAAATTGATGGCAATATAACTTTGTTTGGTACTCCTCATGTCATGAATTTGTCTTAATTACTAGTAATTGTGTCCTATAGGACAACAAACTTGAATCAATTAGAGCTTTTGCCATATGCACTTAATTATGAAATTATGCCAAATTAGAACTTATTAGTGTTACAGATGCAAAGTTATAGTCTCAATTTTGTCCTTAATATACAACCAATTAACTTATATTTTGCTATTAGACTTGAGAAATTATTATTTCTTCTTCTTGCTCATTCAAAATGGCAGTTGGTATAGCTAAACCATTAAATTCATGTTCTTTGCTTTATGTTGAATGTTATTAATTTATTTTTGCACACATACATGTAGGGAACTAGTTCTTCACATGTGGGTGCACAGTCGGACCATGAAATTGCTGAGAACGTACATGGCAATAGCGACTGCGAAGGTAATTGCAACAAAGAAGAATGATGTGGCCGAGAATGGGGGCAGTCGAGGACGAGGGATGTATGGGGCACGTACCAGCTGGGAGATGGCTTTGGGGAAGAGGTGGTGGTGTCGGCCGGCGGCGGTGGCGGCGGCGGGAGGCGCGAACGAGCGCCGGGGTCGGGGGAGGAGGGGCGCCGGGGTCGGGGGAGGAGGGGCGCCGGGGTCGGGAAGGAGTTCGAAGAGGAGGCGCGCCGGATTCGGTGGAGGAGGGGCGCCGGGTTCGGGGAGGCGGCGCAGAGGTCGAGGACCGATAGGGTTAAGAGCAAAACCCTATCGGTTCTTTGAACCTTATAAAAACAACATCACAGATGGTTCCCTCAAAGAACCGTCTGTGATATTCAAACATCACAGACGGTTATTTGAAGGAACCGTCTGTGTCAGATATGACACAGACGGTACTATTTCAGAACCGTCTGTGATAATTTACTATCACAGACGGTTCACAATAACAACCGTCTGTGATAGGCTCGCTGCGCCAAAACAAAGCCCAGACAGACCCAACACAGAGCCGTCTGCTATAGCCTCTTTTGTAGTAGTGCCGTGAGATTCCTTTTGTGTTTAATCACCAAAGAAAATCTTAAAATTAATGTCCCAATTTTTCATCCACAAAAAATGATTTGGTTCTTTGTTCCCTCATTTGGTGGATTAGTACCCCGATATATTTTAGTTTGATTACTGTAAAGAATTGCGTGTATATCTTTAGCTACTTATAATAAGTCTATGAGCCCTACCAAAAAAACAAAGCACGACTGTTTGAATTTGTAAGTCATCAATATACATATTCTGGTAGAATAATAAATGCTTCTATGATTCTATCCCAGGTGTGCTATGCTGCAGAAGGGATATCACCCTACTCAAAATTGATTGCCCCATATGATAAGGGGCTGTAGAGATATTGCAAAAATACCTTGGTGCTTGCCCTAGCCTAACCAAGGGCGGCAAACATCAAACCCAGATGCGCATCAGGCCAGAACGTACTACCTTTTCAATTTACTTGTTTCAGGAAGTAATGATTTCTATATCTGATATTGATTGATTAATGGATGGATTGTTGCGTTTGTTGAACAAATAAATTTTTTTAGTCATAGCTCATTCTTTCACCCATAAACAAATATAGGATTTTGTAGAATCGTTAATGACAATCAAATGGGGTGAATGATTGTAATCCGCAGCGGAATCTTTTTCTCCAAATCTAATGTCTTCTGATTATCTAACCTGCGAACACAGTTGCGAGCATAAAAAAAACCAAACAAAAAACATCGAAAAAAAACTCGAAGACTCAACTATCTGTCATCGTTCTTCTTTTTACCTTTAGAATCATCATCATCGTCGATGTCGTCGTAACTCTCATATTCCACATCACTCAATTCAAGACGCTCGATAGCCGATATAATCTTTTCCACAAACTTGCGACGAAAATTGTCACCCCTGGTGTTGTTGTTCTTGGATGGCCGACGACGATAATTCTTGTCTTACTTGATCACCTTCCCTTTGAGCTTGGGACAATCCACCTTAATGTGACCTGACTCGCCACACTCATAGCACTTGATTGAACTCGACATGCCACCTCGGTTCTTCATCCTCATATTATTGAGAGCCTTGTATGCCTGTGAGGAAATCAACACCAAATCCTCTTCAGGAAGCTGTTCGAATTGTTCATCTGAAAAAGAAGACAAATCAAACACAAGAAAAGAACTCAACGTAGCAACCTGGATGGGGTTAGTCACTGATGAATATATGAGCATTTTTCTTATTACTTTAATCCAGAAATATACTAGATAAATCACTGATAATATTCTAGCCTTTTCCATAAAGCAGGTAAACATGAACACTATAAGCATACCAATTTCTGAAAGAACAGAAACTAGTATTCCTATCTCAGTGTACAAAATAACTACAGATAATGAAGCTAAACAAACGACAAAGACGAGACAGACATACCCAGAACCAGTGGAGGGAGCAGCAGCAGCAGAAGTGTTGGTGAGGTCGTCGTTCGCCATGGCATAGTGGACATCGTGATAGTAGTCGTGCAGTTGTTGTAGATGTACCAGAGAATCGGACGAAGAAGAAGCAGCAAGCAGTCGCGCGAACGCTCCCCAAAAACCTTATTTGTCCTCTCTCGTGCAAACCTTCAAGGACGAGAGTTCCGAAGGCCTGCTCCCCCGGTTCAACCGTGCACGCGCCTCGCCGGGATGGAGATCGCTAGATCCAGCAACAAAACGGTGGAGGAGGAGAAGTCTTACGTGAAGAGTGTAAAAAAGAACGGCAGAGGCCAGAGAAAACAGTCGCCATTGATTGCCATCAACCAGTGCTAACCGCAGCCATTACTCACTAGTAACTGAATCGTTACTGCCTCCCGTTTGTTAATGCCTGTCATTATTGCAAGGTGCGTTTCGATTTTTGAATAGATAAAGAAAAGCGCGCCCGCACCCGACGTGATGCGCGCACACCGCACGGCGAGGCGAGGCGAGGCGAGCGAGCGCGCGCGTGTGTTGGCCTCCTCCAATTCTACAAGGGGGCTACCACGTTCCACCTTATAAAGTGGTGTAACTCACCTTCAACTCTCCATATGGGACTAATCAATTTTAGCACGTGCATATGGGCCTTTGAGATTCTCTAGGAACTAAATAGAATTAAAAACTGGGCTCAGCCCGTGTTAATTCCTACAGTCACAAGTGCTAAAGATGAAGATTTGTCAGTCTTAGATGGCAAAACTTCCATCTTATAGGTTTTCAATCTAGAGAAAAGATCATCCATAGTTAAAGTATCTAGATCGATAGTTTGATTGGTAGTTGTGACAACCATCAACCACTCAGAACCTACAGATTTCAAAATTTTAGTTACATTATCTTCATCAGAAGGAATAACATTAACACTACGCAAATTACTTAATATTTTTTCAAAGCGAGCAAAAAGATCATCAATAGCTTCATAGCAAAATCAGAATATTCTTTTTGATAAAGATTTTTACACACTTTCATAATTTTAGTGGTTCCTTCATTATAATCGCAAAGAGTTTTTCAAATTAAGTGGGTAAAATTAATATGAGCTACACGATCAAATTCTTTGCGAGAGATCCCTTGAAACAGCAAGTTACGAGCTTGAGCATTTAAATCAACATCAGTTTTATTTAGATTAGTAACAGTAACCGGGACCTCATAAGGGTTAGAAACCTTATTCCACACATCACTATCTTGAGCCTCAATATATGCTTTCATACGACACTTCCAAAAAACAAAATCAGTACCATCTAGCATGGGGGACAATTCACATATTTCTCTGACGCCATAACAACCTTGCTCTGATACCACTTGTAGGATCGTTAATGACAATCAGAAAGGGTGAATAATTGTAATCTACAGTAGAATTTTTTTTCTCCAAATCTAATATCTTCTGATTATCTAACCTGCGAACACAGTTGTAACATCCCAATTTTCAGAGTTGTAAAAATCTTTTAAATATTAGTAGCAAGAAAATTTATCATTTGGATTTATTGGATATTAATTTAAAAAGTTTAATATGGACTTTAAGGACAAATTGATTTAATGTGCTTAATCCCAACATCAACAATTGTCAAAACTATTTTATTTAAATTCTATATGCTTGGATATATTTTATAGAATTTTCTGGAATTTTTCCAAAGTCATTTGCTATTTTCTAATTGCTATTTGCATTTTCTGATTTATTTAAAAGAAAACCTATTTTAAATCTCTTCGAATAAGATCGGGCCGAAGCTCAAAGACTATTCCACCAAGCCAAATTATCTCGCCGGCCAAGCTCTCGTCTGTTGATGCTCGACGCGTGCCCTCGCTCTCCGACGGACGCACGCTCAACCCCGCTTTGACCCGCTGGATCTTCGCGCGTGTCCCTTTCGGCCGATCTCCGCTCGCCGCTACCGCCGCTGCTGCCGTTGATCGCCATCGACGCCGCCGCTTCGCGCCTCGCCGCCATCGCCAGTGGGACCGCCACAGGTCGCTGCGTCTCGCGCTATCTTCTTCTCCGCGCTGGCCGCTCGCCGCCATTCTTGCCGGACCTCGAGCTTCGTCCGACAATTGCGCAACGGCCTCGATTTTGTGCGCGACAACGCCTTCGAAGCCTTATCTCTCCCGCACCTGCTCCGTTATTTTCAATTTCCAAATCGGTTTCAATCTCCGAGAATCGAGAATTCAAAATCCGCCGCTTTGGACCCGATTTGGGGATTTCCAAATCGGCCCCCGCCTATAAATACCTCCCTTAGCATCGCCACCACCCGCAATCCAAAGCCGCCGCTCTCGCCGCCTGACGCCTCTAGCGCCGCATTTTCGAGTTTTAGGTTTCGCCGAGTTTCTTCTCCGGTGAATTGCGCCGCCTTCGTCGCTCTTGCCTCGCCAATCGCACCATCGTGATCGCGAAGCCTCGTGCCACCTCGCGCGCACTCCTCGCGCGAGCATTGCCGAGCTTCCGTCCGACAAACCCGAGACGCCGCCGCCGCTTCTCCTCGCCACGGCCATCTCCGACCACCCTGGTACTCAAACCAAAGCCCATAGATGCGCAATAACCCTCTCTTCACATTGGTACCACTCACCGCCGCGGCGAAGAGCCGCTGTTCGCCGCTGCTATTGGTTCCCGAGCCATCGCTGCCGAAGCCGATGTGGCGGCCGCGTCAAGATCCACCTCGGCTTACGTGCGTGCAGTGTCGGCCGCGTGGCGCCGTGTCGGCACAAAGACACGCTGCTGGGCTCACCCACCGGCCTCAGATCCGTGGCTCGGTGGGTTTGGTCCATCAGGGCGAGCAACCGATGGGGCCCACTGTCGCTTTTCTATTTAATTTTATTTCTTTTTCCGAAATCCTCTACGACGCAAGCATTGCGCAATAAATCGATTTTCCTTTATAAAAATAATTCGGAAATTCGAGAAAATCCAATTTAGGGTTTTATTGATTTTCCAATCTTCCAAAGCCCATATCTTTTGCATCCAAGTCCATTTGAGCCCATTCAAATTTGTAAATTCATATAAAATTTAGATCTATTTATTTATGAATTTTATTTAATTTTTGGAGTTTATTTTGCCTCTGTTATTTATTTGTTTTGTTTTCTTTTGTCTCGTTTGCGAGTAGACGTCGATACTTCGGGGAATTTTGCAGAAGAAGGAGCACCTCAAGACCAAGACCAATATCTAGATCTATTCCAAGGCAAGTTATACCTTTGATCATTTTGAACCCATTTTCAAAATACTTTGTTTCAATGTATTGCATTCTATTTCAAGTATTTATTTAAATGCTTTTGGGTGTAGTTATTAATCCAAATTGTTATGCCACCTTGTCTATTGTATGCCATGATCTTTTGTCACCCTAGGTTGATTAATTATTAGTTGGTATTATCGTGGCACCAACGTGGGTTGGTTAGATACGATTAGACTGCTTAGCCATGCCACGAGTCATCATTCCATGTGAAAGTTGCAATTATAAACTTGACTAAGTGATTATGGAACTGTGTGATGAATCTGTGTGTCTTTGGTGCTATTACTCGTTGATGGCATGTGTTGCACTTAATCAACAGGTGGGAAAAGATTTAGACCGAGGCAAGTGGTGGATTCTGTGTGAATGGTGGATCTGTGTGATATAAACTTTGTGATTTGGGAAAATCGAAGTCTTGCCTTGGTCAATTAAGGACTTAACTTTGTGCGCCATTGAACTGGCCTTCTTGCACGACCACATGCCTAGTATGGGCCGGGCCCGACTTAGTAAGTTATGGAGTCTTGACATTGACAACTCAAAGTTGTATTTAAGCTATGTGATGGGTCGAGGTGTGATATGTCACATCGCGGACGGTTCACGTGATCCTCGCCCAATGGTGTGTGTCGCTCCAAGGGTGTGTGTACAAATTGACTACAGAAAGCACACCAGAGTGTCATTGTTTGAGATGAAGTCTCACGAAAGGTTTTGTTGTGATCAACTCGATCCGTTGGTTTCATCGTGTGGGTAAAGTGTACAACCTCTGCAGAGTGTTTAAACCAATCTATTCGAATAGCCGCCCCTCTGCTATGGACATGCTCGGAATTTCACACGAGGGGTAGTTTTTCATAAAACAATTGGAAAGGGTCACCGTGTGAGATAACTTGTTCAAATGTGTGAAAGAACTTGATTAGACTGTGTGTCCTTTGTGAAATCAATTGTTAACTTATTATTGACTATTTGTTTTGAATTACGCTTTCAATCTATTAATTGTATTCAATTGCAAATGTTGCATTTCGCAAAGTAACCACGAAGCCATTTCTTTGGAATAAGCCATCATATATATAAATGCATTCGTGGTATGACTTATGCGAGTACGTGTGTACTCACTCTTGCTAAACAAATCAATGTATGGAGGAGTCGTCACCGCTTTTGAAGAGGAGTTCTCGAAGGTTGAACGTTAGGGTCTTGATCCCACGGTTGTTCGTGGTAAATTGATGGGAGCCACCGAGTTTATTTCGCTTTCACGCAGCTTATTTCTTTATTGTCACCTTGCATGGCTTAATAAATGTAAAACTCACCATAAGGTCCCAACAGCTATTTGTTATTTAAATGTACTGCTTATTCTTATATTCGTTGTATGGATGTGATATTTCATCAATGTTGACACTGTGTGCACTAGCGTGATCCTCGACTAGTGCGTAATACACGAGGGTCCAGATTTGCATATTTGGGTCCCGACAGAGGTGGTATCGAGCCATACCGATCGTAGGTCTTGACCCTAGTTAGATTGGCCGCTCTTAGTGAGTCCAAAACTATTTTCTAAAGCAAATATTAACTTGCAAGATTAATTGAACTCTTTAACTCATCTCATGTCTCTCTTGACTCAACTATTGTGAAATTCTTTCTCTCCCCGCTGCTTTAAAGTTGTTTTCATATCCTTGTCCATCTTGACAGATGCCTCGTCTTGAGTTATGGAGAGCGCAAGGGAGGACTTGCCGCCGAGCTTTGGAAGTTGCTACAAGTACTTGGAGGGTCGATCGTCCATTGTACCGTGGCGTTGCTTGGATTGTGAACGGCCGAGATCGTGGAGTGATCTCGCCATTTGACCATCTACGCCAGCAAGACACCAAGGCAAGCAAACCACCGAACATCTCACTAGAAGGAGTATTTGGATTGAAGCAATCCAGAGTCTTCACGCCTTGCCATCCCGAGGATCCGCAACATCTACTCGAGCTTCGTGACACGCTTTTCCGTTATCATCCCCGCACTTCCGACGTGGATCTTGCCGCACGCTTCCGTCGACAAAGGAGAAGACAATGCCACCGCGCATCTTGCCCGATTCACGCTCAGAGGAATCGTTGGAGTTAGCCGCTGAGTGAGCCGAGTGTACCTATGAGACCCTTCAGAGAGTCAAGAAAGGATCGCCATATTAGAAGAAACTCTTTATGGACGACACGAAGAAGACATCAAGAGGAAGACCTGTAAGAAGGCGATGGACCACCAACTGAAGAGCCAAGCAGAGGCAAAGCAGAGCTGAAGCACCAAGAAGACTGCACTGTGGACACTGCTCCTATTGCACCATCCCCGGACATCAAGATCGGTTCGCAAGGATGCCACCACTTTCAGTCTACAAGAAAGTGGAGCACCGCCAAGGTCATGGAGGCTATTTGATTGAGTAGTCTGCTCGCGTTGTTTGTGCTTAGCCGCTTTATGTCTTGAGTCGCCTTTAGGCGATAGTTTTGTGTGCTTAAGTTCGCCCTTATTTTTGTGTGTAAGTATGAGCCGCAAAGGCCCTTAGGCATTTGTTGCAAGCCATACTATTATCTTAATCAATATAAGAGTTTCATTGAGCTTTCTTAAAATATGTTGTTGGGTTTTACCTACCCCGCTTAGTTCTACAACTTATCTCGTGCTTGCTACCTTATCTAACCCTTGAGATTCACCAGATGGTTCGGACTCGTCAAGTCACGCAAGTGGTTCCGATACTCAAAGGTCGAAGGACGGAGCAAATCCTGAGAAGCGCTCCACCACAAGCACCGCGGTTGATCTCAGAATTTTGGAGCATTCATGACACTGCACTCACCGATGTACACCATGATGAATCGATGCAAGCCATGAATAACCGTAACAACAACAATCAAGATCACAATGGAGCCCAGCTTGCTCATGGTCATAATGGATCATCCAAGTTGGCGGAGTTTATGAGGACCCGCCCACCAACCTTTTACGACATGTCTCACCAAGAGAAGCCGATGATTGGCTTCGTGTTATTGAGAGAAAATCACGATCACTCAATGCAACGATCATGAAAAGTTCTACATCGCCTCTCACGGATGGAAGGCATTGCCGCGAATGGTGGGAAAATTTTTGTGCAACGCATGGAACGCCGCAAGACATTACTTGGGAAGAGTTCACAACCGCTTTCAAGATCATGTACCGTAAGGAATCATGGATCCAAGAAGGATGAATTCCGTGCTCTCAAGCAAGGAGGAATGTCGATGATCGATTACCTCAACAAGTTCTCTCAACTTGCTCGATATGTCAGAAGATGTCGCCACCGACAAGGCTCGCCGAGTCGTCAAAGGATTGAACACGGACTTCAAGTTAACTTGATCGCCACACCTTTCCCGATTTTCAAGAGTTAATCAACAAGGCTTTGATTCTAGAGGATAAGCGCAAGGAATTGGAAGATCATCGTAGCGCAGAATGGCTCAAGAAGGAAGTCACCAACCCCACCGAGGGCAAGAATGATTCCACCGCAGCTTTAGCCGCTTTCCACCACGCACTCGCTGCACCACCCGCACCAACTTCAAGACTCGTCCGGTTGCTCGTAACTTTCGCAACCCCGCACTACCAACCCCAATCCAAGAAGCAACCCACGTAATACAACCAGAGTTTGCTTTACCCGCCGCCGCCAGTGGCATTTCGCCAACCGATGTCCGCAGAATGGGACTATCACTCGAAGACGCTTCAACCTTGGGAACACACCACCAAGACACCAAGACAAGGCAACCATCAAGGAACTTCTCAAGCTACCGGTCAATCCGAGGAACACCGCCATCGATGAGTCGAGGCCGTGTCAACCACGCCACTCTAGAGGGAGCCCAAGAAGCACCCGACGCTGTACCGGGTAAGTTCCTAGTAAATTCAAGACTGTGATCGCCTGCTTGATTCGAGCTTCGATTCGCTTGTTTCGAATTTTTGCAACTAAGAACAAATTGGAAGTTATACATCTTAAGCATACTGTTAGTCCAATACCGAGCAGAGCTAAGTTCTAAAGTTGGATGTTTAGGAGCTAGGCTACTCATAGTCGGAGTTGAGTTTCTAGCCAACCTAATAGTTCTAGACACTCGCACCATAGATGTCATCCTTGGTATGGATTGGTTATCCAAACATAAAGCAAAGTAGATTGTGGCGAAGAGCCGTGACAATTGAGGATACCACAGAAAGAAAGTAGAATTTCTAGCCACCTCAAGACGTGATGGACATTTGGTAGTCAACAATCAAGACAGCTTTGGAAGACGACTGTGTAGTCGAGATTACCCGATGTATTTCCGAAGAATTACTGTGAATGCCACCGACCGTGACATTGAATTTGTCATTGATCTAGTGCCGTGAACAAACCAATTTCAAGAGACCCTATCGGATGCCAACGATGAACTTGTGGAAATGAAGAAGCGTATAGAAGAACTCTCGGAGAAAGGTTTTGTAAGACCTAGTTCGCCGCCATGGGGAGCACCTGCTTTGTTCGTCAAGAAGAAAGATGGAAGTATGAGAATGTGTATCGATTATCGTTCTCTCAACGAAGTCACCATCAAGAACAAGTACCCATTGCCCGTAATAGATGATTTGTTCGACTGGATGAAAGGAGCCGGAGTATTCTCCAAGATCGACCTACGATCAAAGTTATCATCGCTAAAGATTTGTCCTAAGGATGTACCAAAGACCGCTTTCAACCCTGTATGGACATTATGAATTTTTAGTCATGTCTTTTGATTGACTAATGCCCCCGCTACTTCATGAACATGATGAACAAAGTATTCATGGAATATTTGGATAAGTTCGTGGTAGTATTCATTGATGATATTTTGGTATACTCAAAGTCAAGAAGAACATACAGACATTTGAGATTAATCCTAGAGAAGCTCAGAGGACATCGCTTGTATGCCAAGTTCAAGAAGTGTGACTTTTGGAAGAAGAAAGTTGATTTTCTGGTCATGTAATGACAAATTAAGGAGTAGCAATTGACCCTGGAAGGTTAAAGTCAGAATGAATTGGGAGCAGCCCAAGACGGTTACTCAAATTGTAGTTTCTTGGGAATGGCAGATACTATCGCCGTTTCATTGAAGGGTTCTCAACGATTGCTAAACCTCTTACGCAATTGTTGAAGAAAGAGAAGAAGTTTATTTGGACCCTCACTTGTGAAGAAAGTTTTCAAGAATTGAAGAAACGTCGACTTCACCTTCAGACTAGTTTTGCGGATATTAGTAAGGATTTTGATATCACCGTGATGCTTCGCGGCCAAGGATTAGGATGTGTCCTTATGCAAGAAGGAAGAGTCGCCGCTATGCGCCAAGGCAATTAAGACCTCATGAAGAGAACTATCCTACCCATGATTTGGAACTAGTCAGAGTGCATGCCTTGAAGATTTAGCGCCATTATCTCATCGGAATCGCTGTGAAGTCTACACGCATCATAAGAGCCCAAGTACATATTCACTCACCGATTTGAACATGAGACGAGAGAAGATGGTTGGAATTAATAAAGGATTATAACCTTGGAATCCATTACCATCCCGTAAGGCCAATGTAGTTGCAGATGCACCGAGTCGTAAGAGCTACCGCAATGCTCGAAGCAAAAGAGTTGTGTTCGTAACTTCAGAGGAATTCCGTAAGCTACAACTAGAAGTTGTTCCTAAGGATTTGTGGCGCTTGGAAGTGCAATACTCGAGAAACAGATTCGTGAAGCTCAACCTAAGGATTCGAGTTTGCTGATCTCAAGAAGAAGATGTCGAAGGAAAATTTAAAGACTTCACCATAGATGATCGATATACCGTGGATCAATGGACGATTCGTGTACCGATATGGATGGATTAAGACAAATGATTCAAGGAAGCCCATGACTCAAAGTATTCAATTCACCCCGAGCACTAAGATGTATCAGATGTTAAGAATAAGTTTTGGTGGCCAAACTTAAAGCGAGACGTCGCAGTTCGTTGCCTTATGCGACGTGTGTCGAAAGAAAGGCCGAACATCGAGACCAAAGGATTGCTACAACCGCCAAGATACCGTAATGGAAGTGGAAGAGATCTGGATTTTATTACCGGTTACCCAAGACTCAATCAAAGTTATGATTCGATTTGGGTAATAGTGGATCGCTTGACTAAGGTTGCCCATTTCTTGCCACCAAAACCACTTACTCGAGACCGCTGGAATTGTATATGTCAAAATCGCTACCGCACGAAGAAGATAGTGTCGATCGAGGATCTCAATTCACCTCTCGCTTTCGCGTAGTCTACATGAAGCCCCGAACTCATCTAAATTTCAAGATCGCTTATCATCCAAGATGGACTCAATCAACCAGATATTAGAAGATATGTTGAGAGCTCGTGCCTTAGCTAACGCTACCAAAAAAGTTTACCGATGCGTAATTCTCGTGACAACAACAGCTTAAACCATTTGAAGCTCAGACGGTCGCGGCTCGCAGAACTCCGCTGAATTGGTCGAGGCAAATGAACGTAGTGTTCGGGCCGATATTATTCAGAAGCCAAGAACAAGTTGCTATGATCGAGAAAGACTAAAGATAGCCCAATCCGCATAAAAGAGTTATGCCGATAATCGCTGCCGTGAAACCGAGGATTTTGTGTATCTCGCGAGTTACTCCGCCGAGGTGTTAAGAGATTCCACACCAAAGGGAAGCTTGCTCCAAGGTATGTGGGTCCATTCAAGGTTTTGGAACGCCGTGGAGAAGTTGCGCATCAGCTTGAGCTACCACAATCGTCAGGAGTGCATGATGTCTTTCATGTCTCTCACCAAAAGTGTCTTCGTGTGCTGAAGAGCGACTCTGGAGTCAATTGAATCAACATACAAAGAGCAACTGTTAGGATTTTGGATGTCGCAGAGCGCCGCACTGTAAGCAAGACCGCTCGCTTACGCAAAGTCCAAAGGAGTCACCACTCGTAAGGAGAAGCAACATGGGAACGTGAAGAAGAGTTGAAACCGAGTTCCTAGCCTTTCTCTAGCTAGCCTAATCTCGGGACGAGATTCGCTTAAGGGGGAGGTTTGTAACATCCCAATTTTCGAGTTGTAAAAATCTTTTAAATATTAGTAGCAAGAAAATTTATCATTTGGATTTATTGATATTAATTTAAAAGTTTAATATGGACTTTAAGGACAAATTGATTTAATGTGCTTAATCCCAACATCAACAATTGTCAAAACTATTTTATTTAAATTCTATATGCTTGGATATATTTTATAGAATTTTCTCGAATTTTTCCAAAGTCATTTGCTATTTTCTAATTGCTATTTGCATTTTCTCGATTTATTTAAAAGAAAACCTATTTTAAATCTCGAATAAGATCGGGCCAAGCTCAAGACTATTCCACCGCGCAACCCATCTCGCCGGCCGCGCTCGTCTGTTGGATGCTCGACGCGCGCCTCGCTCTCCGACGGACGACGCGCCAACCCCGCTTTGACCTACTGGATCTTCGCCGTCCCCTTTCGGCCGATCTCGCCGCTTCGCCGCCGCGCCAAGGCGCGCTGTTGATCGCCATCGACGCCGCCGCCCGCGCCGCCGCATCGCCAGTGGGACCGCCACGTGGTCGCTGCCTCGCGCTCTTCTTCTCCGCCGCCGCCGCTCGCCGCCATTGCCGGACCTCGAGCTTCGTCCGACAATTGCGCAACGGCTCGATTTTGTGCGCGACAACGCTTCGAAGCCTTATCTCTCCCGCACTGCTCCAAGTATTTTCAATTTCCAAATCGGTTTCAATCTCCGAGAATCGAGGAATTCAAAATCCGCCGCTTTGACCCGATTTGGGGATTTCCAACCGCGCCCCCCGGCCTATAAATACCTCCTTAGCATCGCCACCACCTCCGCAATCCAAAGCCGCCTCGCCGCCTGACGCCTCTAGCGCCGCCGCATTTTCGAGTTTTAGGTTTCGCCGAGTTTCTTCTCCGGTGAATTGCGCCGCTCGCCGCCTCTTGCCTCGCCAATCGCACTATCGTGATCGCAAGCCTCTCGCCACCTCGGCGCACTCGCCGCCGAGCATTGCCGAGCTTCCGTCCGACAAACCCGAGACGCCGCCGCCGCTTCCCTCGCCACGGCCATCTCCGACCACCCTGTACTCAAACCAGGCCTATAGATGCGCAATAACTGTGGCGTGGCACAAGATCCACCTCGCCTGCGTGGCGTGGCACCCGCGTGGCGCCGTCAGAGTCACAAAGACACGCCACGTGGCTCAATAAAATAATTCGGGAAATTCGAGAAAATCCAATTTAGGTTTTTATTGATTTTCCAATCTTCCAAAGCCCATATCTTTTGCATCCAAGTCCATTTGAGCCTATTCAAATTTGTAAATTCATATAAAATTTAGATCTATTTATTTATGAATTTTATTTAATTTTTGGAGTTTATTTTGCCTCTGTTATTTATTTGTTTTGTTTTCTTTTGTCTCGTTTGCGAGTAGACGCCGATACTTCGGGGAATTTTGCAGAAGAAGGAGCACCTCAAGACCAAGACCAATATCTAGATCTATTCCAAGGCAAGTTATACCTTTGATCATTTTGAACCCGCCAAAATACTTTGTTTCAATGTATTGCATTCTATTTCAAGTATTTATTTAAATGCTTTTGGGTGTAGTTATTAATCCAAATTGTTATGCCACCTTGTCTATTGTATGCCATGATCTTTTGTCACCCTAGGTTGATTAATTATTAGTTGGTATTATCGTGGCACCAACGTGGGTTGGTTAGATACGATTAGATCGCTTAGCCATGCCACGAGTCATCATTCCATGTGAAAGTTGCAATTATAAACTTGACTAAGTGATTATGGAACCGTGTGATGAATCTGTGTGTGTGGTGCTATTACTCGTTGATGGCATGTGTTGCACTTAATCAACGTGGTGGGAAAAGATTTAGACCGAGGCAAGTGGTGGATTCTGTGTGAATGGTGGATCTAATCTTAACTTTGTGCGCCATTGAACTGGCCTTACTGCACGACCACATGCCTAATCTTGAAGTCTTCAACTCGATCCGTTGGTTTCATCGTGTAAAGTGTACAACCTCTCGCAGAAAATTTCACACGAGGGGTAGTTTTTCATAAAACAATTGGAAAGGGTCACCGTGTGAGATAACTTGCACTGTGAAAGAACTTGATTAGACTGTGTGTCCTTTGCAATTGTTAACTTATTATTGACTATTTGTTTTGAATTACGCTTTCAATTATTAATTGTATTCGCAATGTATGTACCACAAGCCATTTCTTTGAAAAGCATCATATATATAAATGCATTCAAAGAGTAGTAGAAATCAACAAGCACTTGGTCTCCTAAATTGAAGCCACCGAGTTTATTTCGCTTCTTGCTTGCATGGCTTAATAAATGTAAAACTCGACCATAAGCCCAACAGCTATTTGTTATTTAAATGTACTCGCTTATTCTTATATTCGCCAATTTTTAGCGTGATCTCTTCACAGAGGGTCCAGATTTGCATATTTGCCCTTCAAGCCAAGACTCAACTATCCCCTCTTTTTCTCGTAATCTTCTTTTCTTGTCACAAGATGAAACAGCCAAAGAGTAGTAGAAATCAACAAGCACACCTACAAGCTCAAAAAGAAAAAAAGAAAAAAACAATAGGCTCTAGCTCGCCAACAAAGTCACATCCAAAATCAATGCACACAAAGCACATCCATCAAAAGCCATGCATGTAGCACCGAAGAGCACACAGCCAAAAGTTTTATTCATCAAAACCAAGAAGGTATCTCAGCTATCCTAAAAAAAAACAATGAGAGCTTGACTCTACAAAGAAATACACACAGCGATGCATGCGTCTAATCTTTTCGCCGGAAAAAGACCAAAGCAAAATTTCTAAGACATAAGAACCCATGTTGGATCAAAGAGGCAACTAGAAGGGGTTGAATAGGCGCCACACAAAACTCCTAGAACATAAGAACCCATGTTGGACCAAAGAGGCAACTAGAAGAGGGTTGAATAGGCGCCACACAAAAATGACCCCTTTAAAATATTTTGCCTCAAGAAGTTAAGGTTCTTACACTCCAATAGCTATGTAGAGCTACGAAGATCACAGATAATCATTCAAATAAGAATCGAACAACAAGTGGATCAAAACTTGCTGAAATCTCCATTCAAACTAGATGAACAGTGGTGGTTAGACCGATGAACAGTGTCGATCAGAATGGTGAACTATGGCGATCAGACAGGGAACAATGCGGCTAGATCGGTGAACAGAAAAATCAACACAAAAGCTGAATTTCAGCAGGATTTCAAAATCGTAAAATGATCCAACTTTTGATCTGCAACTCCAAACTTCATGAAACTTGAAACATACTTTCTCTAGAATGTCAGGAACCTATTCCAATCAAAGATCGTGAAGATCATTGTGAAAGCTCCGATATTTTTCGTTTGAGTGAAGGTTACTCCAAAACTGGGTCAAATATGAAAACAGTGATTGAGAGGACCTCGTGGCCGGAATCAATCCAAGATGGCTAAGGATGATTTTCCATACTTCCTAGCACCTTCAATCACGGGAAGAATCAAGCTAAAAGCCCTCAAGAGCAAATCCCTAAAATCATAATTTCTTTCACCAAAATCGGACAAAATCAAATTTTGATCCAAAAGCTTGATCGCCTATGGATGATGATCATGATGACTAAAGATCCTATCCCACATCTACCAACAAGAAAGATCACAAGAAGATCCCAAATAAAAACCTAAGAAGCGCCAAAAATTCCAAAGGCATCAAAGATAGAGCAAAGATAAGATAGAACTCATCTTGGGGCAAATCTTGCATGGATTGATTAGAGAGGTTGTAGGTTTGCAGCCACTCTACCATAAAGGACAAAAGCTCAACACTTGAGCACTAAATTAATTCATCTTTCATGAACCTTAGCCTCTTCACTTTCCTCTCCTATCTCAAAATCACAAATTAGGGTTTCTAGGCTACCAAGGTTAGTGTGCACAACTAGCACCCTCCTCTTTTACAGTGGAGGCTAACTCTAGAGAGACATCCCAAACGGGCATCCATTAAGCCCACACACAAACGGGTTTCACTCACACACGCTTCCAAGGCTAAGAAGGTGGTTTTGCACACCTCCACTTACCACTTTTTCGGTATAGGGAAATTTCCCAAAATACCCATCTACCGACCTTTGGCGATTCCTTCGCCTCGAAACATCTTTCATGCTCCATCATCATCCATGTGGCCCCAATGACTTCCTGCCAAGCCTCTCACGTGTCCAGATCTCACCGAACCGTCCTCGCTTGCAATTGGGACCAAGTCACCTTGTGCACCACATGTCTTACCATGACTACACCCGGCTTCCTTGACCGTTCAAGACCCCAACTCTTCCCTGAGCCTAGTCTGGACCTCAAATCCTCCCTAAGCCTAGTCCCGGTCCACCTTACTAATGCCCGTCATGTTCATCACTAGTAGCTTCCGCTCCGGTTCCTTGTCTTCTCGGCTTGTAACCACCCCGCTAGCTTCAGTCATCTTTCGGCACCACCTCGATCGTTCTAGACCCCGGTTCTTCTAATTTATTCCCGATCTAGTCGGCCTAACCATGACCTAGCTCGGTGTCCTACAACCATCACAAACAAGCAAACCATCACGTAACACCGCACGATACACACAATCATCAATTCACATAAGTGATGAGGCATGAGCACATACCTTCACAAAGGCCTTTGCTTAAACTTTGTATTCTATGGTTCTTGTCCATCTTGCGCTTTGCTTGAGTCCAACCATCTCACCCGGCATCCATGACCGTTCTAGACCTTGGTTCTTTTAACCAAGTCACAGTCCTCCTCGCCGTTGACCATAGTTGACTCCAAGCCACCTGCATAATAATAGACCAAGCAAACATTTTTGAGCACAAATTTTTCACAAGTTAGCTCACATTAGTCCAAAACATGCATCATGCAACATATATGTAATGAAACTCATGACTTTGACATAACCTACAAAGTTCATCGCCGTCCCGGCGCGTGAAGCCTCTCTGGCCGGTCAGACTACCACCCTCGGCCGGTCTAACCACCACCAGTTGGCTGGTCAGACCGCCACTTAGTCCTCTCAAGGACAGCAAAATTCAGCACAAACCCTCTATGGAAAAACTTGATCCCATCGGTCAGTCCGCAAGGCCTGTCAAACCGCTCATCAGGCCGGTCTGATCGTCGGTACTTCAGCCTGCCCATGGTTGGTGTGATTGCCACCCATGGCTGATCAAACTGCCGGCCACAGGACGGTCAGACCACCTCCCAAGGTCGGTTAGACCGCTAGAAACAGACAAGCAGCATGACTTTACCAAAAACAAGGGTTTCTCCAAACACCTCGACGCTATTGCCAGTTGTTCAACACACTAAGATTAGGATCATATCCACATAATCTCCACAACCCAAAAACTCAAGAGAGAGAGAGAGAGAGAGAGAGAGTAAGAACAAGTGACAACTCATCTTTGCACGAATTGATTGGATTAATATTGAGGAATTGAATGTTTGCAGCCACTCCACCATGGAGGACAAAATATAACTCATGAGCACCTAGTCCCACAATTTTTTTATCAATACATCTATCAAACCCTAGCCTCCTCTATTCTCTCCGCTTTCTTCAAATATCAAAGTAGGGTTTCTAGCCTTGGTTGGTGTGCAAATCATGTACCACCCCTTTTATAGTGGAGTTTAGGTCTAGAGAGAAACCATAACGGGCACCCGTTAAGTCCGCACACAAACGAGTCTCACACTCACGTAACTTCTTCAAGCGGATGATGATTCGTCATTGCTGAATCTGTATCTTCGTGATCTTATCCTCCTCATGATCTAAACTACATCTCCTTTGTGCCATCATGCGCCGCGATTTCTCTAAGGTCACCAACTCGGTATTTTGGTGAAGATACCAAAATACCCCTTCTCGATCCTTCCATCTTGACCGAGTCTAATCTTGTAAAGCAATCATATGCTTTGCCATGCGTAGATTCATCAATGACTTCCCTCATGACGGCAAATCTCTCCCATCCAGCTCCTACTGGACCACCTCAACACTTGCACCGACCCATGCCACTTGATGCAACGGGTTGCACCAAACTTTCTATTTTTGTCATTTTGTCCATCTTGTTCCTTGCTTGAGATCAATCATTTCACTCTGCATTCTCGGTCGTTCTGGGCCTTGATTTCACCAAACCAAGTCCTAATCATCCTCGTCGTTGACCGTAGTTGACTCCAAGCGTCCATGCACAACAATATATCAAGAAATCGATTACGGGTATAAGTTCTTCGTAACTTGATCCACGTTAACTAAAATATGCATCATGCAACACATATGCACTAACTCGACGACTTTGGCCAATTCTTCAAATTCACCACAGCTCACGATGCGTGAACCGCCATGGCCGGTCAGATCACCGCTACTAGGCTGGTCTAACCACCAGCCCTTGGCCAGACCCCTAGCCGGTCTAACCGCCCTGGCCAATCTGACTGCGCTCCCCGGTAATAGGGAACCAATCTAACCGCCGTCAATCTGACCGCTATGGAATGGCTAGTCAGACCACTTCCCAAAATGAGAAAACACCTCTATGTGGACTTTTCAGTTAATCTCTATCTAGCTTTGCGTCTAGTTTTCATTTTTATGGCATCTGGTATAAACACATCCCCAAACACTCTCACACAAGTGTTTGATGTCCATTTGACACATTCTTGCATCACTGGTCAGACCTCCCCTGGGCCAGTCAGACCGTCTGAAGTTTAACAGAAATTCGATAAATTACAAATGTGAGAGTTTACTCTCCAAACTTCTCAACAACGATGTCAATTATTCATCGCCTAGATACATAACACATGATCTCGGAACATCTGCATGGTACACGCGCGTCGATCTTATTCTTACCGGGTGAAGTAACAAAGATGAACAAGAAACTGCAAGGAAAGAGACATACAGCGCGCACATACACGCACACACACCACGCCGTGCATCGAAAGGGGACATTTCCGACATTGACCAATCAGAGAAATCTACTCAAGAAAGGCACGACAGATTCTGCAAAGACGAGGTCAGATGGCAATGGCGAGAAGAAACTAGAAAGACATGGAGATCAGCAGCGATCGTCCATTCGGTTTGCCGGTTTGAGCTGCTCCTTTCCCTTTCTCCTATATAAACAGCCACCAGCTTCTATATAAGTACAGGTCTCAATTGGGGCGCCACTATTTTACAGCTGGGCTCTCCTCTTATTAGAAACTTGTCAAATTTAAGCTCCTCCCTCCCCTGCCTTGGGCCTGCCATTGCCTCTTTCTTTCTCTCTCTCTCTCTCTGCAGGGGAAGGAGAGAGACGAGGAGAGGGAGGGAGAGAGAGAGAGGGCTCGCCGTCTCCCGGCCGGTCGATTCCTCTTCAGGCGTATGGCCGTGAGTGCTTCTTCCTTGTCTGGTTTGCTTTGATGCATAATCTTGTTCTTGATTTGCTTACTTTTCATTTTTTATTCCTTACATAGATTGTTGTGTTACCTATTTGCTCTGCTTGTAAGATGTAACCGATCAAATTGGAGTATCTATCTTTTGTTCATGGTACACCTTCCATTAGGATCATTTATAGGCGTAAGATAGCTTCCTGAACCCAAATTATAGTATGCAAGGTGGCAACAAAAGTGATGTTAGGATCATGGAAAAGACTAGGAGCATGCCAGAAATCGTTGCGTCGAAAACGATGGCGTGATCCATGTATAGATTCATTTCGCCTGAAGGAAGGTGGTAGAGAAGGTTTATCCTTGTTGAGATGAGGATGAGATGAGCAGGAGAGGAGAGGCGTTCAAAAAGAATCGCTTCTCTTTGAAGATTTGTCCACGTTCAAGGCAACCCACCAAGATTAGAACGTGTCTACTCTTGACAACACGAATCTCTTGATTGAAGACAGCAAAGAAGCTATTTTTTGCTCTTTTGTTTACCCATTCAATCGCTTTCTGAAAACATGTATACAGCCACACGGTTCACGTATAAGACTACAGTAGCAGCAATTAGCCAACCACTTGCCAATCGCAATCCTATACTATTGCAGATTTAAGAGTTGACCCCAAATGCGATATCCATCAGCTCTTAGCTGGGGATCGCTAAGGTAAGTCAAATAAACAAGGAATTTCTTTTCTGTTGGAACTGTTTGACTTTCTTTAGGCTTGGAATATTATTTTACTATTTCTGCGTATCTTCATTGCTCTCTTCTCTGCTTCTAAATAGATGTTGCTTTATTGCATTGGGTCAGGACTTTGAAAACTTTGGCAGGTAAAATATATAAAAAAGTTTTAGATTTATCACATAGAAATGATATTAGCATATTTATCATCAGAAGTTATATCAAATAAAAAAGAACAGATGTAGTATCGATTTGATACTTGATACTACATCACACAGTGAGTGCTTGCTTCACATTGACAAGTTCTAAGAAAAGATCTTTAGCCATTTGCACCAGAAGGAAATTTGCTAGGAGAAGACCTATTCCACCTCCATCGACAAAATCAATGACTGATGGGGGGCAAAGCCTCGCGCTAGAGGCTAGACCTTCCTCCATCAGATTTTCTTCCATTTGCACCTGAAATTCTTCCTCAGATTTCCACAAAAAAGCGTAAGTGTAACACATGGATTGATTTGTCCACGTGCAGAAACGCCCCGGCGTGCCCAAGTTCGGCGCCTGGGACAGCGAGAATGTCGGGTACACGGTCTATTTTGACAAGGTGCGCGAGAACAAGGGCGCCACCGCGCCGCCGCTGCACCGGCCGTACAACCCCAGCGACCCTGAGGACACTCCAAGAATGAGCGCCCCTCCGTCGAGGCCGGCGACCTCGAGCGGCCACGGCGAGCCACAGAAATGGCCGCCGAACGGGCAGCACCGGCGAGCCGGGAGCAACAGCAGCGCGGCGTCCGACCAGGGTGGCATGGGCGCTGAGCAGAGCAAGTTCGCGCCGCCGCCGCAGTACCACCCGCGACCGGGCCCCCACCACCGCCAACCCCCGGCCGGGCATGGCGGCGGCGGCCACCGCGCGCCGCAGGCGCCGAGGTACCAGCAGGTGGCGCCGCGGGCTCGGTCCGCCTCGCCGCAGAACAACGCGCCGGTGAGTGGCTAACTAACTACTACTCCTAACTACGTTTCTCTGTGTGCTGCATGAATCCATGCATGCAAGATTGAAAGTTTGTGACTCCCGTGCTTTGGTCGTGTTGCGTGGCAGAATCGCCAGAGGCCGTCGGCCGTGCCCAAGTTCGGCGTGTGGGACGAGCAGAACGCCGCGGCCGCGCAGGGGTTCACGGTGCAGTTCGAAAACGTGAAGCGGCACCGGGAGGTGGCCAGGGCGGCGGTGCCCGATGTCCCGCGCGTGCCGTTGCCGGAGAGCGCCGCCGCTGCGAGGCGCTCTCGGGACACCTCCTTCCTATCAAAGGTATAGTGATAACTGTTCACTACTTCAGTACTTGGCTCTGGCTATTCTGATACCGTGTGAACCGGCCCTACGTACGACGAATCTTCTCATGGTTTTCTCTTTTTGTGCTGAAATTTGGTAGTTTTTCTTTTTGCTTTTGTGTGTACTGCAGATGTTTGGCTGCTTCCTTCCTACCACCAGAGAGTGAGAACGATGGATCTGAATTCGACCTTGACCTTACTCATGTACATTGGGCGGGGATGTATCTTTCCCATTCCTCTTCTTTTTCTATGCGGATCTTGAGAGGATTGTTTTGTTGGGCTAGTATATTAAATCTTCTCTCTCTCTCTCTCTCTCTCTCTTCCATTGCATCGCTTGCTGACCGAAGAAAAGAAAAGAAAAAAAGACGATTGGCATGTACACATGTTTATAATTATGTGCATATTGTTCTATTGTTTATTTGGGGGTCATTGTGTTGTCTTCGATTTCACTTTTGGCTTTTATGTGGATGTATTTCAAAGGTTGTTTTTCTTCTGAACGAGTAGTAGGCTGCATCCTATTTAGAGTTTTAGACCATTGCAAAATTGAAGATCATTGCATCGAGGTTAATAATGGCAACTTATCATACTAAGTTCAGTAAGATATTTGAGGGAACCAAATTAGTATTTTGTACAAATTGTGATTGCTGCAACGAATTGGCATGTCATGTGCTAACATTTTGCTTCCATGCACTCTTCAGTCCAGTGATTAAGTCTGCATGCATATTATGGTTGAAGCGAAAAATTAGTAAATCTTTGAAAGCAGACGTTGGGGTCAGAAGTTATTTCAGTTTCACACAAGCATATCGCTACCAGTTATACACGAGGTAATTCGGTGTTCATTTGCCTACCATGGAACATTCTTGTAAATTCAGATAGAGTTTGCACTGTTGGCATTCTTGATTGTTCTTAGAAATGAGTATTTGATCAGATTTTGTCATTGTAAAGTGGACATGATACTTCAAAAAATATTACTAAGAGATTACCAAATTTTGCTGCATAACCTGATGTCGAATCTAATTTATTGTTTCTTTATTCTTTTTTCTTCAGTTAGTGTTAATCTAACCAAGTGTATTTTTTTTATTTTACATTCCGTAAGTTCTCCAAAACGTGTGCTATTTCAAGGCCCATCCGAGCAAACTTTTTAGGGCAAAATTTTTAGGACGCATAAATTTCTAGATTTAACCATGATTTGGATTTCTTCTGCCCACTGTGCATTGTGGTGGTTTCACCATATCGGTGCGTGGAGGATACGGCATGAGAAGCAACATAAGAGACGAAATCATGGACAGTGAGATGTTTGAGGAAACCAATTTAGCACTAGTACTGGGTTGTCATCCAACTTGATCTGTCAAACAGTGTCATTGCAGATATCAAAAAGAGGTGAGAGACTCAAGAGTTTTCGATACGAAATTTCAAAAGAATTCGCGCCGGCGGTGGCCTCATTTAGGAACGATGAGTTCTGAATAGAGTATGTTCTAATGTAATTGAAGGGATACAACTTTCAACACCTTTAGGAACGATGAGTTCTGAATAGAGTATCTTCTAATGTAATTGAAGGGAAGCAAGGTGACAAATTTGAGAGTTGAGAAGTAGAAACACGAAGTTAGATGAATGTACTCCTAAACAGTAGGAGTGGACTAGGGACATCGTACTCACATGTACCACTGCATCGATGGAATGTCAAATACCATTCCATTTCTATTTGAAACGTGAAAAGTATGTCCCTGCCTCTGAAAGATCGCAATGGTCAAGCACATTGCGATCACCAGGCTAGACTTAAGAAGTATAGCAAACATAGCTTCCAACCTTTGCCAACAAACAATTGAAGTCTCCCACTCAAAAAAAAAAAGTTTGCAAGCCTATAAATACCACTTTAATTTACATCATTCCATTTCCATCAACTAAGGATTAATTTTTCTGATCAGAAAGCCTAAGGCTCCATTTGGAACGCGGGCGTTTCAAATGGGACCTAAAATGCGAGGTACTAAAACATCCTCTTTCCCTAAAATCAAATTGAAAGTGTCAAAAGCCGAACATAGTGCATAGCAGAAGTTCTCCATCCGTGTGAAAGACAGAGTGAGCAGCTGGGGTCAGTAATTGCAATTTGCAAGGTAGAAGCTAGACGGCTAGACCACATATACAGCCTCGTCAGGGTCTTCGTTTCCGATCAGTATCAGCCCCTCGACGAGGACGGGGAACATGCACCTCATCGGCTGGCAGCAAGTGGCGACCACGCCGGTCGGCGCGTCAATGAAGTCGTAGGCGTGGTTCTTCTTCAGAACGCCGATCACACTTGCAGTGTCCCCTCTCTGATAAATCTGCCAAATTTGTTGCAGTCTCGGTGAACAGGGTGTGTTTTAACCGGGGATGCAAGTGAACAATGGGTGTTTTTTTTGCAGCAATTCCTTCTACCGGTGGTAAGGGGTGTAGTAGAAATTAAATATGTTCATTGATTTGTTGAGGGCGTAATAGACATTTCTCGTGAGGGTATTATGGACTTTTCATTGAACCTATCACTAGTCTGCTCATGTATATTCATTTCAAATTCAGTTAGGCAATTACAATTTTACCTTTCGCGGGATTTGTACTGGTAGTATATAGGGGAAGTATAATATAATCCTAACTAATCTGATCCATTAGATAAAAACATTGGATGGCTCATATCGATTTAAAGGCACCGTAAAAGAGTTTTTATTCTAGTAATGCAATGATCATGACAGTTCATGTTGCCGCATTTCTTTATTGTGTTATGAACCTGGACACGAAGTGCAGTACTTCTGCTATCCAGGTAAAGCCTCACAGCAATACTGTGATCTCCAGTTCTCAGTTATAAATGATTCAGGTTGTTTTTCTTCTGAACGAGTAGTAGGCTACATGCCATTTAGACCATTGCAAAATTGAAGATCATTGCATCAAGGTTAAGAATGGCAACTTATCATACTAAGTTCACTAAGATATTTGTGGGAACCAAATTAGTATTTTGTACAAATTGTGATTGCTGTAAGCAATTTGCATGTCATGTGCTAACATTTTGCTTCCATGCACTCTTCAGTCCAGTGATTAAGTCTGCATGCATGTTATGGTTGAAGCGAAAAATTAGTAAATCTTTGAAAGCAGACGTTGGAGTCAGAAGTCAAAACAATGCGTTTGCTAATTTGGTGTTAGATTTCAGTTTCACACAAGCATATCGCTACCAGTTATACACTATGGAATTCGGAACATTTTTGTAAATTCGGATAGAGTTTGCACTGTTGGCATTCTTTATTGTTCTAACTTAGGAAGTGATTATCTGGTCAGATTTTGTCATTGTAAAGTGGACATGATACTTCAAAAAATATTACTAGGCGATTACCAAATTTTGCTGCATAACCTGACGTCGAATACAATTTATTGTTTATTTATTCTTTATTCTTTAGATATTGTTAATCTAACCAAGTGGATTTTTTTTACATTCGGTAAGTTCTCCAAAAGGTGTGCTACTTTCAAGGCCCATCCGAGCGAAACAAATTAGGATTGCGTGGAAGATCTTACCCTTCTTTCAGGCGCACAACGCCATCGCAGGATAGATCCTTGTTCTCCAGCCAGCTCTTCAGGTTTCGTGACGCGCCCTTGCTGTCGCCATCGAAGCTGATCGTTTTCTGCTTGATCATCGAAGTGATCTTGGCACCTTCCCCTGCACGCACGTAGAATCTCTTCCCGGAATTCCTGTCAGAGATGTAGAAGTTTGCCACACGTGCCTGCCAGAGAAAATGGCAAAGCCAAGAATGGAACACATGGCGCATCAGTAACAGGGTTGAGAGATTTGAGTTCCGATATTCAGCGGGGCATACCGGGTGGACTGTGTCGGTTACTGACTATTGGCACACGAACTGTGTGTGATTCGGGAAGATGTGTATATAGAAGGTGGAGGCTGACCTCGGAGATTTTCTGCTGCCAGCCGGCCCATCGACGGTGCTCGTACAGCTGAATGGACGTGAACACGCACCGTGCTGCGTCGTGGAAGTAGGCTCCGAGAGGGAGGCGACCGCAGGTAACTTGCTGCAGGACACGGCGATCTTATTATTATAACCAGAGAAAAAAAAACCGGTTGGTTAACGGCGGTAACCGGTCTTATCGGTGGTGATTGGGAGAAAAAAAATTGGCCGATTTCTTTTTGGTTTAGCAAATTTAAATTTAAATTTTTGAATTTCAGTTGGTTTTTTATAAATTCAAACGAATTTCATCTGGATTCTTTCTGGGATTTCTGGTAACTAGCCGGTTACCAGTACCGTCCACCGGCCGGGATTTGCACCGGTACCGGGTTTTCTGTAAATCACCTTTCCCGGATTATGCACGGTAACAACCGACAACAACAGATTGTATCTAGCTAACTGATTTTAACAAACATTAGTTAGACTGTTAGCTTGTATTCTTATCCGACCTCTTGGCTGTGTATATGTACTCGCATACTGTGATCAATACGAATTCTTTGCGTAACATTCTATTCACGTTTTCATGGTATCAGACTACTCGATCTAACCCAACATCTTCAGCTGCTTTCTTCTCCAAGCTGCCATGTCCACTGATCTTGCCAAGCCTTCCGCGATGGCCATTAGTGCCACAAATGTGCCGACTCTCCTCCCCAAGCTCGAGTTCCAGCAATCCAATTATTATTTGTGGTGTGAGCTCTTCCTCGTTGCCCTCGACAAGTTCAATCTCAAGAACCATGTCGACGACACCTCATGCGACAAGGCCGACGCAGACTGGGCTCAGAACGATTGCACTATTCTAACTTGGTTGTATGCTTCCGTATCCCAAGAAATTCTTGCCATCATCCTCGTTCATGGTTCCACTGCTCAAGCCATCTGGACAAGCATTGAGAATTTATTTTGGGACAACAAGGAACGGTGTGCCATTCAACTGGAAACCGAGTTCTTCAACCTGCGCCAAGGCTCCATGTCCATCACAGAGTACAACACCTGCATCAAATCGTTGCGATGCTCTCGGCAATGTTGATGAGAAGATCTCCGGTCGCACGCTCGTCCTCACCCTCCTCCACAGCGTCAACGAGAACTTCATTGTCTACAAGTCCATCGTCCCCATGCAGCAACAGCCGCTTCCCACCTTTCTTCAGACGTGGTTACTGCTTCTTCTTCACGAGCAAGGCATCCCCACCACCCTCAACCCTCTCGCGCCACCACCCTCGTTGCCACCGACTCTGGTGCACGCAGCAACGGCGGAAATGGCGGCTTCTCCAACAACTCCTTCCGCGGCAATGGAGGCGGCTCCTCCAATAGCCGCAACTACCGCAAGCACGACAACAGAGGTGGTGGCGGCGGTCCCAACAATGTGGGCAACTCTGGTGGTAGCACATGCCCCATGGCACCCTGGCCTTCCGTGTACAATTCGTGGACAGGCACAGCCCAGTTTTGGCCCGGACAGGCGACGACTAGCCTCCTCGGATCACGCCTACTGTCCTTTTCGCCCCGGCCAACCAATGCCCCTGCCCCGCACGCCTACACCACCTTCCCTCAAGGTGTGCCGCCCCGTAGCACCCTCGTGGGATCCGAACCAGATCGCACACGCCATGAATGCCATGAGTCTCCAACAACTTTCCACCTCAGATTAGTTCATGGAATCTAGCGCCTCCTCCCAACTCACTGTCGATCCCGGTAAGCTCTCTTCGGCTACCCCTCCCTCCATATTTCACCCCTCTCACATCGTCGTTGGCAATGGCTCCCTCATGCCTCTCACGGCTGTTGGCTCTACCTCCTTTCAATCACCACACCGTCTCTTGTATCTTTCCAACGTTCTTGTTTCCCCTCATGTTGTTAAAAATTTATTTCCATTCGCAAATTCACTACAGACAACCAATGCTCAGCTGAATTTGACCCTTTTGGCTTGTCCGTGATGGATCTCCACACCAAGAACGAGATTCTCAGGTGCAATAGCTCCGGTGATCTCTACCCACTTCGGCCAACCACTCCCACTGCGCCCCCTCATGCACTACTTGTCGCCACCTCATTCGACATTTGGCACCGTCGGCTCGGTCATCACACATTGTCGCATCTAGTTCGTTCTAAAGCTTTTTCATGTAATAAATCACCAGTTGCACTGGCACGTTGTCATGCTTGTCAACTTGGTCGTTATGTACGTTTGTCGTTCTCAGCATCGCTTTCTCGCACTAATAAAGCTTTTGAGTTGATTCATTGCAACTTGTGGACCTCTCCCATACCGAGCATCTCTGGTTTCAATTATTATCTTGTTTGTTTGGATGAACACACTCACTACTTGTGGACATTTCCTTTGCGCCTCAAATACGAAACTCTCTCCACTCTCCAGCATTTCTTTGCCTCTATGTCCACGCAGTTCAACACCATCATCCAAAACATTCAATGTGATAACGAATGAGAGTTCGACAATCATGCTGCTAGGGCATTCTTTCTTGAGCATGACACTCAGTTGCGTCTCTTCTGTCCTTATACCTCTCCCCAAAACAGCAAAGCCGAGCGCATGATTTGCCCCCACAAACGACATCGTTCGCACGCTGCTGTTCGAAGCCGACTTGTTGCCGCCTTTTTGGGCCGAGGCACTCCACACACGACCACCTATTTGTTGATCTATCTTCCCTTCAAGCCTATCAACTTCCTCACCCCTCACCATAAACTGTTCGAAAAAACCCCCCTACCTATAAGTATCTTCGAGTGTTTGGTTGTCGTTGCTATCCCAACCTCTTCGCCACGGCCGACAACAAACTCTTCCCTGTTCAACCGAATGCATCCTTCTTGGTTATCCCACCAACCACGAAGGCTATCGGTGCTTGGACCTCTCCACAAATCGTGTTTTGATCTCCCGGCATGTCATTTTTTATGAAACCTCTTTTCCTTATGCCAATCACCAGCACCTATCTCCTCCACCAAAATATGATTTTATGGATGTTCCTTCACCACCACTTCTCCTTTTGCCATCCACCTCCACTACCGCAAGCCCAGTTTCTGCTGCAGGATCACCTTCTGCTGTCGCCAGCCCATCTTCTGCTGCTGCCGTGCCCCCCTCTTCTGCTGCCGCAAGCCCCTTTTTTGCTACTACAGCTCTTGCCCCACTACCTACGGCAGCCATCCTGGTGGCTCCCCCGACAAACACCCACTCCATGAACACTAGGGCAAAATCTGATCTCAATATGCCCAAAACCCAATTTTCCCTATTGGCCATTAATTCCACGTCCCTTTCCCACATTCCTAAGACGTACTAAGGCACCCCTCAATGACCCAAATTGGCACTCGGCAATGGTCGAAGAGTAAATTGCTCTAATGGCCAATCGAACTTGGGATCTCGTTGCTCCTCCTTCCAATGCCAACATCGTCTCTAGAAAGTGGATTTTTCACCACAAGTTCAAGCCCGATAGCCCTCTTGACCGCTACAAAGCACGTTGGGTGCTTCACGACTTCTCTCAGCATCTAGGTATTGATTTTGACGAAACCTTCAATCCCATGGTCAAACCCTCTACCATCTGGACTGTGTCGATTTCTTCGTACACGATCAACCCACCCACGTTTGTCGCCTCAACAAATCATTGTATGGTTTGAAGCAGGCTTCCCGTGCGTGGTTTAGTCGTTTTGCCACTTTCATCCTCTCGGCCGGCTTTATTAGCTCGAAGTGTAATGCATCTATCTTTGTCTATAGTCTTGGTACTGACATCGCCTACTCACTGCTCTATGTCGACGATATAGTGTATAGTGGTCACCGTCTCCTTTGACACACTGCTACGCCGCATCATTGCAATACAGCTTGGAGATTATTCAGCGTGCAGGCACGCAATCTTGCAACCCGTCCACTACTCTGATGACACCTCCGCCAAACTCCCCTCCAATTCCGGGGCGCTAGTTTCTAACCCCACCCACTACCACAGTCTTGTTGGTGCTCTACAGTACTTGACATTCACACGACCCGATATATCTCATGTTGTTCAGCAGGTGTGTCCTCCATATGCATGACCAGCGTGAGCCTCATTATCAGCTCGTCAAGCGCATCATTCGATATGTTCAGGGAACTCTAGACTATGGCTTGCACATCGCTCGCTCTTCTCCATCCTCCCTAACAGTCTACTCCGATGTCGATTGGGCCGGCTGCCCCGACACTCGTCACTCTACCTCCAGCTACTGCATTTTCCTTAGAGATAACCTCATTTCGTGGTCGTCAAAGCGACAGCGCATAGTATCACGATCCAGCACGGAAGTAGAGTACCGTGTCGTGGCTAATGCGGTGGCCAAGGCGAGTTACTGTGTGAGCTACATCACCCTCTACAGCAGGCCACGGTTGTCTACTATGATAATGTTAGCGTCGTTTATCACTCCACCAACCCCGTGCAACATCAGCGTACGAAGCACATCGTTGGTGACGTTTGAGTTCTTCATGTCCCGTCGACATTTCACTATGCATACATCTTCACCAAAGACTTGCCGACAACGCTCTTCTAGGAATTCCGCTCCAGTCTCAACCTTCGCTCATGCTCCAAGTTGCGACTGCAGGGGCTGTTAAACGTAAATAACGTTTGCTGGATTCTACCCAGTAACAACCGACAACAACACTGTATGTAGCTAACTGATTTCAACAAACATTAGTTAGGTTGTTAGGTTGTATTCTTATCTGATCTCTTGGCTGTGTATATGTACTCGCATACTGCGATCAATACGAATTCATTGCGTGACATTCTATTCACGTTTCCAATAACAGAGCATGTCAACAAGTCTGAAAATGACTTGAGTCTTCAGTGCGTATGCAGTGTATTTTCAGGTTAATCTTTCAAGCCATTGCTTGCACAGGAATCGCAAGTTAGCAACGCAGTGCGTGCCTTGGTGAAGCAAAAAGTGGTTTGGTAGCTTGTCTTGGACAAGGACGCCATTGACCACCACATGCGACTTAACCGGCGTTTTGACATTCTCTGACGCATAGCCAAATGCAAGCAACAATTTGGACCTGCGGATTAAGCTATGTTGCCCTGCATGGCTTGCTACCGAGCTAAGCTTCCAAAGCATAGGCCAGTCCTGTGATACGCTCTAGCCTCTTAACTATGATGCTAATAGCTTGACAATAATGCTCAAAGCCATGCTTTCTTGGCAACACGAGTGAAGAACAGAGACGCGTAACAGATGTAACAATCAAGGAGATCGAGATGATATAGTAAACAGACGTAAGCAAAAACAACAGTTGATTGAGTCTGATGAGGAGATAGAAAAACGCAGCTCACCCCGGTGATCTTGACGAGCTCGCCGACGGGCATGTCCCCCTGGTCGAACACCGTATCGGGTAACAGCCGGGAGAACCTCTCCGCCTCTGCGGCCCTACGCCGCACGTTCCACGCGAGCACCGCCGCGGCGGCCGCCACCGCGCCACACGCCGCCGCGAGCACCTCCCACCGGCGCCATGCTACGAGGCAGAACACGCCGGCGCCGGCGCCGGCCGCGCCGGCTACGGCCACGAGCATGTAGCACGCGAACGGGACCCCGAGCCTCGCGCGCCCGCTCGCGACGATGGTCGCCTCGACCTCCCCCCCGGCGCCTCTCCTGCTCGCCTTCCTCCACGACCCGCCGCGCGCCGGCGACGGCGCTGGCGACGGCGACGGCGACGGCCCGATGAGGAGCCCCGAGTGCGAGAGCTGCGACAGTGGCCCGGAGGCCGGCGGCGGCGAGGGCCGGGGCAGCGGGCCGGAGCTGCGGCGCGACGAGGCCGGGGACGGCCCCTGCGACGCGGAGATGTCGAACATCCGGCCGAGTTCGCCGGACCGCGACACGTCCCCGCCGGTGTACGGCGGCGTGGCCACCGACCCCGACGACAGCCGCCGCTCCCTCCTCCTGTCCGGCGCCGGGCCGGACACGTACATGCCGCTCCCTATCTGGTGCATCTCCCGACAATCCCCGACGTGACGCAAGCGCGCGCGCGCGATCAAAAGCGAGCTCAAGAAGTGGAAGCAGCAAGGAGACAACGTGATGCGAGGCTACTTCTG
This sequence comes from Hsuehochloa calcarea, assembly GCA_036346395.1. Taxonomy (NCBI): domain Eukaryota; kingdom Viridiplantae; phylum Streptophyta; class Magnoliopsida; order Poales; family Poaceae; genus Hsuehochloa; species Hsuehochloa calcarea. Next base: position 30,432,701 of record CM070603.1, read on the forward strand.
CTTTAGGTCGCAACGTGATGTCGTGATCATCTTATCAAGAACAGAGTAGGATGCACTGTGCTGCGCTGCACCGGGCTCCGAGTTTATTCTGCGTGTTGCGTAGTCGCGAATTAATTCGAGGTCGGCATGACTGGATGCTATCGGTACTTGTTAACCATATAAGTACAAATTTTATTTAGTTTGATCTTTGTGGCTTTCTTTGCATTTGATTATGAGCAGCTAATGGAGTAATACGGACGGAAGTGGCGGTGATACTGAGGAGCCACGCGCGTTTTACTCTCGTGCCGGCATGCCGTACGTGGCGTGGTAGTATGCCGTTTTGTACGTACGTCTTTATTGCAACACCAGAAAGTTTCTCTGCGAGGACACAGCAGGCACAGCACGCTTCGGTGTGTTCTCTTGAAGTGAACGGCTAGGTTTGTAAGATTTCTCAGTCAAGGATATCACTGTTACAAAACCTTTACACGGTCAAAAAATAAATCGCCTCTAGAGAGTTTTTACCCATATAAATATAAAGACCTCTATATACAAGAAATTGATTAATGAATAATAAGAGCACTACTCATGTACTTTGTGTCTCACGTTGTATCTATGTCCCATGTGTGATTGCTTGTGTTATAGATTGGTCATCGAGTCAGCAACCGAATTCTCGATACGTTAATAGCACAAAGCTCTTCGATCCGAGTATATCGTTCAAAATGTATACAATTAGATCGATCTTCCAATTCTAATCGCGTATTATTTTGTGATCTATTCGCATGATCTGGTTTGGATGGTACAAAGGAAATCTCCATCGCAAAGATCGAACGCCGGCGTGTTGCATGGTGATCCCGTCCTACGTGCGCATATACTTTGGTTCGGCAATCAAATAACTGTGAGTTATTGCCTGACTTTTACCTCAGATATATTTGCTCCTAGGTATCGGATTTGATCGATATTGCCTTGTTCATCTTCCCTGTTTGGCTCTATGCCTTGCGTAGCCTTGTTGACCGGTCTACAATTCTTCCCTAGATTAACCTTGCAGATTAATTAATTGCTAGACCTAGATGCATTAGTTGATAATCAGAGCTGAGATTAGGATTACATAAACGCTGTCGTCCTGACGCCATGCCACGCACCCGTGTGCCGCTATCGCGCCTCCGCCACCCATGCGCAACCGCCTGCCACGTCACCGCCCATGCGCGTTGTCGCCCGCCGTCGCCACCGGGCCCATGCTCGCGCCCATGCCCACCACCACGCGCCGCCACCTCCCGTCCGAGCACCTCGCCACCCCATGAACCATCGGTCGCGTGTCCGCCGCCCGCGCCCACCGCGCCGCTGGCTCCAACGCCCGTGTCGCCGCCCATCACGTCTACATGCCTGGCGTGCCACACCCGCCACCCCCCTAGAGAATAGGCGCTAGGTAAACCCTAGCGCCATGTTTTTCTAGCCGCTGGCTTTGTTTGGGCCGCAATGGGCCAAGAAACAAAAGTTCGGCCAAAGTTTTTTCCGAAAAAGAAAAAAAAGATGGGAAAACCTGGTATTTTTGCAAAAAAAACCGTTGTAGTTCTGAAAACTATGAGAATTTTTTGCGAATAAAGTTTTTTTGCGGGAAAACCCCTAAAATTTGGATAAATTGCTCTACTAATGTTCGGCTTAAGGTACTTTTTTTTGTTAAAACCCAGAAGTTTTATTATTTCTCAGAATTAATTTGTAAATTGCAAAATTTTCATTTTAAATCCCAGAAACTGAATTTTTAGGTATATGAACTTCCATAAATTTGTGAAACCTTAGACCTAGTACACCTTGGAAGCATCATATTTTTAATGATTTATTTTTTCCTAGTATTGTTTGTTTTGGGAAATTAATTAATGATTTTAGTAATTTTGAAAATTTCTTAAAGACCTTAAAATTATCAGATAAAACCCAAAAATACTAGGAATATTATGGGAAACATATAAAATTGTGTACTAAATAGATAAAATTAATCCTTACTATTTTGCACTCATTTAAAATATTTTACCAGCTCTAAACATATATAATATTGCATAAATCGTGTGGTACATGTTTTGATATCGCTAAGTAGGATATTCGTTTGTCCCGGATGACAACAATGACAAGCCAGTATTATATTCTATGGAGACCTATAGCAATATCCTAGTTATCCCTTAAATTTGGAAAGATGTCGTTTTCTTACACGAGTTGCATTAGTAGTATAGATTCAGCTCTTGTCGAGTTTAGCCCTTCTCCTGCTGAGCATCTCTTATCTTTTGTTTTAAGATGGAACCTTATTCATTAGATCATTTTTTCCCATATGCCATAAATAAATTAATGGTATTAGTTGTTCTATTAAAGTCTTATCTCTTGCTAAATACTTTATTAAATCTGCTTAATAGAACATATTGCTAGTAGCATACCTTACATGTAGTAAGCTAATCTTGCATTGAATAAATTTGTAAACAATATGCCTAAAAATTGAAAATATGTTGCCATGCATTGCTAACAAAATATTGTACATGTGCTTTTGATATCTAATAAGCCTCAATTCACTAGCTTGTAATGCATGGATGCCCATATGGTAAAAGGGAAACTATTTTTCTCAGTGGCAATGGACCAAGCCTAATCATATGTTGATCTCTAATGGATCACTTTGGCTAGAAAACACCATATTCCACAAATAAGTACAAAACAATTTAAGCTCGAAGACTTGGAGTCTATATAGCTCTATCCTCCACCACACTGATTTCTTAATTAAATTAAAGAACCTTGTAAGCAGAATATTATAGAGTATATTGGTTTCACATCAACAAAATTGTACTCCTGTTGAGGTATGATTGCAAATATTTAACTCTGAGTTGATTTCAAGCAAATGCTTGATGCACACGCTATCACTTGGGTTTTTTTTATATATAGTTAGAGTAAAAAAATTTGGGGGGGGGGATTGGGCATGCGTGGGATATTGGAATCTAAGAGGCATATAAAAATATTCAAAACAAGAGTCATGGTAGGCACAGTGGTATATCCTATGTCAAAGCCAGAAGCAAATTAACTCAAATCAATAAATTAATCTAGTTTATTTTGGGAGATAATTAAAGTAACTTGCATTATTATTATCCTTATCCAGTCGATATGGAAAATGACATTTACATCATTGTTGATACCCATGTTGTTGGCAACCACAATCATTGCTGCCCACGAAAGGGCAATTGATTTGTGTCTTCAGCAATATGTTAACCGCCAGCATGCGGGAATGCACGGCAAATCGATGGTCGCTTGACGTAGTCGCATATATGCCATGTTCGGCTATGCACCGAAGCATGCTATATGCATCGGAAATGACACATGCATAAATTGGTGTAATACCCCAGCCCAACATGAGCCTGGAATGCTACTAAAATAATAATATCACAAATACAAATCCAAGACACTACAAAAAAATTCGGCAGAACCTCCTTTGTATAACCAAGTTTACCGGAGATTCCAATAGATGCTTATAAAATTATCACTATTTCAACATCCAAAGTTCATCGAAGCATTCATAAATAATCTACTCAGCTAAACATAAGCAAGCATAATTAAAATTTACCACTCTCATTATTACAAATAAACCAATGCATTCAAGTATAGCCAAAGTTAATCCTTAAGCAGTTTGCTTGTTATAAAGGTACGGTCTAAATGATAATTATCTTTTCAAGAATATGTGGTAGTGAGTGCAACCAAAGCAACCCTACTCCCTCCCATGCATGCCGTTCGCAAACGAGATACCTAAAAACACAACATCAGCAAGAGTGAGTCCAAGACTCAGCAAAGTACAAATAGCAAGACAATAGCCAACACAACTGTAATTAACAACATCCATCCACGTAACCCAATAAGAAATATGTCTTATGCTTATGCGATGCAAACTGTTCAAATGCACTTTTCTTTCTCTCTTTTGCATATACCGGTATTGCGGAGTGTGCATCCGTCGATGCTCACCCATGCCTGTGCCTTCTAGCACAGGGACCTTAGCCCATACTCCACAAGTATGGGGACCCAAAAGCTCATCATATTCATGATGGGGACCTCAATAAATGCTTGATCACCACGTGACCATGCCTCCAATATGATATCATGATGCACATGGTCAATTCTTTAAATCATCATGCATACATGAAACTTACGCATACTTCTAGCATTTACGGGCATTATTGTCCATAACATTCGAGCATCCATGATTAACATAATATACTCATAGCATAGTACACATAAACAAATGATCACACACAATTTACCACTCAGACTTGCCTTAACCACGAGAGAACGAGGATGTCTGTAATGAGTCGCTCCCGCACCGGTCCACCACCTGAATAACAGTTATAACACATGCTAAGACACAGCATCGGATCAAAACAACCTATATAACAACAACCAAGGACTTGTAAAACTCCTAACTCGATCCCGACCCCAAACTCCTAAACGTCAATCTGTCCCCTCGGTGGACAGTCAAGTTCAAAAATCCATATCTATTAGTATAGGGGTCCAAATAAGATGTTCTTAGACTTTGTGGAAAGATAATTAAATTATACAACTAAGTCTAGTTGGTGAGCCTTGCTGAATCGGCGAAGTAATACCCCTACCAGGCCAAATAAAAAAACATCAACTTCACGTCGGGTTTCCTGGACAGAGTACTAAAACCACCATAACTTTTGCTACACAACTCGGAATGGGGTGATCTTAGACTCTCTGGAATCATGATAAAACCAGATACAATAGTCTAGTTGGACAAGTCTCCTGATTCGGCCTCCTACTAATTCTTATATTCAAGTAACATTTTTCTAAGTTTTCTGTCTCTGCAATCTGACAGTTAGCAAAACAGCGACGGTAAAAAAATTCATAACTGTTGATTGACAACTCTAAAAATTGTGTTCTTTATCAGCTTGGAAATATTTCTGACTCCTCTACAATATTGATTTTGGGTGGCTTTTCTAATTCGGCCTATAAAAATTCATAATAACCAGACAATGCAATCTGCCACAACTCGTCAGCTCTCTTGGTCAGTCGCGGTAAAACTACCATAACTCCTAAACCGTTGGTCAAAATCAGGTGATCTCAATGCCCAAAGAAAGCTAAAACCGAGATCTACAACTTTCTAAGAGGTGATCAGGTCAGAAAATGAACGTAACGTACCCAAATCTGACGAGGAGGCGCACAACAGGGAGAGGTGGGGAGAGGCGGCGGCTCAAAGTGGGGAGGAGGAGGAGAGTGGGAGTTTAGGGTTTGGGGTGGGAACCCCCTTTTGCCGCCACCACATGGGCCCTCTGGGCTGCGGCCTGTGCCCAGTTGTCGAGGATTTACAGAAAACCCCTTCTCTTTTCAGGAATTTCTACTCATTTAATTGTCTTTTCTCCTCCCGGCTATTTTCTAATTACCCGATTCAATTCCGAGGTATTACAATTGGTATGTACAGTCTACAATTGCATCACCACCATAAGTCATATCACTTGGTTAAAGCAAATATAGCTCCCGAAAGAAAGATGACGTATTGGACTTTGTTAATCCTGAATGATCTAAATTTGGCCATGATGATTCTGGCATTACAAATTAAAATAAGGTATATAGTTTATCACCCTTAATTAAATATGGTGTTCTTGTTGAACAATAAATATTCTTGTCGAATAATTATACTATTTGGGTGATTCAACTAAGATTTGAAGTCCATAAGAAAATCTAGTATTTCTGTACAGATTAATTATGATAAAATATTTTATGTTCTAACATTATATTTATGTTCCCGAAGAGTATCTTGTAGTTTTTTTTGTTGTTAGAACACATTGCTTATAACCATAAGAAAATATGTTGCGTAATTATAAACTTGAATTTTAATGATCCAAATTATTTAAAATTTGGTATGTGTAATTGGATCAAAACTTAAGAAAATAATAAAAAAGATAGTCTATAGAATAAGTCTGCCAACTCTCGGACCGCCGTATGGACCTTCGTCGTAGATTAATAACCAACCAGTAGTTGGAATATCCTACAGAATATTACGATCATTCAGTTTTTCTTGCCACTGCACTGATAAAAGTCTAGCCCACTCCATATGATTATCAAACCCCTTGTTGAAATAAGTGTGTGTTGGAGGAATCAAATATTTCTCACATGTTATTACCACTGTAGCATACACCTTTGAGCCACCACCAGTTGTTGTAGATAATGTTGGATTTGAAATTCTACCGATCATGTGCCCATGATAGGGGATTTTTGTGGTATGCTATTAATGAAGATTGAATCTAAGTATTAGGGGGACAGAAATGCCCAAAAGTTCAAATGTTGTTGTATTTTCCATAAGGAAAAAAATATTTAGTACGAAGATGCACGCACTAGTCAAGCTAAACTTAAGGTTTAGTTTATACTCATATGCACCAAAAGCGGGGAGCCTGCTAGATACTTTCCAATTATGAAGGAATTACCATAGTATTTACTTGAAGTAAACACGTCACTAAGAGTGGAATACCCTAGGTTGAATAGTATATCCACTTATGCAAAATTGACTTATTGGTTCTTCATCTAAAATATGTGGGGACACCTGCGAGTCTAAGATCTAATGACACTAGTCAAATCAATTATTAACCACTCCTTTAACTCTCTTGAAGAGAACACATCTTGAAGGTGAAATACCACATGAAGAGGTTCATCATGAAGATAAAAGCCCTAGCAACTTAATGTGCACATATTATATTGTTGGGAATGCAGAACGATCAAGAATATTTTGTTGGGGAAATGACAAAGATCTGGTTAACACTGAGATACCCTCAAGTTAGAGGATACGAGAGAAAAGTTGTCAACAATCATCTCGCCTCTACAATTACTAAAGTTTCTCTTATGAGAACACGGATCCGGAACCAAAGTCCATTGCTGAGCGCTTGAAGCGTTCATATTGGGTCACATAATAAAAGCATACGAGGCTGAACCAAAATTACTAAATAAAAGTCTTAGAACCAGGTAGTTCATACTTGATGGGTCATTATGAATACAATAAAGTAGTGAAATCTATGGTTCAAAGGTCCCGTAGAGACTATTACTATCTTATTTTGAATGATAATGTTTCGTTGCATAATATTTCTGCCAAATGGTATGAACAAAATATACAATCAATGGGTTCTAAAAATCCTTGATGATATCCTCGAATGACTCAAAATTCATAGTAAGAAAGGAAACAAAATCGCAATATATATAAAAACTCATACCCAATAGTCTCTTACCTATAGTAAGAGCATCTCCTAGAAGAGAGTGCATCTCCCGGAAGAGAGCTCATCTCCCGAAACAGAGAAGATCTTCTTGAAGGAAAATTATATTACCGATCGATCTCTTAATCACACCAATGATTATATGATCCCATAAAGACCCGAAAGAATGAAACAATGAACTTAAAGATCAGAAGTGCACCACACAAGCACTTATAAAGTGCATCTTCTGTCAGAAGTTAGTGGAATAGTAGTTTCATCTAGTACCATGAAGGTACGACGTACATTAGTGATATTTGGCAATTAATCCCCTAAACGCCAAAACTAAGGCGGGTTATATTTTACTTTAGGGTGGTACAACTATACTTTGTAGTTATGCAGAACAAACTATTCATTATAACTTTAACCACCCAGTTATAGTTACAAAATATTAAGACTCTGAAAGGTTTTGATAAATCGTACCCAGAAGGCGTACGATTTTGCAACTAGAATTACCTCATATCCCTTGTAAGGATAATCTACTTGTGTAGCATAATTAAATATTGGTGTATGATAAGTTAAACATATTACTCTGAATAGTGTTTATCCTAAACCTCAAGGTGAATAATAGGGTATTTGTATGTAAGACTCCGCATCGTAATAATCCAATAGATTTTATCACAATATTCTTCCTATGTTCATTTTCAAAAAATGTACGAAAGGTATTGGAGCAATGAGACTTCAGGGGAAGCATATATGTAACACCCCAGCCCAACATTGAGCTTGGAATGCCACTAAACTACTATAACCATCTAATTTACATCAACTTACTATAAAATTTCAGCAAGCATAACAACATTAAAACCCATCCACGGGTCGCATTAACACAAGCATAACACTATGACAATCATAGATAAATTAGACCTAAGAGCATAGCAAAATAATAAACCAAGATTAATATAAACCAAGCATCTATGGTTATTCAATACCATCATGTCCTAGATATAAATATTCAGGTTATTCTAAAAGTTTCTCATGTCCAATGAATCAAATAATTGGGTGAAGTGCATGATTCCAAGTCGCTAGCCCTTCCGAATAAAACGTCATCACTTTGGTCACCTAAAAACAACAATAGAGCAAGAATGAGTCCAAGACTCAGCAAATACATAATAAAGCCATAAACAATAGTTTATTAACCATAATCAAAGTTATCGTCATCATCCATTTAGTTAATGCCATTGTCATTCTCAAACAAACAAGCCATATTCCATATAGGTAAAGTTGCACAATTTAACAATTTACTTAGATATGCGAATGCACCAACATGCTCATGCTCATATGCATCTCATCAGCTGATACCGGTATAGCAGAGTGTTCACCCGTCGATGACACACTCTATCCTTCACTCCCGTGAAGTCCCTACCAAAGTAGGATTTCATTCTGAGCACTCCGGATTAGTCATGTATCCTTCTCACCGACCTCACCGGAATAGTTACATGACTTTCTCACCGACCTGGCTCGTGCAACTCCTACCATGATGAATGTAAACGATGCAACATCTTTATTTATTCATCAACATATTCCATCTCATTAACTCAATATCTCCTCCTCATTATCTCAATATCATAATCTCATTCACTCAATGTCATCAATATCATGTATAAGAATAAGCTGAATGAAAGCATAATAAATAGCATGATAAGTAACAACAATGATCATGGTGAACAACCCATTGTTCACCACTCTACCATGTACTTGCCTTCCGCGCTGTGACGAGTTAGGAGGCAACGACGGAATTTCTCCACTCCCTGCCCCACCGCCTACACAAATATTTATTCAAAATAAGAATAACAAGACATGATGTGGCTACAAGCGTTTTACCATAACCCTCTATCTAATCAACGTAACCAAAAACTCAAAATGACGAATTAACTAATCAGCCAATATCAGCCCTTCTGATCATCAGTACGAGAAAAATCGTAATTAAATATCTGTAACTCCGAATGACTTGAAACCAGTGCTCAAATACTCTTAACGTAACAGACTACGAAACTCTAGTTGGTGGGGTTCTTTGATTCGGCCAAACCAGTGGTCTAAACAACCATTGAAAATAACTGACAGATATCTGTCCAGAATACAGCACAGCAGTAAAGAACATGGCATAACTTTTACTCTACAGATCCAATTGAGATGATCTTTATCAACTCAGAAAGATACTTTCAAGGGCTACAAAAACCTAGTTGGGTGGAAGTTCTTAATCGGACTCTAACTAGATCAAAACCGAGGGGCAAACCGACAGTTCCAAATTCTCAGGCAGACAGGACAGCGCGCGATTAAAAATTCATATCTCCTAAACCGTAAGGCGGAATCTAGTGATCTCAGTGCCAAAAGAAAGATAACGACATCAGGAACAAAACTCTAGAAGACGAAAATACAAGATTCGGCCTGTAAATAAATCATAATGACCCGATAAGAAAATCTGCCAAATCACGTCAGCTCTCCTGGACAGTCGCGGTAAAACTACCATATCTCCTAAACCGTAACTCCAAATCAGATGATCTCGGTGCCAAAAGAAAGCTAAGACCAAGGGCTACAACTTTCTAAGAGGTGATAAGATCAGAAAACGTACGGAACTTACCCAAATCTGACGAACAAAAGCGCTGGCGCAGGGGAAGGTGGAAGTGGCGGCTCCAAGTGGGGGAAAGGGGAAAAGAGGAGTGGGGCTAGGGTTTTGGGGGTGGGGTTCCCACCTTATGGCCGGCCAAACACATGGGCTTCCCCCTGGGCCGCGGCCCGCGGCCCAGGTTGTCGAATAAAAGTGGAAAACCCCCTATTTTTCTCAGAATTTCTATTCCTTTCTTTGCATTTTTCTCCTCCGACTGAATCTCTAATTACCGATCCATTTCCGGGGTATTACATTCTACCCCCCTTAACAGAATTTGACCCCGAATTCTACCAATGAAACGAATACACGATTAAAAATATCACGGAATTGCAATCAACGAATTAGCACATATCAGAAACGAACAGGTCTAAATACTACTCGCACATGCGAGACTCTAGCCCTGAAGTGGCCTCTCTCTCGGACTAGAGAAACCACAACACAAAAATGTAAAGCGATGATGACCTAACGCTCAACTTTGAACTTTCTAGGTTCACTCATTAGAAGAGGATCAAGGTAAGACCTTACTTCACGGTCAACGTCTTTTACTAAATCTCAAACTTTGAATGGCTCATTGCTCACTCACCCGAACACAACAGACGCGTTGTGTACTTCGCGAATGAACCCGAGATGGACAAAATGATATGCTAACTTCCCAATTTACGCAAGTTTCGGGAACGAAGAGAATCAATTGGAAATAGAGAGTCCTCATCGCATCCACGCAATGCTAACTCTCCACCAAAAGGTTAAATCCCAAAATTTGACATTTCAACACGAAAACAAATCCATTTTCTAAATAGGCGGTTCTGAATGAACACCACGACGACCAAATAAGAAACCACTCGAATGCCCAAATCAAATACTTCTTTTGGTATGTCCGAATTAAAATGAATCGATATGCCAACACAACGCCAACTCAGATTGTGGAAAACAACAGTCAACGACACATAACTCAAACGAAATCAGGAAAATGCTTCACTAACCGAGGAAACATCCTTTTCCTCAGTTTCTCTTTTAGGAGTAAAACTTCTCTCGAACCTTGGAATTCGAATTCATCGCATACCACATGAGCTTAAACCTTTTAATTGAACATCCTCAAATTATGCTCAAACTGAAATACATCATTAACACCATTGTGAAGAGGCTCCATTGAATCCTCTAATTACTCTAGGCATCTCATTCTACTAATCAACAATAATTTGATTGAAGGCACCCAAAGCGCCACAAAATAGATCCCACACAATCACATTACCTCTAATTTTCAAGAACAACTCAGAATCCTCAGTACACACGCTCGTGTACTACATCAGAAATGTTCTATCAATGATCATTCCACTACTCAGGAAACTCTATTATTCCACTTTCTTTACACACACTCATTGTGTGACCAAAGGTCTAGCATAAAAATGTAAAGCCCAGATTCAACCTCTAAGAATCTTACAATGAACTTCTGGTATACTTGATAGGAAATTCTTTGATCGGATAACTAAAATTCCTGGAATCCAAACAATATCCTCAATCATTAATATCAACATTCCTCACTAATCAAGTAATTGCCTAATGTGATTAGCTTCACCAAACTTGAACCCACTAAACCACACTATTCCATTTCACCCACACGACCGCAACATACACATTCGTAAGACTCTAACTAATTGATCAAGTTCTAAACTTTTGAATATTTTAATATTCCACCGACATGAACAAGGGTTCTGGAATTACAATTCACTACTGGTTTTACTAGTTGTAACAACATAATCAGTTTTACCTCAACGACCATCATTCCTTTTGGATCCAATTCTTTACAAGATTTATATCAGAAAAAACAATTCTTCCTCCAATGCTCTTGAAATAACTAACAACATCAGGTCTCACATCAACATATACTTGACCACTACTAACCGGATGCCATCAGATACCCTATAAGGTTTTGTAAAACAAATTGATGAAGTGGCAAATAAAATGTTTTTTTCAAAGACCTAAAAAATGTTTTCTTTCATAACAAACATAAGACCGGAGAAATAGATAAATAACAAGGATCTCGGAAAAGCAAAAGCGAAGACCACAATTGAGGCACAAGTCCCACAAAAGAGAATATGAAATCTCAAATAAAACAAAGCACCACTTTTGAAAATCAAGAAACTCCTATGGGGCAAAAATAGAAAGTTTAGGCACACTTCAAGTAAATGCGAGTTACAAAACTTGACTTGATCTCGAATACTTCTACTTCACTCTTTCTTTAACAAAGAAAGTAATTTTTTTTATAACGTCATGTTGCCCACTCAAACAAGAAAAGTTGTAAGACCAAATCACGTGAATCACTTAAGAACCAATAAAGCTTTCCAACAAGCCACTTGCTCAATCCAATCCCAATACTACATAAACCATGAACTACAAAAGATCACGGATGCAAAACTTAAAATTTTCATTTGAGCGATACCACGAGTGACGATCAAATTACCTTCTTTCTATAAGAATCGACAACACACTACCAATCTATTGTCGATAATCTTACTAACATCCGAATAATACACTGTTAACGAAAATTCATCATAGTCTACCCTTCCATTGTACGACTCTCTAAAACTCACCAAATTGTTTCATACTACTTTATCATCTCGTCCTCAAATCGAGAGTCCAGCAAAAGCTTACAAACTACTACAATAACAACTTTATTTTAGCAGAGATCTACTACATAAATCAAAATGTTATACCAAAACCCTTTCATTATGGACATGCTATCGTCGACAATTCCACTATCACGAAAGCATAGGCCACCAATTAAATCCCACAGTTCAACTCTTATAGATGCTCAACACCAAACGTCAACACACAATTGTTGCACTCCAACCATTGCTATCAACGGCTTCATCAAGAAATCTAGATGCTACCTACTTTCCTTTTCAAATCACATGAACAATCACAAATATATGTTCAACTGTCCATCCTCATATTCATATTTCGGTGCAAAATCCCGACAAAACTTTCAAAATCATAGCCTTCCATCGATCAAAAAGTCTCAACAACTCTGCAACCAAATTCGTCCAATTATTCTAGTTAAAATAACTATCTAGAAACTCCTTCTATAATATAAAATCATCTAGTATCTACAGATAAGATAACTCCAAGATTAATATCCACTATAGTAATAATCTAGCATCTCTCCAACTTTTCCTTCCCACACAGTAAGATTAATCCACTGAGACCAACTAATCCAACAAGTTTAGCAAAACTAAATAATTTTAATGATCATACCGGTCATCAATGTTCTACAATTCTTAATAACTCCTTTTAATCCAATTAGGTATAGCCATACTATTAATCATAGTTCATCAAGAACTACCACATGACACCATCAAGTTAATCAACTTTCCTTCCAAGGTTCTTGGTTAAGATTGATTATACACCACACTACAGACCCAACTTGATAACCCATACCACATCCATTAATTTATTTAATTACAACCTTTAACTTAACCACAACAAGACATCGCTAAAGGGTTTTAATATTTTCTTTTATAACGAGAAGCATTCAACTTCAATACTCAAAATACCCAAAAGAAATACATTGGGTCAAAGCTTCCACATGTTAAAGGACTTGAAAAGAAAACTTTCGTTATCCAAAATACCAAGCTAACAAATGAGTCATTTTTTCCCAACAAGAAAGGCGGATCTCTCGTGAAAAGATCAACATTGCAAATTAACGACGTTCACAAGAAACAACAACAGATCAACGATCGGAGAACAAATAATAACTTAATAGAACCAACAAAGACCAATGAAAATACATCAATCTGCATTGTAAATACTAACCAAGAAAATTGATCAACCGCAACTATAACATGAATAATCAAATTCAAACTCAAGGAAGAAAACAACTTTTCTAAAGAAACATAACCTCAACACTGTAACTAAGTTACCCGATGTAAACACTTCACCACTATCATACAACCAACAAGGATATAACTTGGCCATGCCTATGGCCACAACCACAATCTCTACCTCTCGACTATCATGACCCATAGCAATCACATAATCAAATCATAAGTAGTCGAACCAATTCATAACATAAATCATCAATACAACATAACGAAGCGTAAATGCGATACTCATCCCATTCCCATCCTATCATGCACCAAAGTGTCAAAGTTTTAAGTTAATTAACCATTATCAAATTTTGGTTTATTTTACAAGTCCTAAAACAAGTTTTAGCAATTTTAGGTTAAGCGAGTTATTAATCTATTCACCACGGACACAAGCCCGCTCGATACCAATCAGAACACCCGACCCAACATTGAGCTTGGAATGCCACTAAACTACTATAACCATCTAATTTACATCAACTTACTATAAAATTTCAGCAAGCATAACAACATTAAAACCCATCCACGGGTCGCATTAACACAAGCATAACACTATGACAATCATAGATAAATTAGACCTAAGAGCATAGCAAAATAATAAACCAAGATTAATATAAACCAAACATCTATGGTTATTCAATACCATCATGTCCTAGATATAAATATTCAGGTTATTCTAAAAGTTTCTCATGTCCAATGAATCAAATAATTGGGTGAAGTGCATGATTCCAAGTCGCTAGCCCTTCCGAATAAAACGTCATCACTTGGTCACCTAAAAACAACAATAGAGCAAGAATGAGTCCAAGACTCAGCAAATACATAATAAAGCCATAAACAATAGTTTATTAACCATAATCAAAGTTATCGTCATCATCCATTTAGTTAATGCCATTGTCATTCTCAAACAAACAAGCCATATTCCATATAGGTAAAGTTGCACAATTTAACAATTTACTTAGATATGCGAATGCACCAACATGCTCATGCTCATATGCATCTCATCACCGATACTGGGGTATAGCGAGTGTTCACCGTCGATGACACACTCTATCCTTCACTTCCGTGAAGTCCCTACCAAAGTAGGATTTCATTACGAGCACTACGGATTAGTCATGTATCTTTCTCACCGACCTCACCGAATAGTTACATGACTTTCTCACCGACTGCTCGTGCAACTCCTACCATGATGAATGTAAGCGATGCAACATCTTTATTTATTCATCAACATATTCCATCTCATTAACTCAATATCTCCTCCTCATTATCTCAATATCATAATCTCATTCACTCAATGTCATCAATATCATGTATAAGAATAAGCTGAACGAAAGCATAATAAATAACATGATAAGTAACAACAATGATCATGGTGAACAACTCATTGTTCACCACTCTACCATGTACTTGCCTTCCGCTACCGTGACGAGTTAGGAGGCAACGACGAATTTCTCCACTCCACCCCACCGCCTACACAAATATTTATTCAAAATAAGAATAACAAGACATGACGTGGCTACAAGCGTTTTACCATAACCCTCTATCTAATCAACGTAACCAAAACTCAAAATGACGAATTAACTAATCACCAATATCGCCCTTCCGATCATCAATCGAGAAAAATCGTAATTAAATATCTGTAACTCGAATGACTTGAAACTAGTGCTCAAATACTCTTAACGTAACAGGCTACGAAACTCTAGTTGGTGGGGTTCTTTGATTCGGCCAAACCAGTGGTCTAAACAACCATTGAAAATAACTGACAGATATCTGTCCAGAATACAGCACAACAGTAAAGAACATGGCATAACTTTTACTCTACAGATCCAATTGAGATGATCTTTATCAACTCAGAAAGATACTTTCAAGGGCTACAAAAACCTAGTTGGGTGGAAGTTCTTAATCGGACTCTAACTAGATCAAAACCGAGGGGCAAACCGACAGTTCCAAATTCTCAGGCAGACAGGACAGCGCGCGATTAAAAATTCATATCTCCTAAACCGTAAGGCGGAATCTAGTGATCTCGGTGCCAAAAGAAAGATAACGACATCAGGAACAAAACTCTAGAATACGAAAATACCAGATTCGGCCTCTAAATAAATCATAATGACCCGATAAGAAAATATGCAAAATCACGTCAGCTCTCCTGGACAGTCGCGGTAAAACTACCATATCTCCTAAACCGTAACTCCAAATCAGATGATCTCAGTGCCAAAAGAAAGCTAAGACCATGGGATACAACTTTCTAAGAGGTGAGAAGATCAGAAAACGTACGGAACTTACCCAAATCTGACGAACAAAAGCGCTGGCGCAGGGGAAGGTGGAAGTGGCGGCTCCAAGTGGGGGAAAGGGGAAAAGAGGAGTGGGGCTAGGGTTTTGGGGGTGGGGTTCCCACCTTATGGCCGGCCAAACACATGGGCTTCCCCCTGGGCCGCGGCCCGCGGCCCAGGTTGTCGAATAAAAGTGGAAAACCCCCTATTTTTCTCAGAATTTCCATTCCTTTCTTTGCATTTTTCTCCTCCGACTGAATCTCTAATTACCGATCCATTTCTGGGGTATTACAATATACTAAACACTGATAATCATACATGAGATTTAAAAAATCTTAGTCAAGCCTAGAAGGTGTTGATATGATGATTATTGATTAAATTCACCTTGAAAGTTTTACCACTTAACAGTTTAGATCCAATTGGTCGACAATACAAAGATCATGAAAATCATGCATAGATCCTAATGATCATTACTAAATCCTGAAGATATTTGTCAAATATCTATAGTGCAAAATCCCAGAATGTATTTATATTACTTTGTGGTGGTGCAACCATCTCTTGACGGTCATCTAAGCAGACCTTAGTAGCAATTTCTATCAACCACTCAGAGATTATAACACTATGAAGCCTCCCTTGAATGTGTTTAGCTTGGACATGTGACTAACCACATCCAGAAGTATTGTGGCACTAATACCGTTAATACCCCCCTCAATTATCTATAAATATAATGCTGATTGTATTACACAAATACAAATGAGTTATGTCTAAAGCAACATCACGAACTACATTGCTCCCAAATTTCTATTCTCATGAAATCCAGAAGAATAATGAGGTAAAGACCCTACAAACAAAGTATTATGAAAATCCAGTTGATCCATTCACTAAGTCTCTGTCTACATCCAACTTTCGAAGATACATTCATGGCATTGAAATGAGATGGTTTAAAGTTTTGTAGAGTTCAAGGAGTAAATCCCTAAATCATGACTCTTAACAAAATCATGAGCATTTATTCAAATCTTAAATATTGGATCCAGAAGATTAAATATTGTACTATTTTATTGGTGAGTTTTTTCTGAAGTTTTCTCACATGAATGTTTTTAGTGAGGCAACAAGTAATGCAACTTACGAATGTAATATATTATTTTCTTCATTCATTTTTTCTAATAGGTTTTTGGAAGGAGTTTTTGATGAAACATTTGCATATCGTTGTCTATTGTCTAGGGGAGTGTTGCAAAATCTTTATATGGCCAAAAGATTAAACCACCCCTGAAGGGCTTTCATCCATGTGAGCTATAAATATGAGAGCCCACTATGTACAAGAGAATAATTGATGAATGAAAAGAGCTCTACCCCTATACTCCGTGTCTCACTTTGTATTTATATTGCTCGTGTTATGGATTGATTGTCGAGTTAGCACCATGACGACTACCGAATTCTCAACGATCACAAGATCAAATCTTAGAAAATCCAACAATAAACCCACGTAATGTGTATACGGTGGAAAATAAAGCGTGGTCTTTGGCCATAACATCGTGCTATACACCAATTGGACTAGCCACGGTCGGTCAAGTATGTTGTGTTTGATGTTATGCAGATGAAACATCATCAAACACTCCATTCCCAATGCGTAAACCATCGAATTAGAAACCAAACGATTGTACGCGATGATTTCCCCGCACTTAATTAATTATATCAATCGTTGATTTCTTATCAGAATGGTTCTAAGTTGGTTTTCTTAATTACATCAAATTAGCATAACAGTGAGTTCCTTAAATGATAAAAAAAAAAAATGACGGCCGCTATTTCAAGATCCCCAGGACAATTTTATTTGGTCGGTCACTCGGTTGCCTTCTTGATTTCCATGAGAAAGCGATATTTAAGCACTTGCACAATTGTAGACATTAATCAATCGAGTACCACTGCTCTATATTCTGCACAAGTGGAGAACGAGATAATGACAACATATGGACCTTGAGGATGTCTTAGCCCCGCTTCCGGACCACAAGAAAAGTTTTTCATGCAAGTATCTATGTGTGCGTGCCGCTCAACTATAAGAAGATTAAGAGAGTTTTAAGGTACTAGTGTACAGCCTCTCGTAGAGAAGTTGGGATCGAGTTGGTATCGTGTTTTTATGTTCTGGCTTAGGGATGATAATTGTGTTTGATTACTCGTGTACCTGCGAACGAATACTCTAATAGAGACGGATATAAACATCTTTCTTTGCGGGTATGAAAATATACACAATTATTTGCTCATCGGGTAAACAGACGTAGACATGGGTAAGCTCCACCCGTACCCGCTTCGCCTGATTACCCGTAACCTACCCGTATGTGTAAGGAACTATGTCAGTTTGTATTTTTTATTTTATTAGTTAAACTTGATTAGTTATGTTGTCGAACATGATATGTGAATTGTGATGAACTTAATTAGTTGTTGAATGTGTGATGCATCATTGATGTGTGAATTATGATGAACTTGATGTATGTATTGCTTGCGGGTAACGAGCATGCCCGCGGGCGATGGGTACCCACAGACGGCGATGCATTATTCGCGGGTAAACGGGCATGCCCGCGGGCAATGGGTACCCGCGGGCAACAGGCATGGGTGAGGTTTTTCGTCCGTCGTCCTTCGCGGGTATGCCTGTGGGAGAAATTCAAGATCGCAGGTATGGATATAACGAGTACTACCCGTACTCACCGCTGTGGCAGTTAAACAATTAAAACTTGTCGTTTTCCTTTTATAGTGATCAACAAGCTAGTGCCTTCTTTTTTTTAAAAAAAAAAAACGAGTGGCCACACCACACCACATGCTCCCTGCCACGTGTAGCCGCCAGATAAGCCTCCGGCGGCAGTGGCACGCGATGGGGCCGGAGGCCGCAGCTGCCGACAGTTTTGCGTCGGACGAAACGAGGGGCACGTGGATGGTGCAGGATGGTCACGGGGGCCCAGCGGACGGACCGGATGCGGGGTTCTGTGGGCCCGTGCAGTCGCAATGTGCGTCTGGTCGCCTCGCGACGCGTGACAGGTTCTCGTTTCGTCGTTTTTGGAGTCACAGGTGCCTTGTGCGGGGCCGCTTTTGTTCGAGCCGACTGGCAGAGTGACACACTGGCAATAGGACCGGATTGGCATTTGCTTGTCTATCGGTTAATCAAAACATTTTTGCTGCAAAATGGAAACAAACGTAAATCCATCGCGTGTCCTTCGCTTCTATACTAGTAGTGTTTATTTATGCAAAAGTTACAACTTTTTTTTTACCATGCATGCAGAGGTAGAACCGTAAGACCTGCTTGAAACCTAAGGTGGGAAATGATGGTTGCAAGTCCAGGTGAGTAAAATTAAAAATCGGTGACCTGCTTGAAACCTAAGGTGGGAAATGATGGTTGCAAGTCCAGGTGCTAATGGATAGATCTTGTAGGACCAGTATAGCAACAGAGTAGTAGGGTAAATGGTGCCTTTAAATTTTTCATTAAGTATTCATCAATTTTTCATCCTAATAGGTATGAGAAGCTACGAAGATCATGATGCCAAAAAAACCAAAAGGATTCACGTTGCCACAATGTTTTCAGGCAATGAATAGTAAAAATAGAACGGTGCATTTCAGTTTTAGCACTATTTTATATATAAAAAAATCGACGAAACTTTTGATCCACAAGTCCAAATGATTTGAAACTTAACCCAAGATTAGATCATGACCTTATGAACCTATCACAGCAGAAAAATATGAAAGAACTTAAGAGAATTTGGATATTTTGGTTCGTGAAGTTTTGCTGCACTAAAATCGGGTCAAAAACCAAAAACTGAGTAACTCTCAAACCAAAGCTCCAAATGACTTGAAATTTGGTATGCACCCTCTCAAGGATGTCAGGAATCTATTTCACTCAATAATCGAGAAAATTATTGCTAAAGTTATGATATTTTCTTGTTTGAGGGAAAGTTGCACAAAAACGGGGCAAAAACCGAAATGGTGAATATGACTTGCTCGTAGATGGATGATGGCTAAGATGGCTCTAAATATATTCCCACATATCACAGCAAGCAAAAACACCAAAGAAATCGAGGCAAAAGCAGTTGAATCAAGAAATCACTCGAAGAGACCAAAGAGAGCAAAAACCGGGTTTCTTCATGAATATTGCCATGAAAGTGCCTAGATAGGTGGAGATTGATTTTTAGAGGTTATCTCCATCTCTTACACATCCTTGGCATAACAAGATCAAGAAGGGAAGAGAGATGGGGAAAATCAACCAAATCAAGAGCAAATCAATCAACACGAAAGAGATTGATGGAAATGAACAAAGATTGATGAATTGCTACTTGAGGGTGATGGTTTTACAGCCACTCCACTTGGAGGACAAGAGAGCATGCCGTAGCTCTCAACTTCTCTCAAACCCTAACCCTAGAACTCATTAACCCTAGGTCTCAAGAGGGGATGGTTGGATCGATTCCCACAAGTCTCCATCTCAACCCCTTAAATAGATAGACTAACCAGCCACATCCAACCTTTAGTGGATACTATCCACTTAGCACAATGGGGGAAACCCGATAACCCCATACACACAGGTTTTAACTCACACTCTACTCTTATGCACGCTTTCAAAGTGCATAATCCCGAATCCGCTAAGTCCTTAGCTTGATCCAACTTGATCATACCAGCTTCTCCGTGACCTAAATCGCCTTTCTAAACACCACTCAAGCACCGCGGTTTTCTACCGAAGTAGTTTCTAGTATTTTAGTAAAACTACCAAAATACCCTTCTTTGACCCGGTCTTCTCCATCCATTGCAAGCAATCGCCATGCTTGCCATGTGTAGATGCACCACTGGCTTGCCGCGTGTCGGCAAGTCTCTCTCGTTCCAGTTCCACCGGACCACGCCTCAGTTGGATCGACCAAGCCACGTGGTGCAACCCGACCGTTCGAACTTCCCTTCAACATTTCCTGCCTTTCTCGTGCCATGCCTGAGATCACCACCTCACCCGGCATCCTTGATCTTTCTGGACCTCAGCTCCTCAATAAGCTTAGTCTCGATCCTTGCCATTGACCGTGGTTGACTTGAGGCGACCCTTCAACTCTAAAGACAAAGAAATCGTTTTCGGGCATAATTTCTTCACAACTTGGCCTACGTTAGCAGTAATACATCTCATGCAACCTGTAAACACTGATAAAATTGCAAATCAATTTTTCAATTTTCTTGCAATGGTTCATCACAACATTATCTAGGACCTCTTACGTGGTCCTTCAGATATCCAAATACAAAATTTAGGCATCCAACTCGTACCCAAACAAAAATGATCCGGTCCACATCCGATCCAAATTCAAACTCATGGCATCCATATCCAAATACACACAGTCCATGAAAGTCTAAATCCAAATTAAATGGATATTAACAAAATTGACAAAACTCACCTTCATTGAGCTGCTGCAGGGAGGATGCCATGGCCACCGCTGCCGCTATCAAAAGCCCACACTACGGCATTACCGTGAACATGTGCCACCAGAGTCGGTTCGGACACCTGATGTCGCTGCTTCTCTGCGAAATCACACAACTGCCGCCTCCGACCACCGTACAACCTCACCATGAAAGTCCGCCTCCACGATCTCTCAGTGAATATGTTCCACGGTCGTCGACGCCCATCGGGCATCCTCGCCACGAATGCGCGCCACTGCCATCACAGAGAATGCCCTTTGCCGTGGTCTCACCCCGAACGTGTGATGCGGCCATTGACTTCCGTCGCCGCGGCCTCGCCGTGAACATGTGTTGTCGCCGTCAACGCTCCTAGCTGTGGCCTCGACGTGAATGTGTATCACCGCCAGAGATGGAGAGATTAGAGAAGCATCAGGTCCATTGAGGTCCAATGGATATTGGACTGTCCAAATTCTTATCCAAAAGGTATTCAATGTTTTTTAAAAGAATAGATAGAGACATGCCCATTACATTAATAGAGTAGTAGAAAAACAGAGGAAAAGATACAGTCACTGGTTCAACGGGAGAAAAACCATACACAGAGAAGGAACCCCTCTGAAACACCTGGCTAAGTAACCTCACACAGCAAGGCTAGGGCAAACACCAGCTAGCACGATAAACACCAACCAACTCTTACGCATACTTGACACGCCCCGCAGCCAAGGGAAGAACAACGCCCCCACCACCTAAACACGCTGAAGCTTTTGGTTATCAAGTTAAACATACAGAGATTCACCATCGCATGATGATTGAGAGAGAAGAGTAGAAGCAAAGGTTTGGAGAACCACAGCTCCACCACGGCTAAAGAACCACAGCAAGATGATATGACCCCAAGTACCACTACGACTTTGGTGAATACTCCTAAATTGCAATCTAGTGCTAAGTGTCAAATTAGCGTTGTCTTGCAACAAGTAAGAAAAAAGAATTGGATTCGGCCGAGAGGGAGGAGAGGGAGGCTGGCCGAGGAGGGGGACGACATGTGGTGCAGGGTAGAAGATCACATGGACCAAGGGATTCGCATGAGCAAAACCAAATCGAAGCGATGCATGAGGGAAGAGCCTGAGGACCTAGAGTGTGGCATGAAGGGCGCTTAGCGCATGGAAGGCTAAGAGGGTATGCTTGTCATGCGGAGCCAAGGTAGCGGCCTAACAAATGGGCTGCATGGGGTGCATGCTTGTGGCACAAGAAGGATGGGAGGCATGTGGCACAAGGGAGACCGAGAGGAGAACTTGGCTCGTGTCCAAGATAGAGGTGAAGCCATGTGTTGGACATGAGGGATTGTGAGGCACTCGGCAAGCTGGAGATCAAGCTGGTGTAGAAGCCGTGAAAGGAGACCAAACCGAAAAGGAGAGGAATCCAATTTTCACCAATTTGGAAAACATCATCCATGTGGGAACTATGGAAGTTCCCATGAGATTTAATTCTGAAATTTCTTTGTGATTTAATTCTGAAAGTAAGAGTCTTAATCATGTGTGTTTAGTCATTAAATCCAAAATTACTTTTTGCTGATTTTTAGATTATGAAAATAGGAGAGTTTGAGTTGTACGCATTTAGGAGGTTGAGTTGGTTTCAAATACTATTCATGTATACTGTTCACACGTGGTGGTTCCCTAAAATAGAAGAGTTTGAGTTGTGTGCATTTAGGAGGTTGAGTTGGTTTCATACATTAGCCACACGTACTGTTCACATGTGGTACTGTTCATCAAAGGCAATTGTGCTTGCGTGGGAGGCTATTTGAGCCCTATGGCTGGAGCATGTAAGAGACAAGTTATGATTTAGATAATAAAATCCAGAAAAGCCAATTTGGCACATATCGTGTGTTCTTTAGATGAGATGCTTGTTATTCTTGTGATTTGAGAAAGATTGAGAGAGGGATGTTCGGTCGAAGATAGGAAGACGTCATCTGGAGTTTACTTTGGTGCAAGGTAAGAACACCTAGTTCTTGGATTGACCGAAGGCTACCACTTCTACTACTACTACTTGCAATTCAAACCATTATATTTGTTTGTGAGTGTGTTGATTTTCTTGCAATTCAATTCACCTGAATTGGTTTATGAGATTGCTATTCTTTCCTCAAGTTATCCAATTCGCTAATGTCCATGCGGGTACTATTCACATTTATGGTACTGTTCACCCGAAGCAAAGAGAAGAAGACGATGTGCTACTGATCTTTGAGTTGTACCGTGGAAGATTGGGCCAACAACCAGGATCCATCTAATGGGTTAGTTGGATCCTTATTGTTATGAATAGCACTTGTATTCATCATGAGGCCAATGAGCTAATATATATACAAGTACATGTATGGCATATATGCAGATAACCACTTGTACAACAGGAAAATACACAAATAATAATACACGTCTAACACCCCTTAAACTTATGGTGGACCAACAACATGAAGTTTGGAGACATAGAAGCTGTGCTAGGCTTTGGTCTGTGCCTTTGTGAAGAAGTCTGCCAACTGAAGCTCTGAAGGCACATACTGAAGAGCAACAACCTGTTCCTACACCTATGTCCGTATGTAGGAAGTATCAACACTAATATACTTTGTAAACTCATGCTTTACCAGATCTTTAGCAATGCTAATAACACCTGTACTGTCAGACAAAAGACAAGTTAGTGCTGAAATAGAAATACCAAAATCCTCAAGTAACCACCGTAGCCAAGTAACCTCTATAATCAACAAAGCCATAGCTCACAACTCAGCCTAAGCACTTGAATGAGAAACCGCTGTCTGCTTCTTAGTCTTCCAATCAATGAGAGAACCACCAAGAAAAACACAATATGCAGAGAGAGACCCACGATCAGAGTGATCACTAGCCCATGTGGCATCAGAATATGCCTGGAGCTGTAAAGAGCTGGAGGAGGGAAAAATGGACGACGAGTTATGGTTCCACGGAGATATCGTAGAACACGAAGAAGATGACTATAGTGAAGCTGAGTGGGAGTAGAAACAAACTGACTCAAGATATGTACAAGGTATGAAATGTTAGGACGAGTGACACCCAGATAAATAAGACCCCCAACAAGGTGATGATAGCGAGTAGGATCTGTAAGATGTTCACCATCAGTGGGCCGAAGATGAACATTAAGCTCCATGAGGGTCTCAGTTGTGCGCTGATCATTAAGAGAAGCACGATCAAGAAGATTTTGGATATACTTTTCTTGGAATAGATAGAATCTCTCAAGTGTAGAAATAACCTCAACCCTAAGAAAGTAGCGAAGAAGACCCAGATCTAACATGAGAAACTGCTCACTAAGACACTCCTTGACAAAAGAGATGTACTGAGAATCATCTCCAGTAATGATCATACCACCAACATATAAAAAGAAGAAGCGTCCGACCATGAGACGAAGTGTGAATAAATAAAGCAGGATCATCAGCACTAGTAGAAAAACCAACCGCAGTGACAACAGAACAGAAACGATCAAACCAGGTACGAGGAGCTTGTTTAAGGCCATAAAGAGATCGGCGAAGGCGATAAACCATACCCTCATAAACAAAATACCTTGGCGGTGGCTGCATATAAACCTCCTCACGCAGCTCACCATTGAGAAAAGCATTCTTGACGTTAAGCTGAGAGACAGACCATGCCCGAGTAGACACCATAGCAAGAAGAGTGCGAATGGTGGTCATGTGAGCTACATGAGCAAAAGTCTCGTCATAATCACGACCATACTCCTGCTGAAACCCACATGCCACGAGACGAGCTTTGTAGCGCTCAAGAGAGCAATCAGAGCGGGTCTTAACCTTATAGACCCAATTGCACATAATAGGAGTAACACGAGCGAAAAGAGGGACAAGATTCCACGTTCTAGTACACTCAAGGGTAGCAATCTTCTCTACCATAATATGCTGCCACTCCTAATGAACCGCAACCTCACGATAAGTGGTCGGTTCGAAAAGAGTAGCAACAACAAAACAAAAGCACGCAAGAGACCGAATAGATTAGCGATCACGAAGAGCATATCGAGGAGTAGAAGCCGAAGAAGATGACCCGTCAGAAGAAAATAGCGCATTAGAAGAATCCACAACTCGCAGGTGATGAGTGTAGTAGAGAGGATAAGAAGGAACAAGGCCAAGAGAAACCTCTAGAGAGGGTATCGGTGGCGAAGGAAGCACGACAGTGAAGGAGCCGAAGACGGGAAAGGAGCCGCCGATGGGGAAGGAGGCATAGGAGAGACCAAAGGCTATAGTGGAGGTGTGGTGGCTATGGGAGTGTCAGGAAAAGTTGGGAAAGAAAGTGGCTCGACAAGAGATGTTGGAGTGGTGCAAGGAGAAGGACAAGGGTAGAAAGGACGAGACTCATCAAAGTGACATCCTGAGAAACCCGCATTAGTCAGCCAACAGGATCCCAACAATGATATCCCTAATGCTCAGCACTATATCCTAGAAAAAACACACTCCACAGACTTAGTAGTCATCTTGGTGCGCTCACGAGGTGCAAGAAGAACATAGCACACACACACCTAAAAAGACGAAGACTAGAATAACCAAGAGTCTTACCACAGAGACGCTCAACTGGGATCCCACCCTGAAGAAGATGACGATGCTTTCATTCAGCCACACCATTCTGAGCATGAGCACCAGCATAAGAAAACCGAGAGAAAATGCCCTACTCGGCAAGAAAACAGTGAATGACTCCTAACAAGTACTCCCCAGCGGAATCAACCCGAAAAACACAAATGGAAGAGTCAAACTGAGTATCTCCGTGCGTGTCAAGAAAAATTATCAATAAAAATTATATAATATCGATGACCTCCTTTCGAAACGAAAGGAGCTGGACCCCAGACATCAAAATGAACAAGATTAAAAGGACACTGTAACACTGACTCACTGGAGGGGCAGGGGATTTGAAGCTGTTTACCAAGCTTACAACCCTGATAATGTAGAGATGCATCACGAGACACAGGCCCTCAAAGACCACAAAGAACTAAAGAAGATAGACACAACCCACAAAGATGTCCCAAACGATGATGCCATTAGGCAAAAGATGCAATGGATGATGTAGCAGAAGCGGAGACGACATGACTAACAGGGGCAGCAGAAGGAAGATAAAGTCAGTTAAGCTCCTAAAGATGCTGTGAGTCACGTCGGCGAGGGCCAGTACCAACCAAAGTCCCCGTGCATCGATCCTAAATAGAACAAGAATCATAATCGAGAATAACACGATAACCATGATTGGTGAGCTGACCGACAGATATGAGTTGCATGGTTAGTTTGGGAACATAAGAAACAACAAGAACATTAAAATAGGAGTTCGAAAGAGTGCCCAATCGTATGACAGAGAGAGGTACCATCTGTTGTCTGAACAGTGATAGGAGTAGCTAAAGGACCAATGGAAGTGAGACTGGTGGAATCAGATGTCATATAAAAGGAAGCACCAGAGCCAAGAATCCAAGGTGATATACCCGAGGAAGAAGGAGCAAAGGTGGTCTCTCACTAGAAAACTGTGCAACAGAACCAGCATAACCAGACGGTGCAAAAGCAGCCATGCGACGCAGTAGTGTGAGAAGCTCTAGAGTATCAGAGGCACCAGAGCTCCCTTGAGTGGAGGAACCACCAGTGTCCTTTGGAGGATGGTCACCACGACGTAAATCCTTTTTTTTATTGTAGCAGAACTACTCCATATGTACATCCTTGTTGCAATAGGTGCAGTGTAGTCCTATCGACGATCGAGTCGCCGATCTTCTGAAATAAAATAGAGGAAAATGGCAAAAAGTTCTTGGAAGAAAATAGGATTGCTTTTTATTGCTATGAACTGGATCCTTTACAGGGGGTGTCTTCAACAAGGCAGTGGACTAATCCTTATTACACTGAGCGTAGTGCTTGCTATGCTATTGAATTAGAGTTGAAACATGAATCTAATGTCGATTGTGATGCTTCAATTTGATACCCTTGTTTCTCCGTGCTCCGTCTTTAAATAACCATCGAAGAGGTGGCATTTATTCCTGGAGAAGACGCCTGTTGGAAGTGATGCGCCAGGTCGGAGGGTCAGTTACAGTTAATAAAATAGTAATGGGTCATTGGTTAGTGCCTGTGAGACACTCATCCGTATAGTGGTTATTGTCAGTGTCTTAGGACCATGAAACGTCGCATGGTATGGAACAAATATGCCATGCGTTCCATTCATCACACGTCAAGGAATACACTTGGATTCGGATCCAAGTGCCATTTCATAGCTTTCACGAGTAGTCATCTGGTCGGGGATTGGGTGCGAGACCTCATTCGACCAGGGTACCCTTCATGTGACCTCTAGAATCCTTACAACCACAGAGGTCGTTTGCTTTAGGGGTTACGACCACAAAAACATATGGTCTTCTATTATGTATTAAAGTAATACATAGAGATTTTAATCCTCGTCAAGTTCTCTACCAACAGTAGCTGTCACTGGTGAAGGCACCACTGGTGAAGGACAGCTGGAGACATAGCAAGTGTAGAAGCTAGAGCTGCCATAATCGAAGGAAACAATGGTGACGATAGTAGACCCGCAGCACAAAGACAAATCTCCTCAGCACGAACAGATGCAAAGGCCTCCAATAGTGTCACATGTGGGCGACGTGCTAGCAATTGAGAATGAGTCTGCTCATACTCAGTCCGGAGACGTGTCAAGAAGTCAGATGCGATGAAGTTCCAGGTGAGATTGCTGACACTAACAACACTGACAAGTGTGACAAACATCTGGTCCCAAAGAGTCAATCTGACGCCATACTGTAGATAACTGGGCATAGAACTCGTCCACAGTGGAATCTCCCTCCTGCAACGATTGCTTCTGACGCACAACAACAAGATACAAGAAATCACCAGACGGCTCATAGCGGTTGAGCAGATGCGCCCACATCAACTGTGCTGAAGCCAAACCAACCACATCCCCAGTGAGATGCACTTCCATGCTAGCAACTAGAATAGCAGAGGCACGATCATTCTCATCAATCCATATCTTGTAGGCAGCATAGTGAGTTTAAAAAGTCTCCATGGTATCCTCAAAAACATCAGTTGTCTCTTTACGAGTATCTTCGAAGCATCATTCGGGAGCACACGCGCCACAGGTGGAATAGGTCGAGGCAGACAAGGTAACTCACAGGTGAGAAAATCCCAAAGATGTCGACCACATACTTAGAGGCGTATGCGCTAAAACCAGTCCCGATAATTGAGACCATCAAAAATCACTGGGTAATGAGGCACAAAAACAGTGCCCAAAGAGGACGATATTTTTTTGCTTCATTTTCTTTTCGTTTCGGGCCGGGCCGGGCCAGCTCACACTAAAACAAAGATGCCTACAACGGTCTCACGCGGGAGAACCGAAGGTGCACGCGGGGGGAACCCTAGTTCCCCCTGACAACGACGGCCCGAGCGATGGCGATGGCGGCTCGTGCGAAAGGCTCGTCTCGGGCTAGATCCAAGCGGAGGCGCAGCAATTCAGGGCGGCGGCGGCGAGCTCGAGGTCCGAGGTGGCGATGGCGGCTTGGCGAAAACCCTAGGTACGCTCTGATATCATGTTATAAATAGCGCTTATATTCGTTATGTGCCAATGAGATAATATATATACAAGTACGTGTATGGTATATATACCCCTTATACAATAGGGAAAATACACATATAATAATACACATCTAACACTTATCACAAGCACCCCACACTACCAAGACGACCAACAAGTAGATTCAAAATCTAGTGGGTGAAATAAGCGGCATGTCCACTCAACGACTACTGTGGACGACGCACAGAAGAGAGTCGTAGCTCCGGCTCCTCTCCTCCTCCCACAGGGATGTCAATAGTGTCCTGCCTCTAGGTACGGACCAGCTGCTATACATGGAGCATCCAATCGCCTATACCTCATGACAACGACCCAACAAACGAGCGCCCAACTCTTTGAGGTTTCGACAGCAGCAAGTTAGGACATTCTACAAGAGTAGGCATCGACAGCAAACAACAGCGGATCCAGAGAGGAAGAAGGATGACGGGAAGGCTTCGACTCCAGTGTCAAGATAGACTCTCGGGTCACGACGAGCGTTGACATATCCGGAGGAAGAGGAACAGTGACGACTATAGGAGACCGGCGACGACTGGAGGGGCCGGTGACATCCGGATTGCACCTTGTGGCCAAATTGTCGTCTCGATGCTCGGCAGATCTAGCAATGTCATCGCCGTCTTGAGACACCGCGGCCGGTGGTAGCAGCAGCAGAAAGTCCAGATCCGGTGGCACCATGCGGGCTCGTGTCCAGATCCGGCCGGATCTGGAGCTGTATCCAATGCTTATGGACCTTTTGCTAATGGATGTCCGTATCCAAATAGGCTCAGTCCAAGTAGATCCAAGACTGGTAGTGTCCAATGGGCTTTGGACTGTCCAGGTCCAATCCCACCTCTAGCTGCAGGACTTGACAAGTAGCGATTAAGACGTTCATTGTATGCTTCAAGAATACGAGGTCGCTGTCAGCTTTGCAGTCATGCTACTGCAACTATGGGATGTGGAAAATCCACATCCCGCAATAGGTGAGAGGCGTTGAAGTGGAAATTGAGATGCCATACAGAGTAGACTATGCAGATTTTATGTTTAGTTTTTTTATATAAATTTTACGATACATTCTACAAGCATTATACGGTGGTAGTATAAATTAAATCTGATCATTGATTTATTAATGATATAATAGATTTTTATTTGTATTTTTTTTTATTGATGGTAATATGGGTTTTTTGGGATCCATACATCAGCTTTTGCATATGCTAGACCTCTAGCATCAAACAACTCTGCTAACCGATGAAGCTGAGTTCAAGACTAATTAAGTACTACTCATTACATATCGTGAACAAAAGATGACAACAACTAAAACAACAAGAGACTGGGGGAACTAAATCTTGACAACGGCTTAAACTTCATCTTCAGCTTCCTCGTCGCGGTCCTGCACACCGACTAGACCTTGTCCATGAGCCTCTCACGCCAACTTCAGAGTAGTCATCAGCAGTTGTTCAGCACCAACCTCCAGCATCGCTTTGAATTCCTCCTTGCTCAGACCTGCCCAAGAACGGAGATTTGTGCATACACCAAAGATTATCTCCAATGAAGAGTTATTCACCTTCTTATCAAAACAAACTTCATTCCTCGTCTTCCATGTCCCAACAGAATGCAGCGAGAACAATCTTGTAAATTTCTGGGGAATGCGGCATGACAGCATGCATCCAACAAAAGAATTGCCAGATATTAGTAGAACGATTTTGTACTCCTACACAATTCCCAGCAAAACCGTAAATAACTCTTGCAATATTGCCAGTGAAAGATTTTATGTCTAGTTAGAACTAGGATATCCTGTTTGTGAACATATGTACCCCTTCCATGTTACTGAAAATCATATGACATACTCTGCTAGCATCTCCACCCAAGAAAGCTACTGAAAAGCAACCGCGCAGGGATGTTTCCAACTACAGTTCAAACATAGCGCCATACAGGTTATCAATGGCTCGGTGAGATCACCCTACTACGCCAAACAAAGCTACCAAACAACAAAATCATTCCAATTATGCCTAAAATCGATTCATATAGTCCAATTCCAAACCAAACATATACTACCTCCCTTCGTTTCATATTGTCCGATTCCAAACCAACATCGTCTGCACTAATGCCAGGTCATTCATTTATTTCCGAAGTATGGTATAGCTAAAATTGATCTAATAAATTGAAGCCCGAGGTTTTGCTAGTTTTTTGGACCTTCATGACAACACCTGACAGAATTGGGCCACTACTGGACCAGACTACGAAATGTCTTGGACATGAAATAACTACTTTTCGTTCTGGGAATACATGACGCATCTGGTGATGTAACACAACCGGCGGCGGGTCGTTCATGCCACAAAACGCCTCCACGGCGATCAAAGCGTAAAGTACGTAGCCCTTGCATAGTGGAACGCATCTGTTCCTTTCAAAACACCACCTTTCCCTAATTCATTTTTTTTCCTGCTTAGTAGCTGGTATCCATCTCACCGCGTGTCATGTCATATGAACCTTTTCTTCTCTTGCTCTTCTACAGATATATCTCCTTTTTTTTATCAACACTTATCGTTGTAGATCTCTCTCATGTCCTGCGAAGCTAGCTGGGGTGATGAGATCGGGAGAGTACCGATTATCTCTAACTACTGGCTCGAATAAAAGAAAAGGTGGCCTTTTTCTGAACTGCTTCTTCACGAGACATCCTTGAGCACCTTTAATCGTCTCTCTCTCTCTGGCTTATCTCTAGAGTCAACAACACCAGCGTTTCAGTTTAGTAGTTTGCTTCTGAAGAGTACCGAAGAGCGAAGAAGAGCAAGAAACATCTCCTCGCCGCTGTGTGTTGTGCATGCATGCGTGCGTGCGTTCGCCTTTCGCCTTTTGTGTGCGCTTTCTTGCCATTTGTGTCCTCCAAGAAGCACACATAATTGGATAGGATAACGGTAGGAAGTACGTACTACGTAGTGGCTTAGCTTAGGTATCTACGGTTGCGTTTGCATGGGTACGAGCACTCGGGATCTTGTTTAGTTTTGTTCCCTTTGTGTGTGTATACTTTGCTTGGGGATACGTACTGGTACGGCAAGCAATGCTCGGGGCGCGGCGTTCCGGCGTGTCGCTCCGTCGTCTCCCCGCCGCCAGCATGCCGTGTGTTGTGTCGTGCGATTCTTGATACCGCTCCATGCTTTCTTGCTTCCGGCTGCCGCGGCCGGCCGGGGACACGTCGAACCAGGCCGTGGCGTCGCCCCGGCGGCCGTCGCTGCCGTTCGCGTCCAGCCTGTTCGCGGCGTCCCCGTCCTCGTCGGGCAAGAACCCGTGGCCGTCGGAGGCGGACGACATGGAGAAGAAACGGTGGGACAGCATGGAGTCGTGGTCGATGCTGCTGGACATGGCCATGGGGCCCGCTGGCGAGGGCGGCTCCAGGGACAGCGGCCGCCGCGAGGAGTGGATGGCCGACCTCTCGCAGCTCTTCATCGGCAACAAGTTCGCCTCCGGCGCCAACAGCCGCATCTACCGCGGCATCTACAAGCAGCGCGCCGTCGCCGTCAAGATGGTCCGCATCCCGGAGCGCGACGAGGCCCGCCGCGCCGTCCTCGAGGACCAGTTCAACTCTGAGGTCGCCTTCCTCTCCCGCCTCTACCACCCCAACATTGTCCAGGTCACTACCTCATGCATATATCCTTCTCTGTATTTCCTCTGCATTTTCCGTGTGCTGCTTCAGAATTCAGATACATGTTCTTTACATCATATCAGGTGCAAACATTTTTACGCATCTGGTCGACTAACAAACAGTGTCCTAATATATTTTTGCAGTTCATCGCGGCGTGCAAGAAGCCGCCGGTGTACTGCATCATCACGGAGTACATGTCCCAGGGGACGCTGCGGATGTACCTGAACAAGAAGGACCCCTACTCGCTGTCGTCGGAGACGATCCTGAAGCTGGCGCTGGACATCTCGCGGGGCATGGAGTACCTGCACGCGCAGGGGGTGATCCACCGCGACCTCAAGTCACAGAACCTGCTGCTCAACGACGAGATGCGCGTCAAGGTGGCCGACTTCGGCACGTCCTGCCTCGAGACGCGCTGCCAGGCCACCAAGGGCAACAAGGGCACCTACCGCTGGATGGCGCCGGAGATGATCAAGGAGAAGCCCTACACCCGCAAGGTCGACGTCTACAGCTTCGGCATCGTGCTCTGGGAGCTCACCACCTGCCTCCTCCCCTTCCAGGGCATGACGCCCGTCCAGGCTGCCTACGCAGCCTCCGAAAAGGTTGGTAATTCACACGGTTTTGCTCACCGAATTCTTGTCTTGAATTATCACTGTACTACCTGCTGTATTGTCATTCTGATTCTGACGGCATGTTGTTATCTTTTCTTGTCGCTTTTTGTGTTTGTGATCGGTCAGAACCTGCGCCCGCCACTGTCGAGCTCGTGCTCACCAGTGCTGAACAACCTGATCAAGAGGTGCTTGTCAGCGAACCCTGCGAGGCGGCCGGAGTTTAGCTACATCGTGTCGGTGCTGGACAAGTATGACTACTGCGTAAGAGAGGGGACGCCGGTCATGGTGCACCAGGAGCTCAGGCTCTGGAGCTCGTTCGCCAAGATCTTCAGGATGGGCTGCATCACCAACAACTTGTCCATACCGGTGCATGCTTGATCAATGATCACCACACGGATATACATATATGCTGAATTTCTGATAAGATAGTTATGTAACTATTGCGTATACATACATATATGCCCCTGATGCTGTTTGTTTGTGCTTTGCCCGAGAAGTATCCGAATGAATGACATAAAGATGGAACCAAATGTAACTCAACTGTGTAAATTTGATCTTTCACATTGAAACCCAAAGAATCGACGGGTTCAAACAGTGTACATCAGATCGCCTCGACGAATCCTTTCTACGACAGTTACCGATTTTTTTTTTATCATAGACTCATGGTACATTTGATTTTATACCATCCACACTGGATGTCCGGGGGGCAATGATGTGGTTTTTTCGGGAATAATTACGTGTTGTCCTAAATAATTTTTACACCTTTTATTTATAGTCTCGGATATAATCCGATTATAACATAACTTTTATAATAGACTCTAACACGAATTCTCCGACACTCCCCCTTAAGATGTGCATAATATATCAATCATGTCTATCTTGTTACATATTGTAGAACACTCGTTAGGATCTAATCATTTAGTGAAATAGTCAACCAACTGTTCACCAGACTTGACATACTCCAATTTCAGCATCCTACCATCGAGCTTCTCCTTGATGAAGAACCTATCAATCTCAACGTGCTTTGCACAATCATGTTGTATTAGATTGTTAGCAATGTTGATTGCAGATTTATTGTCACAATGCAACACCAAAAGATTATTCCTCCATACTCGAAGCTCGGAGAATAAACCCTTCATCTATATTATTTCACTCACACTCAATGCCATTGCTTTGTACTCTGCCTCTGCAGTAGACCAAGCCACAATCTCTTACTTCTTGCTTCTCCATAACACAAGGTTGCCTTCTACAAAGATGCAATATTCAGAGGTAGATCTACCTCCTGTCATCTATATTGCTCGCCTAATCAGCATCACAATACCCTTCCACATTCAGATGTTGATTCTTTCTGAACCAAAGGCTTTTCCCAGAGCTACTCTTCAAATACCGCAGGATTCGATAGACAACATCCATGTGTCATGTTCTAGGATCATGCATATATTGACTAACCACACTCACTGCATATGAAATATCAGGTCTTATATGACACAAATAGATGAGACGCCCAACAATCCTTTGATAAGATTTCTTGTCAACTGGATCTTCCGACTCAACACATAGTTTGTGATTCCTATCAATAGGTGAAGCAATAGGGCGACACCCAAGCATACATGTTTCGCTAGCAGATCAAGGACATACTTCATCTGGGAGAGAACTATACCATTCGAAGAATGGACAATCTCAATCCCAAAAAAGTATTGAAGAGGTCCAAGATCTTTCACCTCGAATGCCTCTCCCAGTTTTTCCTTCAAGAACATGATTTCCTCAACATCATCTCTAGTAATCACAATATCATCAACATAGACCGCCAATATGGTGATATATGATCATCTATGCCTATAAAACACAGTATGATCTCCATTGCACTAAGAATAACCCATACTATAGACTGCACTCTTGAATATATCAAACTATGCTCTTGTAGACTGCTTTAGACCGTATAAAGACTTCTTGAGTTTACGACTTTCCTCTCAGCCTACCTATTCTCTAAGCATGGAGGAATCTCCATGTATACCTCCTCTTGTAAATCACTATGTAGAAAGCATTCTTCACATCCAACTGGTATAGGGGTTATCCGAAGTTAGTTGCACAAGAGATCAATGATCTTACCGTACTCGTCTTCGCCACTAGTGCAAAGGTCTCATTATAGTCTATCCTATATGTTTGACTATAACCTTTTGCAACCAACCGTGCCTTGTATCTCTATCTTGCCTTCAGGAGTTTACTTAACTGTAAATACCCATTTGCATCCTACGCCCTTTTTCCTGCTGGAAGTGGAACAAGATCCCATGTCTTGTTCTTCTGAAGTGCACTAAGTTCCTCCATGGCATCTTTCCACCTAGCAACTCGCCAATTCTTTGGAACATGCACTGTCTGAAGAGATGCATTGAATGATTTGTATGCGGGTGAGATATAGGAATATGAGATGAAATTTGCAATGTTATGCTCAAAGCCATACCAGACTAGAGATTTTACTGCATTAGCTCTAGTTTCTCTATGTTGTGCAAGTGGTAACTCTAGATGGAAGTAATTAGAATGAACATTACCACTCGCCCCAAGGAAAAGCAAGGAACTTGATGGAGAGAGACCCGAGTAGGGATTTAGAACTGGATCAACTAGCAAAGCCGATTGTTCAGCTATGGTTGTGGCTATTCTGGCTATTCTATCAGCTCTGTTGGTGGCTCAGGTGCTGACTGCTTGTCTCTCTGCTTCTCCCCTTATTTCCCAAAGTGTCTTTGTTGATAAACCTTCAAATCTTTTGGTAACATCACATCTCTCGCATATTCCATTAGGTTTGGGCACATAATTATCCCCACAATGAATTCTTCTTCTCGTTGACTATCACTCTTCTTGTTGTCCCCCTCTCGACTGTCACCCTCAGTGATAGGAGAGAACTCCAAAAGTGATCAAGAGTACCTCCACTCGTGTAGTAAGGCTCAAACTCCCAAAATATCACATCCATACTCACAAACAACCTCCGTTCAACTAGTTTCTAGCATCTATAGCCCTTCTGACTTAATAAATAGCCTATCTTAACTACTAAATATTGGAGTTTACTCCGCACAGGGGACGATCATTCACCTCGGTTGAAAACGCAGCGCCGATGTCTCTCCCTCTTCTCACAACTGCTCCCCCATGATTTCCTACCATTCCCCACGATCTCCTGCCATTACCGTTTTCACCCCCCGCCATTCCCCTCCCATTTCACCCTTCTCCACTGAACGCAAGAGCAGGTCGCCGAGTCCGCCCTGAAGACCGCCCCAAGTTGCGCTACGAAGCATCTCCCCTCCCCTCTTGGCTCTCGCTCTCCGCCTCATCGGACAGCCGCCCTCTAGCTGCCGGCCATATCCCTGTCTTCACGATGTCGGGCCTCCCTGCCGTACAGTCCCGTCTCCTCCTCGCGGTGACGGCAGGAGCGCTGGAGGAAGCGGCGGGAGGAGGACGCCTGCACCATGTCTGGGCCTCGGCGAACAGCGACGATAAGATGGAGACGGACGCCTCGGATGCGGCGGTGAACCGCGGGGTGTAGGATTGGTGGAGGTGCAGGCGGCGGCGGCGCTGTGGCGTTCGAAGGTATTCCACATCGTGAAGGAGCTCCTCGGCTTTGTCCTCTACATGCACCACTAGATCCTCTCATAATCCCCAGTTCTCTCTAATGTGTTGGATAATGATCAGTATTGTGATGTATTTGGTGGGTTTCGCTGTGAATCCTTAGCTTATAGAGTTTATCCGAGCAATTGACTGGGGTTCAAATTCATTTTTATTGCATTCAAGGTGGTGCTGGACTCCGAATTTGGTCGGTTTGGTGTTGATTGGAACGATGTTCAAAGTGTTGTGATATTGCCTTCTTCCCCTTACTTTTAGATTTTCATTGTCATATTAATTTAATTTAGGCACCAAAGTTCGTGTGTATACCCAAGATGGCGAGAGTAATAATGGAAATTTCGCACTACATGTTGCAGTGAAGTCACTGGATCCATATAAAGAGTATGCTTCCAACTTAGTCTTTCTTCTAAGATGTATTTCCAAAACATGAGGTATAATTAAATGGGAAAAGAAGATTTGTTGAATAATTTGACATGCCAATGGGTGGTGCTTGTTGGATCGGAATCACTAATGATGATTTTTAATCGGTTATTGTGCCACTCCTTACCCACTACCTAAGTTGGATACGATTGCTATCCTTGATTTTGCTACTGGAGCTATGGGTAACTATGGATTGGTCACGTATCGGGAGACAGCTTTGCTTTATGATGAGCTATTATCATTAGCATCCGACAAACAACAGGTTATGGATACATTTATTTTATCGATTCATTTGTTTCATTGACTAATGAAGAGTCAGTGTGTCACACTTGAATGCTTCTCATAATTATAGCCAAGTAAATCTTTTTTATTTACATATATTTTATTTAGGTAGCAATCATCATTGCACATGAATTGGCTCACCAATGGTTTGGCAATCTTGTAACCATAGAATGGTGGACTCACTTGTGGCTAAACGAGGGTTTTGCTTCCTGAGTAATCAATCTGGTAAAAATTATTTGAGAAATTAGAATATTACCTCATTGTTGTGTATCCATATTAGTAAATAAGTCCTTATCTCAACAGGTGAGTTATTTAGCCGTATAATTTTTATTGCCTGAATGGAATTACTTGACACAATTCCTTGACGAGACGACATCTAGCCTCGGACTAGATGCACTTGCAGAGTCTCACCCTATTGAGGTAATCTTCGTTGGTATGGCTTGGCAAGTTGCTGAAAATCCTTGTTTTGCAATTTTTTACCATTATTATATATAAGAACATATTTTGCTAATAGTGGTATAACAGATGCTGCACATTACAAAGTAGACGAGTTGCACACACATACCCGGTGATTGATGCATTATTGTCCCTTGATATGATTACAGAAGAATCAAGTTTTGATAGTTAAAATCTCTTTAGAGAACTA
This sequence comes from Hsuehochloa calcarea, assembly GCA_036346395.1. Classification (NCBI taxonomy): domain Eukaryota; kingdom Viridiplantae; phylum Streptophyta; class Magnoliopsida; order Poales; family Poaceae; genus Hsuehochloa; species Hsuehochloa calcarea. Next base: position 30,470,844 of record CM070603.1, read on the forward strand.
TTCAGATGTTGATGCTTATATTAGATTGTTATTTTAGAGAACTCAAATGTGTCAATATATTGTCATTTGTCAAGCACTATTTATTGTTTTTGTCCACAACATTAGCATCTCCATATTCGTCTCAGTTGTGACTTCTGGTTATTTGACCTATTTTTTAGATTGAAGTAAACCATACCAGTGAAAGTGATGCGATTTTTTATTCTATAAGCTATGCTAAGGGAGCTTCTATCATTCGCATGCTACAAAGTTACCTGATTTTTTATTCTATAAGCTATGCTAAGGGAGATTGAGGTAAACCATACCAGTGAAAGTGATGCGATTTTTTATTCTATAGCATTTTCATGTTAAATGCTTTTTCTCTTTAATGAATTTATCAGAATCTTGTTTTCTCGAGTGGTCGGCCTCAAAGATCCATTCTTGCATTGTCTTGCCATTTTATAGTTTCATTCCTGAACCCTTGCATCTTATCCTTGCATGTTCAAGTTTTCTTTTCTTCGTTAACCAAACAATGCAAGATGTCTATGCAACCATTATGATGAACTGGATCTTAACTTCAGATATGCTGAGAAATCTGTAAACAAAAATACTAAAAGGGGTTGTAATTATAAAATTTGACTTTGTTGTGGATCATATTATAAGTAAGCATGGTGCACTGCTAAAGATGAATGTCCAACTTTATTGCATTTATGATTTATCTATCTAGCTCTTTTTCCTACTGCACAATATGAACTATTTTTCTCAATTTTTTTTTTGGCTTGTACCAACTTTGTGAATCTATACTCTTTCAGAAAGCCTTGGCTTCATACATAAAGAAGTATGCCTACTCAAACGCTAAAACTGAAGACCTATGGGCTATTCTTGAAGAGGAAACTAGGGAGCTTGTTAAGGATCTCATGACTACATGGACTAAGCAGCAAAGATATCTTGTTATATATGCAAAACTAAATGGACATGATTTGGGACTTGAACAGGTTTTCTAATAGATCTCTCATTTTCATATTGTTTCTTACTAATGGAGAACTGAGTACCCGTATACATACATGGCTTGTTTTTTGTTCCTTTGCTATAGCTGGACTGGTTATGGTCACGATTGCTTCTTTCTAGGACCTTTTCTTTTATTGATACCTTTAATCTTATGTTATTTTATTTTGTTCTTATAGTTGTCTAGGTTCTCTCACATAAACTTATAGACACATTTAGGACCAACATGCAAGCCACCTTAATCAGAAATTCAGAACAATGACAGAAAATGGGAATAGCATCGTGTTGCTTTCCTTTCAAAGATGAATGTCCCAACTTTATTACATTTATGATTTATCTATCTAGATCTTTTTCCTACTACACAATATGAACTATTTCTCTCAAATTTTTTTTGGCTTGTACCAACTTTGTGAATCTGTACTCTTTCAGAAAGCTTTGGCTTCATACATAAAGAAGTATGCCTACTCAAACGCTAAAACTGAAGACCTATGGGCTATTCTTGAAGAGGAAACTAGGGAGCCAGTTAAGGATCTCATCACTACATGGACTAAGCAGCAAGGATATCTTGTTATATATGCAAAACTAAATGGACATGATTTGGGACTTGAACATGTTTTCTGATAGATCTCTCATTTTCATATTGTTTCTTACTAATACACATGGAGAACTGAGTACCCGTATACATACATGGCTTGTTTTTTGTTCCCTTGCTATAGCTGGACTGGTTATGGTCATGATTGCTTCTTTCTAGGACCTTTTCTTTTATTGATACCTTTAATCTTATGTTATTTTATTTTGTTCTTATAGTTGTCTAGGTGCTCTCACATAAACTTATAGACACATTTAGGACCAACATGCAAGCCACCTTAATCAGAAATTCAGAACAATGACTGGAAATGGGAATAGCATGGTGCTACTTTCCTTTGTTGTCGTAATTTTCATGTATGATCTGTTCAATCAGAAGTATATATAGCATATCAGTAAAGTTGGTAAGATATGTATATCAGTATACATAGTACTTGGACCTTGCAATTTTTGTTATGCTAGAGTATTCTCTGTGCTGTATTTTCTCAAAATTTAGCCAATATCTTTGTAAGATTGCAGACTCAAAAATCTTTTGTGAGTTGTAAACTGAGAAAATTATGTGAATTCTAGGTGCATTCGATGGTGTTCTTGAGCTTCTTATCCGAGGTGGAAGAAGCCTGCCAAAAGCTATGATGATGATGATCCCTGAGGCGCAGTAGAACGATGTAAACATGGAACCTAAGAAGAAAGCTCTCCATGAGTTTTTGTCAGCCCTTATGGAGCCTTGGAATGGACCTACTCTAATATCTTGTAAAAAGATTTAAACTCATCTTCCTTTTCTGGTCATACTTCTGATGTATTACTTCAACTAACTTGGCTTTCCCTTAGAGCTACCCTGAATCACAATGGTTTGAGGCCCACTCGATTTAATGTGACACACAGTAGACGATGTAATCATGGGTAGTAAACTTGGTGTTGTCGATGTTCCTTCCAAAGATCTATTGAGAAAGGGCATACTAAACCTTGGAATGATGCTATTGGTTGATTTTGAGAATCGTATTGTAGTGGATGATGAAGCACTGAAGGCACAATACTTTAAAGCTCACCCATATGGGGAATTGCTCAAGACAAAAGATATGCCTCAAGGACAATGTAGAATCCGTGCTAGAAACTGGCAGAGTTGCTCCAAGAATTTGTGGTTCACTTCTAGTAAGTCCTTTACCATGCTTCAACATTATATGTTTCGTTAGGCTACAATTTCAACTTGGTTATTGATGAGAACTTGAGTAGACCATAGTTAACATAGGGTTTTGAGTTCTTCTACAATTTGGTGCAGCAAAAGAATGAGGCAAGGAGCGTGGAGGTATTAATGGAATTTTTACTCCACTAAAGGCCTTTGGGTAAGCAAGGGTTCGACTATCTTGATTATAATATCTACTATTTTGATTTCTACTGGCTAACTATCCAACAGATTAACTCCAGATACGGAGTAGAAGCCCTGTAAATGTTGCTGCTGCCAATGGCTAAAGATGGAGTGGAATCTCTTGGATCCATGGGAAATTATACACCCTCAGTGATGTCTAATAGAGAGAAGTTGACTTTTGAGTAATTGAGCCACCTTTGGAAGTTGTCGTTTCTGCCAAACACACTTAATGTGTTAAAGATAAATATTATTTATGTAATATTTGGATTTTCGTTGCAACACACGGGCACCCTACTAGTAAACATACATTTCAATGACCGTGGATGTAGCTTGCCAACCGTTGGTTAGTGATCTCATTCAAAACATACACAACCAAACACCTTGGGAGGCACCTTGAACTCCCGCTGATCCAAAAGAAGTTCAGTTGGAGACTTCATCCCAAGTATTCGAGATGGCATGCGATTGATGAGATATGTTGCCATCATTACTGCCTCGCTCCACAATCCATTTGGCACATTCATCTGAAACATGAGTGAACGTGCTACCTCCAACAAATGTTGATTTTTCCTTTCACCACTCCGTTCTGAGGTGGGATTCCTGGACAGGTAGTCTGATGAAGCATCCCCTTTTCTGAGACATACGCTGAAAACTCCTTATTAACATACCCAGTTCCATTATCTGATCGAAGAATCCGAACCTTAGAGTCAAACTAGTAGAAACCATTTTATGGAAGTCCTGAAAACATCAAAGGACCTCGCTCTTGTGCTTCATCATATAAATCCAAGTCGTACGAGTATAGCAATCAATAAATATGATAAACCACTTAAAACCACACACAGAAGTAACTGAGCACGGACCCCAAACATCCGAATGTATTAATATAACAGATCCATAACTCTAAAGACCAATGCTACTATACGTAGACTGTGTATGCTTTCCAAACTCACAAGCATCACACAAAAGTTTACTCTTGTTTACCATTTTGAACAAATCAGGGTATAACTGACTTAAATTTCTCCCTCGATTCCTCCTATAGCCACAGCCAACGCCGCATCAACCTGATCAAGGTACCACATCCCATTACGCTTTATTCCAGTCCCAATCCACTTCCCAGTTCTCCCCTATTGGAACAAACACGAATCTTCATCAAGTGTGACAGTGCATTTGAATTGGTCAATGATATAACTAACTGAAAGAAGTTTGAATGGAAATGAGGGAACATGCAAAATGAAGGATAAAGCAATGGATGGTGTGCACTCTACAGATCCTACACCCTGAATAAGCTGGGAGGTTCCATCAGCTATTTGGACAGTTTCAAAATGATTATATAGGGTGTAAGATACAAAAGCACTAAGTGAACCCGTGACATGCTTGGATGCCCCTCAATCTATAATCCAATCAATATGAGTGTGCTTATGTGTGGATGCAAGTGCATGTGCCTGAGTACCTTCGCCCACGTGGGCGTAGTTTACAAATTTACCAAAGGAGGTGGAATCATGAGAAGTTTCCAATGCCTTTCCCTACTGTCACTTCTCCCACTGCATAGCTTGCTCGTCTGTTAGAGTAACACACATGATCTCCTTTGTCAGGGCCACATTAACCCTGGGGCCAACTCAGATCCTTCATCGACCTCCACCTCTATGACCACCACGATCTCCACCTTGGCCTCGATAATATCCACCTCGGCTTCCACGACCACCACGACCTCCACCTCTATTGGGACGCGGGTAGGCTACGATAGCAACAATTCAAAATTTCTACCACGTAAACTAGGAAGCCAAACAAGTAGATGATCATAGATCGTTACCACCGACCACACAGTGCAGCGGAAGAAGAGTTGGAATAGACTGATCCAACAAAGAGCGCGTCGGTGAAGTGGTCGTAGTCGATCATCCACACCAGCAACCTTTGCAGTTCCTCATGAAGATCGTGGATCGTCCTCAAGTGCAACAGTAACCGTAGTAGCGCCTCTATGGTATCCACACGTCCAGAGAAGGAACAACCGAACGCCGGTGTATCATCACCAAATCGCACGGCGAGGCTCTCAGGAAGATGGCGGCTAGGGTTTCGGTGGTGCAACTCACGTCAACTCATATATCATCCCAGTCCCAATAGCCTCAAGCATCTCTTTATAAAGTGCCCATGACGGATCCTATTTGAACACATTTTGTTCCAACCCGTTAAGTGTGTGACCCGTTAGATTTATGCGTAGTCGGTTGTGACTCGGAAACCCTTTCCGACCATGAGTCGTTAGCGGTTCCTAGCAAGACATAACGATTCCTGAACACACATAAATTATATCGGACGAACCTTAATGCAATATGATCTACGACCAGGTCCTCATCACTTATGACCTGGTCCTATCCCTATACGACCAGTTCGTATTTGGTCACGACCAGTTCGTAATTCCTTACGACTAGGTTTCGACTACTCTGTGATTACGTTCGACCAGTCTACGTCCAGCTCGTATCTCCATACGACTAGTCCGTAATTGATCGAACTAAGTGACCTACTCATATATTCTCCCTTTGCCTCATGATATCTAGTTGATGGGTGAGATATTATGTCTTCCATGGACTGTTCAATATTTTCTCGATCGAGTGTCGGATAACCTTATATGGTCGAACTCTTCGACCACTAGTGGCATGGCCATGCACTTTCTTTATCCGATCGCTTCGAGGGTCACAGATATATCTCTCCTATCATGTTAGGAGGGACAAATCCCATATCTAACCAGTCGCATCTCTCCGCATGTTTCATAGCATACCCAAAGTTACCTTTATAACTACCCAGTTACAAGTAGCGTTTGGCAACCCCTAAGAGTGCTATTACGCATGTAGGGAACCATGCTGATCTCAGGTCTAGGATTATACATCATCATTGCTTGAGACTAACTAACGACACATAGAATCATAACAATCTCAATAGTGTCGCAAGGTAGGTCAATCCAACACCACGTTCTCTAACATGTGTTCACATTATTGGTTCGATATCCCTATATCCATGACTGGTGAAACATTGTCATCAATCAATAAATGTGTTGATCGATAGAGCCACTAGTGTTCGCACTAGTGACATTCGACCAAGGATACATTTAGAACGACATCATGTAAGTTTAAAGAGTTTTACCAACAAGTCACATACTCATTGATATATATAACTGATGATTCATTCAAGGAACAGGATAACATTTATTCAATAACTCATAAACATAGACGTGATAGAATTATCTCTATGATTGCCTCTAGGGCATATCACCAACAACCTTAACTTCCATGATGTGGAGAAGGACAAGCACAACTCAAATGTCCTCTCATTCCATAGTTGTAGTACTCCATATCATCTAGTATTTCGTATGCCAATCTAACCAGGTTGTTGTCCCCCATTACTCGTAGTTGAACTTGCTCTCGTAACATAGCCGAAATAGCCTCCTCCATTATATCCAAGTTTTCCAAGTGAAATATGTCAGCTCTTCTACTCTCAAACTTTGGGTTTAGTCCCTTTAAAAAGTGTGTAACTCGTCTGTGTTGCATCCTGTAATGTCCCGTTTTTGGATGATAAATAGTAATTATCATTTGGGTTCCTGTTTTCAAACTGTTAGTCAATTTGTCTTTTATTTCCAAAAACTCCTAGCTTCCTTTGAGCTCGGATTTGTGTTTCAAACCTCCTTTCAATTTGCGAATTCAAATTTCAATTTGAATTTTCCCTTTTTAGTTTTTGGACGCCTCCCCAATTCGCTCTTGGGTCCAGCCCATCTTCTTGGGCCGGCCTATTTCTCTGGCCTGCTTATCTCCCCACGGCCCATCTTCCCCCCTCTTCCCTTCTTTTTCCCCACCCCGGTACTTCTACCGTTCCGCCGCTTCTGCCGGCCTTTTCTTCTCCGCCCGACCCCCTCCCCTCTCTCTCTTCGCTCCCGACGCTCGCTCGTCTGTGTCCCCGGTCGATAGCTCCTGCGCCCGCCGCTTGCTTCGCGCCGCTCGGTCACTTGCTTTGTGCCGCACACCGCCCGGACCCCTCCCCGCCTCCTCGCCATTTTTGCCGCTCCCGCCGGCCTATCTTTCCCCTCCCTGGCTATAAGAGTCTGGGCTGCCTCTGCCCTTCCCCCTCTGCCTCCCTCCCCTCCTCGCCTGCATTCTTCCCTCTCTACCGCTCCGCACCGGCCGAAGCTCCCTTGCCGCTGCCATCATCTTCTCCTCCTCCAATGCCCCTCTGGCCAATTCGTCGCCGCAGGAGCTCCACCTCGTCGTCCTCAACCGTTGCCACCCACCGACCGAACCTCCCCGCCGCCCTAGCCCGCCGCCACCGCGCCCCTACGCAGCGCCTCCCCTCGCTGCCCGACTCATCGCCTTGACTTGCTCCACCGCTCTCCCCGCCATCGTCGCTTGCTCGGTGAGCATCCCTGCGTCGCCTTGGTGCCCGTGCTCGCCTCCCTTTCCAATCCACTCTCTCCGGCCGCCGTCACCGCCGTTTGGCCCCTGCGCCCGACCGCTCCAGTCGCCACCGTCTTCTCTCCGATGCCACCACTTAGATTAAGAACTGAATTTGCATGCCGCCACCTCCTCGGCTTCCTCCTCACAAATTTCTAAAAAATTGGCGATCCATTTTGGCCATCCCCGCCACCCCTCCGGCCAATATCCTCCCGCGTCGGTGAGCCCGCCATTCAATCTTAAATCGTCGTTCTCCTCAGCTCTCCCATTCTTGCTCCTCTTTTTTAAAATAATTAACCCTCTCTCTCTTTGCATCTTTATGCAGTGGGACCCCGAGCACAAAGATGCGGCGAGCTTGAGTGGTAGCAATTAAAATTTGTGTATTGATCTTGCAATTTTTTGTTAACCCTCTGTAATTTAATAACCCGTGCACCAAGCGCAGGAGAGAACTATGGTAATATTTGGACTCCTTTGTGATCGACAATTAAAATCATGCTCTTCACTTGTTATCCATTGACAAAAAATAACTAAAATATTTATTCGCTAATATTTAAAAGATGTAGATTAAGTACTGAATTTGCAAAATTTCTGAAAATTGAAGTTCATGCAAATAACTTTCAAAACTTGTCAATTCTTTAATCAAATGTATGTTAAAGCTTAAATACCTATTTGATGATTAATTAATTATTAAGCCATCCTTTGATAATTGAATCCATTATTCCATGTCATCCTAGTAGCCATGTGGTAATTACTAGTTATGGGTTGTACTTAAGCGACATGTTAATCTTTCTTAAGTACCAGGATATTAAATGTTTCAATCACCATCTTTTAAACATGAAAGTGGTTTTGGGCAGTCATTGTGGGTAAATGACTGAAATGGTTGAGTTGTTGCATTTTTGTTCCTCAAAAACTCGAATAACTTGCTATTACCACATCTTGGCGGAGGGAACCTCTACTGTTAAATTATTATTGCAATTACCCTCTTTAACAAAATACAATTTGGTTAAAATGCTAAGTCATAGGAATTTGTTATTATGATAATTATAAATCTGCTTTGCAAAATAAAAGAACCCGAGCCATCCTTGTTAAGCCTTACATACTTATTATTTCATTTGTCATGTTGGCTCGCGAGCACAAAAGTTGTGCTTATCCTCGCTCTTTCCCCAAACCTTCAGAAGCAGGAAATCTTGAAGCTTTCGGCTATTACAAGGAACCAGACGTCTGAAGGCCCAGGAGTTTTTGAAGCGTAGTTTAGTCTTTAGCCGTTCTAGTCTCACCTCAGTCTAGCCGACTCTGTCGGTACTTGCGTGCATCCTATATTTTCTAAGTTTTTTTTGTAATATCAGACGTACACAGGTTTCCCTAGTCGCTTGCCTGTGGAGAGATGTGATGTCACTCTTTTTGCTTTCGTTGTCGCTTCCACTACTTTTGTGATGTAATTATTTGGCCTGTTCGGCCTTTATTGTAAAATTTGGCCCGAAACGGTCTATGTAAACTCTGATGTGTTAAATTAATGAATGGTATGGTTTTACGCTATGTATGAATTGATTCAACAATGTGCATGTGAGTGCTATCTACTGATCCAGGGAATAGCACATTATTTTCACAGAGGATTGAGATTAGAAAATCCGGGTCTGACACAGCCACACCCTGCCAGCCTCAATATCACCAGCACATGTTAACTGCAGTGGATCATAGTGATCTAAATCTACTCTTAGTTACTGTAGTTCACTAGCATACTCCTGAAAGGTCTCCACCTCTTGTTTCAGGGCCTTCACCTTGCCCTTGGATCTCCACCACCATCATCATATTTCCTGCCCCGGAGTACATGTTGCTCAGTGTCTTTCACATCGTGGTGCACTTTGCATCATCTCCACCATCCGAGCGATGGATGGAGATCGAAGTTAGCAATCAAGCTACCACCACAGAGTTGGTGGTATTCCACATCCTTCAATCCATGCTCGCCTTGTCTGCAGGCTCAATGCAAGTCTCCCGCAAGTAGTGCTCTACCCCCTTTGTCCTCAAAATTAGCTAAGCTCTTCTAGACCAACTTAGATAGTTCTTACTTCCTTCCAATTTTACATCATTTGATATCAGCTCCAGCTTTAAGTCACATAACCCTGCACCAACCATCGGACCTATCATATCTGTCGCAAAGAGGTCATGTAACATACTTCTCATGTCACCTTGAGTTACTAGAGGGGAAGTAGTCTCAACAACTACCTTTCTTCTCTCTACTACCATCTTCATTGCGGCTTCTTCCTCTTCCTTCCTCGCGGCCTCAATTTCCTCAGGGGTCATCGTCTCAAATAACCAGAGCAATGTCAATTACTACCAAGATATGTCGCACATATCTCCTATGATCACGCATCAACGTTCTGCTGAACCTGGATGACTGCCTTCACAATTACTCAAATCATGCAGAGCTGTAGTATCAAAAATGCTTCTTTATTCAGCTTCGGCTTCTTCTCCCGAACAGAAGCGACCTCCTTTTGTTTATCAATTTCTTCTCCTTATTCCTGAAAAACGAAACTTCTCGGTTTCTTCTCCCGAGAGACTCCTCTTGCCTCGATTTCTTCTCCCGAGAGTTTCTTCTCCCGAGCTTTCCTCTCGATTTCTTCTCCCAAGCATTCTTCTCCCGAATCGGCGGCGCTCGCCCCTCTTCCTCCTCGGCGGGTCCCCGGCTCGTGGTGGTGGCTTCCAGCGCAGCCCATGCGACGTGGTGACCCGAGCGACGGCAGCGGGCCGCATGCTCGCAAAGCGCAGCAGAGGCACGGCCCGAACGGTGGTTGTCCGGATTCGTCCGGTGCAATGGGGGAGGGGGAACGACAGTGGTAGCGGCTGAGGTATCTGAGGGCTAGAGTTAGTGTTTGGTAGTAGATGGGCACAAGGGGCTCTGATACCATGTGGTTTTTTTAGAATAATTTTGTGTTGTCTCAAAGAACTCTCACACCTTTTATTTATAGTCTTAAGATACAATCCGACTCTAACACAACTTCTATAATAAACTCTAACACGAACTCTCCAACAAATGAACTACAGGAGTTCCCTTAAGCATATCTCCAGTGTAGATTTGGCGAAAAATTGGTTCACCTTCTCGGTCGGATGGAAGGAATCCCAGAAGAAGTACTTGTCGGCGTCTTCGCATGTCAGGGGCACTTGTCATTGCACAAGTAGCCCATCTCAAACTTCCCCGTTGCGCAGCAGCCCTCTTCTACGTTCTCCAGCCCTGCGAGATGCACACAACAATTGATCAGGTTGGAGGAGGGCAATGTGAAGCTAAATTGTTTATGTGACATCTTGCACATGTAAACTGTCCTAGCTGTGTCACATTTCTGAACACTCTGAGGGTGACAACAACTACAACATTTTTATCAGTATATTCAATACCAATGGGCAAACCAGCTACACTACTAGACAGCCATACATCACTAGATTATAACGATTATGGTCATATGATGTATCAATCACACTCACCCAATGTAGAAGGATTATTGATGAGGTTAAGCATGTCGTCGTAAACCGGGACGTACGCAATCTTCAGCCCAGGCAATGAGCCACACAGCCTGCCGATCATGGCCTTCACCTTCACATTGTACTCCCTAGCCACCTGGTTGTACTCCTCGATGCAGCCGCCACGGAGGGTATTCAGGGTCCTCTCCAGCGGCAGACACCCGATGGGGCTGAGCCCGGCAAAGGCGACCCGCCGCGCGCCGAGGCGGTAGATCTTGGCGAGGAAGTCCTCCGCCTGCGCGATGAGGAAGTCCTGGAACTCGTCGACGGTGAACTCCTTGAACCGGCCCGTGACGAACAGGAAATAGTTCTCGAGGAAGTCGTTGGTGCCGATGCTGACGATGTAGAGCGCGTTGCTGACGATGTGCTTGGCCTTGGCGCGACCGGCGTACCGCCTCAGCCGCCGCCGGTACTCCTTGAAGTACACCACCTCCTTCCACAGTGGTATCACTGACTTCATGCAGAGAGAGAGAGAAAAAAAGGTGCAGATTTGCCAGGTTCAGGTTTCTGAATATGGCAACATGGAATCAAGATGTAACGAGGTAATCTGCAGTGATGAACTCGTGACTAATGCAATTGATGTAAATAAAAGATAAATAAATTCTTTGCAAACGCATCAAATTTCATCGCAAAACAGGTTTAGTGGGTGGGGAATTCGATCTAGAAGCCTGGTCTCTGAACAGTGGTCATAGTCCTTTTTACCAGCAGTACAGTAGATGCAAAGCTTGAATGCCTTAGAATTTGTACATCCATCCATTGAAGTCGCATGTCAGTTCTGGCAGTGGCAGTAGTCATGAGTCATGACGTATTGCGCCTAACATAAAGCTTGTGACTGCGAGTTCACAAGCTTGGTGACTGTTGACAGATTGGTCAGAGCAATGAACGAAGGAGTTTGCTGAACAACACTCGAGTGCTTTTGTGTTTGCAAGCACTCGTTTTTCTGTCCCATGGATGATGCTGTGCAATCCACTACGTGCATGTGTGCATCCGGGCGCAAAAACGCGTAAAAATCCGGACCTAGTAAAAGTCTAAACATTGTTCTTCTTTGGATACTTCGTCTCTTTGTGTCTCCTCTTTGGTCCCCGTTTCTCTGCATTGATTGCTCTGTGTTTCTCATTTCCATACAGAGGGAAAGGGAGGGAGACTGAGTGATAGTGGGGAAGGATTCAGCGGAGAGATCCATGGTTTTTCAGTTTATCTTCAGCAAGGTACGAATAGGTACTGTGCTTTTGGGTTGGTGTTTGATTTGAGCTCGGATAGAGTCACAACATTTTTAAAGGTGTGGGAGCGAATATTTGGTCTTGATTTGAGTTTTTTTTTTGGGCTCCACTTGTGTTTTTGTCCGATTTGTGCTCTGGATAGTGTTGTGAGACCGGGAGGTGCGGGGAGCAGATATGTATGCGTTTTTTTTTGGTCAAACGGGAGATGCGATTTGGTCTCATTTTGTGTTTATTCTCGATGTAATGGTTTCACTTTGAACTCATGTTTTCTAGGAGTTTCTATTTGTGTTTCGATTCGAACTTCCTAAGGTAATTGATATAAGAGGTGGTTTATGATGCGGTATGCAATATATATTTGCTTTTATTTTTTGTGGTCCCATATAATTTCATATTTATATTGTATTTTGTGGTTTTTTTACCTTCACATTTGTAGTCTGAAGGAAATTAGTGTTCTACATTAAAAGTTATTAATGCGATGCAAAAGTTAATTTACTTGCAATTTTTATAAGTTTTACATATTTTTAATATATGTAAAAAAATATATTAACCATATATAAAAATGCTATCATGTAACATAAAAAAATTTAATACAACTTTTTCACCCTGCATGTAAGATAGAAGTGTTTAGGTGTGCCACGTGGGCCTATTCCGTTTTTAGCACATATTTTTTCGGAGTATGTTTGCCTTGCCCAGGCCCAAAGCACAAAAAAAAAAAAAAACAACAACTGACTTACTATGGCTGGACAAACCATCTAACATAAATCCATTCATAGCCGACAGCTCAAACAAATTATCGATCTGTAGATTTCTTTTTGGGCAACTAAAAAAGCAGCACAATTTTGGATGGAGACATGTAATAATTGGACAGCTCAAAATCTGAGTGTTCCATGACAAAATAGTACTCATATGCTTCCTAGACACCTCAATGAGCGAACGAATCTACTATGAGAAATTTTACTCTACATTCTAGACCAAAATAACGGCCCAGCCTGGCACGAGACTATTTAGGCACGGTCCATTCTGACCCGTCAACTAAACGGGTTATATCGTGTTAGCCCACGTGCCGACGAGGCAACCCAGGCACGTCCTTTCGGGTCGTTCCGTGCCAGCCCGAACCTATTTAGCCCGACGGGCCAATTCCGACCGTTAGGCCAGAAAATTCAAAAAAAAAAAAAAATCCAAAAAAATATGTAGAATTCAGAAATACAAAAGAAAATTGTAAAACAATAAGACAAGCATACTAAAAATGTAAACATGGAAAATTAAAAATATATATAATTTATTAAAAACTAAAATAAATTTATATATACTTATAAAATTGAAAAGGTACAAAGTAAAACTATATATATATATATATATATATATATATATATATATATATATATATATTGGGTAATTGAGTGCTAAGGTGCTAATATCAATATTGACCGTTGAATCACGAAGGGTGTTTAATGCAGGACATTGGAGGTGGGAGCATGTAAAGAGGTATTATCATACATTTAATGCGCGCATTGGAGGTGAGAGCATACAAGGTGATTAAATGGTTTTAGGGTGGGAGCCCGCATTAATCTTGGCTGTTCAATCCAGATCCAACGATCAAGATGACATTGGCACCTTAGCACTCAATTATCCATTAGTACTATATATATATATATATATATATATATATATATATATATATATATATATATAATGACTTGGTCTCAAATTTTGGAGGCCTAATGGAATGTGTTTGCTAAGTCGGCCCATCGTGCTAGGGTGGCGGCCAGCACGGCCGGATTTATCGTCGTAGCCATGCCAACCCAATTGCAACTTCGTCATCCCAGTCGGTAGGTCCGACCACCCCTCAAGGCGTGTGGGTGCATGAGGTCGCCACCTATTAGTAGTATATGATAGTATATGGTACGGCTCATCTGGCCACCTCTACTATTAGTAGTATATGGTAGTAATATAAATCAAATCTGACCATTAGTTTGTTAAGGGTATAATAAAATTTTCTTTGTATTTATAATTTTTCATGAGGATATTATGAACTTTTTCAACTAAGGTTGAAAATATTACTCTCGTAATATATGATCCCACGTGAGCAATATCAATTCTATCTATTGGGATTTTACTATTTATACTACCGGGTATGGTATAATTAAATCATAACTAATCTGAACCATTAGATAAAAAAGAATAGATGACAAATTAAATATACCGTAAAAGAGCTCAACTACTATGCCCCGTTAATTCTATCGGAATTACCATTGCACCCCTTTTCAACTACTATGGCCCGTTAATTCCACCGGAACTACCATTGCACCCCTCAAGAAACAGTGTACTGGCTGCTAATAAATACTGTTCTCAGCTTCTACCATACCAATAGGGATCCGGATCCTCTACTGTAATACAGAGAATCACGGTGTAAACAATGTTTTGTAAGTGTGTGAACAATACTCGACAGTGGAGGGTAGGGAAAAGCAAAATATCTACTAGTGTACTATAGCACAACACTGTAGATATTGATCTGGACCTTTGATTTTTTTTTAATCGGGCAGTGAAGATCGCTTTCTACTGTCATGCACTGTAGATCATCTGCATTCAAACCTTCCATGCAAAGGATCAATTTCCTACCAATAGCGCCTAGCATAAATGTGTCTGTCTTGAGCACATGAGCATTATCAGCAGAAGGAAATGAAAGGGGAAAAAAGGAAGAATGGAAGAAAAGGGCATTTTGAAACACCAGTATAATTATCAGATGACTTTAGTGCAGAACTAATCTTGAGTCTGGACCTAGTAATCAGGTTTCTATCAAAAATTTCACCTTAGCAATAAGGTATTTGGTAGGTGTCTATCTGATGAACACTTGCCGTGATAGAACAGGATACAAATATATTGACGAGCATAGGCTGATGTATGGGCTAATGCCAGCTACAGGTTGTTCGACCAATGGAGTTCCTGATGAAACTGCAGCCCAATTGCTTAAAAGCATGTGCTCAACTATTCCAAGCACTAAATGCAAAAGAATTAATGCCTCTACGGTTGGTTGCCGGAAGGATAAGACGACATTTGCTGAACAACAAAGGGAACGATTCAGATATTAGCAAAGGCCGTACTACTAAATGTGCAGAGAAGAGTGATGCCCTGTGTATGTAGCCTGATCCTGGATCTACACCAATGTGCCAGTGGTAATCTGCACCATCTAATCAAGGTTTACAGTACATGGTTTGAGAAAAGAGAGATTGTATATTTGCATACTCGTGGTCTCTTTCCAGCAAATATATACTACACTAGTACGTAGGAGTACTAGCATTTGTTAAAGCTGGAAATAATGCAGTGCAGTAAACACATGTAGTTGAAAAGTGCACTGTGAGAATGGCCCAGGGCCTTAACACTAGACGTAGCAAACATCGAGCTAACCCACTTTAATTCCGGCATTGCAGCCAGCCAGCCACACTGCAGAGTGAAGCCTTTCCCCTGCCATTTTTCTACTTCCCCCTCGCAGCCATGGTTAAAAAAAAAGGACAGTGCATGGCTTTTGGGATCTTCTCCCAGTGCTCTCTCGTGTCATCCTTCCTGACATGCCAGAAAACTCCATGGCTGCTAATTTGCTACTGTCAGATGTGCCGCCAAATGACCATATCGAGAGGACAGTACATGTCCCCTCGCAGAAGTGCACAAAGACACAGAATGTCATGGCTAGGAAACTGGCCATTTTTAGTAGAAACGTATAGCACAGGTTTCGGCACTAGTTGTTTGATTTGAGATGGAACCTTGAGACCATGTTTAGACAAGAGATTAGTAGCAATTTCTCGCAAGAAATTAAAGTTGCAGGCTTAGGATCATTTGGAAAGGGAAATTTTCCAAATTTTCATGAGAGTTGAACTATGTCGTGTGAAATTACTGTAAAACTACAGCGTTCCAAACAAAGCCTTAACATTTAAGTTCATTTTCCTGTCGGATGGCTCAACTGTAGAGGATCCTGTGAGTGCAGCTAATATACAATGCCCCATTGTGTCCTCCATCAGACTACTACTAGTGTAGTAGTTGTGCAATGGGGCCGGTCCTGATCGAGTTTGACTGGCACCCATTGGCCGAATGCTGTTCACTTGACCAGATTCTTGAATTTTCATAAAGATCAATAGTAATAATCGTGCAGTGTTCGTGTCTAATTTTGATTAGCTATGTAGAGCAAGCGTTGATCGCTTGCCCAAATTCTTCAATTTTCATAGAGACCGTCATCAACATTAATAACCGCGTAGTTTTTGCGTGGGATTTTTTGCTAGTTTTGTACTAGTACTAGACTACTAGTAGTAGGTAAGTAGGTGGTGTTATTATGGGTGGGCGCGGACGGTTGATCCATCTATCGGTGCGTACCAGGACGCCGGCGGTGGCGTTGTCGAGGCCGGTGCCGGCGGAGGCGAAGCAGACGCCGCGGGCGAAGTCCTGGATGCCGTAGGCCGGGTCGAGGTAGGCCGGCACGAGCGGCGGCAGGCCGAGCGCCTCGGACATGAAGTCTGGCGGCAGCCGCCCGTTGCAGAACCGCCCCGTGGCCCGGCCCAGTTCGCGCCCGTACGGTGGGAAGTTGCTCTTCAGCACCGTCCCGATCACGTTGTTGTTGCCCGTGTCCACCGTCGAGTCGCCGAACACGATAACCGCCGGCACGAACGGCGCCGACACCGACACCGCCGACGACGTGCCTGCGCCGCCGCAGTGGCACACGTTGATAAGCAACTGCAGAGCCACGAGCGCCGCCATCGTCCTTGCCTGGCGATGGCCGTACCCGGACGCCGACACCATCGCCCTCGCCCTCGCCCTCGCCCTCGCGCGCGCGGTGGCTGGCTCAAGCCTCAAGGTGGCGTCGTAGTGGCTAGTGTGTGCGCGTAGTGTACTTCCACTACCGGTAATAGTAGGTGCGCGTGGTGGTTAACTGGTGGTACGTGCAGTGTGAGCGAGTGCGCCTTGCGGAGCTTGCGGCTCGTCGCCATTAAATAGAGGCGACGACGCGAGGGTACGTGGGGCCACGCGGCGTCGCGCGCGTAGTACAAACGATGATGCAACTGAGATGCAGAATGCATGGCACGAAGGTGGGAAAAGTTGTTAGCAAAGTTTCTAATTGTTTTTAGATACTCTGGTAGCCATTACTTATCTTTAAGCCTTAATCACTTTAATACACACTAATATCACTTAATACGCACTAATCACTCTCAAATCACGCAATCAGTTGGGCCTCGCTTTGGAGGGAAGCTCAAGCTCAATTTCTGCGTATCCGGTGAGCCTGGAAAAAAAAATTATGCATCCATGAGCCTGGCCCGAGGTCATCCGGACAAACAAATAACTCTAAATCTTAATTTGGTTCGTAAGTGAATATTTTCTGGTCCGTAGTCCCGGCCCACTTCTCGTTGTAGACTTGTAGCAGCCAATCTCACGGGATTCACATGCACTGCCTCTTTGTGCAGTAAAGGCACGGCCGCACGCGTACCTTACTTCTCAAGCATTGGATCAGGGATGCAAGGATGTTAGTATACAAAATGTGTTGAAACGGATTAATCAATCATTGAAGATAGGCTGTCATGTATTGATTACATTATGCTCATTGGAACTGTACCGATTTGATTTCTATAATCATTTTGTATGTGCACCATTTACACAGGCACACCATATATATGATTTATCACAATAAAGGATACATGTATTCATGGGCCATCTATACGATATATAAGGGCCACCAAGAAGACCAGACCATCACTACTCCGCTAGCCACCGGCCGTTTAAATCCATATGCCTTACTTCGTGCCTTGATGTGACTGGTCTCCAGCTTGTCAACCCAATCCGTCATCCCACGGCACGAGCTATCACCGTATTTTCGTACGGTAGATATATGAACTATTTTATTTAAAAATATATTATTAAAATAAACTCCTTCACTTCCATTACAAAATACTCGAGATAGGGCGCGCGGCTAACCCAATTCATCACACACACACACGTACGTAAACTCCCAATATTGTTACTCGACAAATCAATTAATCAGCACTGCATGCATCTGCTTGATCGATGTAGGTGATCGATCGTACAGACGTCCCAGCCTCAGTGGTCGCTCTCCTGCACCTCCCGTGCATTAACTGATTTGCCCAATCGATCCACATGTCACCCCAATTGCATGGACCTAAAAATCGGCAACGATATGGGGTAGTACGTCGCCTCTAAACCGCACTAACAGCCAGAGAAAGCAACGCCCGCGCTTCCAGAAAAAAAAAGAGACTAAACAAAGCAACGGTATATGCACAATAGTACGTACGTGCCAACCGCCAAACATAAGGGTAGTTATTGGTTTGGTATCACCATCACATCTTATTGCGCACTTAGGAACATGGGATCGAACGAGATTGTGTGTGTGTATCCAGTATTGCAGTGCCGGCCAGCATGCATATTGCATGTGGCCCGGAGTTTATTTTCTGTTTGAGTTGATGGCACGAAAGATCGGCGGATTGAGTTGGAATACGTCGTTGAGTTAGTGTTGGAGTCTAATAGAAAGTTGTATCAGAGTCGGATTCAATTTTTAGACTATAAATAAATAGTATAGGGTCTGTGAAACTACACATAATTATTTCCTAACTGCTACATAGTATCAGAGCTTAACCGATCCATCACCGTCGTCGTCGCCAAACACTAGCCACCCGACGCCGCTATCCACCACCACCGCCGTCGTCGTCGCCATCCACCACAGCCGTCGTCTACAACATCTGTGTCCCACTGCGGTGACACGCCGGCTGGCACTAGGCCATCGAGCCACCGCTAGGACTACTCGGGCCGCTGTATCCCTGCCTTTTCCAATCCAGATTGGGATCTGGCCGGGGAGAAGAAGGAAGAAGCCGTCAGCTACCAAGGAAAAGAAGGAAGAAGCCGTCGAAACCATCGTCGAGGAAAAAGTATTCTCGGTTGTGTTTGGATTTGAAGAAGAGAGCAAGGTTGCATCGGCCAAAGAAGTGGTAGGTGAAGAAAGGAGGTGAGAGAAGAAGGGGGGAAAAGAATTCTCTTTTCAGGAAAAATTCAAAAAAAACTGATGTTACAACTCTGCATGATTTGGGTAACTGTGAAGGCAAGATTTGGGTAACTGTGAAGGCAGTCATCGATGTTCTACAGAATGTTGGTGCGTGAAGGATTGTTGTGATTGTGGGAGATATGTGTGGCATATCTTGGTAGTGATTAACATTGCTCCAGTCATTTGAGAAGATGACCCTTGAAGAGATTGAGGTTGCGACAAAAGAGTAGGAAGTGGAAGTCAGTTGTTGAGACTACTTCCTCGCTGGTCACGCAAGGTGACATCAAAGGCATGTTACAAGACCTCTTCGTGACGGGTATGATATGTCCGAGGACTGGTGCAGGGTCATCTGAATTAAAGTTGGAGCTCATACCGAATGATGTAAAGTTGGAAGGGAGTAAAAATTACCTGAGTTGGTCTAGGATGACTCAGTTAATTATGAGGACGAAGGGGTGGAGCACTATCTGCAGGAGACTTGTGTTGAGCTTGTGAACAAGGTGAGCATGGGTTAGAGGATGTGAAACACCACCAACTCTGTGGTGGTGGCTTGGTTGCTAACTTTTTTGATGTCTCCATCCATCGCTCGAATGGTGGAGATGATGCAAAGTGCACTATTAATGTGGAAGACGTTGAGCAACATATACTCCGGGGTAGGAAATATGATGATAATGGTGGAGGTATAGGGCAAGGTGGAGGCCCTACAATAGGATGAGAAGACTATCCAGGAGTATGCTAGTGAACTGCAGCAGCTATGGGCGGATTTAGATCGTTGTGATCAACTGCAGTTAACATGTTCTAGTGATATTGAGGCTGGCAGAGTGTGGCTACAATGCAGACATATTACATTATTAATGAAGGGACTGAACCCAAAGTTTGATTGTAGGAGGGTTGTCATGTTTCACTTGGCAAAACTGCCTATTATGGAGGAGACTATTTCGGCTATAACGCATGAGGAGATCATTCGACTATGAGTAATGGGGGACAACAACCCTCTTAGGTCCGCATATGTCGTACCTGATGATAGGGAGTGCCACAACTACACAAAAGCTCATCACAGACGGTTCTAAACCATCATCACAAACAGTTTTTGAACCGTATGAATTTTTGTGTCTGTGATGACACGAGGTCATCACAGACGGTTTTTTAACCGTCTGTGAAAAAGACTATCACAGACGGTTCTATTCACGAACCGTCTATGATAGTCTATTTTCACAGACGGTTCGTGAATAGAACCGTCTATAATAGTCTATTTTCACAAACGGTTCTAAACAAGAACCGTCTGTGATAGTAACTATCACAGATGATTCTTGTTTAGAACCGTCTGTGATAGTTTTTTCTATGGCAAAAAAAAAATGAAAACGGATTTTCACTTCGTCTGGAGCCTCCTGAGCCTCGCGAATGAATCTGATATGGATTTTCGGATTGAACGTTTCGCTAGCTTTCCCACAATAGCCACAGCATCACAGTAGTATCAACTCAATCCATTCACAGAGCACTAAAAACAACACGGCATGCATCACCCACATCACAGTAGCATCAATTCAATCCATTCACAGAGCACTAACACATCACAGTAGTAATCCACATCACAGATCAAAAGGAGAGTAGAGAGAGTGAGGTCGTGGGAGGCTGGGGTGACGAGGTCATGGGAGGCCGGGGCGAGGTGGAGGAGGCCGCGGGCGACGAACTCAGGGGAGGACGGGGCGACGAAGTAGAGGAGGCCGGGGGCGACGAGGCCGGGGCGAGGTGGAGGAGGCCGCGGGCGACGAGCTCGGGGGAAGCCGGAGCGCAAGTTCAGGGCGAGACGGAGATGGAGAAATTTATTTTTCACTTTAAATCCAATAAAATCCTAGAAAATTCAATAAACTTTCTTTTTGACTTTAAAACCAAGAAATTAAATAATTAATTTTTCTTTTCCCTTTTAACATTGAAAATTCTTTTTAGGTTACAGAAAATTGAGAAAATTCTTTGGCAACCAGAAAATCCAATAACTTTTTTATTTTTATTTTAGTAACAGAACTTTGGGATGTTACAACCAGAAAATCCAATAACAGAACTCTGTGGTGGACTTAGCCTGATCCGACGGATTGCCGACCGTATGTTGAGTTTCATCATGCCCACTTGACCTATGATCGGTGATAACTTCATCGACACCTTTACCAGATATCGGTTGGCCCCAGGAATACGTAGGATCCGTTAGCGAATACTGGTTAGCCATGACAATATCAAGCGAACATGGACTCTCCGATTGTGGTGCTGGGCTTCTGTTGCCGTTTTTGCCGGTAGGGTTGACCGGGCTTGTAGAGGCGTTCGGACGTTTCGAACTGGTCGAACGAGCGGTTCCTCTTAGAACACCATTGATGGCGATGGTGTATCCTCATCCATCCAGTCGAATTCGCCAATCTCTGCGACTGGAGAGCCGGTGGAGGAGGAGGATGATGATGTCACATTGTCTTCCATGGCATGGATGCATGCGTCCATTGGCTATAAATGAATTTGACGAGATATTGTAGCAATTTTTCTTCCCCAAGTACCGGTGCTAGTGCAACCACTGCACAAGCACAAGCTACGAAGAAACAACTATCGATGTTGCACAAGAACAAGAGGAACGACATCGTGACAATGGCACAAACACAAGTTGAAGCCGCAACCACAACA
The DNA here is from genome assembly GCA_036346395.1 of Hsuehochloa calcarea. Taxonomy (NCBI): domain Eukaryota; kingdom Viridiplantae; phylum Streptophyta; class Magnoliopsida; order Poales; family Poaceae; genus Hsuehochloa; species Hsuehochloa calcarea. The sequence goes on from CM070603.1 coordinate 30,492,621, forward strand.
CAAGCACAAGAGCACGAGTTGAAGTAGCACAACCACAACAAAAAGTCAAAGGTATTAAGTAGTTCAATCCGGATCACCTTGTTGTTGATCTGGGACTTCGTATTCCAATTGATGAATATGATCCAAACATTAGAGATCAAGTTAGAAGGCCTTATTTGTCGAAGGGTCCGACTCAACCAATTGGCCATACTTTTCCCGCAAACAATATGGAAATGAGTTTAGGATCTTTCGTGAAGCATGGTATAAGAAATATGATTGGTTGGAATATAGTGTAGAGAAGGATGCGACTTATTGCTTCTATTGCTTTCTTTCTAGACAAGGTACTTTGGATGAAAATTTCAGTCATGTGTCTTTACAAAGGTAGGGTTTAGCACTTGGAAGAATGCATACAAATCATTTCTTAATCATGTTGATGGGGTTAATAGTGTACATAATAAATCAAGGACATCATATGAAGATTTTAAGAATCAAAGGTCAAGTTTGTCACATAATGTTGTGACTCATGCTAAGGAATCTGAAATCAAATATGAAATTCGTGTGACTACATCTTTAGATTGTGCAAGTTATCTCCTAATGCAAGGTGATGCATTTCGTGGACACTATGAATCTTCTTCCTCCTTAAACAACGGCAATTTCAAAGAGATGTTTGATTGGTACAAAGAAAGGAAAGAGGAAGTGAGGCTTGCATTTGATGAGTCATGTCATATAAATGGCTACATGACTTGTCCAAATATTCAAAGGTAGCTTGCAAAATGTTGTGCGGAGGAGGTCGCTGAAGTGATAAAGGAAGAGATTGGGGATAGTCTTTTCTCCATCCTTATTGAAGAATCACATGATATATCCATCAAAGAGCAAATTGTTGTGATTTTGAGGTTAATGATTGATTATGTGTTCCATCATTTCATTTGAAACTTTTCATTGTTCTACTCAACTAATTGTATAATTTGTCCTGTAGGTTTGTGAACAATAAAGGGAAGGTTATGAAAAGATTTTTGAGGCTCCAACATGTCACAGAGGTAACATCAAATGCATTGAAGAGAGCATTGGTTGGGATGCTAGTTGGATATGGTTTACTTGTTGCTAGACTACGAGAGAAGGGGTATGATGGGGCTTCAAATATGCGAGACAAATTCATTGGCCTTCAAAGACAGATTCGTGATGAGAACCCATATGCTTTCTATGTCCATAGCTTTGCTCATCAATCACAGTTGGTAATTGTTTCTGTCACAAGTTGTTGTTCGTCTATCCATGATTTCTTTGAGTATGTGATTTTGATTGTGACCACCACTAGTGCATCTTGAAAGAGGAAGGATGTATTGCTTGAGAAGCATCGTCAAAATATTTTGGGTAAGCTGGAGAGCGGTGAAGTTTTTTTAGGAAGAGGGAAACATCAAGAAACTAGCTTGGATAGACCTTGAGATACTAGATGAGGCTCTCATTACGCAACCTTACTCCATACTGAATCAATGTGGGATGCATTGATGAATGTGCTAGGCATTGTGCATAAAGATGGACATAATCCATCTTAGGCAGCAAGTTTGATGCATATAATGGAGAACTTTAACTTCGTGTTCATTTTTAAGATTGCGTTGAAAGTGTTTCACATTACAAATGAGTTATCTCTTGTATTGCAAAGGAATGATCAAAACATTATTCAAGCCATGTCATTGTTTGTTGATGTGAAAGTACGTTTGATCAACTTGAGGATAGGCGGTTGGGAGATATTATTTGCAAAAGTTAAAATATTTTGTGATGCAAATAAGATTTCGGTGCCAAATATGGATGAAGCAATACTAAGATGGGGCTGATCAAGGCGGCATGAGATCACAGTCACTCAAGACCATCATTATCGTGTTGATACTTTCTTTGCTGCTATTGATGCTATTACCACAGAAATGCATCATCGCTTCAATGAGGTATCTTCAGAGTTGCTTGTATGCTTTTCTTGTCTTGATCTAAGGGATTCTTTCTATAAGTTCGATGTGGATAAGATTGCTTGACTTACGGAGATATGTGATAAGGATTTCTCCATTGCTGATTGTACGACTATAAAGGATCAGTTGAAACATTCATTCTTCATGTGCGAAGAATTGATGATTTTATTATTTGTCATGATTTTGGAAGTCTAGCTATGAAGATAGTTGAAGCTTAAAGGTATATTGTATTTCCATTAGTCCACCGTCTCATCGAGTTAGCATTGCTGCTACCGGTGGCAACAATATCAGTTGAAAGAATCTTCTCGGTTATGAATATTATCAAGATTGATTTGCGTAATAAGATATCCGATGATTGGCTTAATGACTTGATGGTGTGTTACATCGAGCGAAAGATATTCAAATGACTTGATCATGATAAAATTAAGAAATAGTTTGAAGACATGAAATCTCGGAGAAATAAATTGCCCCGTTCTCCTAAACGTAATTGGTGTTTAAACAGTATGTCTATTGGCTTCTCTTTTTTCTGTATTTTTTTTATAATTTATGATCAACTAATCGTGACACTGCCACTCCATTTATTTTTAACAGGTTACTTTTTCAATGTGTTATCTTTGTTCAAATTATTATGTTTGATAACTTGGTGGCAAGTTGTTAATTAAGCTTCATTAGTGAGATATTTCTCGATGTCCTACATTTATCTTCACTTATTGATTCCATTTAGCATCGTATGCTCGTATTGGTGCGATTGCAATATAGTTCGCATACCAATTCTTTTGTTTTGAGTAATGCTCTTTGATTTATGCTTGCAATTCCTTCGTACCTAAAATCTAATCCGGTTCCGGCATCGTGTGTTGTGCCTTTTCGATTAACTGAACGTTGAATGGTACTGCGTGCTGTGTACATCGGAGACGGGGCAGGGGAGGCAAATAGTTACTACGTTTTTTTTCAGAGCATGATAAGCTATGCAAGCCATGATCCGAAGACCGCTCGTTTGTTTCTCCCTGAAAACCAGGGTCACCACCCAGAAAATGGCAAGAACGAACTCGTTTTTAGGAGCTAGCAAAACCATGCAAACCGCGAAGCATGCAAAGTTTGCAGCCGACCTCTCCTTAAATCCATCTGTTCCACCGTGCCCAACAACACCGCCTTAATTAACTTCCCTCCCTGTCAAACGCCTCGATCGCACAGATTCTTCGTTGTACATCGAGACTAGCTGATCAACGCAAACCATGGCGGCGTCCATGCGCACATGGCTGCTGCTGGTGGCGCTGGCGTGCGCGCTGCTGCCGCCGCGGTCGGCGGACGCCCAGGCCCAGGCCCATGCCCAGGCCGGCGCCGCGCAGGGGCCGTCGGTGGCGGCCGTGAAGCCCAAGTGCGAGCCCGGCGCCACCAAGCCGTGCCGCGTTGGCGCCGTGCACGATCCGGAGAACCAGGAGGAGGAGGGGATATTCAGCGTGAACGTGAAGGTGCCGGACGGCGCGGCCGACGACGCCGACAGCAACGACTACAGCGACCCCGATCTTCCCCACGACGACTCATCTCTCGTCGTCCTTGGGCACTAGTTGATCGACCGACCAATCGTGCAGGCACGGTGAAGGAGTTGTTGTACTGTTCGATCGGGCGCGCTGCTGGCCGGTGTAGGCTATCTGATCGATCGATCAATTAATGTTAATTGAATTTTGACTTGTGTGTTGTTTAATTCTTGCATTAATCGTTTGTTGTTAACTAGTGTACGTGGCCGGTAAATTGTGAACTTAATTCAGAACATATATAACCATGTGCGTTGTGAACTCGTGATCCTTTCTATGGCTTCCTCGCTTTTTTTTCTATCTTTTTTTTTTGGGCGAGAAGCCTTTTGTTTTCTTATTTCAGTTGTTCTCAACCGTTGGCTATGTGGCATCTCGGTTGTCTGGTCAGATGTAAGATTAGCATGGTGCCTAGGGTATGCATCGCGAACTACTCCCCTCACTCGTAACTCATAAAGGGTGATGTGCTTCCATCGTAGTTATAAAACTCAGACCGAAAGATTTTACGGCGTTGGGCGCACTCATAGGACCGAAAATACAATTAACCCGAAAAACCCAGTCGACCCGGCTGGGTTTTCATTGACCCAACCGGTTTTGCTTGACCCAATCGGGTTTGGCTCATAAGCTCAATTTTCAAGAAACACCTCAAATGAAAAAAAAATTCAAGACTAAACTGAAGGGCATGTTCATACTTTGAGTACTGCTAGGTTTTAGTAGGGATCCTTTTGTGAAATTGATGACTACACATAAATAATTTCCATTTTCTCACTCTCTCACTTCGGTCGGTCGGCAAGCCCCCTCTCCGTTATCTCCTTAGCTTTGCCACCATCAGCAAGATATGATACATTTTCCTACTTGCTTGCTTTGCTTGTCTCTACTATCTGGTCTTTGTTAAGATGTAAGAGTTAGATTTTTAATGTTCTATTTTCTAATCAGAATAGTATATAGTTAGATCTAAGACAAATATAGTAAGATGTAAGTTGACAATTCATGTATTAAGCTAAACATGCAATGCATCTGGGTGTGAGAGGAATTGGAGTATATTTAAACATGTTCATTCAAAGAAGAAAATAGACTAGAACATCAACTGTTTGAATGATCTTGTTATTGTGTGAGTCTACGATGTTGCTCTTTGACATACTTAATTTGTTGTTCATAATTTTTATATTCTTTTATTATTATTATTTTGTGTATCACTGATTTTTTTGCCCTTCTTTTGTGTTGTGTGTGTATATATATATATTAAATTTAAAAATATATGGTCTGACCACGGATCAATAACCCGAGACCTCGACCGGCTCGATGACCAATCCGGGTTTTATAGCATGAGCAGAGTCACAGTTTGCGAAATACCACCGAGCATGTCGATGATGCGTGGGACCAACCCTCACTTGTCATTGTCACGACAAATGGTTATTTTGGCAATTACTGTAGGCAATTTTCGCCCCTAGAATAATGAAGAAACTTCAATTAGGGGGAGTGGTGTGTCGTCCAGGCTCACTTGTCGCCCGGACTGGTGTAGGCCAGCAATGTAGATTTCAACCAGGCACATTAGACTTGGCGAGTACTTGACTACTTAGGCAGGACCGGTGCCGCGCCGGCCGTGCCGGTGGCCTGTGGCGTACGCATGGTTGTGAGTTGCGCGTCTGCTCAGTGACGAATTTAGAATGAAAATGATAGGGTGTTCTTATTCTTCATACATATTGGTTAAACTGTGGGTTGTGGTTTGGAATATCTCTTTATGTTGGATTAAAGTTGTTTCACGCTACATATATATAATTATATCAAAAATAATAATAATAAATTAACTCGGTGTTCTGTCCGCTAGATTACTGTAGATACACCCCTGCGTCTGCCCCGCGTGGTGCGTGCGGGGGCGCCGGCCGCACCGCAGGGCAGCGCGTGAGAGTTGAGACTGGCGGGGAGCGCCTGGCCATGATTAGATTGGACAAGCGCACGCCGCGCCTACGCGGGGGTGGGCAGACGGCATAATTCCGCGTATTCGTAGGCCGCGCGAAAGCTACGGCCGGGTACTGGGGCACTTGGCGCGTATAATAAGCAATCTCCGCACATGCGCATCATGAATGCATGGGATGGGATGGACCACAAGACAACCGGTTGCAACCCCGAGCCTGTAAAAAACAGGAGGGGATGAGAAAAGGCGGTTTGGGCGTTGCGTGGATTCGGTTACAGGATGTTGGCCCAGAGCAAACCATGCATGGATGCCGTCCCCTAATTTGCCCTCCACGTTGTTACTTCTTCGCAGTGACTCTCTCTCTCTCTCTCTCTCTCTCTCTCTCTCTCTCTCTCACACACACACTCACACTCTATTGTCTTCGTATTTTGCCTTTTTATTGTCTTTTGGTAAGCAGCATGCATGCATGGCATGGCTTGGCTTGGCTTTCACTATTGTGTTGTCTGTAAAAGCATGCTGTAAATTTGAGTTTGAACACAGCTCCCCTGCTTGATAGGGTTAAAAAGGTAGAGGGGGTTGGGTTAGCGCGTGGGAATCTGATTAGTAAGGGGCTGGCACGCCACCTGAGCCACTCTTATCATCACGTCAGCCAGTCCACCACTTCGATCCTTTCTCTCTCCTCTCTTTGTAGCTTGTCCCACCTAGCTAGCGTACGTGCTACTTTCCAAGTGGCCATATATACCTCCAACTAGCCAAGAGTACATTGTATTAAACCGAGGGAACGCATGTCGAGCCGGTCATTTTATTTGTTCGAACACTACTACACAAAGGGTCATCACGCATTTGTTCGAATCGTCATCACGCACGGTTTTTCAACCATCTGCATTTTTATGTCTGTGATAACAAAGCGGTTATCACAGACGGTTTTGCAGAACCGCCTGCGATACTGCAGTATCACGACGGTTTTTAATAGAACCGCTCGTGATACGGACGTATCACGAGCGGTTCTTGGTTTAAACCGTCGTGATACGTAAGTATCACGACGGTTTTTAATAGAACCGCTCGCGATACGGAAGTATCACGACGGTTCTTTATTCAAACCGCTCGTGATACTTCAATATCACGACGGGTTTTAATAGAACCGCGCGTGATAATTCAAGATCACGCATTTATTCTATTAAAAACCCGCTCGTGATATTGAAGTATCACGACGGGTTTGAATAAAGAACCGTCTCGTGATATCAAGTATCACAATCGGCATGACCATCGAGAGTAGCAAAACCGAAATGGGAAATCGTAGAAGCTAGCTTTGTTTTAGCAAAACCGAAATTTGACAGATTGCAGAGAAATAATTTGGTGCTTCATTAGACTAAGAGAAAATGATATTTTGATTAAGCTACACTAAATGAGCAATATTTAAAACCTATCTCATCACATAGCATCGCCTAATATTCACTAGCAAGATGATTAAAATCGACTACGCTTTGTGTTTCTAACAAAACCAAATCGACAAATCTCAAAGAAACAGATTTAGAAACTAGGATTTTAGAAGAAAATGCTACTCGGATTAATTCTCGCTAATTGAGAAATTTACCAAGTCTAATTCATCACTAACTATCGCTTATCAAGCAAAATCAAATTCGCTTAGACTGTACTCTGCTTGAGATATGGCAAAATTGAGATTTGGGCGATTGCAAAGTGATAGCTTGTCGATTTTTGCTTTGAACCAAGCAATGATTTTACTTAGATTACTTGTTAATGAGTAAAACTTAAAGCCTAACTTATTATTTAACATCGCTTTAGCAATCATCAAAATTGGAGGCTTACTAGAATAGCGGATGTCGATTTTGAAATCAAAATCTGACAGATTTAAGGATGAAAATTTGATGCTCCATTAGACTATAACAAATTGACATACTAGATGGAGTTACAGCTAGATAAGTACAACTACAAGTTTAACTTATCACTTAACATCTATTAGCACTAATTAGCAATTTCAGTTCAATCGAAGTTGCGCTTTTGCTTTGCAAAACCAAAACAGATGATTAGCACAAGCAAACTTGTCGCTATATTAGACCGAGAGGAAATAATATTTCGGATTAAGCTACAAATAAATGAGTATACTAAGAAGTCTAACTCCTCACCAAACATCGCTTAGCACTAACCACCGATTTCAGTTCAAGCAGTTGCGCTTTCATTCAAAATCGAACAGACAAACACCAAATGCAATTTGTCTTTGAGTTAAATGATCACAAGTACTATACTTTAGTTTAGAGTATTCCTAACATGGTTAGCAAGATAACTCATCATCTACTAGCACCAAGTGATAGGAAATAATGAAGTTGCCGCACACATCGCTAGAAACCGAAAATAGATAGAGTGCAATGCATTTAAAAATAGAGTACTGACTTTAAAGTTTGATGGGTGATTAAACTTTGAACAAGATGATAGGTTTGCTTAAGTTTAGAGTATACATAACTAATACCAGACCCAACTTAATCTTTAATCAAGAATTGACAGAAATAAGGGAGGAAAATCGGTCGTCTTTTGGTCAGCCGACCAACCGACAAGCGACCAAAAGACCAAGTGCAAATTTCAGAGATATAGGAAATACTCTAAGCAATTGATTCTCAATTGAAGCTAAAGCTAATCCCGAGAGTAGAGAATACCTAGACCTACCCTTGCTAACACTAAATGATCCAAGTAGCAAGAAAAGAACAAAAAGAATGTTTGAAGTATTGTCGCTAGAGTTACAAATTGAATTACAACTAGTCAAAGTGAGTTACAATATTGAATCAATTACAACTAGTCAAAGTGAGTTTTAATATTGAATCAATTACAACTAGTCGACGACGTGAAACTCTCCGTCGGGGTTAACGATTTCCGACTTGATGAAGTCAGCAGAGCAACCTCGAACATGTGTGACCTCGTTCTTCCGGAGTGCTTTTAATCAGACGTTGAAGTCCCGTCGCTAGCAAGAGTAAAGTAGTAAGAATATATATTTAAATTTATAATTAGAAAATAACTATAGCGAGATTGACCTACCGGGATCGTGTATCGTGGAATTAATCAATAGCCGCATATGATGGCATACGTAGAATGCGATAGGTGATCTTGTTTTTGCCAAGCAGACCGCAAAAATGGGTATACATATATAGGTATTAGTCATTTCGAGACGCAATATTTACGAGTATGATATAAACCTTAAATCGCATCTTGTGGGTTAGTGTGGCGTCTGCTCCTTTGTATAAACCTCCTCAAGAACATAGCCGATGAACGCCCTACATGATTCCAAAAGTTATCCTCGTCCATTTCAAATGAAGGAAGACTACAATACAATTATGTGCGGAGGAAATGATCGTACCTTTCGAGTATTTCTTTAAGAAGGGTGAAGTCATGGTTTTGTTGAGTAGAGAATCAAGGTACAATACCATGTTCCTCTTTGGCACAATAATCACAAGAATCCATGGAACCTACTCATGTATGTCGCTATAGTCATAAACCTATATATGTTCAAACGAATTTTGTGTAGCAAGTAGTGAAGCACTTACTCGGTTGTACGGCACCATTATGTACTCCTTGCCGTCCGAGCAAGCAATCCCATTTTATGTAATTCGCGACGTAGGATGCGTCTTGGTTTATTGTTTGCTCGAGATCACGTATGGTCGAGGAAACCCACCGGTTCGTTGGTTCGACGGGCACATTTCATCATGTATCCGCACGTAAGGAATGAGTTGTGATATTTATCGCTATCACGTGAGTGTAGAAATTGATTGTACACACTTACGATGTCCAACATCGTAGAAGTGAGGCGCCGAGGCGCTTAGGTTGTATAGGTCGAATAAGTCCTCGAAGCCCACGACGGCGGCCCGCCTCGTGATGAAAATGCTCGCCCCGTGTCCGACGATTCCAAGATGGCTCCTCCTCTCTGGTCTTGCGCATGTACCACTCATGCAAAGATTGACAAGCTAGTCCCGAGCCGTTAGTTCTTTGTCGAGACCAACGGATATCCAAGGGAGTATTGCCCGGCTTGGCGGCGCTTCAATCTTCTTCGATATCGATTTGTTCGTAACGGACGCTGCGGTACGCCTTATCCGGAGATGACTCGTGGACCGATATGGTGACACGCTTGTCTTGTCCCTTCTGCGCTTCTCGACGGAACCGATGAGGCGGGCTTCAAGCGAAGGTCAGCGGACTCATCGAGGGTCCTATTGGAGAGGCAGCGGTCGTGACGATCTCGCGTCATCGCAGGTCGTATGATGTCCTTCTTGGGCCACCGGATAAAAGTGTGCACGCATCCCCTAGTGTTGTGATTTCTTCGTTCGGGGGAATTTCCAGGGGGATGGCCATGAAATTGTCATGTACCATGTCCACCTGCACCCTGGCGTAACCCTGCGCCAGCTGGGCACCGTGCTGCACTGCCTCTTCCTGGTATGGATACACCATACCCCGCCCAGCCTCAATAGCAATCGACCCAACCATCCTCACTTGGAGCTTGCAGGGCGTCGGCTCCTACAAAACGGTACACAATTAGCTAAGGCGTCCTATATGTCTATATTTGGAGCATTCCAGAGATGTACATTACCTCGATGACGTCGATCGGTAATTGCACGTCGTCATGTCCAGAATTATGTGTGGACGCGACGCCATCTCGATGTTGAGGAGGACTTGCTCCCAAATTAACGAGGCGGCTTGCGCCTCATGAGTTCATTTACTTGGTTCTCGTAAACTTGTTATTTGTCCTTGAAATTTTTCAATAATGACATGTTCCAACGAGGCGTCGTCTGGTCCTTGGATCTCTTCCTACTCCTATATGTGGCGGAGTCGTGGGGAATCCATCCTCCAAGGTACGTAAACCCCAACGCCTCGCGTTCGACCGGTGCTCCTTGTTTCCCGGGGCGTAGATAGTACATCCTTCTCCCCGCCCACTTCGAGGAACCTTGGGAAGATGCGAAGTCAATGCTTCTGCAAGAGGACATCATGTTATTATAGACACCATGAAGTTATGGACTTATTAACAACTAAGTGGTTCGACATATTTACCAGCGCTGGGACACCGCCGTCAAATGCGGGTTTGCGAAAGAGATGTCGCCCGAAGACGTGGTCGATGCCCTCGCTCTTAACTGTGCTCGAGCGCGCTCGTCGAGATCCCAAAGAAACGGTCGGGCATCGGTCTCGCCCTCCGCCGCCCACTTCGTGGCTTTACCCGCGCACCAGCCGTGCCGAGTTTGTGGGGTGAGTGTTTTGGGCCCGAGAGCTCAGGCGCCGCACTTTGCTCTGAAATTCGCCGTCGTCTTCATCCGCACGAAGGCATCCCATGTATCCCGCGACAAGAAAGGATACTTCGTGAAGGGCGTCCACCGGTGTTCACAAACCGCGTGACAAGCGTGCTCTTGAAGGTCCTCCACGCGGGCACATCGCGAGCGCGCGCGCGCCATCGCACACGTGTCCGGTCCGCTTCGGGAAAGTGAACGAGGCGTAAAGCTCACCACAACCGGTCTCTCTGACATCCGCCGACACTTCCGTGTTGGGGTGGTTATGGGGACCCGCTCCTTACAAGTACCCCGCAGACGGTCCGAATCTCGCAACGCTTTCTTGGGACTCGGCGGGATCCCGACGCCAGCGACCTCCGTGATCGCCATGCGCCCGAGGGCAATTTGGATATTCCTCGCCTTCTCGCCGTACCACCTTGATCGGAGATCCAGACGATTTGGCGACGCCGATGACGGCGGCGAAGACGATGCCTCTGCCATCTCGCTTACTTGCTATCTATATAAGTTACGTGCGCAATTATTACATAGTATATAATATATGGAAATTGCACAAAAATATAAACAAATATAATCAACGCTTGCCATCTCATAGTAAAATAAAATACAGAGGAGCATGCATGTCCATATATCTTGCTCACCATCGAACAGGTAATCATCCAATGTACCGTAGAGAGGTAGTCTTGTAGAAGACTAGAAGCAAGGATACGTAAGGTAGAGGCAAATGAGATCCGGCTTTCTAACCATAATACTAAGCTTTGATCGCGGACCAACATACATAAATTAAGCAACCGTGAGCGAAGAAAAATGATTAAAAGTCAATACTCAATACATGAGTAACTAAACTTATTTACCACTGTGTCATCTATCCACAATCTTATCGCATGCAATCACTCAAATGCTAAAACCAAGAATTCATTACTGTGTCATCTATCCATTTTCAATGCTACATGGGAATTGATGCAATGGCATTACATGTTTTCTTGACATGTTACTATTCCATGACTTTGTGAATAAATATTCTTGGAATGGATAAACTAGCTTAATCGAACTCAAATAATGAAGCTACTTTTTTTTGAAGTATCGGCCGCTTAAGCAAGCGCCTCTTCGATAGCTTTTTTAGAACAAAGTCCAAGGCCCGCTTTATTCGAGCCTATTAAGAAAGAGTTCCACATCGGATAAGTTTTATAGAGCATAGGCGATATAGCGAGAAGCCAGAAGGAGATATGATTTGATTAAATCAAGGTTATTTTTTAGCGTAAGAAACAGGTTACTTTAACCTAGAGTTCGAGTCTTTGAGACATTGTGGTTCAAGATAATTTTAGGAACCAAATGGTTGCCAATTGTTCGAATTATGGTGACAAAAGAATTTGATGTTCAGAGAAGAGCAAGCTCAATGAATCAATGCAATACCAAATTTGCATTTAATATTGATATTTCTTTTACTAAGACGCTGCAAGAAATATATATATGTACGTAAAGAACATTATGACTTAGCAACCTAGTTGGTGGCCTTCAATGTCAAATATTATCCTAACACCTAACTATAAATATTAAGTCAAGACAATTTTATCTATTTTCACAACCATGATGCTCATAAAAGGAGAACCAATATAATTGATGAAATCCTAACAATATTATCGGTGATCGAGTGTGTCTAACATGCATCAACTTACTTTCGTGAAGCATAAAGAATGTAAGTGACATAGCATTTTAAAGATCAAGTTCCTGATAGTCCTCGTGGTTGATTCCAGGATTCGATATCTTCAAGGACTATCGCAACAAATTTCGTGAAGAAAAACTTTAACCTAATATGCAACTAGGAGTACCACGGGTAGGGGATCGGGCCAGAGCAGCCGAGGGCGAGCCGGTGGAGTAGAGGCGACGCGGCGGTGCCGGGCCGAGCGGAGCGAGGTCGGCGCAGCAGAGGCGCCGAGCCGGGCAGGAGCGAGCGACCACCGAGGCGGCCGAGGCAATGGAGGCAACGCAGCGGCGCCGGGCTTGGCCGCCGCGCGAAGGAGGAGGCGGAGATCTCGAGGGAGAGGCGCGCAGAATCGAGGCGGGCCGAGGCGGGCCGAGGCGCAGAATCGAGGCGGGCCGAGGCGCGTGAGAGGTGAAGAATAAGCAAAACCTAGCGGTCCGGCCATAAAGATAACATCACGCATTTTCTATATTAGAACCGTCAGGATATTATATCACGACGGTTCTAATATAGAACCGTCGTGATGCTCACCATCACGCACGGTTCTATATTAGAACCGCTCGTGATGTGTGAATATCACGCATTTCTAATATAGAACCGCTCGTGATGGTGCGCATCACGCATTTGTTCTATATTAGAACCCTCGTGATGTGTCCATATCACGCAGCGGTTCTAATATAAAACCGCTCGTGATGTGTGCTATGATCTTTTGGATAAGCAAAGTGACAAGTTTGAGTGCCATTGAAAATCGTGAACCTATTACCAAAAAATTCTATATATGTTTTAGAAAGACATATAATTGAGCTAATCTTTTAAAAAAAGCATGTACGAAAAAGCAAACTAACCATAAGCACTGCTCAGAAGGTATACTCAAGTAAAAGTGTCATCTTCCAAAAGCGAGAGACAACACATCATATATAGATTGAACAAAAATCTTAAGATCATCTTTCACGCCATTTTAATTAGGTTGTTTTGCATCTTGCTAACTAATATTTGTAGAGGTGTAAATGTGTGATGGTTTGAAGCAAAATCCTTCTATATTAGAACTGCTCAGTGATGTGTGCATATCACGCACGGTTCTATATTAGAACCGTCTGTGATATCCCACTACAAAGATGTATGATCATTGGATAAGCAAGATGATGACAAGTTTGAGTTCAAAAGTTCATATCTAATTCAACTCAACATTACCATGAATATCCACATTGATATCAATATTAAAGATCACAAGTCCATAACACATTAACACATGACAATGGAATAAATAAATTAATTACAATGGAGTAATTAAATTCTTAATTAAAATACTGACCCTTCATGATGATCGACGCGCATATAGCTAGCTTCCTCACCGGGTTCTTCCTCGAGCTCGATGCCGTCTCCAAAGGTGGCAACTCGTCAAATTGATTGTATTCTTCCTCGCCCACTACATTCTCAACTCCGACAATCCTCCTTTTCCATGAAGAACTACGTGGCGCTTCTTATTTGCCGGTCGGTTACATAGAAGACTTGAACAACTTGGTTAGCCAAGACGAATGGTTCGTCTTTGTATCCGACACGCTCGAGGTCCACGGTAGTGACGCCGCATTTGTCGACCTTCACCGTGGAGATGGACCCAACGGCACCGAAATAGGGGATCTTGAAAAGCACGTAGTCGATCTCCCATATCTCCTCTATTTGCCCATAGTACGAGCTCCTCACCCATCGATCGAATGCATCTATGCGACACCATTGCTACGCATCAGGCTCTTCCTATCCCGAAATGCCGTATAAAATGTGTACCCATTTATGTCGATCCTTGCTATGTGACAATTGTAAATCAGTGGCCCTCTTGCCAACCATAGCAACAGATCATCACTTGATGACCTCACGAGTGATTCGCGCTTTAACCATTCGTTGAACCGACGGTTGTGCTCTCTGGTGATCCAAACCTTCGACCGGTCTGGATTCTGTTGGCGTACCATGTCTTTGTGCTCGTCGATGTACGGGGACACTTGGGTCATGTGTTGCAAGACCGTGAAATGGGCTCGAGCGTGCGATCGGATCGGGAGTGATTGGTTTCTTCCGATGGTCCCGATACCATCCAGCCTCCCTCATGACGAGATAGAGGCACACCAATCGGATCCACCGAGACATGTAGTCGACGCAGAACTCAATGACCTCTTCCGTTGCATAACCTTCGATGATGTCGCCCTCGGTCGAGATCGATTCCGACGTAGGACTTGAGAATTCCATGTACCTCTCGAACGGGTACATATGACGTAGAAACACAGGGCCGCATATCTTTATCTCTTTCACAAGGTGAACAATGAGATGGACCATGATATCGAAAAATGACGGAGGGAAATACATCTCAAGATGACACAGAGTCGTCACTACCTCGGCCTGCAGAGCATCTAGTCCTTGGGGATCGATGACCTTCGAGCAATTGAGTTGAAGAAATAACACGACCTCAAGATTGCCACTCGGACCTTGTTCGGCAAGATACTCCTAATTGCAACAGAAGCATTTGTGTCATCAAGACACGACAATCATGCGACTTCATACCAATTAATTTCAAATCTTGCATAGAAACAAGTTTCTTAATGTTAGCGGAGTAACCAGACGGACTTTCACACCGCAAGCTCGCACGCTTCATTTCTCTCGGCCTTGGACAGAGTGTAGCAAGTCGGGGAAGGTACGTTCGTCTCAGATCGGTCTCTTTCGGTGCTAACTCGGTCCTTATGTTCATATCGACCAAGTCACGCCGCATGCGTTAACACCATCCTTTGTTTTGCCACTAATGTTCAAAGAAGAGACCAATCAAGCTATCACATACATTCTTCTCTCGTGCATAACGTCGATGCGATGGCGAACTTCTAAGTACTCCCAATAAGGCAAGTCCCAAAAATTGACCGCTTCTTCCGATGTTCTTCTCACGGGTTCTTAATTTACGTCCCTTCCCAAGCACAACATCGATATCCTTAACCATATCATAGACCTCTTTCCCACTAAAAGCCCTTGAAGTCGAACCGTCTTCCTTATTTCCGTCGAATTGTTTCTTCATCTTGCGGTATGGGTGACTCCTCGGAAGGAACCTACGGTGACGCATATACACGCTTTCTGCGAGTTGTTCAACCATACACTCTCCGTAGCATCTAAGCAAAGGCGACGAGCTTTGGCTCCTTTTGTATCAAGTCTTGACAGTTACCAAGGGCGGGAAAATCATTGATGGTGCGAACAACATGGCGCGTAAAGTGAAGTTCTCTCGCTTGTACGCATCCCATACCTGCACTTCTTCGCTCCACAAAGGTCACAAGATCTTCCAAAGAATGGTGCTAGGTACACATCAATATCATTCCTGTGTTGCTTCGCCCTTGGATAAGTAGTGACATCAAAATGTACTTCCGCTTCATACAGAGCCAAGGAGGAAGGTTGTACATACATAGATTCACGGGCAGTGCTATGTCACGCTCATGTTACCGAAAGGATTCATTCCATCCGTACTCAACCCTAACCTTATGTTTCTCGGTTCCGCACCGAACTCTTCAAGCTCCGATCAAGTTTCTCCACCGCGTAATCGGCAGGTGTCTTAGCTTTCCATCTCTCTTACGCTCCTCCGAGTGCCAACGCAGCAATCTTGCCTCCTTTGGGTTCGCAAATAAACGCTTCAAACGTGGGATTACAGCGATACCACAACATCTTAGCAGGAGGTCCTTGCTTCACCTTAGCGATATTTTGACGCTTGTATCGGGATGCTTTGCACACGGACAATAATGCATGTCTGCATACTCTTTACTAGTAGAGGATACAATCGTTCGGACATGCATGTATTCTTTCTACTTCCATTCCCAATGGGCAAATAACCTTCTTTGCTTGATAGGTGGTCTTTGGGCAACACGTTTCTCCTAAGGATGTCCGCTAGAGACCTAACAACGCCGTGAAACTCTTATCGGACCAACTATTGCTTGCCTTCAATTTCAGCAGCTTCAAGCACGGTTGACAACCTTGTGTATTCCGACTTGCGCCGGGGAACAAAGGTCTCACCGAGTCCTCCCTTAAGCCCTCGAATTTACAAAACTCTCTCTCACAGTAGTTCTCTTACGCATCGCGTAGCATCCGATCCAGATTGTCATCGTGCCCCTATCCTCATCAAAAGCACACCACATCCGCAAATCGTTGACTTCCTACGATGTCGCCATTATTAACTTCGTATAATCGCTCTTCACCGTGGATCGGTCCAACATGTATACCCTTTTTGAAACCCTTCAATCAAGTGCGCTCGACCGCGCGCGCGTTGTTAAACATCTTCGATTATCGCAATCAATGCACCTGACAAGACATAAAATTTATCCCTTCTTCAACATATCCCGCCACGTGGCTCTTCTAAAAGCAACCACGCCATTAATGTAATCTTGACTCACACGGTTCACACCGTACATCCAGTTTCGATCTATCTACACTACGCATGTAACAAATTAGTGTCAAATTGATTAGCGATTAATTTATAGCAAATGAAAATGTGCAATATAAACTCATTCTCCAACATTTGCATCTAAGGTTATTGAAAGAAAAGTCTTCACTAGTTAAGTACCACACGAGGTGGCGTAGCGTAGCCATGCCTACGGCCACAACCATGATCCCTACCTCTCGACACCGATATCTATCTCAATTGAACAATCATGCAACCCAAATATAGGCATCATCTCATACAACACTTATTAACCTCGAAATACCGAACCGCAAATGCAATATTGCTTGACCCAAACCCCACCGCATTGTGAACCGGTGTGTAAATTTTATTTTTTTAAGCCAATTAATTATCCTAACTCAAATTTTAGTGATTATTAGACCTAATTCAATTTTATTAAGTTACCACTCATAAGTCAAATTTTAGTTCATTAGTTATAAAGGAAACCATTATTCAAAACTAAGATTTGCAGGGCTAATATTATTTACTCCAACATTGACGGTGCAAGATCGATCATGTGCTCATACCAAGATAGAGGAGGAGCCGCAGTTGGAGGAGCTAGGGCGGGAAGTGGCGCTGGAGCGGTAGACACAACAAGCAGTGAGGAGCTAGGCGTGGAAGTGGCGAGGTTGGAGGAGCTAGGGCAGGAAGTGGCGCTGGAGCGGTGACACACAAGCAGCGATGAGGAGCTAGGGCAGAAGTGGCGCTTGAGCGGAAGACACAGCCGCAATGCGGTGAGGGATGTCTCGCCAATTTATATTAAGCGCAGAAATCACGAGGCGGTTCTATTTCGTAACCGCTCGTGATGGTCAATATCACGCATTTTCTTAAACCGTCAGGATGTTACATACGACGGTTCTATATCGTAACCGTCAGGATATCGCTGCACGGTTCTTAAATAGAACCGTCGTGATAAAATCGCTGCACGGTTTAAGAACCGCTCGCGATATTGATTATCGCGCATTTGTTCAAATAGAACCGCTCGTGATAGGCCCGCCGCGCCAAAACAAGGCCCAGACAGACCCAACACAGACGGTTCCTTAGGAACCGTCTGTGATGGACCGTCTGCTATAGACTCTTTTGTAGTAGTGGAATATCGGTTTTGCTATTTGTAAGTTTTGCTTGATTTTTTGTTAACTCTAAATCATTTCTCCTGCCATTTGAATTAGCTTAGAGGCGTGTGCGTCTGATTCTAATTTTGATGCTGTGATTTTAAAAAAATGTGATTAACCACCATCATATATACCCTTCAATTGTCTAGTTGCTGCAAGAAAATTTTAATAGAGAGAGGAGTATGATCCAGCACAGAAAGACCTTCAAGATAGAGAAAGCAAAACGAAAAGAAGCACTAATGGTGATAAGAAAAAGGAAGTGATGAGCTAGAGCAACCCTATGCGAGTCGTGTTCCCTGCCGCGGTGTCACAGCAGAGCCACTTTGACGCCGCTGTCCCCGCTTTGTAGCAGGTTACTGCTTGCAACTAAGAAACTGGGATTTAATTAGATCGCAGCAGACGGATTTACGTGCAAGGTGCTCCCGATTAAGAAACTGGCATGGCCACCCTTTCGTACGAAACTCCGAGGCTCCTTTAATTTCTAGGCACACACATTCTGCGCTCCTGCTCCCGATGCTAGCTAGCTCGTCTCTTCCTCCTCCTCTCTCTAGAAAATACATGTTATTCTCTTTCTCTAATTGCTAACTGAACCGCATCAATTAATGGACGTTCGCCCGCAGAACGCTCAACCTACCCCACTACTGTATTCCGCCCATGCATGCATAAAACGAGAGAGAGAGAGAGAGAGAGAGAGAGATCTGTATATATCTTTTGGTCTGCTCTTCTTCATCATTCTGCTCACTAGCCTCTCTCATGGAGATGAAGCTTAAAACTCCAACTCATGCGGCCGGCATGCCTCTCCTCCTATTTTATGCCCCCTCCCCACAACCTCTTCTTGCCCTACAATTCACTGCTGTGTTCTTGGCCTTCTCTGTCTCAATCATGCATGGCTAAATGCAGATTAAGATGTGACTGGCTGGGAGTAGCTTATGTCAGATAGATGTAGTGCATGCACCAATATCTTGTGAGATCTACCTGTATGTTATTCGGAAGGAGGTGCGCTACATGACGCTTCCAATTAACCCTAGCAACACACCACAGACCGCCAAAAGTTGCTTTTGGTTCCCCACTAGCCATCGTTTCTATACATTATCCTGATATCGATCATTCACAGCTGAGACGATGGAGGTCTAAGCGATTGGTCTGGTATGTGTATCCTTGCATAGATCATTATATTACATGTCTTAATTTTCACCTATCCCTTGACTTGAATATATACTTCTGGTGTTTGATGGGGCTTTCATCTTAGGGTGCAGGCGGATGAGGGAGCGAACGCAGTCTGCTCGCGTGAGAATATGAGATCGCCTCAAGAGCTTCATATATATATATGCATGCATCATGCATGGAGCATGGTCTACATGAGTTGCGTGGTTGATCAATGGAAAGAGCGATATTGGTGAGGTTCAATCCGATCATAGGTTTTACAATGGTGGTAAGATCGGTATCTGATTGAGCCGCGCCAATATCTCTTCCTCCTATATCTTGCTTCCGTCCGATTTAAAGTGACATCCAAGGCAGGTGAGCATCCTCTATTCGATCGATATTGGCATTCAGTTTTTCATCAAAGTTACATGCACCATTAACTGAAAAGGATTAACCCCCAAGTTTGATTGGTATACAGATATACATATGCATATCGATCAGTATATTTCAGGCAAGCAATTAGTAAGTTGTTGTTTATGTTAGATAATCAATTATATTATTCTTGGTAATTTTCCGGTACCTAATTCCCCTCTGTGTGTCCTAAGTTTTATGTCGTATATGTGGTTGGATATATTATAATGGCAGTGATTTAGTGAACTATTTTTTGAAACAAGCAGTAACTGATTTACTTTAAGAATAAATCGACACTGAACAGATCATACGTGCATACATGCATGTAAGACATGATCATCCCCTCTAGCATTTCAGCCATGATTCTTGGTCACCATATCATGCATCAAGAATGAAGAGCATGCGCTTTTAAGATCATCTTGTATAAGTGCATTACTTGTTTCATTGTTTGGTTATTCATCAGCTCTTCAGATAAATCTACAGCAAAGGATAAATTAATCATTGTCAAAGGGTTCGAGTTGGAATTAACTTTGTAGGTTCAGTCTTTTGCTTACTTGGAATTTTTTTTGTATGTATGTCGGGACATAAATATGTAAATCTAGACTCTCTGTGTATACTGCACTAGTCTAGGATCACGCTAGTGTACACAGTGGCAACATCGATGAAATATCATTCCATATGCAAAGATGACTAATAAATAGACAAATAATAGTAGTTATCAGAGTAACGACCTTAAGGTCAAAGTTTACACTTAATGACTCAGAAGACGAGTAACTCAAATAAGCTGCAGCGGAAGATAACGAAATAACTTTAGTGAAGCTCATCCATATACCCACAGGTAATTGGTTGGGGTAATGCGACCTAGTTCTCCATGATCCTTAAAGTGGACCTTGTTGCTGACGATGGACTGTTGTAGTCTTCTCAACTGAACAATTAATATTGTTTATAGCAAGAATAATTACATAAAGTACTCAACAGGCAGCACCATATAATACAAGTATAAATGATGGTTTATTCCAAAGGATATGGCATATATGGTTCTTTTGTATGGAAGCAACAGTTGCAGTTGAATATGAATAATAGATTGAAAGTATAATTTAAAATAAATAAACAATAATAGTTTTTAACAATTGTTTTCACAAAGACACTAAGCCTAATCAATTTCTTTCACAGAGCAGCACAAGTTATCTCCCACGGCTTTCCCTTTCCAATTATTTTACGAAAATCTACCCCTCGTGTGAAATCTCCGAGCATGTCCATGACCCCGGACACAACTATTCGAATAGATTATTAACACTATACATAGTCAGTACACTTTACCCACCAGATGCAATCAATTTATATTTGGAACTCAAATAATATAATTGACTTGTTGCATGGCTAGCCAGATTATTCATAACTAACCAACCCACGTTGGTGCTATGATAATTTTAACTATTAATTAACCAAATTAGGGTGATAAAATATCATGATAATACAAATAGGCAAGGTGGATACAAATAAATTAGTATATAACTAATCCCAAAATACTTAAATTAATACTTAAAGTAAAATAAAATAATTGAATCAAAGTGGTTTTGGAAAACTAGATTCAATATGGTCAAAGGTACAACTTACCTTGATATAGCAATGATGTTCCTATCTTATCTTCAATCTTCTACTTTCTTAACCATCAGCTCCTTCGAACGATTCTGGGACTTCAACGTTGAACGAGAAAGAAAGCATAAAAACAAACAAAATTCAAAAAGATAATTCAAATAAACTCTAAATTGAAATTGAGTGGTACTAGAAGGTAGATATTGAATTTATATAAATTTAGAAACTTGAATGGCTCAATGGGAGTTCGCATGAGGAAGAACGAGCTCTCGAAAGTTTGATTGGGAAGGAAAATGCTGAAAAGTAAAAGGGAGAGAGAAACTGATAGGTGAGTCCACAGAATATTCTATTTCAAAAATATTGGGAAAAGGCTGAGTGTATGACATGTGAGACCTACTGATATTTATGAATTTCTATAATCACAATAATTCCGAAAATAGGATTAGGGGTTGACATGTGAGGTCATTGGTTTATCGACCATGTCGACAGAGAGATGTTAATCCACAGTGGACCAAGCTCGTGAAGGAGGGTTGACCAAGAGTTGAAAAAAAAGGCCCATCATGCAAGTGAGATATGGATCTAGGGCTTTGGATTGAGTAGATGACAAGTGGGGCCAAGTTGTCATAAGTAGAGAGAGGTGGAGAAGGGCCTGGTCTGCCAGGTGGGCGATGACTAAGCTGACAAGTAATGGAGAGGAGATGGGGTAGCGGCTAGGTGGCAACAACCTTGTGTGGCATGTACATGGAAACGACATAGCGATGGCATGGCAACCACGGAGGATGAAGCGGTGAGGTGGCACTAGAGGCGTGGCATTAAGGTGACAATGAAGTGGTAGGGAGCAATTGGGACCTGCACGTCAGAGACAGAGAGAAAAGCAGAGAAGTAGCAGAGAATAGAGGAACCTGCGGCCGGTTCCTGGCGCACAACAACGGCGACGGTCGGAAACAAGGCGGCTCCAGCCAACGGGAAAAGGAACACTGATGACGACGTGAAAATGATGACGTAGCGGTAGCAGTGTCAATCGCCCGCGACGTGAGAAAATGCGGCAGTGGCGGCGGCTTGCATGGTGGCGCGGTACTTCCGGCGATGTTACGGGAAAAGGAAGGGGAGCATGGCGTAGAACGCGACAACGCGAACCTAACAGTAGTGAAGATGAAGACGGGAGCTCAACGATGGCGGCACAATTGTCCGGTGAAGGAATGCGGCCATAAAGGAGAGAGAGAAAGGGAAGAACCCGACACACGGTGGATGAAACTTGGATTTTAGGGATGTAAAAGATAGATCGGGACAAGGGACACATGATGACGTGAATGGATTTTGAAGGAACTCACCGGAGAAGTGGGGAACGCGAAGAAACAGTTTCAATGTCGTGGCTCGACAAGGTCAACGGTGACTCAGTGATCTTCGGTGATGGCGATGGAAGCTCGACGTAGAACGCGTCGAGGTGAACTCGATGGTGCGGACGGCTCGGCCGGAGGACGTCAGATGACGGCGGAACACGGTGGAGGAGACCTTCGGTGGCGCAAGGCTTCTCTGCAGGTTTCAGCAAAACGAAACCAAAATCGACGAAACCGATTCGGGGTTTGGAAGAGGAGATTGGGGCGATCGATATGACGCGGTTACTCTGCTTTTATATGCACCGGAGAGGGAGAGATAGAATTGGGGACGGTTGCGGTTTCGTAGGGAGCTGGACACAGTGGGTGGAAGATGAACCATCAACGGGCTAGAGGAAGAAAAGAAAAAGAAAGGGAATTTTGGAATAAAAGAAAAGGCTGAGAATTCAAAGAGGCAAAATAAATAGCAAACAAACTCGAAAAAATCTAAGAAAAAGAACAGGAAAATTCCTTGGAATACAAGGAAGCCAAATAACACTGGTTTTTGATTTAATTGGAGTTGATATTAATCAGATTAAATTTTTTTAATTTCAAAAAGTCTCAATTAAGCTTTATTAATTCAAATAAAATTAGTAACAAATTTCAGGGACCTAAACTACTCAAAATATTTTTGAAAGACCCAATTTTGTGACATCACAATGTAGGATTTCAACATGGTTATTTGAATCGAAGTGATCCTTAATATATATACTCAATCCATATTTCTAGGACAATTCCTTCTTCAATTCACAAATGATTATTTATTTTGTGTCATCTCAAATTCGTGCATGTTCTTGCAGGGTTAGTGTAAGATCAGTATGTTAATATTTGAACCGTTTTTGTCACCGGCGAATCTTCAAATCTGTGCAGAGAACAAGCTGAAGAACATTTTTCCCCTCTGTGAGGAAGATCAGGTTGTAGGACTAGAAAATCAGAAAACTATCAGCGTTAGGGGTAGTTTTGGGCCCAGTTTTGGTGGCCTACGAGCCATGAGGGCTGACATGGGCTGGGCTTAGTTTTATTCCAGTGAAGTTCAGTTGGGCTTACTGGGCGTTGGATTATTATTAGGACCAATTGGGCCGTGGAACGCTCACAGCCGAAGTGATTTATCTTAACAGCTAAAAAAAAACTTCACACGGGACACGGCTATGGCTTCCTCTCGGCTCTGCAGGCACGCCGCACGGAGCTTCGATAGCGACACATGATGGGCATGGTGCGCAGGTAACTCAAGTAAGTGCACAACTCCATGAGCCGGCCGGCAACCTAACACCGCCCGCACTACCGAGATTTACTGCGTGACTGCAGTTTAGCTGCAGCACAATTGGTAAGGCACGTCCACTTGTACATCTTGGTGAAAAAATATTTTTTTTAAAAAAAAACAAAATCATAAACTCAAATTTCAATCCCTTTCGAATCATGGGTGTAAATACCATGGTGCATAAGTCTCGATTATTCCACGATGGCGAGGTTTGATCCCGTGACTTCTCAGTCCGTAATTTATGCATCGCGACGCTCTTAATTGGAAACCAATGTTTATATTTTTTCCACCTATTTTAGCCAACTCTTCTTTTAAAGAAAAGCTATATATATATATATATATATATATATATATATATATATAGGAAAATGGTTTGGTACTCCTGGGAGTATGTACTCCCGCCTCTCATATACCACTTAAATCGTATGATAATACCTCTTTATCTATTTGAGTATACTCCAATGATGATTATAAGATACTCCAAAGTGAGTTCTATGAAAAAATTCATGAAAGTCCACTTTTTATAGAAAATTCGTGTGTATACTTTTGTTTATATATGAAAAAGGTATATGACAAAAATAAAGGACTCCAATGAAAAATTTTCAATCAAATTGCACTGGAGTATCTTATAATTGGTATTTAAGTATACTGAAAATGATAAAGAAGTATAATATATTTATTTAAGTGGTATATTCAAGCAGAGTATGTATCTCTGAGAGTAAAAATCAAGGTATATATATATATATATATATATATATATATATATATATATATATATATATATATATATATATATATATATATATATAATACTAATGGGTAATCCAGTGTTAAGGTGCTAATAACAATCTTGACCGTTGAATTTGAATTGAACAATCAGGATTAATACAGGCTACCACCTCTAAACCATTTAATTATTTTGCATACTCTCACCTTCAATACACCTTCATTAATACGTCTTTATTAAACACTATGCATACTCCTCCCCCTATGAAAAAACGAGTTTGCCCATTTTCTTCTTCTGGAGGAGGGAGACAGTAGGAACCTCGCTCGCCACCCATGTGTTTTCCAAGTGCATTGTTTTGAACACAAGTTTCTCCAAGTGCAAGTGGCAAGTTTTGTTCACAGCCTCTTATGTTACATCATAGTAGGGAGTGCTGATCGATCGTGCATTTAACCAGAAAACCGGTTAGCTTGACCCAAAATTTAATGGACATTGTGATGGTTCATGCATCTATAACAAGCCACTCGATCGACCCACTCGATCAGCATTTGCCAAGCACGAGCAGACCTTGAGGACCACATGCGTATGCTCCTAATCCTATTCACTTTGTATGTCCGAACTTCTCTGAATTAATTAAGCTCTGATGCAGTCATGCAGAAGTGTTGAAAGGTATAGTAGTGTTGAGTAACCGTCGCTGATGAGTTCAAACTGATCGATTATTTCGTAAATAATATTCAAAAACAAACGTTCCATCGTCGACGTTTTATTTGACTCGTGCTGGACTGTCTTAAACAAGCTAGCTAATGACCGATCGGGTCGATGACTTGGAATGACATGCTGACTAATGGCGCAGTGACCAGGAGAGACCAGGAACCGGGTCAGAGATGGCTCCGTCGGTCGCACCATACGCGTCAGCATCGGACCCGATCGACAGGAGTGTAGCTTGTCCCTGGGTTCCCATTTTGCCGCTGACTTCGTCTGTACTTTTTCCCGCTTTCGCCACCTACAGATTCTCTGCATCAATCCAACCTTTACACGTAACAATCTTTCTTGTAGCCATCTTCAGATGAATCCAAGGAATGTTTGGACAGCCGTCCCCATTTATATAACAGTATTTCTTTTATTAATGTATACCTTCGATTCTTTTTTACCTGTTTGTTTTGGAGGTTAAAGATCCACTACTACATAAAAGTACATTACAGACGGTTTAGAATTGTCATCATAGACGATTTTTGAACTGTCTGAATTTTTATGTCTGTGATAACAGTTGGTTATCACAGACGGTTTTTAGTTGAAACCGTTTGTAAAGGACCACTATCACAGACGGTTTTAACCAAGAACCATCTGTCAAGGGTCATTATCGCAGACGGTCTGTAAATAAAATCGTATGTGATATAGCTTTGTGGAAACCGTATATGATACGTAGTATATCACAGACGGTTTTTAGTTGAAACCGTCTGTGATAGTGACCCTTCACATACGGTTTTTGTAGAAATCGTCTGTGATAGTACCGTTCCTAGACGGTTCCAACCAAAAAAAGTCTGTGATAGTTCTTTATACCTTTTTTTATTTTCGACTAGCCTCAGAAATTGTTAGCCATGCCCTCTAAAAACTAGCAAGCAAAAAACAGATACATCACAGATGAATCAATTGTTGACAACTCAAATTGATCATTTAAAACTCAAAATCAATTACAAAATATTATGTTCAAGTATTGTCGCTAGATTTACAATGAATTACAACTACTCAAAGTGATTAATTACAATTGAATCAATAGTTTCAAGGTCATTCAGCGGTGTCGATGGAGTGAAACTCTCTGTCGGTGTTAACGATCTCCGTCTTGATGAAGGCGTAGAGCGCCCCTCGAACCTCCGAGACCTCTTTCAAAACGAGTGCATCTAAATCTATATTCAAGCCCTGTCGCTAGCAGGAGTAAAGTAGTAAGCATATATATATTTAAAATTTATAATTAGGAAATAATTATTGCGAGATTAACAAACTTCGGGATCTTTCATCTTAGCACTCATCTTTTGCCGCATATGATGGCAAACGTAGAATGCACATAGGTGATCTTGTTTTTGTTGGTGGCATTGAAAAATAGAATTACATATATAGGTACAGTCAGTTCGAGACGCATTATTACGAAGTATGATATAGGATTATTGTGTTGTAGCGCTGTCGACGATCAAATCACCGAACTTACAAATATATAAAAGATAGAGGAAAAATGGCACGTATCTCCTGGCAAGGAATGAGGCTACTCTTTATTGCTATGAACTGGCTATTACAAGGAGTGTTTGTAATCTAGACCAAAGGCTAATCCTTCGAACACTGGAGCACAATGCCTGCTATGACTTTGCAATCTAATCGACTGGTTGTCTTCTGAGAGTGATTCCCCAATCGATCCTATCTTGGTCCTCTCTCTCCACCTTCCGCGGTCCTCCTTATGTAGTTGATGAAGCGTTGTCAGTTATCCCTTGGAGAGACGTCTGTTGAGAAGTGACGCGTCTGATCGGAGAGAGGCGTCAGTTGACAATGTATCAACTGTTGTGCGGTTATATTTCAGTGAGCCATTTAGCCATATTCTAGTGTTTTAGAGTTATGTAGCGTCACGTGGTATGGAATATACATCACATGTTCCATTCGTCACACGGTAGAGGATATACCTGGACTTAGATTCAAATACCAGTTCAAAGCCTTGTGAGTATTTGACTGGTCGGAGACTAGGTTAGGGACCTTTTCCGACGAGGTTATGTATTATGTAACCTCTGGAATTCTTACGACCAGTGAGGTCATTAGCCTTAGGGGTTACGACCATGAAGACGTATGGTCTCTATCTATTAAATAATAAATAGATGTTTTAATCCTCGTCAAGCGTGTACCGAAATCGCATCATGTGTTGCAGTGTGGCGCTCGATCCGTTGTATGGCACTCCCTCGGCAACATAGGTGATGAACGACCTGCATGATTCCAAAAAGTTATCCTCGAGCATTTGAAAAGAAGGAAGGCTACAATAGAGTTATGTATAGTGGAAATGAGCACACATGTTAAGTATTCCTTTCACAAGGGTGAAGTCATGGTTTTTATTGAGTAGGGAATCAAGGTATATTACCTTGTTCCTCTTTAGTATAATGACTAAAAGGATCCAGTGTAATCTACTCATGTATGTCGCTATAGTCATAAATCTAAGTTTGTGTTGTGTATAAAGTATAAATGAAATTTGTATAGCAAGTAGTGAAGTACTTACTTCTGGTTGTATGGCACCATTATGTAGTCTTTGTCGTCCTGAACAAGCAATCTCATCGTTATGTATTTCACAACGTAGGATGTGTCTTGGTTGATGGTTTGCTCACAGAGCACGTGTGGGTCGAGGAAATCCACCGTTTTTTCCATCGACGAACATTTTTCATCATGTATCTATACATAAGCAATGAGTTGTGATATTTATCGGTATTACATGAGTGTAGAACTTAATTGTACACACTTACAGTGTCCAACATCGTAGAAGTGAGGCGTCCAGGGTAGTGAGGTTGAATATGTCGAATAAGTCATCGAACCTCACGACGAAGTGGCTTGGCTCGTGGAAGAAATGCTCCTTTGTGTATCTGGCGGTGATTCCAGTATCGCACCCCTTCTCTTGGGTCTTCCACTTGTACCAGACATGCAAAGATTGACAAGCTAGGCTAGTACTGTGTCGGGGGCCAACAGACTTCCGATAGAGTATTTCCCAGGCTTGGGAGGTGCCTCAAGTTTTTTTTACCAAAGGTATAATTGTTTCATAACCTTAAATATATTTGTCTAACCAATGCTTGGGAGAAGAAAGTGAGGTTGTAAAGATCATCGAATTAAGATTATTCGATAAGGCGATTCATGTAAGAAAGAACTAGAGAAATGAACCCAATCTTCACTTTTTCACAGTTTTCTCCATGCATCTCATTTTGTACACTCTGAAAGGCCACCTTCGATGATAACACCATACGGTTGGTTCAAAAGGAAAAAGAAAAAGAAAAATGGGTAGTACTAATCCTCGTAACACAGCGGGCATAGCCTGTTCACTCAATCAGGTAGCACATCCTACCTCAAACTCAAAAAAAATGATAACCTCAAGTCCAAAAACCTCGCATTATTGTTCATGAATTCCTTCACACACACATATCCTGTTCAACAGCCTAAATGTAATGACATCCATTTGAGGAAGATATCTAAAACAATGAATAAGAGGAAGATAGCTGCTGCAGCCAACAAAGACAGGAAAAATTATTATTTATGTAAAGAACAACCCACATATGTATAGAAAATCTAAAAGAAATCATCATTTTATTCGAAATGTAGCATAGAGATATTAGAACTGGTAATGTAGAGAAAACCAAGAAAATAACTACCTTGATATCCCAAAAAATATATCTGACTTCTTGTCTAGTTGGGTAGCAGATAAGAGACGCATGAACCTATCCATAAAACATGAAATTAGTTTCATAACCAAAGAATATAACATTTCTTTTCAAAGAATCATCGTGAAGACTATACTACATGAATCTTGTGTTATGGGAACCAATTTGTAAAATTGCAAGAATATGTGATGGGAAGTATGCGTTCAGAACCCAAGAACCATGCATACAACAATAGGGTACCAACTCCTCAACATCAGAATAGACATCTATCAATATTTGAACAGATCGAGCATGGGACTTACCTTGGGAGGTGGCTTCGGATGGCGGAGACGTACCTTGGGAGGTGGCTTTGGGGAAGGAAGGGGGGAGGCCGAGCGGTGTCAAGGTCGGGGAGAAGGGGCGTCGGTAGGGAGAGGGTCGGGAGCGTGCGGAGGCGTCGGAGGCGAACGAGCGGGCTAAGGCGCTGGAGAGGTGAAGGGGCGAGAGTAAGGTAGAGTGACGAGTAAGGGTGCACAAACCATATCGATTCCCTCTTAAATAAAGGGATATCACAGACGGTTCTATTATGGAACCATCTGTGATAAGTCGCGTCGAGGAGCAGGTCGGAGGCGAACGAGCGGGCTAAGGCGCTGGAGAGGTGAAGGGGCGAGAGTAAGGCAGAGTGATGAGTAAGTGTACACAAACCCTATCGATTCTCTCTTAAATAAAGGGATATCACAGACGGTTCTATTATGAAACTGTCTGTGATAAGTCATCATAGATGGTTCCATAACAGAACCGTTTGTGATGGGACGTCTTTTATAACATAACAGAATCATAAGTATCACATATGATTGTATTTAGAAACTGTCTGTGATGGGGCGTCTTTTATAGCCTGTTTTATAGTAGTGGTATTTAATACACCCTAACCATTTTTTTCTAATTATATATTGGGAAAAGTTATTAAAAATACAATGATATAACAATACTTTTGATTATAAATCTACCAGTATAATTACGTTACGAAATAAATATAATATTATTGCACGTATTCCAAAAACGGCAAGTAAGACCAAAAAGCAGTACTAATAACAATGACTGCCCTGCGAAAACGAGAACTAAACAAAAAAATTCGGTAATTTACATGTTTAGCCACAAATTATGGCAAATAAGAATGATCCGGCCACGGGCCACCATCTCTGTTCGTCACGTCGGCCTCAGCACTTTCAAAGTAAGCGCAAAAATTCTCGCGGTTCTAACTTCCACGCTAAGATTGGCCATGCGCACGGGCACGGCGACCTCCTCGTACGCCTGACTGGCTGGCCGGCGTCCTTTCCACGACGCTTCCGGATCGACGCCTCGTGCTCGATCGTCTATCGATCTGCTGCCGATCGATTAATTCCCAACGCCCCCGACCATTCCGTCGAAGCCAGGATCCTGGGCCTAGCTCCTCCCTATATAAACCCCAGTACCCAACACAGCCAACACCTGAGCTGCAAACTAAGCATCAGATCACCACACAGGCACATACTGTAGTACACTGACAACACACCCGTGTGCGAGCGCAGCATATATTCGCTAATCGCCTCGCAAGAATGGCTGCCAAGCTCAGGGCGCAAGCACCGGCAGCTACTCTTGTCATGGTGATGTGCCTGCTGGTTCTTGCGGTTACGGTTGCGAGTGCCAGACCGCTTATGCTGTTGGAGAAAGACGGTGCGCGTGCGGTGGAACCGCCGGTTGGCGACGATATCCAGACGGTGGTCGGGACCATGGAGCACGACGGCGGTGCCGGCAGCCCGGGGCACAAGTTCATCAACATCGACATGCTCGGCGGGATCAAGAACTCCGGGCCCAGCCCCGGCGCCGGGCATTAGACGCCGGGCATGCCATGACTTCCATAAAAGCAGGGGATATCGACATAGGCTAAACCGTGGCATATATACATGCATGCATGCTAGAAACGATCATACTTAACTGTATTGTTATATATGCTTGTTTCTTTTGTTTATGTACGACAAAGCAGTACGTAGTAGCTAGTGAAGTTTGATAATACGTACTGCCTGGTTTCTATCTGCAGCTGCAAATTTGTAATTATATATTCTTACACATGATATACATACAAGACGATGAACAAATTATACAAGATGATATATGTATATTTTGGCGCACAGAATGGAACAGTCTGAAAAAAAAAACTATAATACGTCAGGTGTGCTGAAAACTATTTCGTTGATATTAATTGGAATCAACGGGCCAGCAGTACGTAGTTGAAGATCCGGCTCAGCACGCCACAAAATTGAACGTTCAAATCCTCACGTGCTTTTGACGCCGGCGGACTTACGTAGGTGCACGCGGCACGGAGTCATGGGCAGAGACTTCGATCCCTATGGCCGCGCCGCGCGCATTTTGTTCAAACTAGAGATATCGCCAACAAAAGTCGTCGTGTCTCGTGCCTGTGGCGCCAGCTGAGGTTACCTACGTTGCCACTCGTCTCTCGGCTCTCGCCCTGATCGACCGCTAATCCACCACACTACGTCGCTACCTCCTCCGTACGTCTTCCGCTCGCCGGCCGGCCTCACGCCACGACTTGCAGCTCGCCGCCTGTCCGCGCGCGCGTGATCGCGAAAACCTCCGCAACGTGTCATTAGGCGCGCGTGCGACTCTCCGCCGTTTGAGCCGCGCGGAACCTCGCGTGCTCGTGGGCGCGCGCTGCCGGGCGGTGGAAACGCGACTGGAATAGGGACGGGGCGGAAATAAGATGGGCCGCTACTTCTTCTCCGTGCGACCACGGCGCGCCGAACTTGGTCGAAACGGGATCATGATACGCCTACGATGTGGGTGACCACTGGACCGCCCACTTAGGGCCGGAAAGAACTGGGCTGCGCATGCTCATTCTACGAGACTGGGCCAACTGACTCGGGCTGCTGCCCCGACTTTGTCTAGCCACCGCATTCGCAGCTCGCAGACCTGCATTTAGAGGTGCTAATGGATGGATATCCAAATACAAATAGCAGAAGTCCAACTTAAATACAAATAGAATTGATCCAATTCAAATTTAATAAGGTGATATCTGTTGGAATGAACCCTTGTGCATTCCAATGGGCCTAAAGTCCAACATATGATTCAATAATCCTCTATTAATGGAACTAATTATCTGTAATGCTTATTATGGATAATGTATTCTTAATAACCCTCCAATATACCTCTGGTTAAAAATACCTGCTACGACCACTTCAGGTTTGCTCCGACTACCCTACAGTCGATAAAACCCACATACATGTGGACATAATCGACTATAGACTCAGTACAATGCGCTCATTCATGCGTAGTAGTTAATACATTCATTGTTTGTCTCTGACATAACCGCACATTGTTCTCTTATCTCTGACGTAACCGCATGACAAGCGTGCAAGAGGGTGTCTCTCTAACAATAACCACGGCCAACGTGTGCAATCAGCCAACCGTCAAGACATCTCCTGACGCACAGCAACTGTCACCCCTTCAAGAGCAATATAAGGGGTGACGCCGGTGGATAAAGGGTGGAGGACAATTGAGTGATCAATTGAGAAGACACATATTCAATACTCTCAGAAGCCATTAGCCTTAGTTTCGGTGGCTTGTTTTCACTTTGTAAGCACATTCAATAAAAGAACACACGAGTAGGGTTGTTATTCTCTCCAGAGAAGGCCTGAACCTGTCTAAAAAGCTCATGTCTCCTCATGCATGATCTCGGGTATCGTGTTCCCACAATTTATTTCATAAGATTGATAGTAAAATATCGATAATATATAAATTACATGTGTATGTAATTATGCAAAGAATATCGTATACAGGTTATATCGAACACCACCTGTCAAACTCATGATGGTACCAACCATACTAGCACGAGACGCACCTTCACAAAATCAATGTATTAAGATTCATCCCCGATAATGATCATAGCCACATAGAGGAGAGTCCACATGTAGACCTCCTCACATAGCTCACCATTGATAAATGCGTTATCGGCGCCTCCTCACATAGAGATTGATAAATGTTATCGACGCCCACTGCCACTGTCGAACAAAGGCCACAACAAGAAGAGTGCGAACAGTAGTCATGTGAGCAACATGAGCGAAGGTCTCATCGTAGTCACGACCATGCTCCTACTAAAAACCATGCGCCACAAGATGTCCCTTGTAGCGCTCAAGAGAACCATCCGAGCGGGGTTTGATTACACCCACTTGTGCATGATAGGAGTGACTCATGCAGGTAAGTTCCCAAATGCTAGTATGCTCCCAAATCTACAATCTCCTCATACATTGCGAGCTACCACCCAGGTTGAGCAACAACCTCATTATAGGTTGTAGGATCACAGAGAGAGAGAGCGTGGTGCAAAGCTGTAGCGCTTATGAGGCCTGACAATGCGACGATCGCGAAGATCGTGTGTAGGAGGAGAGGGTGGAGCATGACCTAGAAAGGGCGGAGAAGGAGAGTTAGGAACAGGGCCCAACAAAGACGGAGGCTCAACTGGAGAATAATGAGTAGGGCGAGGACGATGAGAATAGTACATGGAAAATGGTGGAATCTCAACAAAAGAGTTTGAAGGAACCTCCGACGAAGAGGGAACAGGTGGAACCGGAGGAGAGGGAAGTGAAACAGAAGTGGAAAGCTAAGGGTAAGAAAAAGTCATAAAGGAGATCGACTCAACAATAGAATCTAAGCTGACAGTAGGGGCACGAGGGTAATAGGGTTGAGACTCATTGAAGGTGACATCCCGAGATATCCTCACCCAGCGAGCAACAGGGTTGTAGCAGCAATAACCCTTATGCTCAAGACTATAGCAAAGAAAAACACACTCAACAGACTGAGCAGTCAGCTTGGTGTGCTCACAAGGTGGAAAAATGACGAAGTAGACACAACCAAAATAGCAAAGATGGCTATACTCTGGAGCTCGATCGTAGAGACGCTCAACAGGAGTAGAACCCTCAAGAGTAGTGGAAGTAGGGTTGTTCATTTGGTATTTTTGTTATATACGGCTTCGGTAAATAAGGTATTCTTGGTAAATACAGTATTGTTAGTTCGGTAAATACGATATTTTAAAAAATACGGTTTGGTACCGTTAAATACCAACCTTTTTCGGTACGGGATTGGTCAATACCATACTTACCAAAGTTAACATGAATTGCGACCGATGCGGCGAGTCAATGACTTTTGGATCACACATTTTAACACTTGACAAATTGATAGCCAACCTAACTACTGCATTAGCAGTCAAGTAGCACCGTAGTAGTGCAGCAAGCGGTACACTCACAGACTCACTCCAGGACCATGGCAACTTGTCACTTACCTGTTCATGGTTGCGGGCTTCGATGTCCAAATTTTTGTTGCTAGAACTAACAACCCAGATGTTGGCCTACTGCCTATCTGGCTCAAGCTAACCCATCAAAAGATGAAATAATCCACGTAATCACCTACCAAAGGCCTTTAGGAATATTTCTTTAACAATGCCACATAGCAACCAGCCAGGCCCATAAAGATGTGTGTGTGGGCCTTGGTGTAGGATCAAGGATAACCGACTAGAGGGGGGTGAATAGGAGGTTTCTAAATTTTCTTGATCAAATTACCCAAATTAGCAAGATACTCTAATCAAAGAAATTTATCACAATCTATGAGCTACGAAAATAAGTGCAATAAGTAAAGACAAGAATTAACCGCACAAGGACAAGGGGGTTTTTTTTCCGTGGTATCGAAGATTTGTCGATCTTCACTAGTCCACGTTGAGGAAGCTTGATTCACTCAAGCCGGCTCCACAAATTAAGCCTACCCTCGATCACTTGGTTGTTCTTCCTCCTCTCCGGAGTTGGTGAACACCGACCAATCACAACCGGCAACGGGTCTCTTCACAAGCTTCTTGAAGAGATTACCGAGCAACCTCCGCCAAGTCGTCTAGGTGCCGACAAGCACCAAGAGAATAGACCTTGACCTTCACTTGACTCGCAATCACGAGCCAAAGGATCAACTAATAATGCAATGCTCTTGTTTTTGCTCACTACCTCACAAATGTGTGCAAAGAGAGTAAATGAGGAGTGAGATGAGTGCTCAAGGCTCAAATGAATTGAATGAATGCTCAACAACACGCCCTGAGCCGGTGGGGTGCATTTATACCCCCACAACCAAATATGACCGTTATGCGAAAATCGCACAAAACTCGTGGAAATCGGAACTTCCGCTGTGTAAGGTGCGAACTTCCGCCTTCAATCGAGCGCATCAGAATCGGTCATTACAATGAGCATTAAATGCTCAACTAGCCGTTGATTTATGTGCGAACTTCCGCCAACTAGATTTCGGTTCTTCCGATCCGCTTTATTCCACAGCGGAACTACCGCACTTGCGAAAACGGCTAAGTCCCTAAAAAGGGTACTCTCTCGAAAAAACCGACCGCAAATATTTTCGAGCAACCGATAATCGAACTTCCGTCAGATCATTGCGGAACTTCCGCTTCGAAATCGGCTAAGTCCCAAAACGGATGCTCGAAAAATCAAGCCGCAGCCTTTTCGGAAGAACTGACAATGAAGTTCCGCAAGACACATGCCGAACTTCCGATTGTGTTCGAGAAAAGTATTTTCTTTTAACTCCAAAGACCTAGTAAAATTCAAAGGGTCCTAGTCTATTTGTACCTTGTCTTTGAGATCAACTCCATCTTTTCAACATTCTTTGACATGCAGCTCCTTGGTTTCACTTTGTCATTTGGGACTATGCCTTGTAATCACTTCAACAAACATGTTAGTCCCATATTCACATAATATCATTAATTACCAAAATACAATTTTTTTAGGGGCCTAGATGCTTTCACTTGGCCTATGGGCGCAACTAGGGCGCAGTTTGCTAGTTTGTGGCTGGGATGTTCCTTGTTTTCCAGAGAATGTTCGGTTTTCCTGGTTTTAGTCAATTTTAATCCGAAAAAACCGAACTCAAGAAAACAAGAAATTTGGCTTACCGTACCAAACACCGAATACTGGTCAAATCGAGTTGACCGGTACGGTTTGGTTTTTTCAGCTCAGTTTTTTCGGTTCGATGGGAAAGTTAACAACCCTAAGCGGAAGGCTGCATGTTGATGAGAAAAGCAGCAGTGGAGATGCCTTAGCCCAGAAGTGAGGTGGAACAGAAGAGGCAAGCATGAGAGTACGAGCTATCTCAACCAAGTGACGATACTTACGCTTAGAGACACTGTTATGAGCGTGAGCACTAGGACAATAGTGTTGGGTATGAGTATCCTGCTTAGCGAGAAAATGACTCAAAGCAGTAGATAGGTATTGAAACACACGAATGAGTCAACATGAAACACGAATATCTAGAATGAGATAACCGAGAGGACATAAAGTAAATCCAAGTATGATATAAAATAGAGGGAGGAGCGGACCCCAAACATCAGAGTTAACAAGATTAAAAGGACGAGTAGAAACAAAATCACTAGAGGGATAGATGAGATGCATCTACTTGCCAAGCTTGCAACCCATACAATGTAAAGAAGTGTCCCCAGAAATAGACCCAAGAACACCACGACCTACTAGTGACGACAGACGTGATCCATAGAGATGACCCAAACGATGGTGTCACTGAGCGAAGGAAGCAATAGAGGATGCAACAAACACAAAAGCAATGGCAGTGGCTGGGTGATTGACAGAGACAACAGAAGGAATGTGTAGCAAGTCAAGCTCCCAAATGTGCAATAGGGACTTACCTTGATTTGGCTCGGGTGGATTATGCTATCATTGACTCTGATTCTGATGCCTCTACTGTTGATGATTTTGTTGGTCTCGAGGTTAACAATGATATTGATTTGGTCTAGGAAAGCCAAGTATCTGACGCGATGCGGATTTTGACCTTGTGTAGGTGGTTGATCAGGAGCTTGATTCTGGTTCTAATACGGGGGACGCGGACCACGATTGAACCACTAAGGCGGTCTCCAGCCACAGCCTCCCCCTCCATAACCCATCGTAGCCTCCATAACCTCCTCCATAGCCACCTGCCCACCTCCTGGTTACTACCAAGTCCTCTGCCCCGGCATCCTTCTACCATGAATGAATTCTTCACAACTTGAACAAAAGTAGCTCTGCTTCCTCCTTTTCCCCAAATCTCTAAGGCAAAACTGATCCTCTTTGGCTCCAACAAAACACGATCATTTTTCTAGGCACGCAATTATCCACCCTAGCCATGTGGCTCAGCGCTCTCGTTGCCTTGTCAACACTAAGTACAAATATGATCTAATCACACCAAATATTCCAAATATTTTATTCTGTTAGACCATGTGGCTAAGTCTAATATATTTAGCTGATGAATAATTGACAATGTTATTTATAGATATTATTTGAGGCGTGTCGTGGTGTGTGTACTTATGTCGGTCAAGTTGGGAAGAACTTGTGCTGGAAAAATATGTTGCTTTGGTCTTTGCATGTGCAGGGTAACTTGGAGGCGATCGTGGTCTACGACGGTGACCGGGAGATGGCTTGGTGTGAAGTCATGGTCCAGAGGGTCGAGGATGCTGGAGGAGGCGGTCGAGCTCGAGTTGGAGCGCATGGAGATTAAATATAGGTGAAGCGTGTTAGAGCTACGGAGGTGCGGTCCGGAGGCTACGACACGTGACATATTTTAGGGTGTCTAAAATATGATATTTTATAATTCAGTTAAGACTATGAATTAGGCCCATGTAATTAGGCCGTATATAGGTAATTAGGGTTTGGAGGCTATAGGAGTATAAAGGCAGGACATGCGGCAAAAAGAATAAGGGGGTCTCGGTTGGAGCGGCGGCGGAGTTTTTTTGCAACCAATCTGGTGATTCTCCATGGCATCTGCCGTTGGCAGCTGCATTGATGAGTGCTGGAGGTAAGTGCTGGCGGCTGCAAGAAAACCATAAGGGGGCCCTGCGGCTTGCTTCTCCATCTTTGAGGTGATACGCTTGGGTGCAGAGGTACATACCACTTTTTGGAGATCTTTTGATGTGAGGCTCAACTGGTTGCTTGCATGTAAGTTCTAGTTGTGTGCCATCAATGCAAGAGAAAAACAATTCTTTGAGTTAATTAAAGATGATTGATGAGAGTTGAGTTGACTACTGCTTTTTCCTTTTATGCATGAGATTCTAACACTACGTGAGTTGAATTAGCTTGGAATTAATTCACATGCTGTTGGAGTAATCAAGCTGGGGTAGTACACAAAGCAAAAAGCTTTTGCCGATGTGTATTAATCAAGAAATTCTGGTGCATGTTCCTTGTTGTTTTTGATTGGAAAAGCTAGGGCGCTTGAGATTTTGGTTATCACGTGAAAGGTGATTTAGTGCTGGTGGCTGGAAAGCATCAGGGGTTTTGGCAGCACACGCAGCTACATCTACAAGTATTACCTGACGACATTGACGACGCACTGCATCGACGGCGGCGTCCGCGAGTCATCATCAAGGCAAATTCAGGACAGAGAAACGACCATCTGGTTTGGCAGACAGAAAAATTCCTTCACAATCATTCACCCTCCTCTGATTGTCATTAACGATCCTACAAGTGGTATCAGAGTGAGGTTAGTATGGCGTCAGAGAGGTATGTGAATCATCCCCCTATGTTAGATGGTACTGATTTTGTTTTTTAGAAGTGTCGTATGCAAGCATATATTGAGCTCAAGGTAGTGATGTGTGGAATAAGGTTTCTAGTCCTTATGAGGTTCCAATTACTATTACTAATCTAAATAAAACTGATCTTGATTTAAATGCTCAAGCTCGTAACTTGCTATTTCAAGGGATCTTTCGCAAAGAATTTGATCGTGTAGCTCATATTAATTCTGCCCACCTAATATGGAAAACTCTTTTTGATTATCACAAAGGAACAACTAAAATTAAGAAAGTGCGTAAAAATCTTTATCAAAAAGAATATTCTGATTTTGCTATGAAGCCTGGTGAAACTATTGATGATCTTTTTGCTCACTTTGAAAAAATATTGAGTAATTTGCGTGGTGTTAATGTTGTTCCTTGTGATGAAGATAATGCAACTAAAATTTTGAGATCTTTAGGTTCTGAGTGGTTGATGGTAGTCACAACTATTAATCAAACTGTCGATCTAGATACTTTAACCATGGATGATCTTTTCTCTAGATTGAAAATTTATGAGATGGAAGCTTTGCCATCTAAGACTGATAAATCTTCATCTTTAGCACTTGTGACTAACCCCATGCAGGCTACTTCATCGAGTCCTTTTCTTGTGTCTGCTTTGTCTTCTTTTTCAGAGGAACAGTTCGAACAGCTTCCTGAAGAGGATTTAGTGTTGATTTCCTCACGGGCATACAAAGCTCTCAATAATATGAGTGTGAAGAAGCGGGGTGGCATATCAAGTTCAATCAAGTGCTATGAGTGTGGCGAGTCAGGTCACATTAAGGTGGATTGTCCCAAGCTCAAAGGGAAAGTGATCAAGGAAGACATGAATTATCGTTGTCGTCCATCCAAGAACAACAACACCAAGGGTGACAACTTTCGTCGCAAGTTTGCAGAAAAGATCATATCGGCTATCGAACGTCTTGAATTGAGTGATGTGGAATATGAGAGTTGCAACGACATCGACGATGATGATGATTCTAAAGGTAAAAAGAAGAACGATGACTTCACGGGTATGTGCTTCATGGCAAGCAAGGACAATGACAACGATGACGACAACGACAGTAATCCCGATGAGATAAGACCATCATATGATGACCTTAAAGATGGTTTGATTAAACTTGCTATTGAATTAAAAAAGACAAAAAAGAAACTGAAAGAAAATAATTGTCTTGTTGAAAGCTTAACTTCTGAAATTGATAAACTTAGAGCTTCTATTCCTGATGATGAATCTTGTGAGTCTTGTCAAGTTTTACACTCTGAGTTGGAGACAGCTAGAACAATTAATGCATCAAGCTCGGTTCAACTTAGGGATGTAACTACTAAACTTGATGATTTAACGTTGGCACATGACTCTTGTGATGAAAAGTTAAAACTTGCAAATGATGAAATTGAAAAGCTTAAATTTAGTTCTTCTACATGTTTAGAGTCAAGTATTTCAAATGCACAAACTAAAACTTGCTCTAATTGTGGAATGCTAGAAGCTAGACTTAATTCATCTCAGAAAACAATTCAACAGATACTTTTTCATGAGATATCTTCTTGCTCTCAACTGTCCTAAGCTTAACATAGAAATAGAAGCTTTGACTAGACAACTTAATGATTTTACTGAAAAGGAAAGATTTGCTCAATCTAGTGCTTCTAAGAGTCTTGTGAATGAATCTGTTAAATGCACAACTTGTCCCATTTTAGTTAAAGAAAATGAGTACCTTAAGGACACGTTAGAGAAGTTTTCTTTTGGCAAGAAAATTTTGAATATGCTTCTAGACAAGTCAAAACTGTGTGTCAAAAATACTGGTCTATGATTTAATACTGCTAATTATGCCAAGAACAATCCACCTAAGGTAGTTACGTTAATTGGAAGTGAGCTAATTGAAACAAAAAGTGAGCCTCATAAAACCGTGTTTAAATCTGCTGGCTTTGTGCAAAGCTCTTCTGCTAATGTTGTACGTGCTAGCTCATCATCTCAAAGGAATTCAAATTATGTTAAATTTCATTGCACCTATTGTGGTAGAGATGGGCATTTGCATGAATTCTGCTTTAGGCGTGTTAAGAAAGAGAAAAATAAAAGATTGAATGCCTTTAGACAAAAATGTGCAATCTCTTTTGTTGTCCCTAGATCTAATGAGAAAACTAGATTTTTAGAGGACTTTTATGATGGCTTTATATCTACTTTATGTACTGGTTTGGAATTTAATTCACATAATTCGCGTTTTAATCGCGCACGCACACGTGGTTCTGGTTCTAGTTTTGTTGCTGTTCCTCCATATCGTGTTTCTCAGTACTGGATTCCTAAATCTTATTTGCAAAGTGAGTTGAGTATGTTGCATCCAATGGGATTATTCTGAGGGGGAGCTTGTCATTTAAAATATCAGAAGCTTTGTTTATTATACTTGTCAAACAAATGATCAAGTCCAAGCCATTGAAATCAAATGAGGTGTAGAGCTCTCTTTATCATATTTACTCATGTGCTGTGTAGTTATGCTCATGACTAGTTATAATTAATTTGCCACATTTGAACTAAAGCATGACATGGCGGTATACTTTGACTAGATTGATTATAGTTAGTACTTTGTGATGTTCATCGAACAGGATTAGCTTGATTGTGAGTCTTATTTTAAATCTCGACTATGAAGCTCGTATGTTTCTTACTGCAATCTTGTTATACTCACTCAATTTGGCATGTTATCAAAAAGAAAAAAAGAAAAAAGAAAATTGAAAAGTTGTATGCTTCAAGCATGCCATACATATTGATGTATACTAATCAAGAAAAAGAGAGCATAAAATGTGCTCAAATGACAAGAAGTATGCTTCAAGCATGCCACAATTGAAAAGAAGTATGCTACAAGCATGCCACTATTGAAAAGAAGTATGCTACAAGCATGCCACATGCTTAAAATTTGAGTGTGGAGAAATAAGTTGTTATAAGAGACTGCTAGCTCGTCTAGATTTAAAGTTTGCTTCACTTTTAGGTTTTAACTTTTCAATGTGATATCTCATTGTGCTCCTTATAATCGTCATGGTCATTATTGAGATGCCTGTCATTATTTTAACTTGCTTAATCATTCTAAAAAATTATTTTGGCATTGCTATATGGTATATGACTTTATATGATTCAGATAGCTCTACTAAAAAGGATGGCTTGGTTAATTTAATAAATCAATGCGAAGTGACTTGGATAATCTACAAACCTTCTTGATTTTTATTCTCCTTGCTTTTGTTTTAGAATTACTGTTTCTCGGAAGTTCTTGATGATTACATTGTCAAAGGGGGAGAAAAATAGGAGAAATTTGCTTTCCTTATGTTGAGGGGGAGTTTTTCAGCTGTGGTTTTGAACTATTTTGCTTTGTAGTTTTGAAACTTTATTTTCAAAAAAATAAAATAAAAATTTCTCTTTCAAAAATTCGACTCTCGTTTTTGAAGTATTGTCAATGTATTCATCAAGGGGGAGATTGTTAGACCATGTGGCTAAGTCTAATATAGTTTAGCTGATGAATAATTGACAATGCTATTTATAGATATTATTTGAGGCGTGTTGTGGTGTGTGTACTTATGTCGGTCAAGTTGGGAAGAACTTGTGCCGGGAAAATATGTTGCTTTGGTCTTTGCATGTGCATGGTAACTCGGAGGCGATCGTGGTCTACGGCGGTGACTAGAAGATGGCTTGGTGTGAAGTCATGGTCCAGAGGGTCGAGAATGCTGGAGGAGGTGGTCGAGCTCGAGTTGGAGCGCATGGAGATTAAAGATGGGTGAAGCGTGTTAGAGCTACGGAGGTGCGGTCCGGAGACTACGACACGTGACATATTTTAGCGTGTCTAAAATATGATATTTTGTAATTAAGTTAAGCATGTGGATTAGGCCCATGTAATTGGGTCGTATATGGGTAATTAGGGTTTGGAGGCTATAGGAATATAAAAGGTAGGACATGCGGCAAAAGAATAAGGGGTCTCGGTTGGAGCGGCGGCGGAGTTTTTTTGCAACCAATCTGGTGATTCTCCATGGCATGTGCCGCTGGCAGCTGCATTGATGAGTGCTGGAGGTAAGTGTTGGCGGCGGCAAGAAAACCAGAAGGGGGCCCTGCGGCTTGCTTCTCCATCTTTGAGGTGATACGCTTGGGTGCAGAGGTACAGACCACTTTTTGGAGATCTTTTGATGTGAGGCTCAACTGGTTGCTTGCATGTAAGTTCTAGTTGTGTGCCATCAATGCAAGAGAAAAACAATTCTTTGAGTTAATTAAAGATGATTGATGAGAGTTGAGTTGACTACTGCTTTTTCCTTTTGTGCATGAGATTCTAACACTACGTGAGTTGAATTAGCTTGGAATTAATTCACATGCTGTTGGAGTAATCAAGCTGGGGTAGTAGACAAAGCAAAAAGCTTTTGCCGATGTGTATTAATCAAGAAATTTTGGTGCATGTTCCTTGCTATTTTTGATTGGCAAAGCTAGGGCTCTTGAGATTTCGGTTCTCACGTGAAAGGTGATTTAGTGCTGGTGGTTGGAAAGCATCAGGGGTTTTGGCAGCACACGCAGCTACATCTACAAGTATTACCTGACGGCATTGACGACGCACTGCATCGACGGCGGCGTCCGCGAGTCATCATCAAGGCGAATTCAGGATAGAAACGACCATCTGGTTTGGCAGACGGAAAAATTCCTTCACAATAATTCACCCCCCTCTGATTTTCATTAACGATCCTACATATTCCACTGTACTTGTATGACCT
Source organism: Hsuehochloa calcarea (assembly GCA_036346395.1). Lineage (NCBI taxonomy): Eukaryota > Viridiplantae > Streptophyta > Magnoliopsida > Poales > Poaceae > Hsuehochloa > Hsuehochloa calcarea. The sequence continues at coordinate 30,535,743 of CM070603.1, forward strand.
GCAATTGTCACATTTCTAATAGAAATAAACGACTCCCTAAGACATTAAACTAGTTTGAATAGTAGTTTTTTTTAAAAAAGGAATTAATAATTGATTTCTTCAGAACCAGTAATTTTCAATGGTTAATAAAATACTTGAATTTACTCGTGTTACCCAGCGGCGCCTCGCTGGACTCAGGGCCTATTTGGCACGATCGAGATTTTCTAAAAAGCAACTTCCAGCTAGGCTGAAGGGCTCAAGGGTTGCACAGCTGAACGACTGAGTTGAAGAGATTTAGTGTTTGACTGTTTGCCTTTTAGGTCGGCTGGCTAGAGCTTTTGAGTTGGGAAATGTATGAAATGCTCCCGAGGCAAATGATAGCTTGTTTAATGCCGTTTAACGACAATTAATTATAATTAACGACACTTTACTACAACTACCGCAATTAACACAATTGACGATAATTAACGTAATGGATGACAACTATCACAATTAACAACAATTAACACAATTAATGATAATTAATTCAATTAATGATAATTAACTCAATTAACGCAATAGACCACAATGAACAACAATTAACGTGATTAACAACATATAATTATTATAATAAACAATTGTGACATAAATAATTGCAATAAACTTTTCTTACAACAAATATATTACAATAAATAATTATTACAATAAATAATTATTATATAAATAATTCATTTACAATAGGAAAAAAAAAACAAACAAAAAAATAAACTAGGGTTGCTGTCACGTGGTGGCGAGTGACGACGTTGAGGGCGGCAGGAGGAGGGAGGAAGGGAAGGAGAGGGCGACTGCCGCATCGGACTCGGGGCGACGCCACATGGAGAGGAGGAGGAGGGGCGGCGGCGCTGGCCTTCAGATGGGGATGGCACGGGAGGAAGAGGAGGGGCGACGACGCCGCACAGGAGGAGGAGGAGGCGGCCTGGGAGGAGGAGGGGCGACAGCCGACGTCGCCGCGGGAGGAAGAGGGAGGGGGCAATGGGTAGGGAGATAAGAGAGTATAGTCGGGGGCGTTTGAGCGTCGGGTTAGGGTTTTGACAGTCGGGATGAGTTTTTTTTGTGCAAAGATAAAATGAGTAAATACCTTCGAACTTTAGAGGTAAAGTCAGAACATAATTACGAAAAGCTACGAGGAGCTGTCCTCAGCAACTTTCGGTTTTACCACAACTACTGGCTAAAAAAAACCGGTGATTAAAGACAAAAAACCGGAACCGTCCAAATAGACCTCAAACGTCAAAACACAGCGTGGCGTGCGTACTTCCTCGGCAGGCCGAACCGAAAAAGGAGCGATCCTACTGCTAGATCAAAAATTCAAGCCAAAACGGTGAAAATCCAATCCACCCCGCGAGTTACGGCATCACTGGTGCGATCCACAGATCCAATCCAGCCGAAACCCCACAAGATTCCAGCGCCACGCGCAGCCGCAGCCGGCCGATCGAGCTGCCGTTGCCGCCTGGGCAAGCAAAGCAGCTGGCCCCGCCCCGTCCCACCCCACGATTCCCACGCCTCTGCAACCCTAGAACACCGCGCCCGCCTCGCTGCCGCCCCCAAATATCTCAATTTCCCAAGCGCGAAACCCCAACCCACCCTTCCCGTCTCCTCGGCAATTCGTCGAGCGCCTCGTGTCCCGTGCATCGGCGCCATGGATCCGCCTCCCCCCTTCGACCATCCCCACCACCGCCGCAGCCACCACTACCCCGACCAGCACCATTACTTCGCCGGGGGAAGCAGCGGCGGCTCCGGGGAAGCTGCCCCCGTGCGCTCCAGGTACGAGTACGACTCATATGAGCCCCTCCTCGCCCCGTACCACCACCTCCCCTCCGACCACCACCACCACCACCATCACGCGTCTGCCCACCACCACCAGCCGCCCCCTCCCCCGCCCCCGCCCCCGCCCCTCCCCTGCCGCCGCAGCACCGCCACGACGCCCCCCACTACGCCGTACCTCTCCGCGCGCCTCCCGATGCCTACTCCTCGCCGCCATACCAAAACCCCGCTCCCCACCACCACTACCACAATCACCAGCGCCACGTCGACGACGACTTCCGCTCCGTCGATGAGATCCGCCTCGTCGCCAGTCACCACCATCACCACCATCCACAGCAGCAGCAGCTCCCGTGGGAGGAGGCTGAGGACGAGAGGCGCCGCTACGCCGCCGCCCACCAGCTTCGGCTGTCACCGTCCGGCTCGCGGAAGAGGCAATACTGCGCTATGCACGACTGCGGCGACCTCGAGAGCACCTCCAGCTCCGGCCCGCCTTCCCGCCGCCCAAGGCAGCAGCCCCACCCCAACTACGCTCCGGATGACAGTTTTGTAGATAGGACCACCACCCATCCGGGTTACATCAGCCATGAGGGCTTCTCGATGCACAGTGACAGCAAGGGTAACAGGAAGATGCAGATGCCTTCGCAGATGACACTGCCTGGCTCGCCACACGCCACGGGTGCTGGGTATCCAAGACGCACCACACAGAAGAGTGCCCCTACTAGAGTGTCTGTGTGGCAGCGGATAGAGGAGAACTCTGCTGTGTATGTGCCGTCTTCTCCACGACAGCTGCCAAAGGAGGTGCACATTTCGCCATGCAAGTCGAATAATGCTGGGTCTGCTTCAAAGGAATTGGCCAGTGTGATTTCTGTGGATTGTAAGGGGAAGAGTGCTGGTGGTAATGATGTTGATAGTAATACAGGAATGAAGAAGAATGAGAAGGTGTTGGCCTCTATTCTTGTGAAGCCTTCACCAGAGTCCAAGGAAAAGAAGGGTCTGTTAAGAAGGTTACCAAGAAGCCTGATAAGGTTCAGAAGAATGTGGTGGGTTCCACTAGTAAAAGTGTGGGCTCGACTGCTTGTCCTGGGGCTGGTGTGAAGAAAGTGAGGAAGATAATTATCAAGAAGATTGTTAGGAAGATTGGCAGCAAAGATAAACAAATTAGTAGTTCAATCATCTCAGAAAAGAGGGATAATATTGATGGTAATGCAAATGCTTGTGAGAAAGAAGAGGGTGAGATCACAACATCATCTTTTGAAAAGAATGTTGTCTCTGCACACAATTTGGTTAGCACTAGTGATACAACTGGAGCTGGTAATGGTGTGGATGTCCAGAATGAAGAAAATAATAACTTGACAAATCCAAGTAAAAGGAATGCTGATTCAGCCATTGAATCTACAAAAATTCTTGATCCAACAAGTGTTAGTGGGAATGAGCATACTGGAAAGGAAGAGGATGGAAGCTCCATGGTTCCAGGTGATAATAATGCTCCTTCAGCCGTTGAATCTACCAAAGTGCTTGATACAAGTGGGAGTGAGCATCCTGGGAAAGAAGAAGATAGGATATCTGTGGATTCAGGTGCTAGGAATGCCACTTTTGTGTCTGAGAATGACAATTCTCAGAAGCAGGAGGGTAAAATCATGGCTCTTTCAGGTGTAATGAATGTTGCAATTGCAAGTAATTCTGTGAGAATTTGTGATGGATGTGAAGATTCCAGCATGGAAGAGAGCAAAGTTGCCAAGGATGTGAGTGAAAATAATGCTATTTACGTGGATAGAGTTAAGGTAAATCATGATACAACAGAAGTTAGTGGAAGTGAGGATGCCAGAAGGGTAGACAGTAAAATCTTAGTTGGTACAAATGAAGAGGGTGTTCTCCTTGTGAACAATTTCATTGGAGGTCCTAGTACAACAGAAGTTAGCGTTAGTGTGAGAGAGGGTGCTCAGAAAAAGATGGTATGATTCCGATTGATTCAGGTGAAAAGAGTATTGCTTCTTTAGGTGACTCTGTGGGAACTCCTAGGACAACAGAAGTCGGTGTGAGTCAGGATGCCCAGGAGGAAGAAGGTAACATGCTCACCCTTCCAAGTGAAAAGGGTTTTGTGTCTGTTAGCTCTTGGGGAACTCTTAATACCGTGGAAGTCAGTGTCAATGAGGGTATGCAGGAGAAAGAGGGCAGAATACCCAAATCAAGTATAGCTAATACTTCCGTGACACACCATGCGAAGGTTTCTAATATAACGGAACTTGGTGTGAATGAGGATACCCAGAAGAAAGAGAGCCAAATGCCCGTAGAATCATGTGAAACTAACACTTCTGAAATAATACACCACTTGGAAGCTCCCAATACAGCAGAAGTTATTATGAGTAAGTTTGATGGGAGGGAAGTGGGTAAGAGCCTGGTGGGATCAAATGAAAGACATGCTGGCACTACAGATAATTCTGCAAATACTCCAGAATTTGATGAAGCTGGTGGAACTGAGGATAACCACATGGAAGATCTTCTCAATGACAGAAGTGCTTTAAAAGAAAAAGTTGCTCCCTTGGAAGTTGAGGATACATATATCTTTAATCTGCCATCTTCCAGAAATGTAGATAGCACAAATGCCCCGCCATTAGATGATGGTCCTATGGATGATTCAACCAGTGATATTATTTTGAATAATGGTGTAGGATGGAATGCTACATCTCAGGCAGCAGAACTGATCCATCTTCATAGAGCCTATCTGTCTCCTGAGAATGATTTTACCTTGGTACCTTCCCGAGAATCTTCATCTGTATCTGGTAATAGTGAGCAGTCTGTTCCTACAGCTTTGACACTTGGCAGTAATATCTATTTCAGTAGCGCAGATAGCGAGAGACAGCCTGAGGAAAATCATGAGCTGGTGGAAGGACAGCAAGGATCAGATGTTGCCACAATGACAGAATTTGATAGTCTTGGCAAAAGAAAAGGTGTAGCTGGTGATGACTTAATCAGTGCAGATGTTCAGAATTGGCTGACTTTACCGCCAGCAGTCAACAATATTGCAATGTCTGGGCAACTTTTGAATGATGATGCTACTGTTAGGAAGGATAGGCTAGATTTGGACCAGATTGTGGATGATGATACTTTTGTTAGTCAGGATCATGATGTTACACAAGGTATGGACCAGCGTGGAAGTGTTCATGCTTTCTTTAGTCAGGATCACAGTGTTAGGCTATCTGGTAGCGATATGCCTCAATCAGATTTATTGGCACCCAAAGAGAGCAGTGGGGATGTTAAGAATCAGAGTGGGATTGTTCTCTCAGGTTTGCACTCTATTAGTTCAATAAATGTTTTAGATCGATATGAATATGATTATCAAATGGTGGATATTCCTGTGGATAACCCGAGCAAACCTGTCCTCTCAGCATTAGAATCTAATGATGTTATGGATGCAGAGCTAGTTTGTTCCGAGGTATCTGTTGATCCAGATCACACCTATCACAGTAATACCGAGGATCCTGGGGTTGAGTCAAGCACAAAGCAGGATTTGTTATCTTCTTGGATCGGAGCCATTGTGTCTGAAGCTAAAAAGGAGTATCAACCATGCAAATCTACTCTACCTTCTATTAGTTCGCCAGACAAGTTATTAGCACCTAAGGAGGATAGCAGGAGAGCAGTATCGGACTCAGTAATAAAATCTCCTCAGATGAATTTTACAAGCTCCATGCTCCCCAAGGTAGCTCCTAAACAGGTGAATTTGCCCAGTTCATCCCAAGAGCCCCCTCACCTAAGTCAGAATGTAAGGCACAGGACATGGCATCGTGGCATCATGGCATCTTCTACTACATCTTTGCATGCTTTACATCCTTCAGGATTACCCCCTAAACTACCACTGAAGAAGAATGGTAAAACTCAAAACTCTTATATACGGAAGGGTAATGCCCTCATTAGAAATCCAGCCACTGGAAATCATCCTCACTCTTCTTCTAGTCTGGATACTCAAAATAAGTTGAATAAGCCTGTTATGAGGAGAAGCATGAACTTCATCAGGAAAGTTGATTCAAATGATTTTGTAGCACATTCCAATATTTCTGTTGAAAGACCCAAAACTCCTCCTTTACCACTTCACACCAAACCCATCAGTTGCACCACGGACCTTCCGGAGCAGTTGTCTCAAACTTTGCAGAAGCAGCCTGTTCCTGAAACCGAAAATGAAGATTCTATTGGGCAGCTAAACTCAGATGCTGATAACCCAAGCATCAAAAGTGGACAAAAATCTGAACCCTTGGATGCTAGTAAAGTGGTTTATGTTAGACCTAAGTCAAATAAACTGGTTGCTGCACAGAGGCAGCACCCTGGTGACTTGATTAACAGTTCCACGGATAAGGCTCTATCTCTGCAGCCACCCACAACATCTGATTTATATTTCAAGAAAAGGAAAAATCAGATTATTTTGAGTTCCTCACCTTCTGATGGTCAGAATACAAAAGATATGACACCTACTGAGAGTTTAAATTCAGGTGAGAATAAAGGTCTAATGATTGCATCCTCGAAGAATAGTATCACTGGGGTAAAGGACAGACCACATAAAGGTAATCTATTGTACAAATTATTTGTTCCTTCTGCTGTTTTTCCTCTAAATATTATCATTTGATTATCAGCTCAATTTTTCCTAGTGCACTGGAATTTTGTTTAGAACCCTAACCAGTCATGGATACACTTCTCAAGCTTTTGTGCTTGTCTTTTGTTTTTAGAAGTTCAACGAACCAGAATTTTATCAGCATAGGGAACTTGAACTAAATCCAAGATTGAGAATCATGACTAAATCCGAGTGAGTTTATTCACCAAGCTAGGAAATTCTGGTTATAACAGGCCTTTCCTTTGATATCCTACCCTTCACCTCCTGAAGATCTAGACATGAGCACTATTCTCCTTAAGCTTCTTAAATGATTATCTTGCATTTTGGTTTTGGATATCATCATTCCTTTTTATTTTTATTTTTATTTTTTGTAGCTATAATTTCTTTCTAAACTATTTTGTTGTATTCTTTGCTTTTGCATCTTCACCTGTGTCTTTTGATGGCATACAACACTAGTAGTATACTACAACCTGATACTGGAATAATAAAGCAATGCTAATTCCTTAAACTATCATTGGCATAAACTTTCTAAATGCAGCTCTTCAGACAACAAATAATGTGGGAAGTTTCTCTCACGTGTGGACACTCAGTGGGAAACAACCACAGAGGAAACAACCACAGAGGAAAGGGTTTGTGGGAACTAGTCATGTGAAGGCCTTCCCACGTATACTTCCATGGAAAAGAAAAATATACTACAAGGATTTTAGAAGCAGTCATACTTCATTGTTGAATACAAGCTCCTTACGAATAGTCAGGTAACTGTTAGCAGAATGGTCTGAACTTTTTCCCTTTGATTTGTTTATAGCAAATCTTGATCCTCTATCGTTTGACAGAAAATTATTGCAAACAATGAAGACAGATATGATTTATACTGTCTCAACTGATGGATTCTCCTTCGGAAATCTGGCGTGTTAAGTGTTGGTGGATCAAGTTTGAAGTGGTCAAGATCCTTTGAGAAACATTCTCAAAAGGTCAACAAGGTAACCGTCAATGATATTCTTGTTCCTAATTTTTCATATTCAGTAATCCATGTGAATCAGGTCTGGAGCTCTATTCATCATATCGTTATATTCTGATGGGAAGCCCACGAGAAATGTTTGATAATGGATCTCTTATAGTTACTGGTGGAACTCTTGTTGTCTCTAGATGTTTCTAACTAAGTTTATTGGCTAATCTCTAATGGAAATGCTGATTCTTGATGGTTGTCTGTATCGTGATGAGTATACTTGACTAGATTGTCAGCACAATCATTAGAGCAGTTCTGCAACCAACTTTTGAATACACAGTTTCACTTGTTAAATCTTAAGCTTATTTAGACAGTGATTTTAAGAATCAATGTCCTTGTGTTAATCCTACATTTTTAAATAATGATAACATTATTCTGTATAGTGCTTCTATGGTGCATTAATTCTGTATGATCAAACAAAAAAAATTGCAATCTGGATTACAGGAAGCTACACTGGCAGTTGCTGAAGTTGAAAGAAAGAAAAGAGAAAAAGGAAGAAACGGCAGTCTCTCCGTGATAAGGGAAGAAATGGTAATGTGTTAACTTGTGAAATAGATCTGGTTCAATCTTTTGTCGGCAGACTACCGAAGAATGGTTGAACTGCTAAAATAATATACTTTTGATATACATAAGTTTGACTACTTCTCGATTGCTTTTCTCGTAAAACTTCCATGCTCCTCCATGTTAAAAGTTTAACGCTGAGTTACTTGCTGGACGAACATTTTACTGTACTGGTGCTTGGTTAGCCAAAACAATATGGCTTAGTACTGGTTCCATTTCAATGTGTAACATGAGACCTGCATTGTTGTCTTAGTTTAAGGACCTTGGTTTATTAATTAGTAATTGCTTGTAGGTAGTGCATCGAATGGGTGTACCTTTTCATGTGGAAGCATACCACCTTGAATTACCTTTCTTAGAAAATACATATAGTACTGATCTTTCATTTGCCCATTAGATATGTTCTATTTTCACTTAATGTTGGTAAAATTTTGCAGATCAATACTCTGTATGTGTTGCTGGCAATCAATTAAGAAACAACAACCAGGCATCTTCAGATTTGAGGTCATCAACTTGCAATGAGTATGTTTTGACCATGCTATTGCTTGCACGATGCCATCTTATAAGTAAAAATATTTTCTTCTTAGAACGTTTAATTTTAACTCATTCTCTAATTGTCTTAATTTGAAGCAGATATGTGCGTGTTAACAAAGGTAACCAACTGGTTAGAAATCCAAAGAAAGTAATCCGCATGCTAGCAAGTGAGAAAGTTCGATGGAGCTTGCACACTGTTAGATTACGCCTGGCAAAGAAGCAACAGTACTGTCAATTCTTCACTCGGTTTGGCGAGTGCAAAAAACCTGGCGGCAAGTGTCCTTATATTCATGACCGAGCTAAAGTGACTATTTGCACTAAATTTCTTAAAGGCTTGTGTTCTAATACTAGTTGTAAACTGACTCACAAGGTAAGAAATTTTCTCTTGATTCTACTGCTGATCTTGCATTTGACATTTTTTTCATTGTAAGAGTCTGTCCTGCAGGTCCTTCCGGAAAGAATGCCAGATTGTTCTTATTTTCTGAGAGGTGATTCATTTCATTCTCACTGCATCATTTTTACTTTCTTTTTTGCAAGTATTGTCTTGATTACATATATGTTTGGCATCTCACTGGCAGGACTCTGTACCAACACAGCCTGTCCCTATAGGCATGTGAAAGTGAACTCGAATGCTCCTGTTTGTGAAGATTTTTAAAGGGATACTGTGCAGATGGTGATGAGGTACTTAATGATATTACTAGAAATCTATTGATGTCATCAAGTTTCCACTTGCACACCTTAACCTTGAATTGGAAAATAACATAGATGCATGCTTGTTCATCTTTTTATCGCTATAGCTAAAGGTGGAATTCAGTGTTGTCTTGGTCAGCTGATAAACTTAACAAAAAGATCAAAAGTGAAATATTATGCCAAATATATCAGAAACTTATAAAATTATGAGTCCAGTAGGATAAGATGTTCTTGATTTTTTTTCATCAATCAAATAACAATTCTTCAATCCAAAATTCTTGGTAGATGTAATTCACTGCATGAGACCATGGGAGCTTTTATTGGAATCTAGGAGGACATGCATATTTTTATTTCCGTCAACGTGGGTTGTCTAGTGTGGTTTAATGTTCAACTGTTGATAGATAATTAGATGATGAACATTTGCTAGTAGAGTAAGTTTTTTCCCTGTTGGAACTTGCTTATGCCAGATAAGCTTGCAGTGCACTTAGTTTGCATTAAAACAGAGCTTGTTCACCTTTTGAACTTTGGGGCTTCCACAAACCTTTTGTCTTCTGAACCTAGATCACTAATCTTTCCATGGTCTTGAAATAATCTCTGTTACGAGCAGTGTCATAAAAAGCACAGCTATGTATGCCCCGTCTTTGAGGCGACAGGAGAGTGCCCACAACAATCTAGATGCAAACTTCACCACCCCAAGAAGAAAATCAAATCCAAGAGAAGCAGACCAGACACCCTCCAAAACAGTAGTTGGGGCGGTATTTTGACACCAGCATTGGCCGTGACAGTGAGACAGGGAAAGTTTCTTCAGACGAAGAAGAGCGCCAGAAACCGCAACATGTTTTCTCTGGTGGGGACTTTGTTGACTTCATCAACCTTGATGCTAATGCCGATGAAGATGTTGCAGATGTAGATGCTACGGACGACATACAGCTGATGGAATTGGACTCGGGGATTTCAATGTGCAGGCTGATAATCTTGATTCACTAATCAAGCCACTTCGGATCATGAGAACACCAAGAGTTTGACAGCTGATGGAATTTGACTCAAGAGATTTCTAGTTTTCAGCGTGCAGACTGACAATCTTAATGCATTAATCAAGCCGCTTTGGATCATGAGAGCAGCAAGAGTTTGACAAGTTCTTTGATTGGCCTAGATACCCCTGTTGATACAGCTTGGTGCACCACCTGTTTCAGGATTATACATTCTTATCTCAGACACTAAGGCGCTTACTGGATTTTCTCTTTCTTAAATACCTATATAGATAAGGAAAACATGTCTTGTTTTGTTCATCTTTTCTCCTCATTTTTGACGACTCGTCCTCTGTTCATCTTGTACATATACGAGTTACATGTACGGGTTGCATATGTTTCAGGCTGAGAGAGTGGCTGTATTACGTATGTAATGTAAACATTACCCAGAGTTGAATGTAAAAAAACGATAATATACAGATGCAAAGAAGAAATGTAAGCTCATTTTTAGCTTGCCTTGTACATCTGTTTTTGTCAAAGGACGCTTTACGTACTCTTGGGAGTACATACTACTGTTTCGAATATACCACTTAAATAAATATATTATATATATTTTTAATCATTTTCAGTATACTTAAATACCAATTATAAGATACTCTAATGCGATTTAATTGAAAAAATTTCATTGGAGTCTTTTATTTTTGCTATATACCCTTTTTCATATATAAAAGAAGTATATATAAATTTAGCTATAAAAGGTGGATTTTAATGATTTTTTTTTAGAACTCACTTTGGGGTATCTTATAATTATTATTGGAGTATGCTCAAATAAATAAAAAGGTATCATCATACGATTTAAGTAGTATATGAGAAGCGGGAGTATTATATCATTTTCCTTTGTCAAATTATACCTGTTATGTCGGTGACCATAAGGTCCCATGCACCACCACTCACTGAAGTGATGTGGCGCCACCTGGCAGCCACATTAGCGCCACGTCACTTCCTTCTACCCACATTAGCGCCTACATGGCGCTTGCGCCAGCGCACACATAAGCCACTCACTGTTTTCACAGAACATGTCCACTGTGGACCAAAGCCCTCTCGTGGACCTGGTCCACGAACCATGGGCCCACTTGTCAGAGACTCATTAGATTTGCTTGTAGAAAAAATAATTCAACCAAAAATGAAAATTAGCTGTTAACATCATGCTTGCACAATATTTAAATTTTCCTTTAGAAAAATAATTCATTAATTCTAAAATTGAATTTGGGGTAATTTCTATAGAATTCAAACTTCCGAGGACTCGTCCTCTTTCATACGAGCTCCGATTCCAATGATTCAGATTTCTAAATTCATATAAAATTATAATCTAGCTAACTGAACCAAAATTATATAATTTGGAGTTAATTTTATTTTTTAAAATTTTGGCTTATTTTTGCGTATAAACTTCGACGACTCTGGAGAGCTGGAATTCTTCGACGAGTCCGATCAGCAACCACTTGAGCAAGGAAAGTTACATCAGTTGATCATATTTGAATCTCAGTATTATAAAATATTTAAATTCCATTTTAAATTATTACTGCATGCTTATTATGTTCAATTTAATTAAAATTCATGTTGGAAAAGTATAGTTAATCTCAATTCCATTGTACATCCAATCTTGACATTGAAAGAAAATTACTTGTCACCTTAGATAAAAACTTAGTTGATGCAATAACATGAACTAGGAATCTTTTGGGAAAATTATACGTGTAGTCATGCAGAGACCAAAATTGTTAAATTTGAGAATTTTAACCAAACATTCAACTATTGTTTAAAATGAGTCTATTGTCTTGGTTTGCCATGGAAATTTGCCTCTCCATGTGCGGCTCAATCCTCTCAGGTCTCGACATTGTTGGAACTACCAACCTATGCATCATATGTACGACTATAAGGAGTGTACTGAGTGTCGGAGTCATCCTCGGTACTGTCACTAGCCACTCCCTCCTCAAGATCTATATCTCGTACTTAGTATAATAAAAATCATCTGAGGGCTCTCTGTGATGGATCGACAGTAGATTTCCTCGTGGAGCTTGAGCATCCTCATCATTAGGATCAAGTAGAGGTCTCCAAGGCACCTATCCTCAGCGGACCAAGCCAAGTAAGGAGACAAGCCTATATGAAAACCTTGCTGGTCCTCCCCTCTGTAAGACATCCCTCAACAATCATGGCAAAAATCCTCTTCATGGTAGTATAGATAGTATCATCCATCTCACCAATCATGATATCAACCACATCGATGCAAGTCCTGGTGAGAATCAAGTGCAACAACCAAAATAACCTCTGTAGTGAGCTCATTTCGGCCACCCTTCCTATGGTAAATGGTGTAGTGAGTCGCACAGTAAACTGCAAGAGCCAATAAAGTCAAACAACTCTGTTCCTTGGTCTTGAAATTTCGGCCTCAATGTCTTGATACATATGAGTGGTCTCAAGTAGAGATAGAAGAACTGCTGAGGTGCGACGAACTGGATGAGCAAGTGCGTGGATGCATGCATCGTCTGAAGGAACATCAAGAATCTCAGCCATCCTCTCTCTAGTCAGAGTCCTCCGCTCAGTGCCAAGCATGAAGGTGATGCGTGAGCGGTCTGGGGAATTGAAAGATGAGATCATCTCTCCAACTGAACTCTCTGTCGAGAAGAAAAGTGTCGAGCCCCGGTGTAGCTGCAAAAAAGGAACGTACATCTCTGCCAGCAGATGCCTCTCGAACATCGTTCCTGTTGGAACAAAACTCTAGGATCGATCGATAGTTGGTGTCTGAACTTGTCTGTCGACACTGACAAGCGGTTCAGAAACACGACAATGAACCCTTTCGATCAGAAGAACGAAAAACACAAATGAACACACACGAGTTTTCAATTTTGCGCCGCAAATACTGCCTGCGACTTTTCTGTTTTTTCATCTTCTTATATCTACGACAAAACGAATTACAGATGGAATCAAATCTCTAGTTGTTTTCGGCTTCAGAACTTCAGATGAAGTTGCTTCCAAAAACCAACCTAACTCGCTACAGTAACCTGATGAAACTGAAACTGGACTCTGCTAGGACCAGGCTGAATTGCTCTATACTTTAGCAATCCTTTACAACTCAAAACAAAAGATAAACTAAAACTGAATGACAAGTTTAAACCTAATAAATCACCCCCTAAACTTGTTGTTACGACTTCACCTGCTGAAAGATCTAGACCCGCCATTATGAGTTAATGGATTGTTTTGGTGCTTAATGACAAATCCAAATATGAGACTAACTCGCTTGTCAAGTATTATCTTTGTGTAGTCCCATTTGGATATAAAGGTGAAATACAACGAGGTATGCAATCGACATCTCAATCTTATATATTGCTGCATTCCTCGGATCCAAAATATAGGATTGAACTCAACCATAAGTCAAACTTGAATATGTGCATATGATCTTATTACACATTTGTGTATGCACACATCTAGGGGGAGTTTTATTCTATATTTTGTGGTTTCATTAGTATTGATCCATATTCCATTCTCCACATATATTTGAGATCTTTACTTTGAAACAAATCCGTGTGAATATACAAAACTTGTGTAGTTCTTGTATACTTAAGTTAGAGTATATATATAACTTGTGTAGTTGATATATACTCAATTTGTTCTCTTGTTTATCAACATTCAATTTATGAGTAATTAAGTTGTTATCATCAATTACCAAAGAGAGAAAGATTGAGGTATCTTGTCCCACCATTATGAGTTAATGGTATGGTGTGGTAATTAATGATAATCACATTGTGGAACTAACATTTTCCATGAGTTGGATGAATAGGTTATGTTCCAGGATGATAAAGACTTGGGATGATCATGAGTTGATCATCAAGTCAAGAGCTTGGTGTAAAGGATGCATCATGAGTTGATGCTTATCAAGAAGAGATGATCATGAGTTGATCGTCAGGTCAAGAGAAGAATCATCATGTGTTGATGGAGGTCAAGTGAATGAATGTATCATGCGTTGATGCATGTGAAGACTCAGGATGAAGAAATCATCATGTGTTGATGATGTTCAAGACAAGATCCCGAAGTGAAGAAATCTTCATGTGTTGATGATTGTCAAAGTCAAGGACCCGGACTTGAAATGTTGATATGCGTCATCAAGCTTCAAGAAGATGCAAGGCAAATGTATGACTAGCTAGGGCTAAGGATGTGTTCCTAGTCTTTTACCGGTCTCGGTGTTTGGTTGATAGACCGGATTGCTAGTATAGGTTTGCCGTACTATTAAGAGGGGTCTTGACTAGTAGCATGAGTTAGTCATGTGTTGATAGCTCATTGTGTTTGCTCTAGCTCATCTATGCATGGAGCTATTATTTGCGAATGTGTTTTGTAAATAGCCGAGGCTCATGCATTTAATCTTTGTAGCATGGGATTATACTTTGCAAATGTGTTTTGCAAATGATTGAAGTCCATGCACCTTAGCCTTGAGGCATGATGCTGTTATTTGCGAATGTGTTTTGCAAATAGTTAATGCTCATGTTTGATTTCTTGTAGCATGTGACTTAAGTTTGTAAATGTGTTTTGCAAATGGTGTAAGTCCATGTACCTTTTTCCTTGTGGCATGATTCTAAAAGTTTGCAAATGTGTTTTGCAACTTGCTAGGAATCTTGCTATTGATCCTTGTTGGCATGGCTTGTCAATTGGCAAATGTATTTGGAAATTGAAATTGTTGAAAAAGCTATTGCTGTGCTCTGTCAGGATAATCGAAAGTTCCGGCATTGTAAGTGCGGAAGTTCCGATTATCGGACGCTCCGAAATCTTTACGGTTCGTTTTTTTCCAGAGAGCACCCTTTTTAGGGACTTAGCCGATTTCTCGAAGTGCGGAAGTTCCGCCATGATACGAGCGGAAGTTCCGATTATCGGTTGCTCCGAAATTCTTGCGGAAGGTTTTTTCCAGAGAAGCACCATTTTGGGACTTAGCCAAAATTTGGATGTGCGGTAGTTCCGCTATGTGTTGTGCGGAACTTCCGAAGATCGGAACTTCCGCAACTTGGTTGGCTGTAGTTCCACACTAAAAATCAAACGGCTAGTTTCTCGTCTGACATAGCCGTTGCAGTTGCTTTTCTCTCAGTGCGTGTAGTTCCGCCTTTACATGGCGGAACTTCCGATTTCCTGATTTTTAGGGTTTGTCTCCCAACAACTAGTTTTTGTGTGTGGGCTATATATAGCCACCTTGGCCGGTTGGGAGAGGTTCTTTGAATGCTATTGTTAAGTGATATACTCATTCTTTGAGCTAAGAGCAAGCCTCTATTCTCTTTTGTGCATGTGTTGCACTTGGTGAGATTAGAGAGTAAACCCTAAGTGCATGTGTTGCCTTAGGTAGTGGATTGTGTATCCACGTGAGCGTTGAGACTTGATTAGTTCAAGTGAAAGTTTGGATTCGTTACTCTTGGTGTTTGCCGACACCTAGACGGCGTGGAGGCGTCGTGCGCGGTGATCTTCTCAAGAAGCTTGTGAGAAGACCCGGCGGTTTGTGAGTGGTCTGGTGCTCACCATCTCCGGAGTGGAGGAAGAGCAACCATAGTTGAGTGAGGTGTTGGTTCGGTTAGGAACTGGTCCAAGTGTTTGGACTTACCTCGGAGGTATTGGCTTAATTAGTGGAGCTGGTCCAATTTGTTTGGGCTAACCTCAACGTGGATTAGGTCAGTCTCCGAACACCACGGTAAAACATAATCGTGTCATCTTGTTTTTACTTGTGCTTTACTTTGAGCAATTTACATTCTTGCTTTAATTGCTTATATATCATTGTATGATTGCTCTCTTGTATTGTCGGTACACTTAGTGAGCCTAGTTGATTTAGGTTTTAAATTGTGCAAAATAATTCGCTATTAGCTTCCGTATTTATATATTGGTTTAGCCCGATAGATTTTTAAAACCGCCTATTCACCCCCCTCTAGTCGGCCACCTCGATCTTACACCTGCTTGATGTCCAATTTCTATCGCATTTCAGCAAACTTAGCACGACCAAGTGACTTAGTTATAATAACAACAACTTGCTCTTCGGTATTGATATGATCCACACCCAACTTGCCACCCTCAACACATTCACGTATAAAATGATATCGTGTGTCAATGTGTTTGCTTCAGTCATAATAAATTGGATTTTTGTAAAGTGCAATGGCAGATTTGTTATCTACCATAAGACTGAACTTCTCTAGATCTTGATTCTTGAATTCTCCAAGGAATTTACTCAGCCATATGCCCTGGCATGCTGCAGTTGTTGCTGAAATGTATTCGGCTTCACAAGAAGACAAAGCAACAAATTTTTGTTTCTGTGACGATCAAGTTATCATATTTGAACCAAAAAAGAAAACCGATCCACTAGTATTTTTCGCGATCATCAGAGTCTCCTACAAGATCACTATCACAAAACCCTACAAGCCGTTGCTCCTTTTCATCTCTGATATAGGAACCACAAAGCCTTTTGTACCCTTCACATACCTCAAAATATGTTTTACAGCTGCCATGTGATCTGTATTAGGTGCCTCCATAAACCTACTTACTATGCCCACTGAATATGCTATATCCAGCCTCGTATTTACCAAATACCCTAGACTTCCAATGATACTTCAATATTCAGTGTCGTTTACTAGAGTACCACCACCTTTCTTGCTGAGTTTCAACCGGTTCTCCATGGGACTATGACATAGATTACAATCAATCATACTTGACAAGGCTAGTAGTCTTCAGCACATCCAGCTTGGCATAAAGTAATTCTTCCAACTTCTTGCTCTACTTCAATACCCAAATAAAAACTCAAGAGTCCTAGGTCAGTCATGGTCAACATTTTCTTCATCTGATCTTTAAACTCAATTATGCTATCAATGCTTGAACCAGAGATTATTAAGTCATCAACATATACATAAACCAAAAGAACTTCTTTACCTTGATTCCTTTTGTATACTGCATGTTCCACTTTGCTTCTCTCAAAACCAAGAGATACCAAGGATTGATCCAATTTGAAATTACATGCCCTGGGTGCTTGCCGAAGTCCATATAAAGCTTGCTTGAGTTTTAATACCTTCTCCCCATTATTTTCCTTGATATATCCTGGAGGTTGTTGCACAAACACCTCCTCAGCCAATTCCCCATTTAGAAAAGCTAATTTTACATCCATGTGATTAATTTCCAACCCTGTTGAACAGCCGAAGCAATGAGCAACCTCACTGTTTCCATTCTGGCCACAGGTACAAAAACTTCTTCAAAATCAATTCCTTGTTTTTGTTCATACCCCTTTGCCACTAATCTAGCTTTGTGTTTGACAATTTTTCCTCTACTATCTTTCTTGATTTTATACACCTATTTTAATCCAACAGCCTTTCGATCAGCTGGTAGATCCACAATTTCCCATGTTTGATTGTCATAAATGGACTTCAATTCCTCCTCCGTTGCAACTCTCCAGCATTTTTCTTTTGCTACTGCTTCATAGCTAGAGGGTTCTTCCAAGGCTAATAAACATAGTCCTGAATATTCCAACTCCATTGGATTAGTTGATTCATATATATCTTTTAAATCTCTATACTGCATTGGTTCTTCTGAAGAGGAATCACTATCCTGTATTTCTGTGGATGAGTCATCAGGTACAGGAAGAATTTGTGACTGAGGGGTTCTTGGGCTATGGATTTGTGGACTCATAGGCTCGGGAATATCTCTTGCTGATCTTTTGTTCTAGTATCTGACAAACCAATGTTTTCAGATTCATGATATATAGTAAAGGTATTTCCATTTCTCACCTGAGCATCTTGTTACATTGAATCGAAATTCCAATCCCAGCTCTTTTCTTCCTTAAAGAATACATCCCTACTGACATGCAACCTTTTGGACTTAGGATCATAACACCGATAGGCTTTTGATCCTGGCTCATAACCAATTAAAACCATTATTCTGGTTTGATCATCCAACTTCTTTAGATTTGGGTGTACTATTTTGACATGAGCAATGCAGCCAAATGTCCTCAAGTGATGAACAATTGGCTTTCTTGTGTGCCATGTTTCATAAGGAATACAATTCACAAGGCTCTTTGTAGGAGATTAGTTCAGTAAATATAATACAGTCATAGCTGCTTCTCCCCAGAAAGTTGCTAGCATATTCATGCTCTTGAGTAAGCTTCGAGCCATTGATACCACAGTTTAGGTTTCTCCTTTCCACCACCCCATTATGCTGTGGTGAGTAAGGTGCTATTAGAAACCTTTTTAGTCCTTGATTATTAGAAAATTCTCAAAATCTTTTGATGTAAATTCTCCTCCTCTATCAGACCGAAAAGATTTCTACTGACAGCATGTTTCCACCTCAGCTTTAGATTTGACTTTCTTGAAAGCATCTAGTGTCTGATCCTTTGTTTTTAGCAAAACAGGCCACATATACCTATTACAATCATCCACAACTAACAAGAAGTAATTGTTTCCTGCTGGTGTGGACGGTGTGATTGGTCCACACAAGTCTCCCTGAACTAGTTCAGGAGGTTTCTCTGATCTGTACAGAGATTGTTGTGGAAAGGACTTCCTTCGATGCTTTCCAATCAAACAGCCCTCGAATAGTTGTTCTATGTGATCAATATGAGGCAGACCCTCTACCATCCCCGATTGAGATAAGTTTTGTAAAGCACAAAAATTTAAATGGTCATACCTCTTATGCCATTGCCAAGCAAGACTTGATCCTTTCGCTAACAGGCAGATAGGCTCTGTCAGTTGTAGATTCAGTACATACAACCGATTCCCAGAACATTTCACCTTGGCCAGCATCTTCCTTTCTTGATAAAAAATAGTCAAGTTCCCATCTTCAATAGTAATCTTGCACCCATTCTCTTCTAATTGACCGAGACTCAATATGTTGCTTTGAAGTTGGGGTATGTAATAGACTTCGATTAGCACTTTATGCTCCTGATTTCTACATTTGAGAATCATAGTTCCTCTGCCACGAATATCCACTACAGATACATCCCCAAATTTTACGTTTCCTCCAATAGACTCATCCAACTCAGCAAATACTCCTCTGATGCCTGTCATATGATTACTCGCACTTGTATCGAGATACTAAATGCAATCAACTTCCTCTATGGAAGAATTAAGTTCTGTCCATACCTTCTGTTCGTTCAGCATCACCACCTTCGACAGGTCACCATCATATTTCTGAATTTCACACATCTCAGCCATCAGGAATTCTGATTCTTCATCAGTTTGCTTCAGAACAATGTTCGCATGCTTCCTTTTTGGCAGTCAACATTCGGAGGTGTAATGTCCATAAACATCACAATTAAAACATTTAATCATTGTTTTGTCGATTTTCTTGTCGGTGTCGTCACTTCGACCACCATGGTGACTTCAGCCATGCCCTCGACCATTGCCACACCAGCCGCCCCTTTTCAATGATTCCCATTGTCCTCGTGTTAGTAGCAATTGCTCCCCTTCTTTTGCCAATGATTCCCATTGTCCTCGAGTGAGTATTAAATGTAATTTCTCTTTCTCAGTTCTTTCAGTGTGGTGTGTCGCCCTTTGCTGCTTTCTTCAAATACCCTTAGACGCCCTACTGCTTCTGTTAGAGACATGGTAGACAAGTCTCCCTATTGCTCTATTGTACTAATAATTTGAAGAAATCTATCTGGAACAACACTGAAAAGCTTTTCAACGACAAAACTTTCTTTTACCTTAGTCCCGAGGGAACTAATTTTACTCAACAAAGAAGTGAGCTTTTGTGAGAACTCAGCAATGTTCTCGCTGTCTTCCATGATCAACCGATCAAGGCTTCTTTTCAGTATTTGCAATTTTGCCTTCTTTGCCCTATCTTCACCAATTCACATTTCTCTTATGGCCTCCCAAGCTTCTCTTGTCGTTTGTTTGTCTGCTATTGCCATCATGACTCTGTCCGGCACAGCCTGGGAGCTCCTTGATCCTTCTCTTCTTCGACCAGAGCTTCGCCCTCGACTGCTACCCATACACCAAGTGAGCGCAAGATGATCCTCATCTTAACAGCCCAAAGCCCGTATTTGGTGTCTTTCAAGATTGGATACTGAATAGGCACAAAACCTCCCTTCACTTGTGCTCTTGCCAGTGACAACGTCTTGATGCTAGTTGAAGCATCCTTCAATGGAAGCTCCTTCTTGGGTGACTTATCACCCGACATCGTCTTCTACGATCGATGCTCTGATACCAAATGTTGGAACAGAAACTCTCGGATCGATCGATAGTCGGTGTCTGAACTTGTTTGTCGAAACTGACAAGTAGTTCAGAAACACGACAATGAACCCTTTCGATCAGAAGAACGAAAAACGCAAACGAACACACACGATTTTTCAATTTTTGCCGCAAATACTGCCTACAACTTGTCTATTTTTTCATCTTATATCTACGACAAAACAAATTACAGACGGAATCAAACTTCTAGTTGTTTTCGGGTTCAAAACTTTAGACAAAGCCGCTTCCGAAAACCAAGCTGGCTCGCTACAGTAACATGATGAAACTAAAACTGGACTCTGCTAGGACCGAACTGAATTGCTTTATACTTTAGCAATCCTTTACAACTCAAAACAAAAGATAAACTAAAACTGAATGACAAGTTTAAACCTAACAGTTCCAACTGTCAAGATAGTGATGAGTCCTCATGGCACGATGTCTCTCATAGACTCTACAAAGGTTTGTCCGGGCCACTGTCCAATACCTAGGATCACCAGTGTTCTCACGCCGAGGTGGAAACCATTTCTCAAGAGTGACCTTTCTGATTTTCTGCAATTTCTTCCCCTTGAGATCCTCATAGTCAACAGGCTCCGGTGGCTCCTCAACTCATGCAGGAGGAGAAGAAGGAGCTGGAGCAAAACGGCCACCTAGATCGAACCGACCAACACGACCTCCTCTACGAGGTGTACCACCTCAAACTGGTAACTTCTTGTCGAAAGGAGTGGCACTGTTATCGACAACACACTGAACAACCTTATGCTTGAGCGGTGTATGTCTAATCGTTAGTGCCCCTGATCTCGATCTAACATTCCTCAACGGAGGAGGTGAAGGTGAACACTTCTTCTTTGTCTTTCCCTTCTCGGCAGTTGTTGCCTTGCCGATAATGAATGATCAAGCACAAGAAACCACAGAAAAAGAACCACTGCCACTGATCTAAAAAGAACCACTGCCACTGATCTCAAGTACCACTTCAAGAACACACTGTTCACTGCCCCTCACTACCACAACCCAAACAAATTTCGGCCACTGACACAATCCCAAGCCAGCTGCCCCAAAGCACAAGCCGCCACTACCACCAAGTCATTGTCACTAATCACAAGCACCACTGACCAAAAGCAATAGACAAGAGACGAGAATCGGTCGAACAAAGGGTCTAAGAAACTAGGGTTAGGGTTTTAGAAAGTGAAGGATGTAGATAAGAAAGCAATGGTGTGATCATTTAGTGTGCTCGCCTGTGACGGAAATAGCGCGACAACAATGGTGTGTAGGGGTGGCAAAAAAGCTCGCGGCTCGCGAGCCGGCTCGAGCTTGTTGCGAGCCGAGCCGGCTCGCTCGAGCTCGAGCTTTTTTCGAGCCGAGCCGAGCCGGGCTTCGAGCTCGGTGAAGTTTCGAGCCGAGCTCGAGCCGAGCTCGAGCCGGCTCGCGAGCCAAACGAGCCGAGTGCAACCCCATATAATCAAGATGATTGGATTTTGAATTGATGATAAATGACTCATATAATCATTTTATTCTACCGAGCTCGAGCGAGCTTTTTCGAGCCGGCTCGAACGAGCTTTTTCGAGCCGGTTCGAGCTTTTTTCGAGCCGAGCCGAGCCTTCATTCGAGCTCGTTTTCCAAACGAGCCGAGCCGAGCCGAGCCAGAGTTTAAACCGAGCCACAACGAGCCGAGCCGAGCCGAACCGAGCCTGGCTCGTTTCCAGCCCTAATGGTGTGGTACGAGGTGCAGCGCACATGCGACGGCGACGTGGGAGCAAGAGCGAACTCGATTTGGGGAAAACAAAGTTAGAGATTTTGACCAAGGTCAAAGACGTCAAGGGAAAATATGGCAAATGAACGGCTGAGATCAAATGAATCTCGATCCAATGAACCGGATAGACCTTAGAAGCGTGAAGGGGTATGAGAGAGAGCGTGAAGGGTATGAGAGAATTCAGGCTGTCCAAAATGACTTGAAAAACCAATGCCGCGGATTAGATCCTAGAGATAAGAGGTACCCTCAAGCATCTCTGTGTAGGACGGATCATCCGACAGAGGCGGATAATCCGACTTGAGGTGTATAATCCGATCTGCACAAGAAATTTCGGAACAATTCTAAAAGCTGATATTTTGCTCTTCTATGCTCCAGACCAACTACCAATAGGAAAAACCATGTTTGGGCATAGTTGACTTGATGAGAACCACAAAATATCAATTTCTAGAGGTCCCACACGTCAGTAACTTATTAACACTAAATCAACAACTAATGATTCAATTAGTCTTAATGATCATGATTAGACACAGTGATGACGTGCTACAGTGTCTTCACCGTTGTGTCGCGTGGTGGCACTCGCGCCCATGCATCTCGCTGGCATCGTGGGGCTTCGCAAGGCCGGAGAGTGCCAAAAACGGGATCCCCGTGTTATTGCGCTCCTGTCGGTACTAACAGCGAGCCTGGAGGTGTCCTGACACGGCAGCACACCAGTGTTGAGAGGAGCAGATACGACAAAGAGAAGGAGCTCGAATGAGCGATGCCCTCTACAAATTAATGCACGCATAAGCTTCTACAGTATACCAGGTGCATACCAGAAGCGGGGAGGAGGCCGGAGGTGGCCGGGATGACTTGTCAACGTTGAGCCGAGGCGGCGAGGTGGGATTCGCGTGGAGAAGAAGATCGACCAAAGGATAGCTTCGATTGACGGCCAGGGAAGCTTCAGGAGGTCTAGGCGATGCTTCAGGTACATGGAATTGGTCTGAAGCACAATGAATCACCAGTGATGGTTGGAGCGGCAGTTCTAGCCGGAGGCTAGGTAGAAGGGGTGATTCGATCGGGTCTCGTGTGAATCAATGGATTAATCAAGTGAGGGGAAAGCTTCACTAGGTTCTGGAACACAAATTGACATGGTGATGTGACGAGGATCTAATAATCCTCATTTTATCTTTTATCTATAATTCTTATTATGGGTAAATATGATGTCACATAGTCCCCAGAAGTACCCCTTATATCTATAAGGGAGAAGCCCAACAAGTGATTGTAAGTTCTTCTACAATCACCCCCATAGTCGTAAGTCTTGCTACGACTATATCATGGTCGTAAGTCCTTCTACGACCACTACATAGTCGTAAGTCCTTCTACGATCAAGCACACAGTCGTAAGTCCTTTTACGATCGCCACCGGTCGTAAGTTCTTCTACGACTGTAAACTTCACCACCTCATAATCAAACCTACAAAGTAGTGGGTCCAATTGATTAAGGAATCCGAACGGTCTACACGCACTATTATTCCGCTTATTAATGGTGTGTAACTACCCCATTATCTCTGGAAGATAATTGCCAGACGGCGTGAAGAAGCCGAGGCGTCGGTAATTACTGCCATCATGCGCCAAGCGGATTAATTAGGCGCATCTCCCGCAGGACAAAACGGCTACTTCTTCACGACTATATAAGGGCATCAATCAGAGAGATGGGAGAGAACAGCGAATAAGAGCTAGTCAAGTAGGAACATAAGCGCTATTCTCTGTAATAGTCTTAGTCTTTTACTTGATCATCAAGAATACCACACCACACAGGATTAGGGTTATTATTCTCTCCGAGAAGGCCTCAACTCGCCTAAACATCCCGTGTCAATCCACTCGCGTGATCTCATCTCTAGGAGACCCCGAATCAAACAATCTTTACGTAAGATCGGTTCTAATACACCGACAGTTGGCGCCGTCCGTGGGGATATTCCGGTAATCTCTTGTCAACATACTCTCTTTTTCCAATCTCATGCAATCATGGCAAGAGAATGGAACGAGGAGAACTGGTTTGACTTGGCAGATTACGCAGACGTCGACATGGATGCCGGTTTCGACTACGAGCCGAGTGATGCATCCGCTGATGGTGATGTTGCCTCCGGAGATTATTCTCCAGGAAACCATCCCATTAATGGAGTCCCTCGAGCACTCCTCAAGCGGGGAGGCCTCGAGCGCAAGTGAGAATCATCAACGGAGGTCTTCGCCCTTCCCCAAATCGTGGTCACCTCATGGAGGCCGAGATAAGAACACTCCCAAGATCACACATCGCGCCCCCTCGTGGTAATGGCAAGGGCACCACCGTGAGACAGATACACCAACCACTCAAGCATTACAAACAATACCTCTTTCTTGGCCTTTTGCACTGGGGCTTGATATCCTAGGACCGCTTTCCCAAAGCTCCGGAGGTTTCAATTCCTTTTGTGGCTATTGACACGCTCACAAAATGGATCAAGTCAACTCAGAATCGATAACAACTAAGCAAAGAAAAGGTTCATGATGAGAAGCGTAATTAGTCGATTTGGAGTTCCGAAGTCGGATAATTACGCATAATGGTAAACACGCAAGTGCAAAATTTCAGGAATTTTGCGACGAGTTGGGTACCAAGCTATGCTATGCTTCTGTTGCACATCCCCAAAGCAATGGGGCGGTCGAACGTGCAAACGGCCAAATAATGCGAGGAATTAAAACTCGAGTCTTCGACCAGCTTGTTAAGCGCTCGGGGGCTTGGGTACAAGAATTACCCTCCATATTATGGGCGCTTAAGACGACCACCAATGAGCAACAGGAGAAACACCATTTTTCTAGTTTTGAGTCGAAGCCATGCTTCCTCCGAGCTAAAATGCGGTCGACACGAGTTGAAACCTTCAACAACTCGGATCAGAACAACTCGAGCAGATGACATTAACCTACTCAAGAGAGGAGAAACCTAGCCTTAATCCGCTCGGCGGTCTACCAACAAGCCTGCGCAGATACTATAATCGTAAGGTCCAACCTCGCACCTTGTCAGAGGTGACTTGGTATTGAGGCTCTGCCAATCCAAGTCTAATCGGAATAAACTTTCCCCTAAATGGGAAGGTCCTTACACAGTGGTCGAAGTAACTCGGCCAGGGTCGGTACGACTAGCAATGGAAGATGGACAGGTTCTCTCAAACTCTTGGAACATCGACCGTTACGCAAATTCTATGTGTGACCGCTTTCTCGAGCAATAAAAGTCCGTGTTCTTTCTACCTCTTTTTGCCTTATTTTTTGAGTAGTGCTTTTTAATCTTTCGACTATGATATGAAAACACCCGCTTTCTTTACACCGGCAAAAGCGAGAAACGCTATCCGTCGAAACTTCTCCTCTCTCGCATGTGGTTCTCGCCACTAGAAGGAATTTCCTAGCATCGACTCGTTACTCATTTTTTCTGCCAATACAAAGAGCTCGGGTTTTATCTAGTCGTAATGTTCTCAAAGCCAACTCTCTCAATCTTAGTCTATTTTTTCAGTAAATTCAAAAAATATTCTAAGTAGAGTGCACTTTCTTACATTTGTTCGACCACCTTTGGTGTACTCGATTTGTTTTAATCTGGTCAAGGAAGAGACACACCTAGTCAAGTCTTTCCTTTCGCATGTGGTCCCGCCCACTAGAAGGAAACTTCCTAGTGTCGCCGCCTCCTACTTTTGCTCTCGGAAGAGACTTATCAAGTCCACCAAAAAGGACGAACGAATGACTAAAGTCCTCTAAGACGCTTGTTTAACTCAAGTTGCTGTTCTTGGTTTGATTAAACTAGTCGGAGATGGGAACATCACCTAGTCGATGCCTTTCCTCTCTGCACGTGGTCCTGCCCACTAGAAGGAACTTCCTAGTATCGAGTCGTTTCTACTCTTTTCGACCAGTACTTGACAACCGTAACAAAAGCTATAAGTTAAATAAACCTCTCTTTGTTTTCAGAAACCCCATTTTTAAACACTATTTATTTAGATTGTCTAAACAATCTAAGCAAATAGTCGGGGCTAGGATAAAGTTATTAATTTGACTTCAATTCTTAGTCTTTCATTCGTTTATTATCTTTTGAGTTACTAACTACTCGACAAGATGATTTTCAGGAAATGAGGCGGATCATATATTACTCATCAACAAAAATTGTCTGCCTTACAAGGTAGTTACAAGATTACTCAAGGGGAGAGCCTAGTCGCATTTCCTCCGCCACCTTTTACCAATCGATCGCATTTCCTCAATCGACGACTTGCCTCGATTCGGAGACGATCAAGTCGGCCGATTGGTTTAACATTAAGGCGGGGTCTTGAGCTTTAAGTTTCGCCAAAGCGTAACTTCATCGCAGCTTCGATCGCCTCCTTATTGATTCACTTGATTAGTCTTGAGTGGTCACCATTTCTTGCAATTTTCCGACTTGTTCCCCAATGGTACTTGTGTGAGCAACTATGGTATCTTCTCGAGGAGTTTTTCCTCGAAATGTAGCTCACTAAGCACATTGTTCAGAGAGTGATGTTGCCTTGAAGACTAGTCTTCATCGACTCCATCTCTGTTGGGTACAAGTCGAAGCCTCGCAAGCTTCTTGTTTTCACCACTTGTTCGAAAAGAATAATATCGGTCAAACAAAAATATACTTCTAGAGGAAGATAACACAAAGATAATTATAGGTAAAAGCTTTTCTTACCTACTAATTGAGAATCCAATTTCTTGACCTCTTCTCGATGGGAAGCAACGGTTTGAAGATGCTTTTGCTCCCACGCCCGATGTCCTCTGATTCATCTTAGCAATGCGACGGACTCATTGCGATTAAGGTCTTTGCTTGGATTTCAGCCTCGAGGCTTCTCAATTGGGCAGCAATTTCTGAACAAGAAATTGGCATTAGAAAAGGGAAAATACTCAAAAAGGATAACAGGTAAAGATTTACTTACCTGTTAATTGAGTTCTAAAACCCTCGAGTTCTTGATCCTTATTCGCGAAATACGGGAAAACTCCTGAATGACCAAAGCTTTTCTTGAACTTGATGTCCGAGCTTCGCATCTCTTTTTCTTTATCCGAGAAGAAAGGAGAGTCGGGTAAAGGTTAAAGATCAAAAGCGTCTTAAGTTCGAACTTCTTCGTTTATTTTTTCCCGCAATCTTTTAGATGCAGAGACAGTCTCTCGAAGTCTATCCGAGAGGACTAATACTTCGTTCCTTAGCCTCCTCGACTCTTCTTTTTCATAGTCGAGTGAGTCAGCTAAGGTCTTCGTATCACTGTTTAACCTACAAAGAACAGGAACGAAGATAAACATCAGCCGAATGGTTGTAAGTACTTCTACAACTACCGACCTAGTCGTAAGTTTTTCTACGACTACGATATGGTTGTAAGTCTTTCTACGACCACTACCTGGTTGTAAGTAGTCGTAAGCTTTTTACGACTAGTACTTTGTCATGAGTTTCTTCCATGACTATTCTCGTAAAACATTATACGAGTATTTAAGTCAAAAACAACTATGAATGATAAGTGACTTACCACCTCTCTGCCTCTGCGCAGAGTATTTCTTTCTCCTGTCTTAGCTCTAAAAGTTGTCGATGATACTCACCGACAACAGCAATTTGCTCCAGAGCTTTCTGCAAAAAGAGAACAGTGAGAAGAGAAGGAAAGCCACATATATAAGTATTTCGAAGATACTTACATTCATAGTCGTCCTAGCAAACATTGAATATACAAGGTCCGGGTTTTGCAGCTTATCCATCCTCGCGACCTTGTCCCACCACACCTTCTCGAGGCGCTCGTTATCAAAAGTATTCTCCGTATTGGGAATATCTTTGGGATGGGGGACTCGGTCACGAGATTTGTAAGCAGAAGACCCTACGACGGAGGCAGGCCCAAAGAAGTCACCACAGAAGTTGAAATTTTCTCCTTCTGGTTCTGTGATTTCTCTTTGGGTAGGGGAAGGAACGCCTCCTACGATTTCCTTCCCAGAGCGGTGCGCAGGCTGGTCACCACCTTGACCAGAGGCTTCCATAGCTGCCTCTGTTGTTTCCACAACCTCAGTGGTCGTAGCGGCCACCTCAACAGTAACAGCCGCTACTTCAAGGGTCGTAGTTACGACCTCAGCAGATGTGGAAGTCACTCTGGGAGTCTCGACTTCATCGGCCACCTGGGTCAAGGGTGATGCTTCGACCACCTCCATTGATACCTCTCCAGTGAATGAAGGGATAGCAATGGACTTCTCAGCAGAAGCATTCCCGGGGGCTGAAGGAGTCGGACTGAAATAAAGAAAAGCAAATCAGGTTGTGAAAAAGAAAAAGGTAAATGTCGTTCTTACACTTTAGTACATTTCACATACCTCTGCACCCTGGTCTTAACCAGGAATTTTGGAGCAATCCTCCCTACGGAGGACCTTTTCTTCTCCACGACCACGTCTGGTCGAGGTTCAATAATTGGTCCAGCTACGACCACGTCTGGTCGTAGAGTTTGAACAGGGATCAGGGCTCTGGTTTCCTGATCCTCTGGATGGACGAGATCAGTCTCGACCATTCGAGCGAGACCGCCTCGATTGCGAGTTGTGCCGATGCAAAGATCGTCCTTCATAAAAGACATAAAATCTTTCCAGTTCTCCCTTTCCAGTTGCTTGATAAAACTAGGAGTGGCACCGACTGTGAAAGATTCCGTGTCATAATAGAAGGGTACCTTAGCCTTGCGAGGTTTGCGCTTAAGAGGTTCAGCTGCTTCAACCTCCTCGGCTTCGACGGCTGCGGCCTCGGCTTCAGATACAACTACAGCCGCCGCAGGCTTTGTAGAGGGTCTGGTCGAAAGACCAGAGCTCGAGCTTGCTCCCCCCTTATCGACAGATTTTACAAGTCGACGTCTCTTCGAGGGAGGAGCCGAGCCTTTGTCTTTCGACAACCCAGCGCCAATAATCATCAGAACGACTTCTTCGTCGTCCTGACGATTTTCCATGCCTACTTTCTGTAAAGCAAAACAGAAAAAGAAGAATCACTAATTAGTCGTAAGTTTTTTCTACGACTAGTACCAAGTCGTAAGTTTTTCTACGACTTTTTCTTGATCGTAAGATATTCTACGATCACCATTAGTCGTAAGTATCTTCTACGACTATAAAGTCCTAAAGAAAAAATCAGATTTTTGATTACCTTTAGGCGCTCTATCTTTTCATCTGCGGACAAAGCCGCAATGACTTGAGGAACCGCCCCTCGGAGTGGCGGAGACTTCTCACAGATGAGTCTGACTCTGGAGTCAACCTCAGCCTGTGAAAGATCTGTATAAACAGATAAAAATATTAGACAAGGTTGAGAAAGACCAAACGGAGAGCTAAGTCGACAATTGCTTACCCTCCTCGTAGTCTCTGGTGGGGTCTCCTCTCCCCGAGTACCTCCACATAGGAGATGCTCGTTTCTTCAGAGGACTAATTGGCGGTGATGAAATCCTTCACCACATGCCATCCGGCCACCCTTCTTCCTTCAAGTCCTTAATAGCTTGAATATAAAGGCTAATCCTACTGATATCTTCGAGGTTGAGTCCCATGAAGATTTCTTTTCAGCACCTTCCCTCAAAAGAAAGGCAGTCTTCAGATGTGACCTTCCAGTAGAACCACCTCTTCCTCCAGCCCGGCCACGAAGACCGGGTGAAACTCTGAATGTGCATTTCTGAACTAGTCCCATGATCAGTAGCTAGTTCACACAGTAAACAGATATGGTAACATCCATAAATCGCACAACTTTATTAATAAATACCAGAGTTGATTACAAGAATGGCTTACATGCCAACATTAAACAAACACAGCGGAAGACGAAGAAGTAGTGGAGTCCAGCTGATCTGCCACAGGCAATCGACTGGGGTAGCGGCCTAGTCGTCGAGATCCGAAGTCCTTCTCCTCTGAAATTTATTTTCATGAAGCAAGGGTGAGCACAACTACCGTGCTCGCAAGTTACACCCAATAACAGAGTTAATGCATGTAGGGATATATCAAAGGAAGGCTTATTGGTTGAATTTGCATAAAGCAATATTTTCTTTAAATACTTGTTACTAAGTTCCAAAGCAGTTATTCTATAACTAAAATTGATTTTTATAAACTCTCAAGTTTTATAGTAGGATAACCTCCATATGAAACATGGTGATGGATACCCTCCTATCACATGGCTAACCGCCCAATTTTACCACAAGGATTAACCATCCTCAAATCATTTGCAAAAATTATTTTAAAATAAAATCAAAGTCTAACTTTGAGTGGCTTTGCTCAGCATGTCCATGACCGTGGACACGGCTATTCGAATAGTTTTACACTCTGCAGAGGTTGTACAACTTTACCCACAAGAGATAATCAACTTTTAATGTCCGTCTGACACACTTCCGTAGGTGTGCGACTAAGTGATTATCACGAGACCTTTACAATGCGTCATTCCAAAGTAGTCATGCCCGCTAAGGTTTCACTTCCTTTGGATTAACCATCCGCTAGAAGCCCCCTCTTGCGCCGCTAAGGTTTCACTTCCATTGGGTTAACCACCACGGAAACCCCTCTTGCACCAAGGGAATACTTGTCTAACCGACACCCACACACCAAAATGGCACAACTAACAATGGAACGTTGCAAATTATTCAAATTTAGCCTTGTCCCATTCCGACTTGTGGTAGTACGGTGGAGCTTTGCAAGATGCGGCTCAAGACCGGTCCTTAATCGACTTGGGCGACTTTCAAGATAACCCCGGGCCTCAATCCTACCCAGATTGAGCCCGCATAAACTCGCACCCACCAAGCATCCATTTCGCCAAGTACAAACCAACTTTTCATTTTTGCTTTTCAAAGTCATTTGTAAAATCTTCCATGACAAACCAATGTCATAGGATTTTAAACAATAGTTGTTTATTTGGGCCAAATTCCCGGAACTGAACATTTTTGGTCTAAGCATGTCTAAGCATAATCTTTTGAAAATGTTCGTTCATACTCTTTATAAACCGATTTTTATCTAATGTGTCAAGGTATGTTTCATTCAACAGCAAAGTTGGCTATACAATGGCAATGGGAATAACTATAATTTAAAAACAGGTATTTAAATTACTTGAATAGAAATAGCATGCAATAATAATTTAAAACAGAATTTAAATAATTTGAAATATTGGGATTAAATATGATCAAAGGTATAACTTGCCTTGCTTGGTTAATCGATGTTCTCAAACGGCGTCGAAATCTGACTCTCCGAAGTCGTCGAAATCTATACACGCAAACGATCCAAATTCAAATAACATTCAAATAAAATCCAAATAAAATCCAAAAATTAAGAAATAATTACTGGAAGTAAGATATCGGATTTATATGAATATAGGAATTTGAATCGATGAAATCGGAGTTCGTATGAGGGACAACGAAATTCCGGAAGGTTGAAAGTCACATGAAATTATGAAATTATGAATAGTATCAGTTCAGGGAAAAATGATGGAGTTGGCGAGGAAAGGAAGGGGAAGGTCGGCCAACTAGCCAAATGAAATCCTGGCATCGAGACGGACCCAATGGTGGTGGTCGCGTCACTGGCGGAGGTCTAGCGTGACGGTGACGCGCAAAACAGTACAAGGTGAATAGTGGCACCGGAGAGCCGATAATGTTTTGGAGAAAAGGAAGGTAGCACAATGTAGAGCATCGTGAGGCGAAGCTAACGGTATTGGCGACATCGCTGGCGGGTCAAAGACGATGCCGAAAACGACGACAGAAGGTGGTTCGGTCTCCGGTGGAAAATTCTTGGTTGCGGCGAAAAGAGAGCGGCGAACTCCAGGGATAGGAAGGAGAAACCGAGGGGCACGCGGCGACGCAGTCGGTTCGGAAAAAGACTGAACGAGGAGGGAGAACGGAGGTGACAAAGTTGGGTACGTGCATGTGCGCATGGCACTATTCATTCCATGCATATGTGAATAGTAAATATCGCGGAAGAATTGGCTGTGCCGGTGATAGGAAGGGAGAGGTGACCGGCGAACAACAGAAATGGAACACCGGCGAGGTACTCTACCCGATGGTAGTGACGGTTCGGCTGGCGACGACTGGTGGCGGTGGCGACACGCAAATAGAATAAACTGCTAAAATATAATAAAAACTCAAAATTACAAAATAAATACTGAAAAATAACGGATGAATTTAGATGATTTTACGAGGAAGAATCATAGGATTCGGAGGTTGCATTAGAGAGGAATGATTTTTGGAGTAAATTTCTCAACTAATAAAGTTTGCTACAGTGAATGACTAAAAACTAACTACTGTATTCGTTTCTTTCATGGACCGAACAGAGGCTAGCAAGCATAGAAAAATTGTCACGTCGGCTAGAGGAAAAGAGAGATGGCCGGCGAACTAGCAAGATGGGACCCCAGCGAGGTACTCTACCTCATGGTGGTGACGGTTCGGCCGGAGGTGACGCGACGGCGCGGCAAGCACACGCACGAGCGACGGTGGCGCACGGGGCGGCGATGCTTCGGCGATGTTCCGGTGAAGGCGAGGTGAGCACCACGTAGAACGTCGCGAGGCGAAGCTAGGGGTGGTGGAGATGGTGGCGGGGATGCACTGTAGGCGGCGCAAATGGACGACGAACGAAGTTTGGCGGCGTCGGAAAAACTTCGATTGTGGAGAGGAGAAAGCGAGGGAGAAGCTAAGATTTTCGAGGATGGATGAGGTAGAGGAGAGGCACCCAGGGCTCTCTTATATAGGGGTGGAGGTGGACCGGAGGAGGAGATCAAGGAGCGGGTGTCATGGCCGGACTTGTTGCGTTCCCGAAATTTCGCGCTTTGATGAGGTGAGGAATGGCCGGGGATGGAGGTGGAGTGATGAGGGGAATTGATTGCCACTAATTTGGGGAAGAACCGTTGAGGAATTTATGGAGAATGAGAGCTACAGTGGGTATTAATGGCGTCGCTACGTGAGTTCTCTGTGTCCAGGAGAAAACGGTTGGGTGGAGAAGAAAGAGAAAGAAGGAAATGGATAAAAAGAAGAGGGGAGGGCTTTAATAGATAAATAGCCATTGGCCACATGGTAGCACATGCAAAGTTAAGTGAGCTATTTGGTGGAGCAACGTAGGGATGGGTGACCGGCTGGGCATCCTTTTATTTTTATTTTTATTTTTATTTTTCGAAATATATTTAAAGCCCAAATTTGAACACACTTTAGAATAAAGCAAATAGAGTCCAAAAATTTTAGAAAAATTCATAAAAATTCCTAGAATTATTTTGAACTTAAGAAAAATAATTCCAACTTAAAGTTGACTTTTATTTTTGATTTTATTTTCTAGTAAATAGGAAAACCTTTTTAAATACCAGAAAATTAATTAAAATTTTAATTTTCAATTTAAATCCAATAAAATCACAGAAAATCAAATAAACTTAATAAACTTTCTTTTTGACATTAAAACCAAGAAATTAAATTATTATTATTATTATTTTACTTTTAACAGTGAAAACTCTTTTTAGGTTACAGTAAATCGAGAAAACTCTTCGTCAACTAGAAAATCCAATACAATAATATCTTTATTTATTTTTATTTTGGTAACAGAACTTTGGGATGTTACAGATGGCCATCTTTGCCTGATAGTGAATCCACTTCACCGAGCCTTCTCTCGAATCTTCCGAGATCGACTAAGATCTTGATCTTAGTCGCATCCATCTCCGATTCCTCCCATTCGAAACTCTCTTGGCCATTTTGCTCGAAGCAAGAAGTTTTTTTAATTGGGTTGGCGGCGAGAAGATGAAACCTAGTCGAGGATGGAGAAAGCAAGAGCTCAAGAACAATGGAGTGATTTGGGGAAAAGTAAAAATCCAAGTCTACCTCTGGTAAGTTTTATAACCACGATCTCCGCCGCCGGAAACCGTCTCGGCTATAGGTCTATGATAGATGGTTGTACCGCCGGAACCGCTTCATCGGACAATTCTATGAGAGCGGTTGCAATTCCCAGATGGTCCGCTCGAGAAAAAATAGGTGCGTATTGTCACCTCAAGCGAAATTACATTCTTGACCAAGTCTTTCTAGTCGAAGGAAGTATCAATCGGAAGAGTTTTTCTCCGATTCCCTACTACGACCACCGACGGTCGTAGGGTTTTTATGACTTTTGATAGTCGTAAGCAACCTTCCGACCAAGCAAATTCTGGTCAAAGCGGACTCAAATGTCGAAGAGTTTTCCTTCGACTATCATTCTACGACATTCTCATGGTCGTAAGTCCATTTACTGAAACCTTTATCAAGTAAGTTACTTTCACTTGAAGTCGGGGGCTAGATGACGAGGATCTAATAATCCTCATTTTATCTTTTATCTATAATTCTTATTATGGGTAAATATGATGTCACATAGTCCCAGTATACCCCTATATCTATAAGGAGAAGCCCAACAAGTGATTGTAAGTTCTTCTACAATCACCCCCATAGTCGTAAGTCTTGCTACGACTATATCATGGTCGTAAGTCCTTCTACGACCACTACATAGTCGTAAGTCCTTCTACGATCATTGCACCGTCGTAAGTCCTTTACGATCGCCACCGGTCGTAAGTTCTTCTACGACCAGGTAAACTTCGACCACCTCATAATCAAACCTACAGGCGAGTGGGTCCAATTGATTAAGGAATCCGAACGGTCTACACGCACTATTATTCCGCTTATTAATGGTGTGTAACTACCCCATTATCTCTGGAAGATAATTGCCAGACGGCGTGAAGAAGCCGAGGCGTCGGTAATTACTGCCATCATGCGCCCGTTACTGGATTAATTAGGCGCATCTCCCGCAGGACAAAACGGCTACTTCTTCACGACTATATAAGGGCATCAATCAGAGAGATGGGAGAGAACAGCGAATAAGAGCTAGTCAAGTAGGAACATAAGCGCTATTCTCTGTAATAGTCTTAGTCTTTTACTTGATCATCAAGAATACCACACCACACAGGATTAGGGTTATTATTCTCTCCGGAGAAGGCCTGAACCTGTCTAAACATCCCGTGTCAATCCACTCTGCGTGATCTCATCTCTAGGAGACCCCCCGAATCAAACAATCTTTACGTAAGATCGGTTCTAATACACCGACTGGTGATGGATACTAGGAACCCTTCAGTTCGTCTGCAATGGTGGTGGCGGCGCACGGCCAAATTAGGGCTCGCGCTCCTTGAGCTCTAGAGCTCAAATGTTTTTCTAAAAAGAATTTCATATAAATTCATTTGTGAATCATTTCTGGGATATTATGCCTGAAATAAATCTCTTCTCTGATATTTTTATTTTGTTTTATCTATTTCCTTTTGAGCACCTATTTGTTTGCAGTTCATGCTTTGCTTTTAAATTCAAAAACCAAAATCAACATGGTATATTTCATATGCAAATGATTAAAGTATTTTCACTAATGCATTTATAGTACATAATCCCAGAATTAGGATTTTGGGATGTTACAGTGATGATCCCATTTGAGCTCACAAAATCCAAAACACAAATAAGATCCAAATCTACAAGCATCTAACAAGCAAAGCATATATGCACATTGAATTATATATTACAACAAATAAACATGATCATGCAACATTAGAGGCATCTATGATATTTACTAACCTCTCAACTTGCAAAAGCTTACCTCATCAAGTGGCTTGGTGAAAATATTCCAAAGTTGATCATCAGTTCTTACATGGCTTAGCACAATGTCACCTTTTGCAACATGATCCCTAAGGAAATGATGTTGGGTAACAATGTGTGTTGTACGCAAGTGTTGAGCTGGATTCTTTGCAATTTTCACCTTTATCGTCAACCAATAGGGGCACACTATTGAAGGACATCTCATAGTCTAGAAGGGTTTGCTTCATGTACAAAATTTGTGCACAACAACCACCGGCGACAATGTACTCCGCCTCAGCGATAGAAAGTACAACAGACTTTTGTTTCTTAGAAGTCCATGAGACTAAGAATCTACCTAGCAAATGACACCCCCAAGTGCTTTTACAGTCAATTTTACACCCGATATTATGAAAATCTTAATAACCAAGCAACTTGAATTTTGCACCTTTGGGATATCAAAGTCCAACGCTAGGGGGATTACTTTAAATATCTAAGAATTCTCTTAGCAGCCACTAAATGCAATTCTTTAGGGGAATCTTGAAACCTAGCACATAAGCATACACTAAATATGGTATTGGGCCTAGATACAATAAGATAAAGTAAGCTATCAATCATGAATCTATAAAGTTTTTGGTCTACCACTTTACCTCCCACATTTAAGTCAACATGTGTGTTTGATGCCATGGGAGTTTGGATAGGCTTAGTTTCTCCCATTCCAAAGCGCTTAAGGAGGTCCTTGACGTACTTCTCTTGACATGTGAATGTGTCCTCCTTCAATTGCTTGACTTGAAATCGAGGAAGGAGCTCAACTCTCCAATGATGGATATCTTGAATTCCTTAGACATCATGTCACCAAATTCCTTACAAAAAGCTTGATTAGTATAACCAAAGATTATATATCAGCATATATTTGGCAATTAAAGAACTCTCCATCAATGAGCTTAGTGAACAATTTAGAGTCCACCCTCCTGATTTTGAAGCCCTTAGCAAGGAGAAAGTCCCTAAGGAGCTCATACCATGCTCTAGGAGCTTCTTGAGTCTATATAGTTCCTTAGATAACTTGTAAACTTGGTTAGGATGTTTAGAGTCTTCAAATCCGGGAGGTTGTTCCACAAACACTAACTCGAAGATCATACCATTAAGTAATGCACTCTTAACATCTATTTGATAAAGTTTGGTATCAAATTATGATGCAAATGCTAGCAGAATATGGATAGCTTTAGGTCTTGACCACGGAGCGAATGTCTCTCCAAAATCCAAACCTTCAACTTGAGAGAATCCTTGTGCCACTAGCCTGTGCCTTGTTACGGACCACCACTCCATGTTCATTTTGCTTGTTCCGGAATACCCACTTGGTTCCAATGACATTGTGATCTCGGGCATGAAACTTTTTGTGGGATGAGAGTTTGCTACTTGCTTGACCGCTTGACAAATACTATACAATTTATCTTTCTCGAATAGTACATCCTTCAAGTCCACAACCAAATCAATTTTGAAAAGATTTTTCAAAGTAGACATCCCCACATGTCTAAGACAGCGGTGCCAAAGCCAACCAGTGAGACTTTAGCCAATAAGCACATCAAGATGCATGAAGCATTTTTTGAGGAGAAATCCACGAGTAATAAAATTTCAACATGAAATCCTTTGAAAATATGTTTTTAATCTTTTTATTTAAAACAAAATTGTAGCTGCAACATCATGTGATCAAGTACTAAACCCAAGGAGAGTGATGTATATCAGCTAAAGAGTATTTTGAAGTCTATCACAGGAAGAGTTTGTTGCATTACACAAGTCTCTGGTTCAGGTACATTATTTTGAGTAACATAGTGAATAGTGATACAGAAGGACCGCGACTTCACTAGTCTGTATCATCACTAAAGGAATGCCCATGACCATGTTCTTTGGTTGAGATTCTGTCTGTTTCTAATTCTAGTTGTCCTCTTGACTATAGAACATTTCGTTATTCTAAAGTGTGCTGGTCTAATAAGTTAAATCATTTTGGGTCATTCATAGTATAAAATTGAGAAATCTTAGGCCTAAATAAAATCCGATATAGTACTAAAAATAACTCGGAATTGCAGGTTCAGAGGTACTTCGAGTGGCATTCATTCCATATGATGCATTTCACGTGGTTGTGTATGAACCGTGGCTGTGGCATCATGTGATCAAGTACATCCCCTGATATTTCCAACAAAAATTACTGATCAACTCACAAGGCGATGTCATGTTTGACCACCTGCTGGTGTAGCCGTATAGCCTGAAGATTTTTTGTTTTTTTGCTATCAGAACCCTGTCTCTCTGCAGCTGAACTGATCAGTTAGCTTATGACAACAGACAGAAATTTGCTGAGATATCGAAAATATCTGCAAACTGCATCAAGGAAATAGGTCATTGTAGAGCCAGGGTTCTGGTTGGTAGGTTTACTTAATCTTGCAGCATAGCTTTATTATTTTTTTACATCCCCTTTCTCTTTGAGGGCCTAACATACACATGGTCTGAGATCTGCTTAAGCTTTCTCCCGCAAATCTTTGTACCTATTCTTGTGTAAACTAATGCATGATAATATTGCTGGGACGGTAGAGATCTGCAAGCTGGATTTGCTCTGACAGAAGTTATGATAATGATTATCAGCCGGTTTATCCAGCCAACTTCATTTGTTCTAGTTGTACACTACTGTTGGATCTAGTTGTACACAACCTATAGCTGTACTACTATAAGTGGAATTTATTGGTTTTTGTTGCGTCACAAAATGTTGGGAGGGTCGACAAGCCACCATTGCTATTTGTGCTTGCATTGCACACCAGCATATGCCATGCATGTGCCATTAGTAGTGCAGTTGAAGCATGCTCCTGTACTGGTACTATACTCATCTTCTGATCCTCTTGGACCAGTAATCCACGCTGACCTTCTTTAAGAGCCTCTCTTTCCCAACTCTTGACTGGCTATTCCTTCCCTTCACATCTCGTATTTTCTGAAGGCGTCATGCTTAAGGCTTCTCTTAGGCTCCGCTCCGTTTGGTATCGCGGTCCATTGCAGAAACTCGGGTTTAGCTTTTTATATCTCTGACTTGTATATCCCACTGTAATCCCAGATGGAGCCTTAGTTAAACAAGCTCCATTTGATTGTCTGATACGTGTTAACCGCTGTCAAACAGTTGGAGTAGGCACCGATTTAATGGAGGGTAAAAAAAGTTTTACTCCATGCTAAAACTCTCCCGGATCATCACATGCAACGAGGTGAGGCGGCAGAGGAGGCCAGCAGGAAAACCACTGCAACCCGGCAGACACGGCTGCCTGTTATATGCTCGAACACTGAACTCTGCATCACCCAAAAAATATATACTCCTCTCTCTTTCTGTGGTCCATTTGAGAAAACCATCAGCCCTGGCATGATGGAAATATGACCAAGACCAGGAACACTGGAACAGTCATCTCGCATTCCATCGGTGGTCTGCTCTGTTCTGTTCTGGACCTCTGGTCACTGCGAAAGAGAAGGGAAGCAAAGCAAACCATGCATGGGGTTGGGGTGGGGGCATCAGATTTTGTCGCGTCAGTGCACTGGACCGGCAGCCCCACGGACAGATGCAGATATGTCCAAATGGGCCTAGCCTGTTGGGTCAGACCCAAAACACAACACTGTTGATTCGATCCAAACACGGTATGATCTGACACCTAAACAGGCTATGCTGCCTGACTCGACACACCGTGTTGTGCTTGGGTCGTGACCTCGACCTAACGGGCCGGCCTGGAACGACACACAGTCATGTGCCTGGCACGGCCCGGATCAAGCACAACACGACACGGCTGGCGCAACCTATTTGGCCAGCCTTCTCCGCCACCACCCTGGCCAGCGGCCACCTTCTGTACGTGTCGCGCCACATGTAGCCCCCACTCCTCTGCCGCGGAAGAGACGAGGCGGTGGCAGATAGAGAACATGGTAATTTTTCAATTTTTCTAGATGAGACTAAACGGGTCAACCTCAGCCCATCGGGCTAACTATGCCCGGCCTGATCCGTGAGCTCAGCGTGTCATACCTAGGTCGGCGGCTAAGCACACGAACCAACACGACACGCCTTTTAACTTGTCGGGCCAGCAGGCTGTGCCTAAACGCCCGTGCCGCCCATTTGGACGGTCTGGACACACGGTGGTACCTGCTGCTACTAGGAGCCGCAGTTGGCAACCATGGCAGTGCATTGAACCGGCCTCAGTGCAGCCTGACAGAGTCTACACACAGTAACGCACGAGATCTGTAAAAACAAGGGGACAATCTGAACATTGGCCCAAAAGATCCAGAGAAAATGGATGCAAGAGCTTGTAAAGTCACATTACAATCAGAACAAGAACACAGATCAGCATTAGCCAAGTTTGCCAGTATGTTAATCACAGGATCAAAATTAGTGACACGAATCTACACACACTAACACACATGATTTGCCATTAGTAAGGTCGAATTGTACCATCCTGAATTCCTTCTTGATTATTGCCATTAGTAAGTAACTCTCAAGGGATGGCGGCAGTAGTACTGGAAGCGCCAGGAGTGGAAGAAGGTATTCTCTCGAGGAGCATCACGGCGTCCCTCATGGCTGGTCTCTTGCTGGGCGCCATGGCGCAGCAGGCGAAGGCGAGCTTGAAGCAGCCGAGCAGCGCGTCCTCCTTGCCGTCGGCCTCGCTGCGGAGCGTGGGG
Organism: Hsuehochloa calcarea; assembly: GCA_036346395.1. Lineage (NCBI taxonomy): Eukaryota > Viridiplantae > Streptophyta > Magnoliopsida > Poales > Poaceae > Hsuehochloa > Hsuehochloa calcarea. The sequence goes on from CM070603.1 coordinate 30,576,076, forward strand.
TCGGCCATCCGCAGCACGCGGCTCCGCTCCTCGACCACGAACCCGGTGTGCCACTGGCACAGCTCCACCTCCGAGTAGACCCGCCCGGAGAGCAGCTCGAGGAGCACCATGCCGAAGGAGTAGACGTCCCACTTGGCGTTGGGCCGCAGGTTCTTGAGACACTCGGGGGCCTGGTACGGCGGCGACGGGGCCGTGGCCGCCGACGCTCCCGACGCCGACCCGCACGGGCTCGCCCCGGCCCCGGGCATCTGGGACAGGTCTGGCAGGCTGCTCGTCGAGTGCATGGACCGCTTGCTCCCGAACAGCCGCGCCGACGCGCCCGTGCTCGGATAGATGGCCTCGCCGGACAGCAGGCGGTCGAGGCCGAAGTCGCCGATCCACGGCTCCAAGTCGGCGCTGAGCAGGATGTTGCTCGGCTTCAGGTTGCCGTGCACGCCCTTCTTCTCGTGGATGTACGCCAGCCCGCGCGCCACGCCACGCGCGATCCGCAGCCGCGCCTCCAGGCTCGGGTGAAGCGGCGACGACGCGCCGAACCGCCCTGCACTCACAATCAGTCGATCACCACATGAACAATCAAGAACTACTGCTAAAATTTCAATCTTTGCATAGTACAGTTCCTTCAGGTTTTGCTTGATTGCAAGCGAAGAATGCTAGTACCAAAGAGTCAAGAAGATTTACTGCTAAAAGTTGCAAATGATTTCCGTAATCAATGCCAAATTATGAGCTGTTATTAGTTATTACACATGACTAGTACAATTAGGCTCTAGGCAGCAAATGAATCACTACTACTAACATGTATTCAAGCTGCAGTACAGTACTATACTACTATGACTAGAGGCGCTACCTTTGCGAAGGACTCATGCTGTTGCAGCCAAATTAAACACCCCTACTTTGCAAATGAATCATGATTAACATTATCACTAATACAAGTAAACTACCAGTTCAATTAAGCTACAGAGTACAGATACGAGATGATTTCAGTCGGTTACATGAGTACTAGCACAAGTAATTGAGCAAAGGCGCCATCTTTGCGCATAATTTAATTGTAATTTGTAAGTTCATACCAATCTGATTGTAAAATAATTCGACTACTCTTTAATTTTAAGTTCATAGCAAAATAATTCGACTACTGTTTAATTGGAAGTTCATACCAATTGTAATTTGTAAGTTTGTAACAATTGAGTTGAGTAGTAGGACTTACTGCTGAAAGCGATGTTGGCGAGGCTGCCATTGATGGCGTAGTCATGGATGAGGAGCTTCTCGTCGGCGCCCCAGTAGAAGCCCCGGAGCCGGAGGATGTTGGGGTGCCGGAACCGCGCAACGGCGCGCACCTGCGCCTCGAAGTCCTTGAGCTTGTCGACGCCGCCGCTCTCTCCGATGCGCCTGACGGCGAGTGCGGTGCCGTCGGCGAGCACGGCCTTGTACACGATGCTTGACCCGGTGGCGCCGAGGATGTAGGCCGACGCCTTGAGAAGCGTCTCCATCTCCAGCTCGCCGTCGCCGTCCACCGTGACCAGCGTCGCCGGCGCGGGGGGCGCCTGCGGATGCGGCTGCTCGTGCTTCTTGCTGTGGTGCTGCGGGGTGCTCCGGCCGATGAAGCTGCCTCTCTTCTTGAGGTCTTCTCCGTCGTCGGACTCCGCGTCCGACGACACCGAGCAGTCGGAGCTGTCCAAGCTGTCGTTCTTGCCGCCAATGCAGCACCCTGTGGATGTGGACGCCTTGTCCTCTTTGCCTCCGGCGATGTCTAGTGTCTTGACGCTGCCGATTCCTCTGGTGTTCTTCTGATGCTGCGGCGTTGGGTCTTGCTCCTGCCGCTGCCGCCTCTTCTTCCTGATGTGGTAAACGTACAAAAACAGCATGAAGAGGAGGCTGACGCCGGCAAGGTCGCCGGCGACGATGGCGAGAATCGTGGCGGGGTGGAGCTTCCCCTGCCCGTGCGGCGCCTGCCCCTTGGCACCCGGCGGGGCGCTGGTGGGGTTCTTGGGGATGGCCGCGAATGCCGGCGGCGAGTCGGTGGCGTTCGGCGGGTTCGACAGCGACGACGGGATCGAGCAGATCCGCTTCAGCGGTGTCCCGCACAGCTCCGTATTGCCCTCGTACACCGCCGCCGGCTGCACGGCGAACGGTCCGGCCTGCGGGATCGTGCCGGTGAAGTTATTATTCGACAAATCAACCGACAAGTTCGCCGGGACGATGGCTGATAGCTCAGTTGGTAGAGCGCCGGTGAGCTTGTTCGACGAAACGTTCAAGAACCGCAGCCGGCTCCCGCCGAAGTCCGACGGGAGCGAGCCGTTGAAATAGTTGGCGCTCAAGTCCACGACCTCCAAAGCACCGAGCCCACCGATGGGGAGCTCGCCGGCGAGGTCATTGTTCGCGAGCCCCAGCACGGCGAGACTCGGCAGCCTGCACAGCCCGCGGGAGGCGCCCGGCGAGCGCATTGTCCGAGAGGTTGAGCTCCTGGAGGCTGCGCGTGTACGTGGACCCGTCCGGGAGCTGGCCGGAGATGCCGTTGCCGGCTAGCGAGAGCACGCGGAGTTCGGTCGCGTTGAGTAGTGTCGCCGGGAGACTGCCGTTGAGGCTGTTCCCGGAGAGGTCGAGGTGGCACAGGTGCTCGACGCGGCCGAGGTCGGCGGGCAGCGACCCGGAGAGCTGCGCGTTGGGCAGCACGAGGCTAATCACCCGCGACACCGTGGCCGCCGCCAGCGACGCGTTGATTCCGACCCCCGCTGGTGCTGTTCGACCTCAGCACGGGGACCGTTGTGGAGTTTCCGTCGGCGGACGCTGACGTCGCATTGACCGCCGCCGCGTCGACCTGCGGGAAGCCGTTGCACACGACCCCGTTCCAGCCGCACGGCGACTCGTCGGCGTAGCTCCACCCGGTGAGCGCGCCCAACGGGTCCGCGGTGACCGCGTACTTGAACGACAGCAGTAGCACCCCGTCCGCATTGAGCCCCCACGCACCACGGCACAGCAAGAGGAGCAAAACACCACCACTCCAACACCCGCACCGCCCCTCCTCCCCTCCATGGCCGCCGCCGCCGTCCAAGCTAAACAGCCAGCACCGACGGCGACATGAGTGAGGTCTTCTTGGCCGGCGTCGCGACTCGCGCGGCACACACAAGAAGCGGGAGAGGAGGGTGGTTGACCTGACCTGACCTGACCACCCGTAGCTTTCTTGGCCGCTCACTCGATCGATTCCTCTGGTCAGGACTCAGGACTCAGGAGCAGGTGAGGGGGAGGGGGAGTGCAAAGTCGAAAGGGAAGTGCAGAGCAAGTAGGAGGAGCAGCGGGGTTTGGCAATGGCATGTGAGGTCAGGGCGGGGAGGGAGGCGGAGGAATAAAGAAGGGCAGGGTAAGGGTGGCCGGTGGCGTCGCGTGGGGAAGGCGAGGCTATAAACGGCTGGAAAATGGCCAGAAAACGCTAGTTTTTGCGCTGCCGCAGCGCAGATTTGATGTGCGATGGCCCGGCTGCTACAATTTTCAAGTTTTGGCCAGAGCAGCAGCTACGCAGGTCGTTCTCTCATTCTGATACGTCTCTGTGTGTGCACGTATGATTCATAAGAGGTGGTTGGTTCGTTTCTCCGATGCCTGTGAGCGACAAGAGATGGATGGGAAAGTATGAGATGATTTGTACTACGAAAAGAGGCTTACTCGTGTATTGGTGTACAGATGGATGGTTCATGGATGGATGGCCTCGTAAAGCGTGAGTGACGTTGAGTTGCGACCTGCCCTCTGGATCGATCGATTGTTGACAAAAAACGTAGTTATGGTTTGTTGATTTTGGATTAACTGTCGCTGAGGCTGTTGGGGTTGGGATTGGGTCTTCATTCCCTGGTCTATATCTACAGTAATGTGCCGAAAAAACGATCGGTTCAGAGGTCATCAGCTTTCGCTAAAGTTTGGTACAGCGCCAGTCGTCCCAATTAAGGTGGAATTTTGCAGAAAACGGAACAATTCCCTTAGAATCCATACTTCAACATTTAGACTCAGCCAAATTATAGATGGACTCAGCATAGGCTAGCTATGACTACAAACAAGCCTAGGATCGCAATCACCCCTCGAACTTATACAATTGAACCTCCTTATAGATGCATCTGCAGGTTGGTTGGTCTCACCTCAAGATTTCTGGAATTTTCATACCACGCGAAACACCATGCATCAAAGCCCTTGAGCAAGCAAGCTATCATGGAAAGGCGGACAATGTCCTAATACCTCAACAGTTCCCCTGCAGCTCAACATCAGAAACCTTGCTATTACGGCGTACGATCGGTTGGACCTTGGGGTCCTCAGGAATGGATGGATGATCCACGCAATTAATGGGGATTTTTTTTCCTCCCCCATACGCATGATAGAGCTGTAAGTGCAGAGGTCCCTCGGAAGAGGAGGCACCGGTTGTCGCATCACTGTGCAAACAGGGCGATGGGTACTCCTCCGAATCATTTTGAAAAGAGGATAAGAGAAAGTGGCTCGAGAAAGAGAAAGAAACCGACTCTTGATGCGTGCATGCTAGCTAATGGCGACCAAACATCCATGCATTGCATGCAGCTTTGCTGGAGCTGAAGCTGAAGCTGAAGCTGTTCCTGTGTCCCTATAGATGGGATGGCCAGTGAAGTGAAACACCTCCTGTCTTGCATGTGTGCCGTCTTATCACATGGTGTGTACGCCCGTCGGGTGGGGCACATATGCAATATGTTCCACCGTTTGATTTGACATGGACGGTATGGCCACATTTACACCCTCTAACTGCATCATTAAGTTTTTTGTTTAGTAGCTAGCCAGTCTCGCTGTTTTCAGAAAGGAAATGATTTAAGTTTGCTCCATCTGAAGTTTGCTGCTTATTCAACGCCGCGAAACCAACAGTGTTAGGTGTGGGTAGCCAGCCTGCCACGCATGCATGACTGACGAAATACATGTAAGAATTATTAGGAGGCTACATATGACAGTACTGATGGGTCATAATCATGCTGTGAAGTCTCTGTAACTCGACATCATAGGGCACTATCCCATGTGGGTTTTCCGAAGAATCAAACAGATGCGTACTTGGGGACTAGAAGTCTACGTACAAGAAAACAAAGTGCAAATTGTGACAGCACATATATGAGACTGTATTGCTCTCAAGTCAAAGGGGGTGTATTCCGAAAGAACTCATTAAAAAAAAGTTGTGAGAACTTCGCAATCTAGGCCATATTCTAGCATGGTGAGGACGTTTGTTCATTGGATTTGTATCACAATCTAGGTTCAAATCACAAGAGTTTAAGTTCTCGCTGACATGTGAGTTCTCACATAATACATTTCACGTGAGAGATCTTTCAATTCTGTTGTGAGTTCATACACTTATAAGTGAGAACTAATATGAAATTACGAATTGTTATTGTACTAGCTAGAATGCAATTTGTAGTTGGCAATGTATGAGAGAAGGTGTTGGTTATAAGGGTAGTTATCGAGTCAGCCACTCCACCTGTTTATTAAGTTTTTCTCAAAATTGATATAATTTAATTTAATATTATTTTATTTATAGTTTAAAAGTATTTTTAGAACTGAGTTAACGAACCAAACCGAGTTAGAGTAATTTATTTTAGCATTTAATTCATTAATAAGTGTATTAAAGCGATTTTAAAACAAGCCGACGAGCTGCACTCCACCCCGTACTAGCGACGGTCCGAGAATACGGTGGAGCAGCCGCAGCTCGATCCGTGCTTTTAATTGGTCTGCAGGGTGGTATTGAGGAGGGCCTTCAGTGTGGCTACTTTGGTCGTTGCATGTGATGAGTGCATGATGGACCACATCACCACATGGGATCATGTCATCATGATGCGAAAGTGAGAAGATATTGGCATGGGAGATATTGACATTGTCAAGCATCTGACAAAGGATTGTAAGTCTGGGATTCCTATGAAGTAGTACTGTCCTTTGTGAGTGCACTCACCAAATTATATAGGCTTGGAACATCTAGGGTTTCATCGTTGTCTTGGGGATGTTTGCCACTACTGATTATTATTATTTTAAACGGTAATCCGATCCTGATTAATTAAATTAATGGATGAGTTGATGGTGGTTCTCAGTGTTGCTCATGGCTAAAAAAAAACATGTTGGCTAGCTCTACATGTTGAGTAATTTCATTACTTTGATAGTTACCAACAACTTCGCATCATTCTTTTTTTTCCAAGGCAGATAGTTTTTTTTTAAATAAAAAAACAAGGGTGTTTTTCACTCCAACCTATAGTGGATCGGATAGTTCACTTGGAATGACTTCGATGCTGTCTAGTTGAACTACAATGCTCTTTACACTAGATTAAATTAATAAATACAAAGACATGTTTAGATCTAATAGAACCACCCAGATGAGCCAGATGCATATATACCTGAAGACAAGTAGATCTTTTAAGTATAGTGTATGACGCAAGATTACGAGAGATCCATCCATCTCTCAGAGAGCCTTAAGCCGAAGGTTAAAGTTTACATGAGCTTGAGCTGCTGTCCGTACACAGAAACCTAAGCTGGCCATCTTAATTTATCTTTGGCTACACGCGTACGTGGTCGGTCTCACGCAGTCACATGCCGTTCATTTTACCTCTCCGTAGCGGTACCAACTACCCGGCCAAGGGAAGCGACAAAGCCACCATTAGCCTGAAAAGAGCCGTGTGTAATATTACGTCACATACGATTTTTATTTAAAATAATCTGTAATGCGCGGGAGGGCAAAAAAAATTTAACACATACAAGAAAAATGAAATATTTTAGTATTGTTTTATATATAATAGCCACCCTTACATCCTGTTATATTCTCGTTCTCAATGAAAACCCCCGTATGTGGTCGGCAAGGGAGGTCGATTCGATTCGAGATGGACACATCTACTTGACCTCATCCTCGTCAGAAAGTGAGCCATTGATTGAGAGATAAAAGAGAGTGTGTATCTTTTAATTACCTTCTTGCAAACTATCGAAAGAGTATATGGAAACTACTGTCTAGTAATTGATTGGTTTGGCTAAAAAAAATACATTTGTGTTGAAAAACAGCGAAGGTCGGTCAGTCCAGTCCAAGAAATAAAAACTGACTTTGCAATTGCTTCAACTCAATTTGCAAAATATATTTTCCAATTGATGCAATATACAAACAAGGATTGAAGACGATATTCTAAATAAGTTAAAAAATACATTTGCCAACTTTTAGAATCATGCTACAAGGAATGAGGTACATGGACTTAAGCTATTTGTAAAACACATTCGTAAACTAAAGTCACATGATATAAGGATTATGCATGAGCCTTAACTACTTGCAAAACACATTTGCAAATATTGACAACATGCTAACGAGAGCTAGAGTAAGCACGACGAGCTATCAACACGTGACACTCTCAAGCTACCAGTCAAGATCCCTCTTAATAGTACGGCACTTAAACTAGTAATCCGGTCTACCAACCAAACACCAAGACCGGTAAAAGACTAAAACACATCCTTAGCCCTAGCTAGTCATACCTTTGTATTGAACATCTTTTTGAAGCTTGATAACTACATCTTCACTTCAAGTCCAGATCATTGACTTGATAATCATCAACACATAATGATCTCTTTTACTTCAAGCTATTTACTTTAATCTTCTTCATTTCGGAATCTTATCTTCGTGCTCCCGACGAAAGGAAGTGAAGTCACGGCCAGTACTGTAGAAACGAGACGCACCCTGTGACTTGCACAGGGACGTAGCAGTAGGCGTCACAGCTTCTGGATTTTCACCATTTCCCTGCCAAAAAAACCCCCCAAAAAAAAAAACAGTGGTCCTTGGCTGGTAACTTGGAGCCTGCACGCTTGCCTGTGGCGAGAGATTCCATGGACATGTTATTTCTTCTCGAGGCTAGACGCATCCATGCATGGTCCTGGCTCCTGGGCCTTGTTTCGCGCGCGCGAGAGAGAGAGAGAGAGAGAGAGTTGTCGGTGTCTGGAGATTTACCTGCCGCCGTGGTAGTAGTGACCTCCAGCTTGCATGCACAAGCAACTGCGTTATGGCATTTGCTTCACCGAGTCCTCGGCATGTCAGTCCTTTTGGGCGCCATCTGGTCTAGAAATTGTCATATCGTTCAAATACATAAATGTGCACACTGTACAGATCCGTGAGCGCAACCACATGCCTGTAAAAAGTGGGGTCACAGCCTCACAGGTAATTAATGGCAGGTTAATAATACCTCTGGTAAATAGAACTAGACTGAGAGTGTGCTACGCTGCGCCGGCGATTGCAGCATGGTTAATATAATGGCAAGGTGAATAAATTTTTATTCATGTTTTCATTAGGATGGGATTTTCGTAAACAATGTCTGACGAATGGATGGTTAGACGGGAGAGATTTACCGATCTCTAGAACGAACATATGGTTCTATATTTATGCAATCTCTTAAACCTACGAAGAACAAGAACTAACTGTAAGTTATGGTCATTTTTTTCATCACCCTGCATGTGTGTAATGTACTGCAACGAATGGGAAAACAGATGATTAACATGTTAAGTAAATATTGCCGAGCAAAGCAGCAAGGGTAAACTTTGTCACAATTTTTTTTTGTTTATGAAGTTATGTTACAACTATAGCTAATCATAATTATGTATCGAAGGCAACAATCAAATTCCATTTAGTTAAACAACGATGAATCACTTTTGAAAACCATACGTAGGACTAGGTAAAGCACTACATTTGTCTGCTGGTAAGCCAGACCTAGGATCGTTAATCAGTTGTATTTCTCACATACAACATAATCATCTATGGTACAAATATGTCAGCAATGCAATAAAAAAAATAGGGACCAAAGACCTTAAAAAATGATGACAACGGTATTAAAAAAATGCTGATGTGTGACGCAAACCATAATTGTTAAAAAAAGATCAGCAAAAATGACGCAAACCTTTGCAACATGTGCTAGAGAAAGAATGCTAGACACATGACATGTGGGACCATTTGCTAACATCAAAGAAAGGAATTGTGATAAATCAATGACAGGTGGGACCTACAGATCATAGACTCAAAAGGATTCATTCACAGAGACGTGCATAGAAGGAAACAAAGCACTCAAGAGCCCATCGGCCATGGCAGCGGTGCAACGAGGCAGGCGGCGTGGTGGCCGAAGAATCCCAAAAATGGAACCCTGTGGGTATGTTCTACCCATAGGTGGCGGTGTCTCGGACAGAGGACCACTGTGGCGGCGGTGACGGCAGTCCAGTGGGGAAGCTTTAGGGTCAAACGGGAAGGCCAGAGATGGTCCAAGGCAATGACTCAATGTCAGCCGGTGGCAGGAAAAGGGCAGTGACGGCGGTGGAACTCCACGGTGCAAAATCGAACGAATCGAGGGCAGGATTAGGAAGAGGGTGGCCAGGAACGTATGGTGACGTGGTTCAATCGGCGAAATCCTCACCAAAGAAGAAGATCCAGCGATGGAGAGCTTTCGACCGGCAATGGAGAAGACGAAGAAATCCGACGATGCGCTGCAGCAAAAGCGAAATTGAAAAAAGGGAAATGATGCTAGAGCTTGGGAACACGACGTGACACACTTGGAGACTCGAGGACCTCACCGGAGTTGCAGGAACGGCAAAAAGGGGTGGTGGCTTTTCGGTGCGCAAGTGGGGAAGGAAGAACTGGAGTGCCAACGGAGGGCAAGAGGGGGGAATCGACCGTGCGAGCGGCGGGGAGGATGCGGGGGAGGGGGAGACGCTGCCACGGACGCATCTCAAGAAGAACAACCACCACCACGCCTCACGGGATGGCTCGGCGCACGAAGGAAAAGCGAGGAGACGCTACGCTGGCGATTCATCCGCGATGCCGGCGTAGGCAAGAAAATTCAAGAGACATGTGTATTAGATTAAAACTGAGGCTAAACATGATCTAACAACATTAACCTTATTTCAAACATTGAACACGCAACACAAAACATTAGTGCGGAAACGAAAAACTCTTACCCGATCCTGAAGACGACATCGTGACTGAGGGTTGGCCAGGGTCGGTGAAGATGTGGGGGTTGCACAGATGTGTCGGCCTGAGGCTGTGTGTAGTCGAAAATGGCGACGGAGGTCGACCGACGGTGTCACGGTGATGCCGAACGGTGTTCGATCGTCGCCCACCAAAACGCCCTTATAGATCGGATCTGTTTTTGGACTTTAACAGCCTAGCAGCGATTACATGGCTTGCCGAGTCCAACACATTTATTTATATGGCGCTGGTGGACAGGACCAAAACCAATTACGTTGGTTTCGTCCCCGGTCAGGGCGCGTAGTGGGCTTAGCCCCTGATTTCTCGGAGGTTGTTATCGAGATCAATCCAACAATGTGTTCACTCGCGACAGAGAGAAATGCCCCGAAAACGCAGGGAGCACTGTAATAGAGCTGGTTATTTCTATCTTATCCTTTGGCCATCATACACTAACCATATCAAACGCAAACACACGTGGCAATGCTGAATAATACAGGCTACTTTTGCCACGGCATCTGAGCCATGCATACAGTAGCTCGCGAGGATCCAAATGCAATGAACAAACACACAGAAAAGCAGGGCCTTTTGCTTGCCCAAGCGCGTTCCGGCTTTACGCACTTGTGATCTGGTGTCATGTGAGTGCTGCAAAGCTGGATGTTTAAGGTCAACTGACATTATCAAATACCCAATTGATGTTTTCTTGCCAAGTGGATGGAGACAGATGCCCCCAAACTTGGTGAATAAATTTGGACTGTTCAAGTAGGTTTGGTTTACGCATAATGTTGAATTCTTAGTACTTAACTGTTGATCTACATTTCAACACGTGTGTTTAGTTTTGTCTCCAGTTATTCTTTTCAAACAATAGTTTCAGTACACAGGTCTGGAGTTCAAGAAATGTATATAACTGTGCATGGCACTGTAGAACAGTAAAAAAATGAACCAACTAATGGAGGAAATATTCCTCCCAAGAAACTTCAAGGATGCAAGTTGCGAAACAAGACATGTATACTCTTTATTGTCTACTTGAAGAGGGGCAGTACTGCTCCAATTTGGCATGATCTGTCTAGTTTGAAAAGATGAAAGCAAGACAAACGGTAACCAGTAGTGTAACTCCAAAAGCTAGTGAGCATCAAATTAACCTACCATCTCATTGCCTAGAATGAAAAGAATCAGATTCAGACAATCAGATTGGACAGATTTTGTCATATAATAATAAGTCGGGTTCACCAAAAACCTAACCAGATTTGTTAGCCCCTACAAGCTAGCAACTTTGCTATAAGAACAGAAGGAAAAGTATATAAACAACACAGGCATATCATCAATTCGTCATTAATCCATCGACACTTTAATGATTAAGCAGACAGCCCCAATGATGGCACCAAAACTTCTCACCTGTCTACCGTCTTCAGTACCAGTTCATCTACAGACAGGGCAAGGCTGTAAAGAATAAATGCCGAAGCTAGTTTGGCATTTTAACCACCATGGCGTCGCTCACTTGTTCTATCTATGCAACTCTGCAGAGTCTTCGTATCCTCCGGTGTGACTGAGCACGCGTGCAACTGCGCTCACAGATCAGAAAGCAACTTCAGGAAGACCTGCAGGAAAAGGAGCATCCTTTGAGAAAGGCTGGCCTGTGATGATTGAAAGACCAGTTAGTAGTTTCACACTGGTATTTGTGAGATCTCAACTGTCGGGGTCTCCTTTCATTCCCTGTAGATGTGTGTACAACTGGCCTTTGAGATCCTGGGGACAGGGGAAAGGGTCCGGGTCCGGGGTTAAAAATCCCGGTCGGTTTTATCGGATTTTGTAAGTTCAAATTTTAGTTTTTAAAATTCGGTTAGTTTTTAATTAAATTCAAACGATTTTCAACTAGAAATTTTTCCGGTTTGAACTGTTCCCGGCCGGCCGGCAGGTAAATCTTTTCCCTGCCTGGGACTACTACTTTGTGCCTCACGCTTTTGAAGATAGGGATGAAAATGAGGTGAATAGGCAAAGCAGAGAAGGTTTCATGTGTTTGCAACCAAATTATAATTTTCAACGAGTCATTGAGTGAGCGGAACAAATTTCAATCACCGGCAAATATTGGTGCAGAAATGCAGTCTAGTGGAATGTAATAGTTCGATGCATGATCACATTATACGATTTCGGAAGGAACCAATCTTCTCCTAGAGTTATAGAGCAACAGAGCATGTTACTTTGCTAACTGTAGAAAAGCTATCATTCGAGGGACTTGTACGTGAGTAGAAAGAGTTCAAAATTTACATTTAGCGTTGAGGGCATAGTATTATCGAAACTTATCTTACACCGCTAGCTTCTCCATAACATCACTAGATTCTCCATACCACGCAAACACATGTGCGTGAGATAGAACATCTTCAAGAAAAAGGTTGAACATTACCAATATATCGAAACAATATACCATCAGCTTGTGTAATAATAGTACCGTCACATAAAGCAATGACGTGATCATTTGTTAAGGATGCACTTGACTGGTGGATCCTCAGCTCCAACCAAGGATCGAAATACCGTTACCGGACGGAATCCCGGCAGGGGACCGGGAACGGTAACCGGTTTTTTCGGGAAAAATCCGGTTGAATTTCGTTTAAATTTGCATAAAAATCAACGAAATTCAAAATTCAAAATTTGAATTTACAAACTCCAGAAAAATCGGCCGAGATTTTGTTTCCCGCTGCCCACCGGTAAGGCCGGTTACCGTAACCGGCCGAATTTCTATCCCTAACTCCAACCAACCTTAAAGGTAAGCAATGCAACATGTAACATGCCAGGTTCAACATCATCTAGTTTCAGAGCTTCCACAAGGATCATTTTCTGACAAAACAAAATAGCCAAATCAACCAGTAGCATATAAAGTAATATCTTACTGACTTGCAAAGTGGAATGCAATATAATCTGGATGACCGACACATATAGTGTCATGTTCTTCAGAGGAGCACTAGACAAAACAGAAGTTAGCATTACAAAAAGTTGAGTGTATTATCATTACAAAAAGTTGAGTGTAAAAAGTTGAGTGTAAAGTACATAGAATCATTATCAGCGACCTTGTCAGTGCAACTCTATCATTACCGTAGCTTTTCCAGTATAAAGCCCTAAGTCCTCGCCAGCACTAACATAAAGATGTTTCTTTTAATCTTTTTAAAACATGAAGAAATTTTTGTTTGCCAACCGATGACCATACCAATGATGAATTATTTACTTTCTATGTCCATTCTGTTAAGTTGCATGCACTAACCAATTCACCCAAAAGCTTAAGCTTATGAGGAAAGACGTACAATTCACTTATACTTCAACACTCCCCCTCACGTGTAGGCTCCTTTAGACCTAAGACGTGGAATAGAAATGGAATGCAATTAATTTTTTTTAATTGCACCAACCGGGTCTTGAACTCAAGACCTCTTGGCTCTGATACCATGTTATGAATAGCGCTTGTATTCAATATGAGGCCAAAGGGCCAATATATATACACAAGAAGATGTTACAGATAAGGAAATCAAATAATATCTAGAGTCCTAGTCTATCTCTAATATATATCTCTAACACCCCCCCTCAAACTCATGGTGGATCAACAACACTGAGTTTGGAGAGATAGAAGCCATGCTGTGCTCGAGTCTGGGCCTTCGTGAAGAAATCCGCTATCTGAAGCTCTGAAGGCACATACTGAAAAGCAATCACCTGATCATGCACACAAGACCTCATGAAGGAAGCATCAACACCAATATGCTTGGTGAGCTCATGCTTCACGAGGTCACGAACAATCGATAGCTTTGTCTTGTCGACAAGAGAGGAGTCGGTGTAGTAACAGAAACACCAAAATCCTCAAGTAACCACCGTAGCCAAGTAATCTCTGCTGTCAAGAGAGCCATAGCACGCAACTCAGCCTCTGCACTCGAACGGGACACTGCGATCTGCTTTCTTCGCCTTCCGGCAATAAGCGAACCACCAAGAAAAACACAAGATGGCGAGAGATAGACCGCGATCGGAGGATCACGCCCAAGTAGCATCCGAATAAGCTGAAGTCATGGCGAGTGGGCGTGGAAAGAAGAGGCGAGAGATAGTCCCACGAAGGTATCGCAGAACTCGAAGAAGGTGGTCAGTAGTGGACTGAGTGGGAGCGAAACAAACCGACTCGAATGTGAACTGGATAAGTGATATCCGGACGAGTAATGACAAGGTAGACAAGACTCCCAACAAGGTGGCGATAGCGAAGTCGATCGAAAAGAGGCTCGCCATCGAGGGTCGGAGGTGAACATTGAGCTCCATAGGAGTCTCAACAGACGCCGATCGATGAGGAGGCGCGATCAAGAAGATCTGAATATACTTCTCTTGGGACATAAAGAAACCATCCGGAGTGGAAGTAACCTCAATCCCAAGGAAGTAACGAAGAGGACCAAGATCCGACATAAGGAATCGCTCACTAAGACGAGCCTTGACAAAGGCAATGTACTCGAGTCATCTCCGTGAATGATCATATCATCAACATCTGAGAAGAAGAAGAGTCCGACCACGAGGCGAAGTGTGGACAAAGAGTGCGGGATCATGATCACTTGGCGAAAAGCCGCCAGCGGTGACCACGAGGAGAAGCGCTCAAACCGAGCACGAGGGGGCTTGCTTAAGGCCATAGAGAGAGCGAAGGCGGCGGACCATGCCCTCGAGAATGAATACCCGGTGGCGGATGCATGTAGACCTCCTCACGCAACTCGCCATTAAGAAAGGCATTCTTGACATCAAGGCGAGAATGCAGACCGATGGCGAATGAGACGCCACCAAAAGAAGAGTGCGGGCGGTGGTCATGTGGGCCACGGGAGCAAAAGTCTCGTCGTAGTCACGACCATGCTCCTGCTTTGGAAGCCACGAGCAACAAGACGCGCCTTATAGCGCTCAAGAGAGCCATCGAGCGAGTCTTAATCTTATAGACCCACTTACATGTGATGGGGCGAGTGAGATGGAAAAGGAACAAGATCCCAAGTACCGATGCGCTCGAGGAAGCAATCTCCTCGGCCATGGCATGCCGCCACTCGGGATGAGTAACAAACATCCGGTGGGAGGCGAGCTCACAAGTAGCATTGCACCGGCAAAGGCAAAGCAGGCGGGCGAATCGATCAAGATCGCGGAGGCGTAGCGAGAGAAGACGGCCCATCGGGGAAGATGAAACATCGAAGAAGATGAAACATCGGGAGAAGTGGGTTCATATGGAAGATCCTCAATCGAGGTCGACGAGTGTAGACGAGTGTAGTGGGGAGCTGAGGAGCCGCGGAGGAGGCAAGCGGCGGCAATGGCGGAGAGGCCACAGGAGAAATATGTGGAGACTTCGATGGGGCGGGTGGGCGAGGCAAGACGAGAGATAGGTGTATCCGGAAAAGTCAAAAAACAGAGACTCCACAGAGGAAGCCAAGGAGAGCAGGGGCGTGGGTAGAAGGGGCGAGACTCGTCGAAAGTGGCGTCCCGAGAAATCCGCATCCGTCGACCAACAAGATCCCAAAGACCGATAGCCCTTGTGCTCGCCTCAGTATCCCGAAAGACACACTCAACGGTGAGCGGTCGGTTTGAGTGCGTTCTCGGCGAGGAGAACGTAGCAAGCGCCAAGCAGACGAAGAGGGCGAGTAGTCGGGGGAGACCACAGAGACGCTCAATAGGGATTGCGCCACGAAGAAGCGAAGAAGGTGGATGTTGACAAGATAGGTGGCGATGGAAACAGCCTCGGCCCAAAAGTGAGGTGGAATAGAGGCGGCAATCATCAGGGCACGAGCCGACTCAAGAAGGTGACGATGCTTGCGCTCAAAGAACACCATTCGAGCATGAGCACCGGGACAAGAGAATCGAAGTGCCACTTTCGGCAAGGAAGGCTGCGCAGTGATGAGAGAGTACTCGCCAGCAGAGTCGACCACGAAAGACACGAATAGGAGTGGAGAAGCGTAAAGCGAACCATAGCGGCAAACTGTTTATAGATAGACAAGACCTCACTACGAGAAGACATGAAATATATCCAAGTGTGGCGAGAGAAATCATCTATAAATATGATATAGTATCGATGACCCCCTTTCAAACGAAGGAAGCGGGACCCCAAACATCGAAATGAACAAGATCAAAAGGCGCCGAGACAACGACTCACTATGAGGATAAGGAAGTGAATCTGTTTGCCTAACTTACGTACGACAATCTAAAGATCGTCTCTGAGGCAGATCCCGAGAAGGCCACGACGAACTAAGGGCGACAGACGAGATCCACACAGATGGCCAAGACGGTGATGCCATTGTTGGAAAGAGCTGTCGACGAGTGGCGGCGGAGAGGCTGGCGGCGACGGTGGCGGCGGAAGGAAGGTGAAGCCATCAAGCTCCCAAAGACGCTTGTGAGTCAAGACGCCGAGGCGAGAACCAACGAGCTCCGTGTGGCGGTCCCGAACACAATAAGAGTCGAGTCGAGAATGACTCGATAACCAAGATCGATGTCGCCAAAGAAAGAAATCGCATGGTAAGGCGAGGAACATGAGCAATGAAGGAACATGGAAAGATGAGTTGCTTAGAGGTCCTCGACGAGAGACGAAAGAGAGGTACCATCGGTAATAAGAACACCGGGGAGATTCAAGAGGTGTAATGAAGGATGAGTAGAAGAATCGGAGTCATGTGAAAGGATGCTCGAATCAAGAATCCACGGGAGGTCTTGGATTGTGGAGGTGGTGGCTTTGCGTTTACGAAGTCGATGAGAAGAACTTACGATCGGAACACATCGAAGGAGAACTGACGAGTAGCAAGCGGCGTCGAAGGACTATCTCGACTATCGATGAGAGACTTCGCCAAGAGTCGATCGTCGTACGTCGATGTAGAAGCACCGATTCGGTGCTAGTAGAAGAACGACGTGAAAGATGCCGCTTCTTATAGCACCGAACTCAATGTGGCCGACCTTGTCGCGATGGGAGCGATGAGGACGACCACCGCCAGATTGAGGCGACCACCACCACCATGGCGGCCATTGGAGGAGGTAGTGTCTTTGAAGCGTGGAGTAGCACTCGTGGCGACGGAAGCCATTGGTAAGCGGCCCCGACGGCGCGGCGACCAAAACAACGAAGTCTAACGGCGGCGGCCCGGGCGGCGCGGCGTTAGATCGGCGTTTTTTGCTCCTTTAAAAGGCCGCCGGTGGGCAGTTCCTAACCTAACCCCCATCGCCGACGGGAAACCCTAGTTAGGGTTTCCCTTTGTGATGGCGGCGGTGACCACAAAGCGGCGGATTGTCACGATGGCCGTGGCGGCGGCGGGGTCTTCAGCCGGCGGCTCGCGAGATGGCGGCGGCGGCGGCCGTCGCGGCTTTAAAGCAAGCGGCGACCAGCGGCCAGCGGCCGGCGAGAGCCTCGGGAGGCGAGAGCCCCCTCAGCGTGGCGGTGGTGGGAGGAGCGGCCACGGAGCCCTTCGGCGGCGGGAGGAGCGCCACGGAGGCGGCGGCGGGCGGATCTTAGCGGCGGGCCGGGCCGGGAGAGTCGCGGCGGCAAATCCGGGCGAGGCGGACGGGGAGGCGCGGCGGCTCGGATCCGACGGATCTGGCGGCGGCCCAGCGCCTGCGCGGAGGGGCATTGCTCTCGAGGAGGCCGGCGTCACGACAGCTGCGAGAGGAGGCGGCGTCGCGCACAGATCTTGCGGGTCGGCAACGTCGTCGCGATGGCGCACAAGGACGACGACGACAATGAGGAGGCGACAGCGCCCCGCAACAGCGCCAAGCGAGATCTGCGGAGAGGGGATGCCGTCTGGCGTGAGCAATGACAGGAGATGCCGTCTGAGCGGCGGTGGCGCGAACAGCAGAGGCGAGACCCTAAACCCTAGGTACGCTCTGATACCATGTTAAGTTGCATGCACTAACCAATTCACCTAAAAGCTTAAGTTTATGAGGAAAAACGTACAATTCACTTATACTTCAACACATTCAAGATCTCCTTAATCTGAGTGTATTTTCATTGGTATTAAGAACAATCTACAAGAGTGAGCTTGGACCCACAAACAATGGAAATCACTTCTTTAGTAATACATTTTGTCTTGATGGCCGGTAGCAAGCTAAAATTAGCAACAAGGGGTAACAAGGACGGAATTTTTCTGCAGTAAAGGCAGTGAATTTAACAATAATTGGTTTTACAAGTGCTTGAAAAGCTAGTAAGGTTCATGAGTGGATTTAAATATTTCAGATAGAAAGAGTCTGATCACTTACCCTACTTTTCAAAAAGACCAGATGTGCAGGAATCAAGAAATCATATGAAGCAATTGATAGATAGTCCACCCCTACAGGATTATCAAATATGTTAATTACACACAAGAAAAGGTAAAAACATAAATAGAAAAAAAAACTATTCCATCTAGTCACAAATACATGTCGTTTTGGATATTAACAAGATCACCAAAACACATCTTTGACTACTAATTTCTATTGTAATATAGTTATAACCAAGGATCAAGAAACCGGTATCGGGCCCTTTTCCGGTTATCGGCAAGTAACCGAAAATCCCAGAAAAAACTCAGCTGAAACTCATTTGAATAAATTTGAATTTGGAATCTAACCGCCGGGATTTTGAATTTAAATCTAAATTTGAATTTTTTTCGGACAAGATTTTGGATCCCGGTACCCACCGGTAACCAGCAGGATTTCGTTCCCTGGTTATAACACCCAATAATATTATAATATTATGATAATACTTTTCGAGAAAAATCTATACATATGTTTTTTTATGTATTTAATCTAAATATTTAAAAATATATGGATAGTCAAAACGACATGTATTTGTGACAGTGGGGAGTACATAGATAAACTGACAGATATTCTGCAAAACAGAGTGGTAGTACTGTGATTACTTACTGACAAACCTAATATCGGTGTTATCAACTAACCGCTGTGTGCCGTCCTCTGTAAGTCTAACGAAACTCTGATCACTCTCCTTTTGCCACATCAGCTTCCTGGAAATTAAAGATTCCCAACTTACATTTTTATTTATTGAATGGGACTTAAATGTTGGAAATTGCGTGCTCCACCTAAGTTGTGTAATTATGCATTACTTGCAGAGTTAAAAAAACCTGGTCAATAACTGATTTACCGGTCGGAGTCGGGAAAAAATCTAGTCTAAAAAATTTTAAATTCAAATTTGAATTTTTGACTCCATAATGTCTTCCTAGTTGGTTTATGCATTGTTATGCTAGATTATGTATTGAAACATTAGTTTTTAGTATATTTAGCACTATTTAGTTTACCCCTCCCACCCCACGGTAAACCGCCGCACGTATGGAAAAAGAACTGTCGCCTCGCTTGTCTTCCCCTCCCCTTCCACCCCACGTCAAACCGTCGTCCGCATGGAAAAAGAGCCGTCGGTTGGTGGTGACGAGGGGCGGGGGTTTGGTTCTGAATTATGAATTATGAGGTGTTTGACATGATTTTCTTTGCTATGTGTTATTTGGACTTCTTTTTTGAGGTTCCGTTGCAACGCATGGACACCCTACTAGTAAAACATAAAAGATGATTTTTTATGTACAACTTGAAACACTTTCTCATTAATATTTGCATTATTCCAAATTTAAATTTGCTAATTACTATTTTCACCATTTTGGGTTTTTTCCAGTTTTCCTAGTTTTTTAGCCGGTTTTTCCAGTAACCGGTCCGAAGAAAATTCAGATTTAAATTTTGTAATTCAAATTCGGCCTAGATTTTTTTTTTGAATTTCCCGGTAACCGGCCGGTTACCGGTTACCAGTACCGGCCATCGGCCGAGATCTTCTCCGGTACCAAGATTTCGCCGGTTACCGGTTACTGGTACCTCTGTGTTCAGTCATTCAGTGTCCTGAAAAGAACTCGACGGACTCCTTTTGGGACATTCAGGGACTCCATTGCTTCAGATTCATGTAGTAATTTGGTTAAACATACCAAATACATCAGGAAGACATGGCAACTCAAGCTTTTCAAAGGGCTACAGTAGCAAAGTTGATCTATGAATTGCAGTTAAACCAATCATGACATAAATCAAGCATCTGGTAGAGAAAATATATACTTATGTTTATGGGAGCAATAACACAATAAATGAAAGTTTCGGTTTATGATGGATGCGGATAGAAGATAATTAGTCCAATGATTTAATGGAAAAGCTCATTGAACTTTGAAAAGTATCACATAGTGCCTGACTACCTGTCGTATACTCATATTTGTGTCTCTCTGAACATCAGCCAACAATGCGGGACCTGTACCTAACAATCAGGAATTCAATAAAAACATAATTATAACCTTATAACCAACTAGTAGACATAAACTTCATACTGAAGTACACATGCATTTGTGCTGATCACCACACTAGAACAATATGAATACACTTGACTGAATTTTGTACCAGCGCGCACAGAACTTCCTACGTATGATCGATGAATATCCACACACACACACACACACACATATATATACACACACACATGGTGTTTAAGGTACTAATACCAATTTTGATCGTTGGAGGTGGGAGCATGCATAGTATTTAATGAAGACGCATTAATAAAGGTGCATTGAAGGTGGAAGCATGCAAAGTGATTAAATGGTTTAGATGTGAGCCTACATTAATCTTGGTTGTTCAATTCAGATCCAACGGTCAGTATTGGTATTAGCACATTAGCACTGAATTACCCATTAGCATTAGATACGTTCATATATATATATATATATATATATATATATATATATATATATATATAGAGAGAGAGAGAGAGAGAGAGAGAGAGAGAGGATACCCGTTTCGTACTCCTAGGAGTATGTATTCTCACTTTCAATATATCACTTAAACGAATATATTATACTTATTTATCACTTTTAGTATACTTAAGTACCAATTATAAGATACTCTAATATGACTTGATCGAAAAAATTCTATTTGAGTCCTTTATTTTTTTGTTATATACCCTTTTTCATATATAAAAGAAGTATATACACAAATTTTGCTATAAAAATGAAATTTCATAAAAAAATTCATGGAACTCACTTTGGAGTATCTTATAATTATTATTGGAATATACTCAAATAGATAAATATATATCATCATACGATTTAAGTAGTATATAAGAAGTGAGAGTACGTAATTCAACGTATCTAGTGTTAATGGGTAATTCAGTGCTAATATGCTAATACCAATTTTGATCGTTGGATCTGAATTAAACAACCAAGATTAATGCGGGCTCTCACCTCTAAACTATTTAATCACTTTGCATGCTCTCACCTTCAATGCACCTTCATTAATGTGTCTTCATTAAATACTATGCATGCTCCCACCTCTAACGGTTAAGATCCAGATCCAACGGTCAAGATTGATATTAGCATCTTAGCACTGAATTACCCATTAGCATTAGATACGTCGCTTCTAAGTATTGATTGACACAGCACAATATTATAATCAGCATCACCAACAAAATGCGAACTTAAACGAGAGAAAAAAATCAAGCAGAACGCTTCGATAATCGATACCATTGAGGGCCTTGAGGACGAGCTCGTAGACGCCCAAGCCGGCCTCGAGGTGGTGCTGGAACTTGTGGCCGGGGGCGTCGACGTGGGTGCCCGTGGTCGTGTGCACGCTCATCCGGAGCTCCGAGCGGTTGTAGGGCGTCCCGTTCGCCATGGACTCCTTCAGCTGCACCAGGGGCCCCACCCCGGTGTCCGACCAAATAACCGGAGCTCCGGTCGGAACGAGTGCGTGATTTCCAGGATCAGCCGCTCGCCGCAGCCGTGCTCCCGCAGGGCAGCCGCATCGGATGCTGTGGGTTGGCGCCGCTGAGGTGGGAAGGTCATCGTACGCGGGGTGGGCGCCGGCGAGAGCGGCAAGAAGAGTCCGGCGCGAGGCTGCGACGAGCAACGGAGCAAGAGGACGACGGCGAGAGGTGATATGGTGCTCGCGCCGCCTTGCACGGGAGTCGGGAGTCAAAAGAACTTTGGGAGAAGGCTATAGTACACTTGTTGCTCTCGTAAATTTCTTTCTGAGAATTTTCGAAAATTTCCAGGCTTTGGTTTTGACAAGATTTTAATATTTAGTTGGTTTTCGATAGATATACCCCCAAAAAAATCTTAGAGATACCCAAATAGTATTTAAACTGAGAAAGCAGTTCGAAGTTTAATAAAGCTCAAAATAAAGAATAGCGTTCAGCTGCAAATACACCGCCGACAACATGACTACACTGGCGAGCGAAACGACAGCATCAAACTATCAACATGAACTAGCTACTTCCACAGAGCACTGCTCAATAGCAACCGACAACACTGCAAATACAGCCATTGCGGAAACTCTTTTTCCCTTCAAACGCATTCTAAATCTTATGCAATGCTACAGTCACAATAACAAAATTCAGCAACAATCTTGAGATTGAAAAAGCATGGAAATCTTATTTGTCAATTCATCACACATCAAAAGTATATCACCAATCAAATTTATTGAGCATCACAAATACTTCCCAGTTTCAACTTTCAAGTCGACAAGGTACTGCAACCTTCACAGCTACCATGCATTTGCAGTTAACACTAGAATTAAGGTTTCCCCATTTATACACAGGCATAGTTACAGAACAGCGAGAAGTGACTTCAAAACAGAAGCAATGTGGATCACTATGTTGGCAAAACCACAACATGCAATATAGAACGGACTTCGGCACGACATTCTGCAAGCTACTTATAGTACATATTAGAGGGGTAAATGTTACCGATGGTTGCTGGGCTGTTCACACCATTCACTCAAAGGAAACCATTTTCATTTTCTTCAATTAACTAATTGTCCTTCGGACTTCTGTTGACTTGCGATCCATATGTAACAGCTCAGCGACAGTTGGTAGGATTTTGTTAGAGAAAATAACCAGAAACATAGAATCCACAAGAAGGAATATGTCATAAGGCATCAAAACTGATCGTTGTCTGTTTCTTTTGATGCCACCACTTGAGGTACCGAAGCTGCTATATCAATATGGTGGTGGTGGATAAGTTCGGGGTAAGGCGCTGCATAAGATCCATTGTGGGTAAAGAGAGATCATATAATTAGTGCTCCGGACTAAAGTTATAAAAATGGATGAATATCTCTGCTCATCAAGATCTTACCAGGTGGATACAGGGATTGTGCTGCCGGCGGGGGCGGGTACGGGTACGGGTACGGTTGCCCATATGGCTGTGGCGGATACGTTGTAGGAGGATATGCTTGGTGCAGACATGGTTGCTGGGGGTGCAGGTGGGTATGCTGGAGCGGGATATGGTGCTTGGCTAGGAGTTGGATAAGCTTGGTACGGGGGTGCAGCAGGATATGTTGCAGGAGGTGGGTACGAAGGTGAGGAGGCAGTGTATGGCGTTGCTGATGCTAGTACCGGCGCTGGTGCTGCAGGATATGTTGCAGAAGGTGGGTACGAAGGCGAGGAGGCAGTGTATGGCATTGCTGATTCTAGTATCGGCGCTGGTGCTGGTGCTGGTGCTGGTATCGGAGGAATAGAACGGGTAGTGGATGTGGCAGCACTTTTACCCATCTTGTTCTTCTGGTAGACATAGGAAAAACCAATGAGGCAATGGCACATCAACAAAATTAAGGAAACAAATATCAATGGACAGTCTCTCACCATTGCTGAGACATCAAAGTGCATAATGAGCTTCACTTCCCCAGCAGACCTGCAGATACACCACACTATCAGGAAATTCGCAAGTCCAGTGGGCTCAAGGCATATGAAATAGGACTACCTCATATGGCGTGTCTGGAGGGGCCATGAGGAGTCATCATAGCCGTGTGTAAGCACCCTATGCAGCTGCACCCTACAAACAAAAAGAAAAGAAAAACTTAGCCAACAGTCACTTGAGAACAGCAATCGCCAAATGGGCGGCATTAAGTTCCACAAACCTGCCGCTGCCAATGAAGTCATCATTGCTGAATGTGTTGCTGTTCCACACATTGACATTCAACTCACGGAGCCCCTCAATGAGGGGTATATGAAACTTATCGTCAAAAGTCGGGTTCCTTCCCCCATCTGGCAGCATCATCAAATTCACCAAAAACAAATGAGTACAGCATTGGTTAAGATAGGGCATGGAGAAAATAGTAAGATGATGGAGTAAATGCAACTCAGAAGAAGCCTGCTTGTATGGGAATATAGTAAGTTCAATGAAATGAAATATTTGCAAGATGAATATTTCATTGCTGTTGGAAATGTCCTAGAACTCCATTAAGGAAAGGCCACTGGGCGATTGATTTAAATTATTAGTAAGGAGTTCAGAGCTAAGGACCTCTTGGAAGCTGGAATCAAGAAAAATAACACATATCAGTGTTTGGGAAAAAAAATTCTGACAAAATATTGAAGATCCAAGACTGTATTATGAGAGAATGCTATTTAGGATGGCTGGTGGATGAATGGGACTGGGACTTTTGCAGCATAGTAGTTGCAAGATAGTGGGAAAACAACATTCTTAGAATGCCACTGGCTCCAATCCAGGCCTAGAGTTTATGAAGTATAATTCCATAAATAACAACATGAGAATTGGGTGTGATTGCACATTCCTCTATAACTCCACATAACTTGGCAAACTCTCCATGCCAGTTTGTTTTATTAGGTCCTTGGGATTTGCAAGGCTAACAAGTAGCAACTTTCAAAGGAGAAAAGAAGAGATGAAAAAATGGGAAGCACTGCATTGCTTTCCAAAAAAATTGAATTGAGCAACTTCTAAACCAGCTTGAGGGCCTGATTTGCATATACCCCACTACTGCTCTACTAGCTGCATTTCCCTTGGGATTTGTGCAATTAGTTTTTCAAAAGCATGGGAGCGCTACTCAAAACACATATCTAGATGCAAAATTGTACAAAAGGGAACAAGATTCATATGCCAACCACTAATTATTAGCCTCACACTAAAAACAGTGAGGCTTTGATAAGGTACCGTACCGGTAGTTTGAATTTCTTATTCGTGCCACATATTAGAGTAGTTTTCTAAGTATCTAAAAAGGATTTGGACAAGTAATGGACACCACTAGTGCGTACAACTGTATTCACAGGGAAGGCATCACACAAAGTTAAAAGTATAAGCACCTCAACAGATAATATTCTTAAATAAACCTGAGTATCTTATGCCAAGCTAGGGTGGCATAATTCCACAAGGAAATGTGAAAGGGACAAAATCACTATTAGGAGGCATAGCATTTTTTTTAATAAAAAAAAACTTTAGGAGGCATCTAATATATGAACTGCATATAAATTAGGCAATAATCAACTACACAAAAGTTAGAAAGAACCGACTCAGCTAACTAATCGAACAATCACCCTTACTCTTCCAAAGTATAATTGAACAAGGCATAGCTTCGATTGCATTCACTATCCATAGTTCAAATACTACTAGTTTTGGTCATCTAGGACAGTTTCTTGATATGAAATTTTCTCATGCGGGTGCTTTGACATCAAGATACTATGTACTAACAACCAAGACAGGGAGAGGGGATAGTAGGAGGAAGTGAGACTTGACGGACCGGTGCAGGTGCGGGTGCGGAGCTTGGTGGTGGCGTACTCGAGGACGACGTAGGGGTCCTGGCGCGTGAAGAACTCCGTGTCCCGCAGCTTCCTGCACCCAGTAACTGGTCGATTTGACCAAAGGAACCCCAAAAACACAAGAAATTCAGCAAGACATTGGTGCCGATTTTCGAGATGGAACGAGGAAAGAAGAGAGATTTTGGACGAATTGAGCGAGTGGAGCAGGAGGGGAGCACCTCTGACTTCGAGGATCAGGCCTTGGATCGACATGGCGCTGGTGGGATTGGGGAGGAGGAGGAGCGACGGAAGAAGGCGGCGGCCGCGCGCATTAAAAGGGGCCGGAGAAGGAGCGCAGCCGGGCGGAATCGCGAGCGACTGCAGAAAGGAATAATTATATTAGCTCATCTTAACAAATAAAAGAATTAGTTTACTTTCGCTTTCGTGTGTGCAATTGGCATCATCTATCCCTCCCAAAACTCATCATCGAGGCGCACCGATATATAAACCCAACTTAACAGGAATAAGATCTCGTCTCACCACCCCCATGACTCGCAAACATATCCATGGCCTCACTTCTTCCACAACCACCCAAACCGTCGATGTCCTACTTCTTCTTCACATGCACACACCAACATTCATTGCCGTTCCACTCCTTTCTATCTCGCACCACGACTCGCCACCTGCGCCCATCCGGCATTTGCTTCGTGCTTCAGAGATCCCGACCCCCTCCGGCACTCAGTCCACGGGTTGCAACAGCGGCGTACACAAAATATGAGGGGATCCGACAACGTAGGCGGCGGCGACGTGAGGACATAGCGCCGGCGACAGAAGGAGGGATAGGGAGGGGAGGCGGTGTCGGGAACGGGAGAAAGCACCGGGAGGGAAGGGAGGAGAGGAGAAGGTTGTACCTTGGAGGCGTCGGGGAGGCAGCAATGACGCACGAGTAAGAGACAGAGACGAAGACGTCCTTCCTTTGTCATGCTATTGTCTTGAGTTCATCGCACCGTGTCCTCTTCATTCTAATCCTCTCATGCGCCGCTGCCACCACCTGAGCAAGCATTGCCACTTCTTCCTCGCTTACCACTGCGACATCGCAACTGTCTCCTCCACGGGCTTCTCACCCCCTCACTGTAATGTGTCTGGCGAGGGCTGTAGAGGCCAATAGCCGTGAGAACTGAGGCGTGGCTTAAGTTCATGGTGCAAAAGGTGGTCATCGACGCATAGCCCTCTTCCTTGTCAGTCGTCAATGGATGGAAATAGGCAGCACGTTGGGGAAGGGAAGTCAACATCAACTTCAATTTTCCAAAGGTAAATAATCTATAAGCTCAAAATTTTAATTCTGGTAGTAGTAGTAGTAGTAGGTAATGCAATAGACGTAGTTAATGTTTATGTTTATACGTGTGTGGAAAATTTAATATTTATTATGCGGTTTAAGATTCTATCTACTGACATGTATCACTTTCTTTTCTTTTAAGGTACCATTGCAATGCATGAATATTCTAATAGTAATGGAACTATTGCGTAGTTGGATCGTGTGGATTTGTCACGGTTTTGGATTCAAAAATATTTACTAGTTTTAGATGTTGGTCAGTGCCCGTTGCCCGTTGGGTGTTCCACCGCGTTGCACGTGATCGACCGTTGTGCGATGGAAACGCGTGGTCCACTGAGAATTTATCCGATCAATTGTAGACAAATTGCATGTGCGGCCAGTGTGGGTGAGCGAAACGATCGTCCCAGCGAGACTGCGCGAAACAAGGCGGTCTTCAATTTTGAATTTACGTTGGATCGATAAAGAGGGAGATCCCGTTAACTTGTGGTCCACTCTGATCTACGGCCGCTCGGCGTGTGCCTTTGTCCCTCGCCGGACACGACACGACCCGACCCGCGCAAGCCGAGATAAACACATGGGCCTTTTGTACAAGACTAGTTTTAGTAGGAATTTTGGTTTCCGTTAGTTTCCATCGATCCTTCTCCGGCTCCTACGGCTTTACCGGTTGTGTGTGCGTGTAGAATCCAAATACAATAGGCCTTATCTGCTGGCGGTCCGCCGCGATCTCGGAACATACCAAAGGAGAGAGAGACGCGCGAGACAATCCGCTTGGCGATATCTTCCCCAAGCCCACGCCTCACCACTACGCCAACGCCTTTACCGAGGCCGACGCATCAGGCCCCAAGCTTCCACCTCTGCATGGAACGCCTTCTCACCAACGGGGGAGTAACATCAGACTTGTAAAATAACGTACTACATTACACACCAAACTTGATGAACAGTTGAGCTCACTGATAAATTTGCAGAACATCATCTAGCATTCTAACTGTCCAACAGTCTTCCAACTCATTAGCCATTACATAAGAATCACATCAAGTCGTGTGGGCTTGGGAGTGTTCTGTCGATATTTACAGTCAGCAACGACTACCACAGGAAAAGGAGTACCATCATCAGTTTTTCGCGTGAAATTCCTTGTAGGTTTTAGCGTATCCCAGGCTTTCTTGTACAACATATCCTTACCTTGCCTAACACTAGAGAACAACTTACTCTACAACGCGGGTTACAAACCACAAGAAGAAGCTGCAGTGCAAAAAAGTTATACCGTGGTTATGCACCTCCTTATCAAAAACTCTTTACGCAACCGGCCTCTGTTGTTGGTTTGCACGCAGGATATTGCGCCTGAACCTCAGCCCCAGGTCTTCTTCCAGATCTCGTGGAATTACTGCCTGGTCCTCATCACCTGGCCCTGGAGTTGCCCCAGATTCACTCGACCGGGGTGAGTCCTCACCAAAGTTGTGCAGCCTCCGGCCAATCAGGTAGCGGTCATCCCTAATGGAGTTGTGGAGATTGGTGAACCAAACATGGAATCTTTTGCCACAGAAGAACAGCGTGCTGAATATCAGGCAGCCGAGCCAGGAAAAACGGTAGACTGCTGAGTTCACAATGAGTGGGTATCCCAACACAGGGAAAACACCCCTTGCAAGGACATATGGAACACAAAGAGCAGTAAGGAGCTTCGTGACGATCGGCAGTATAATTTCATGCAGGACCCACAAGCTTCTCAAACGGGAGAAGCCATCCTCTCTTACTCTCTCAAACTTCATCCTCCAGGTTTCGTCAACCAAAGGTGCCATTTGATCCAACATAACCTGGAAATAGTATAAAAGCAAAGAACAAATGAACAATAAACCCAAACCTATTCCAATGCAAACAAAATTCAAATAGGTGACGCTGGTCATTGTATCAAGATTAAAGGCCTGGCGGAAGTTGGAACACAGGAATTTCCCAGGAAAAGTTCAATTCCGCAGGAATCAGGGAAAAATCCAACGTTCCAAACAGGGCCAAACTATTAACAAATTAACTAACCGCTAAAACACTTGAGGGTTTAAATGTGGGACAAAAGAATCAGATATTTGTAATCTTACCAGTCTAGTCCATATTTTCAAGAATATTAGTCCAAGAGCCCAATCCTGATACAATAGAAAAACAGGGCTCTCGTCAATAGGCACCCTCATGGGTACAATGACCAGCACCTCAAAAAGGAGTCCAATCAATACAGGAATAACAAAGATCTGAAAAGAAAAATATTACTGGTTAGACTTTAGAGTACACTGGAGCATAGGCCTATCTATAGCTCCAAAGGTACAAAGAGAACTCTATTTTTACATCAGCACTAGTTAAGGTTTCTTCAATCACAGATCAGCGAGCTTAAACCCACAAGTGCAAAAAAAAAGGATGGTTGAAACAAAGTAGTTGGAGTCCAGATAAATTACCCATATTGACAGGAGAGCAGAGCTCTTCAAAACAATAGAGCACCACTTGCAGATTTGTTGTACCAGGAAGCCCAGTTGTCGTGATCTAATGTAATCAATTGCATATCTGGTTCCAGCTGCTGCACTCCAGATAATATAACATCCAATGCTAAAAGAGAACAAATCTGATCAAGTAATAGACAAATTTACCACAGGGTGTTAGTAAATATGTTACTAAACTAATCTCATAAACATGAAAAGTTATATAGCAAAAAAGTAAGGTATACAATACAAATATCAGAAAATTACCATTGCACTTGATGCCATGTGTGATTGGCAGTCGGGGAACTGCCTCAAAGACCAGACGGCCAAGTGAGATGGGAATAACAATCATTCCAGCATTGAATATCAGCAGTGTCATCCATGCCAGTACAAGCAAGAGCACAATCCGGAGCACAAAGCCATACCTTCAAAAGGACAGACTCAGATAATTTAGTCACAGTTTAAGTTGATATATGATTTAGGAAAATCTATTCATGATGTGTTATACACTCCTAATTTCTTGGGTATGAATTCCATATTTCTCTAAATAAATAAGAGGAAAATCAAGGGAACAATTATTGTGGAATCGAGAGATAGTTTTTTGCTCTTCAGAATTTGTTATGAATCATTAGTTCATTACTCAATTATGTTCAAAGCTGCTTAGTTTTTTATATATGAAATAGCAGATTTTTTTTAAATAATATAAAAAAAAGAATTACAGAAATAAATAGTTGAAAAAGAAAATTACAAAACTAGATCCCCGATGGAATAATTGGCAGTTTTGTAAAAAATCAACTATTTATTTCCGCAAAAAAAATGTATTATTTAAAAAAACCTGAAATAGCGGTATATTCTGTGCAGGTTTTAACATGATATATGGAGAGAAAACAAAGATAATTATTCTTTCACATAAATCTAGTGATTATACTCACTCGGAATCTCCCTGATCATCCGCATCAGATTCTTCAGCAACATCATTAGCTTCATTTACATTACCCCTGACATTATCATTAGCTACAGCAACATGTTGTACCATACGTTGCTCAAGCTGTGGGACTACCGCTTCCTGCCCACCATGTACCCTATCTCTTCTTTCTGCCCTGCCATTCCAGTTCTCTTGCCCACCATTTTCTTCAGGTTTCGGCAGTAAAAAATCAGTTAAGCCTAGTGCCCAACCAACTGTGGCAAACCAATTATGCAAAAGAGCTTTAATTGTTGCACGAGGCTTGAAATGCTCAATCGCAAATGGGATGCATATTTGGAATAGAAGCACGTCAACTGGAATCTCGGTAAATGGATCAAAAATGCTGCAATTCCACAAAGACACAACAAGATGTAGCTGTAAAATCCAAAATTAACAAAAAAAAACTGAAGGGGAACGGATGTAGGGATAATCTAACTCACGTGATGTCTAGAGGAAACATTGATGAAGCTACTTGCATGGCCAGTTTGACAGGTAAGAAGACCAGCATCACAATCAAGCTTCCATACACTGCAACAGATAAAAGAACTCGTCGAGCATGTTTATGCACAGGATCATCAATCAAGTCCCTGAATGGATTGTAATTTGGATCAGCTGGGTCCCGCAGAAAATAAAGAACTCCATTGCGCAGTACCTACCATAAAGGCAAAACGAAAGTGAGATACATGTGATATATATGAGAATTGATGAGTTTGTATGTGCAGTTAGTGGAGTTATCAAAAGGATTGAGCAATACCCCTCGAAGAAGACTGACAAATATGCTTATTTGGAGCATATATACAATGCCAACAAGCCAATGGATAGAGGAGCTTGCCAAGGGAGACATTGTAAAGAATTCAACTCTTTGGGCAATTGTTGCACCCAGCATCTTTAGAGTGCAGACATCAAGCCACCAACCACACATTAGAGGAAATACACCGAGTTCAATCACCAGAAGGAATGCAACTTTGACCATAGTCATGAGATGCTTCATTCCAGCAAAGAACTGTCTGCATAGAGATGGAATGGCCTCTAATACTGTAGCGATACCATAGAGTCTTCCAATTGTAAAACGTTCTCCCCTGGCATATCGAAGTAAAGCTAGTGATCCAATGTATAAAAATACAAGGCAAAAGATGAACATGTATCCAACAGCAAGAGTTGTCAGATCAGAAAGATAAGATGAGCCAATAGCAGTTCCTTTTATCAGAGTATTCTTCCCAGTGCCCTGCATTATATTAAGGGCAGTGGCATTTATCTTCAACGATTGAGTAACCACCTCAATCACATGCCCAATAACACCTTCATTATGACTGTCGGAAGACAAGTTCTTCACACGTTAAGTGCACTCTTCAATGTATCATTAGCCAAAGAAATAGCAGTTTCCGTCAAGGGCATTACTTTTGCCAGCATAGGACTAGAGGCTGAAGACAAAAACATGACAGATAGTACAGGACAATCCTTCCCAATGAGAATGGTACGAAGATCACAACAATGAGGAATATAGCATTGCTGGCCAAAACCTGAAGATAAAACAATATTCCTGTCAGAAAATAAAGGAGAAACATACACAACACTTAGCGCAACTGTAATAAAGCTCGAAAAAGACCAGGTGACCCATAGTTTTGAAAGCACATATTGCACTACTGGAATACTACATGCTTTTGAGTTTTGAAATTTAGACATGCCAAGCTTTTCTCCTGCCACTTCCATGACATTTTTGCAAACAGAAATAAAAGACACCAATAAGCCAAACAGACATATATAAACCACCTGCCGAATCAGCGCACTAGCCCGTCATAGTCATAGATAACAGTGTTGACCATAATGTCAAACGAACAAACCAAGATAAGCTAGGCAACCCCTCTTTGAAAAGCTGTGTGGCACAATCTTAGGATAATCAACCAAATGGGGTCCAACATTCAAGCTTATTGTGAAGATACTTCAATTACAAAATAATGAGGGTTTAGGCTTATGGCAGATCTAAACATAAATCTTTGTCTCTTCCAAACTGAACCTTAATACAAAGCAAGAAGAGTTTCTAGTATTTTGCAATAGCATGGTGATATTAGTCAGAATATTTAAGCAGAAACATGTAAATCTATATTAAAACCAATTTTGCCGTGGGATAAAAATAAGTTATCCTTACTGTTATTGCATTCTCAACCAAGTGGAAGACAGGGCCTTGCATTCCCACGAGTTCATCAAAAGGAACATCCTCAGCACCATCTGCATCATCCAAACCATCTAGCATCTGCTCAACTTGAGCTTCAAGTCGCTCTAATCGAGCAGCAACATTTTCAGCATTTCTCCTTAGAAGCTCACCAGCACCAATTCCTTGGGCTTCTGCTAATTCATCAACATTTCCATCTGCAGCAGGAACCCTATTATTAGGACCAGCTAGCCTTCTGACAGCACGAGCACCATGCCTTTCACGGCCTGCATCATCCCTCTCAGCATCATGTCCTCCAAGTTCCCGTAAGTGCCTTATGTAGTCCCTTAAAGAGGTAGCTCCAAGAAATATAAGGACAATGATAGCTGAGAGAAGAAACCCATGTAGGCAATCACTAAGGATTAACTGAGCGCTGATGTGACTCAAGAACAGCCTTTGTGCTTCACCAAGACTTCTCACAAATGTTAACCGCCATATCCAATAGGTAATGAAGGGGATAATCATGAGCCAGACTGAAAGAACAAAGGCAAGCCGGAGAACAAACTGAAGAACATGGCATGCTTTCATTCCAACCCCAACCACGAGTTCTTGCAAAGGAAGTCTTGACGGAGCATTATCAGCATACAAAGGTGAGAAAGAGAACGCATGTTTACAAACCTGCAAAGCACATACGCATAGTTCAACGTTAGCTACACAAAATGGAGTTAAGCAAAACAAATAGGAGCAAAGGATAACACTGTCGTCCTTTTCATGCAAGTCGAACCATTATCACCCAGCCCTAGAGTGGTGAGTTAAACACCAACATCTGCCACCCTAAACCTAACTTGTCCCCAAGATTATGATGCAAAAGGAAGATGTTTCATAGATCCAAGCAGTAACTCTAGAGAAATTGTTTCCTTGTCAAGAAAATAATGTGGTAATAAAAATTGTCAATACCAGGTAGTAACCATGTTACTGCTAAGCACCGCAGGCTCATGTGATTGCAGATTCTCTGCCTATTGTGCCTTATGAAATATCGCAAACCAAAATAGCATTGCAAAGAAACCAAATTCCTATTGCTTACGTAATAATCCACAAAACCATCCCATCCACATGGTTCTCAAACCCTAATCTGCCAATTCTAGCAACTTAAAGCGGTAAAAACCTCACTCGCACGGTAAAAATCAGCACTATTACCACTAGCCCTATCCAGTAACGACGGTTATTGACCAATTTACCGCCAATCTACATCTCAGAGCAAACTTTTCCCACAAATCAGAACCCAAATCACCCACCTAACATCCAATCGATCGATTCCACAACCTAATCGAATCAATCAAAGCCCCAAGGTACGGACCCGGCTGCATCAACGGGGAGGGGGCGGGGCGGTTGGTTACCTCGCACTGGCGCGAGTTGCTGTGGTCGAGCCACTGTAGGAGGCAGTCCTGGTGCACGAACTTGATGCTGCCGCTGCAGGCGCAGGGGTAGCGGAGCGGGTGGTCGTCGCCTCCGCGGTTGCGGCAGATCCGGCACACGTCCCCTCCTCCTCCTCCTCCTCGTCCTCCTCCTCCGCCGTCGCCGCCGTGGAGGGCGGCCGCGACTCCTCCGACTCGGCGGCGGCCCGGTCAGCGATCTCCGCCATGGCTGGGGTGGCGACGGTGACCGCGTGCGATCGCGCGGGGAGGCGGGTGGAAGGCGCAGGGAAAGAGGAGGAAGATACCGAGGATTTTCCGCTGCCTCGCTAATAATGCGTTGGTGACGAGACGAGGCCACTGCTCTTCCTCCTCCCCTCGGGCCCGCGACGAGGCGGTCAGCTTAACGGGTCTCGGTTGGGTGGGCGTGGGTCGGGTCGGTGGGGCGTGCTATGATGCCCGGATTTTTGTCAGGAAGATCGTGTAGGGTCCGGTGCTCTCGGCCTGCTTGAGCTCGATGGGCTATAAGCCCATATGTGCTAGCCCAGCTTGACACCTTGGAGTTGTGAGCTGGGCTGGCACATCCGACCCAAGTCAATTTGCTGGGTGGGGGTGATTGCTTTGAGGACCAATCTTTTTGGTTGTTTGTTATGGGCGTGAAGCAGTCAAACCAAAATACCCAATAGGCATAGGCATGAGCTTTTGGCTGCATCAATCGGGATTCGGGACATGCTCTATTGGGATCTTGTTTGGTCAGTGGTATTAGATGCTTACAAAGCCTCTCCACCAAGGAGGCAAGAGCTCAACAAGGCACACTCCAAACCCTAGTTTTCTCTCTCTCCTCCAAACCCTAGAAAAGGAAGAAGGGCTAAATGAATGAAGGCTAGGTTTCCTTTTTGGTCTCTTACATGGGACCCACACAAAATAACTCTTGAAGCAATCGCAGCATTCACGTGTAGGTTGATCGGTTCTCATCGACGCCAAGCCTCTCTTGTCCAATCCCATCGAACCTCCCAGACTCGCCGATATCCGCAGCCGATCCAACCATTGCTGAACCATTCGATCCATCTTGTCCATTCGCACCATGCTTGAGTCACACAACCTCACCCAAGATCGATCGTTACGGACCTCACTTGGTATGGTGACCACTACTGACCTTGCATAAGACACGGTAACATTAAGACCAATCCACTTCTAGTCGTTGAGAATTCTCTGAAGGAAGAACATTTAGACTGACTAAATCACAAAAACCACTATGAAGAATTTCACCAAAATTCAATAGCAGCGTTATGTAATAACGAGCTAAAAAGGGAAGAATTAAGCAAAGCTAGCAGGGATCGACAGTAGTATTTCAGCTGGAAAATCCCACGCGGGTTTACACTTCCACCAGAGCCGTCGAAATTTCAAGCTTTCATCAACGCTTAAAAACGCTCTCAAAACTTTCCA
This sequence comes from Hsuehochloa calcarea, assembly GCA_036346395.1. Classification (NCBI taxonomy): domain Eukaryota; kingdom Viridiplantae; phylum Streptophyta; class Magnoliopsida; order Poales; family Poaceae; genus Hsuehochloa; species Hsuehochloa calcarea. Next base: position 30,611,254 of record CM070603.1, read on the forward strand.
GGCACCCTGATGGGAGTGATGATCCGTTCACCTCAGTACAAACGTTCTTGGAGCTACAGCGTTCTCACTTCTTCCTATGGATAACTCAGCATGGGGATTGTCCATGCCGGGGTGGGGGCGCCTGCGACGACGCAGCTATGCACCGAGGCTGGCCACTGCATGCGACTGCTTACCAAAAAAGGGAACCCGGAGCGGCGCGGCGACCGAGGGGAACGGTGCTTCACTGCTTCTTACTAGAATCTTAGGCCATGGCAGATTACCAGTGGCTCAGTGGTCAGTGGCACTGTGCCAGTGTGCCACTGCTGCTGGGTGCTGGGTGGTGGTGGTTCAGCTGCTGGGCCTTGACGCCGTGGCCGCCTGCTGCTGCGCTCAGCAGCTGCCCAGCCCCAGTGGGAATCCTGATGATGCTGCAGCGGCGTTGGCGTCGTCGTCGGGCACGGGCAGCCAGGACCGAGCGGCGTAGGGCCGCCAATTGTTGCCGGCGTTAGGCCAGCCAGGGCGCGGGCGCATCTGTAGCTCTGCACCGCTCGCCCCTGCTCCTGCAGCTGCTGCTCCCTCCCTGCCTCCACTGCTGCTGATCTGGTCCTGTTCATCAGTCAGATGCTGCTGGGTTGGTCAGTGCGTCACAAAAGGAAAGAAAAGATCGCAACAAAGTGCTTAATTAGCATGCATGAAGCGTCTTTTTGCAGTGTTGTTTGGAGGTTTCAGCGAGGTGATCATTGGTTAATTTCATACCATCTGGAGCATGTGAAGCGTGCTCCTGCTGCCTGGATGGTGATCACCATCTGAGCGCCTGAACGCGTCGTCCGCGCTTATCGGAGTCGACGAAGGCCTAATCCAGATGCTCCTCTGAGGGTAGCAGGCCCTTATGTCTTCCTCCTCCTCGGGCATCTTGAACAGACATGGAACAGTTTCAGTGTCAGTGACAGAGACTCAATGGTAATTCAGTGATCAGGTATAGTAGCAGTGGACGTGAACAAGCTCAGCGTGCTCGGTGTACCGTCAGTCTCGTTCTCTGGTTGCTCGGTGTGCCATGGAGGATGTCGTTGCTGACGGTGATAGGATCGCCGGCCCTTTCGCGGCCTGAGCAGCCCAGGCTGAGCTCAAGATCAAGCTCACTGTCCCAAGCTACAAGGCCAACAAAATTTCCATTTCAGAACATCTGAGGTGTGAGAGTGTGATAAAGGAGCAGCCACTTGTCAGGGAGCTCACATTGCAGGTTCAGCTCGCTCTCGTACGTCTGGGGGTCCAAGTTGGTCACTGCCTCCTTGCCATAGCACTTGATCGCAGCCTTGTCATAAGCCCTAAGCATGGCGCAAAGCAGAAATCGTTAACGAACAACCAGTTCTGCAACGGCCAGTAATACATCACAGAAATGCAGGATGAGTAGTGCAGAGGAGTGTACATACTTGGCAGCCTCCATCTCTGTGTCATACAGGCCAAGGTACACATATCTTGCAGTGATCAGGAGATCAAGCCATATCAGTACAGACTTAAACCTTTTGTGTTCGAGAACTAAAAATATTTTTTTTTTGGTTTCGTTCTAATGAATGAGTGGATTACTTCTTGCCCATGAGCTGGCCGATCCTAGCCTCCCATTTGCTGCACTTGTGCAGGGTGACCCCCCGGAATCTCGAGCTCCCCCTGACGAAGCTGGCGCCCTGTCGCCGAAGAACCTGGACGAACTCCTCCTTGCTGAAGTTTTTCATCTGCCAATGCCATGACAATAGCATGCTGTTAGAAATCAAACAGTACAAGCAAAGATACAAATGAACAGAACAATTCTTGTTCACTACTGGTCTTGATAGCCTCTGATCTTATCACCTTCTTTATGTCCTCCTTGTAGTTATCCAGGGTGAAGTTTATGTCTGCATCCACACCACGAAACTTGATTGCAGCTTGGTCATAGGCCCTGAAATGGATCAGAGAAGGGAATTATGTACATTGCTCTCACTTTTCAAGACAAAACAATGTGCATAATTATATCAAGTATTAACCTTGCAGCCGCCTGTGCTGTATCAAATCCACCTACCGGAAAAAAAACTCTCATGAACAAATTTTGACACATAATTAAGGAATCAGTAGATCAAAGAAGAAATTTCACACGAACAATTAAGAACTCACCCAAGTACACTTGCTTTCCACAATCCCTGCAAATTGAAACACAAACAAGAGAAACAAATAAATAACAAAGTGAAAAGAAGATTGCACAATTAAAAAGTTACTTATCAGAGCTTTATATGAGCAAAGCAAACGTATAAATACACGGATACGGGGAGACTGACCAAATGTGGGACTCCCACCGGCCAGTGCGCCGGTAGAAGGTGACGCCGCGGTACTGCGAGCTCCTCGACCGCGGACCCCGCCGGCTCTTCCTCGACGGAGGCCGGACCCACTGGTCAGCCCCGCGGCAGCCAGGTGGCACTGCTCCATTACCTGCTGCTGCGTTTCCGCAGCCGTCGCCACCGTCGTCGTCGGAAAGAACTGCTGGGTGACGACCTGCCGGGTGGCAGGCCCCCAGCGAGCACAGGGAACCCAAAGATCCTACCTGAACCTTCCTCCACCTGGTCCCGAAGCTCCGCCTCCTCCGCCACGGCGTCGTCTCTGTACATGGCGAGTGCAATGCCGCCGGCGCCGCAGAAGGCTCTCTTGGTGGCCGCCATGGCCGCCGGGTGCATGCGTATGTGTACAGTGTATGGCTCAATGTTCTTGGCTCGGGTCTTCTTCTAGTTCTATGTGATGGAATGCATCATTGTAACTTTCCTTTTACGCTGCTACGTGATACATGTATACAACAAGCTGCTCTCTCTCTCTCTCTCTCTCTCTCTCTCTCTGTGTGTGTCTTATTGCAATTCCTTGCGCTCCTCCTCTGTTAAAGAATCTGCAGTGCAGGGTTTGGTGCCTGGTGGTGGGTCGCTGCTGATGGCTGAGGTTGGGATCAGCCTGCCTAAGGAAAAGATTTCTGAGCAGGCTATCACTTCATGTCATGCATCTTCTTTTTATGGGGGTTGGAAGGAGAGTAGAGAACACCAGGCCACAGACCACCACAAGGGAGAGGGACCCTCCTCTATTCTATGCTTTGGGCTTCTCACCTAATCATCATCCCTCCTTTTTATGTCTCTTCATGGGTGCACATTTACTTAGATATGCCCACAAGATCACAATCACATGTAGCATTGTTGTGTATGACTTCACATTTAGCGTTGTTGTACCTACCTGCCATTAGTTCCATATAGGCACGTTTAAAACTCATCGGATTTCGACTAAACTCTTTAGAAGTTTACATATTAGCACCGAGTTTTTTAAATAAAAAACAAGATATTAGCACTGAGTTTCTTCCATAGATATTCAAGCTACTGCAGTAACCAAGCATGCGTAGGGAGTAGATATTCAAATTAACTCGGTAGGTTTTTGCATTCTGCCAACACCACTGGCTGCCTCATTTAGGTGCAAGCCAGCCATTGTCTTCGTCTGCATTCGCTTCGCTGCATAAAGGCCCCACCGTCCACCTCCACTTGCTTGCGCCGGTGAAAGAGGTTTTAATACGGAAGCGAAGTCATGTGTTTGCCTCTGCGTGTGCAAGAGAGGAGATCGATGAGGCATCATGTACTCCCGGCTCCCCATCCCACGTTAACCAGATCGAAAACACCATGATGCATCGTACATTTATACGTATGATGTATCTCTCTGCTGTGCCTTTTTCCGGGTCCATCAGTGGGTTACATATGTATGCTACATGCATGCCGTTGAAGTATGAGCATATTTCCCGTCTTACAGTAAGCTTTTGTCAACACCTTGATGGCCCTTCACTAACAATTAAGGGAAGCATGTCATATACACAGGGTGTAAAGCGTGCATGCTTGCTTCCCATGATGGAAAATAATTAAGAGAATATTGTATGTATATTCAAGAGGTCCAATCAGCAATATATATAAAGAGCACAATAAAGATATATTATATACAGATAAAGAAATACAAAAGAATTCTCATTCTAACACCCTCTCAAACTTATGGTGGATCATACACACTGAGAGAGAGAAAATATAAATATTGTACCCTAGTCTGTGGCTTCGTAAAGAAGTCAGCAATCTGTAACTCTGATGGCACAAACTATAAAGCAATTACTCTCTCCCGCACTTGTGAGCAATAAAGTATCCACACCAATGTGCTTGATAAGCTCATGCTTCATTGGGTCATGAGCAATACTGATAACACCTATACTGTCACACAAAAGAGTCGTTGGTCCCATCACATGCACTCTAAAATCTACAAGTAATCACCTCAACCAAGTAACCTCTGTTGTCACTGCTGCCATAGCTCTCAACTCAGCATCTGCACTCGAACGGGAAACTGCAGTCTGTTTTTTTAATCTTCTAGGCAACCAGGGAGGAGCCAAGAAAAACACAGTAAGCAGAAAGAGAAAGACAATCGGAAGGATAATTAGCCCACGTCGCATCGGAATACGCCTGAAACTGTAGTGACGTGGAGCTAGGAAAAACAAACGACGAGAGATAGTCTCACGCAAGTAGCGAAGAGCACGAAGAAGGTGACTGCAGTGAAGATGGGTAGGACGAGCCATGAACTGACTTGAGATATGAACAAGGACAAGTGCTCACAAGGTACACCAAACTCCCAACAAGATGACGATATCGAGTAGGATCCTCAAGAATATCACTATCAGTGGCACGAAGGTGTAGGGATAGCTCCATGGGAGTCTCAGCAGTGCGAGTCTCAGTCAGACCAGACCGATCAAGAAGATTCTTGACATATTTCTGTTGGGAGAGGTAGTAGCCCTCAGGTATAGAAGAGACCTCAATCCCAAGGAAGTACGTAAGAGAACCAAGATTAGTTATCAAAAACTGCTCACTAAGATGCTTCTTCACATATGTGATGAATGGGGAATCATCACTAGTGATGAGCATATCATCAATATACAGAAGAAGCAGTGTCCTACCCTGAGATGAGATATGGACAAAAAGAGCAGGATCGTGTGAACTGACAGTGAAACCGATAATAGTAATCACTGAGGTGAAACGCGCAAACCAGGTACGAGGAGTATGTTTGAGGCCACAAAGAGCACGACGAAGACGACGGACATGCCCATTAGGAACAAAATACCCAGGTGGTGGCTGCATATAGAGCTACTCATGCAAAACACCATTAAGAAAAGCATTCTTAACATCAAGATAAGAGATAGACCACCGGCGAATAGAAGCAACCACAGCAAGAGTGCGAACAGTGGTCATAACGGAAACAGGGGCAAAAGTCTCATCGTAGCCACGACCGTACTCCTTCTGAAAGCCACGAGCCACAAGGCGAGCTTGTAGCACTCAATAGTACCATCAGATCGAGTCTTAATCTTGTACACCCATTTGCACGTGATTGGATGAGTATACACAGGTGTCGGTACAATATCCCAAGTCTTTGTACGTCGAAGAGCATCAAGCTCCTCTGCCATAACGAGCTGCACTCAGAATGAGGAGCAGCCTCACGATAAGAACTAGGCTCAGTAATAGAGAGAGTATGAGCTATTGGAGCAAATCCAAGATGATCAGGAGGTCGAAGGGATGCCCAGTCATGAAGGACATAACAAGGAGCATCATCAAGAGAATCATATATGGGTATCGGCAAGATACTAGAAGAGGAGACTGGTGAAGAACGAGGACGCCTGGAGTAGTGAATACCAGATAAACGAGACGATGGTGCTATAGGAACAAGAGGCGGTGCTGCAAGAGGCACTACCGGAGGCGAATGTACAGAGGGAACCATTGGAGACAGACCAGGGGAAGACTGTGATAGTGGAGAAATGGGTGAAGAGTCAGAAAGAGACAACCATGAAATCGACTCAACGGTGGAAATAGGAGAAGAAGCCGAATCTCGATAGAAAAAAGGCCGAGATTCGTCAAAAATAACGTCTCGTGAAGTCCTGATCCGTCAAGCAGAAGGATCATAACAACGATAACCCTTATGCTCAGAACTATAAGATTGAAAAGAGTGTCCTGCTCTGAAAGAAACTATCTAAAAGTGTCAAAACAACACTCGCCAACAGAATCACAGCGAAAAGTACGGATGGAATAATTAAACTGAGTATGAACCATCGTTGCAAAGCTACGATAGATCGTAAGAAACTGGCCACAATTAGACATAGGGAAAATACATGTAAAACAGGAATAATCATCAATGAAGATCACATAAAATTTATGTCTGCCTTTAGAGATAATAGGTGCAGGTCCCTATACATCTGAATGAACTAAGTCAAAAGGATGATAAGACAAGAACTCATTAGAATGACAAAGAAGTTATAGCTGCTTGCCCAGCTTACAACCCTGACAAAACATGATCGTGTCAATAGTAACACGTCCAAGAATACCCTGATGAACTAATGAAGAAAGGCAAAACCCACACAAATGACATATACGATGATGCCACTGCGCAAAAACCCCAGAAGTGGTGGCAGCAGAGGCGGTGGAGGTAGACACAGAGGTGATAGGAGCAGCTAAAGTGGACGGAAGGTGGAGGCAGTCAAGGATGTTGAGACCCTAACGATTCCTACGGCGTCGGCCAGTCCCAAGTACCATCCTTGTCTGCCGGTCCTGGATGAAACAAGAATGAGAGTCAAAACCAACCCTACAACCGAGATAGGTAAGCTGACTCACCGAGAGAAGCTACATGGTAAGCTAGGGAACATAGGAAACAACTGGAATAGAAAAATCAGTGGACAAAAGAGTGCCCTGACAGCTGACAAACATAGGAGTACCGTCAGCTGTCTGAACAGAGATAGGAAACAGGAGGTCCTACTGAAGTGAGAGATGTGGAGTCAGGTGTCATGTGCAAAGAGGCACCAGAATCCAGAACCCAAGACGTACCTGGAGGAGACATCTGGGCTAGACTAGCAGAACTTACTGAGCTATGAGAGAACTGATCAAGTAGAGACTCGCAAAACTGCTGAACAGAGTCACCTCACTGAGAAGGTCCTAACGTGCTGGTCTGTCCTCCCGTCGAGGAAGGGCCTCCCTGCCCCGCTTGAAACGTCCACCCCCACGCACCTTGTTTCGTTTTTCCGCACCGCACAACTCTAGTAGTAATGCACGAAGTTCTTGCAATAATTGCACTGAACCCCAGTTGGTGCAAAAACATGAGCGAAAACAGACACCTGAGGAGGGACTATAGTCGAAACAGAAGTTGTTGGTGTAGTCGAAGAAGAAGGGGGTAGCAAGCACAACCGAAATAAACTGTGATGCTAACCCACGGCGAAACTCCTCAACACGAAGCGTCAAAAGATCCTCGACGACTATCGGTCGTGGTGAGTGGCTCAGCAGTTGAGCCCTGACCGGCTCAAAGTCTGGGCGAAGATGACAAACAAAGTCATAAAGTGAAGGTGAAGGCGATCACCTTTTGCACCTTATGACACTTCTAGCGGAGTGGAGAAGCCAGCTTGTCCAACTAGCGCCAGAGACTAGCCAGGGCTCGGAAGAAGTCGTCGATGGAGGAGTACTCCTGGTGAAGCTTCTCCAACTCACGCTAAAGCAAAAAGAACTAAGCATCACTGCTCTGCTGGTATCACTCGCGCAAGTACTCCCAGACCTGGCGAGTAGAATGTAGACCAACAATGTCTGGCTGGATGGAGTCATCGACGCTGACCACCAGGATGGCTCGAACATGGGCCTCATCAGCACACCAGCGCTCAAAAGCGTCTATGGCATACTGAAAGGCCACATCGGCAGCGTTAGCAGCAGCAGCGGCCTCCGCTTCCTTCTTGGTGGCCTCATCTTCTGTAGTAGGTGCAGAAGTAGGCTGTCTAGGAGGAGGCTGAATAGGTGATGGTGGATAAGGTCGAGCACCAGTAACATATCCCTAGAGGCGAGACCATCGAGCGCGATCTCCATGAGTAAATACCACAACATGTAGTTTGTCCCATGAAGCTTTGTTCCCGAGAATAAGATCACTGCTGATGGAACAGAAACCATTGGTAGGCGGTGCTGGGCAGCGCGGCGACCAAGGCAACGAAGTCTAACAGGCAGTGCTGAACGCCGCGACTGTTAGATCGACATTCTGTTTTTATTTTATTTGTTTTTTCTTCGGACATGCTAAACCAGCCTGCAACTAAACAACACGCACGCACGCATAGGGGAACTAGGGTTTCCCCTATTAGCGGCGACGACGGCAACTGCAGTGGTGTGCGGCGGTGAAGGCGCGACCTCGAGTCGACGTAGCATCGGGCGCTACGGGCGGCGATACGCAAGCCAGACAACATGCGATGCGACCTTGGGTCGACGCAGCTTCGGGCGTGGCGGCGTTCGAGCCGAATGGCGACCAAGCGGGCGACGGCATTAGGCGGCAGCGGCGGCAGAAAGAGCTAAGTTATTACCCTAGCTCTGATACCATATTATGAATATTATATGTATATTCAAGAGATCTAATGAACAATATATATAGTGAGTACAATAGTGATATACAATTTACAGATAAGAAAATACAAAAATATTCTTATTCTAACAAGAGATATATAAGAACAGAGGTTGATTGTTTAAAGTAGAAAAGGGAAGTGGTTGAGATATTCCTTTTATGCTTTAATGTTTGTGAGAACTGATTGGGATGTGGCTGCAGCTAAGATACGTTGATTGGAGAAAGCTTCATGAGATGATCTCATGTCCTTGATTAGTTTAATTCTTTGTTGCAACAGTATGGAAGCATCCTTTTGTTTTCTGTCTTTTGGGCAGTGTTAGTACTCCTATTGGTATGATAGGAATGGATGGTTGCTGTAATTTATCAGAGGACTCCATTTATTTTGCAGATTTAGTTTTTACATTATGCATGGGCCGGTCAGATATTTGATACTCCACATCACAAAATTTCTCTTGCCGTGTTATTGCTTTCAAAAACCATTAAATTATAAAGGCAATTACAATCAGATGGAACTGAACCAGCATAGAAAGGTACATGATGTTCTTCATAAGGTGTCCAAACATGCTTTGCCCAAAAGAGCATTCTTCTTTTGGTAGAAATTGAAGTAAACAAGATTGCTTGGGGATGAATTGTCCAACTAATATAGATACTAAAATCACGCAAAGTTGTTGAACTTGCCATAAATGATTGTGGTTGAAGATTTTGGTGTTGTGTTATCTAAAAGGCACAGTTCAAGATTATTAATTAGCATGTGAAAGACAAGCAGTTGGCGCAATGCCTTCTCAAATTACAGACAAAACACAATTTGAGATATCACCAATTTCTTTCCACTAACCAATTTGATAGATTTTGTATTGTTCTCAAACTAAAGGCAATCATGAAGGCACATTCAGATGTTCGCTTGTGAAGTCAAAATTGTGGTAGGTATCTCTAGTTATGTTCTCCTAAAAGCAAAAAGGCTAAAAAGAAGAAGAGCAAGACCAGAAAAATAGATCTAGAATACATTTATAAGACAGTGTAATGAATCCTCCTACACTTTTTGCAGGATAAGTCTTCCTCAGAAAAACCAAGCAGGCTCTGTAAGAAAGATGTGGTACATAAATTGCAAGATGAAGAAAGTGAGAGGAGTAAAGTAAATAGGAGTAAGAGAGTAGCTTGTATTTATGTGAGATGATGATGCCAAAGGGAGGGGGCTTTTAATTGTGCTGGATCTCCAAGCAGTGCTGTCCATCATAAACAGCTGGGAAGGGAAGGGAATCAAATGCAAGCAAGCAAAATATTTCCATAAGAGGCCAATCCAAGAGTACATTGTATGTCCTTGTTCCTCCTTTTCTTGCCTCCCCTCCTGTGCTCTCTCTCCTCTATGTCTTCCCTCGAGGCGACTTGCAGGGTTGCTGCAGTCCATATTTACTACTCATCAATCACTCCCCTTTCTTGCTCCCAGAGCAGCACAAACAATCACTTCAATCCCATTTCAGTTCAGTTCCCCTTGTCATGCAACATACATCTTAGATCCAGCAAAACCCTGAAAAGAAGTAATGAGGTCGTACCAGTAACATTATACACTTCAGCCGAAAATGCTGCAAATCTATATCTCTCAGGGTTCACAATTTCGGTGAAATTTGTTTCTGAAATTTCATTCCCATCCGAAAGGAAATGGGTTCATTCAATTTATTTTTGTTTTGTTTGAATTTTGAGGGTTAAAGAGAGTAAAAGCAGTTAATAAACCACAAACATGAAGATAGCCTAACGGTATGCCAGCGGCTTGCAGAAGACGGTGACCCGGGTTCAATCCCAGGCTTGCAGCTGCAGTCTTTTTTTTTTTTTGAAATATTTAAATTTTAAAATTCAAATTTGATCAAACCGTTTGGACGAAATTCATCCGAAATTACCAAAATTTCGGTCATTTAACCCATTTCGTTGCCAAACGAGAAAAAAAATGCAAACCAAAATTGTGAACCCTGATCTCTTCCTGTCTTTTTAACATCCAGTGAAAGAAATAGAACCACCATGCACAAATAATGCTACACCTTATGAACATCTTCTCTGTTTATTTAGAACAATGTTCACAAGATCACATTCACGGCATTGCGTGTTTAAATTTCTATGTGAGGTTTCAAGAAGGAACTTTGTTGACTGGCTTGCTTCTGCCAGGCCTAAGTAACCCTATTGGCCTATTATGGTACTTATTTCAGTAGGATTTTGTAAGATCTGCATCTTCTATCTCAATCGATCCGATTCTCTTCAACTTGAACATAGCAAGGACCCAGGGGAGGTAATGGTTGTCAGGCACTTAGAACGGAGAGCAGTGTGCTTTTATGCTCTCTGCCATGAAATGTGCAAAGTGTGTGCAAGGAGGGAATCAAATGCTACAAAAGGAGGAGCTCCCCAGAAGTAGCCAATGCAACAGTACAAAACTCCTTTATTTGTCTACCAAACCCAATGTACCACAGGGTGCATTTGGAACATAGTTAATCCTGATCCTATTTGAATTTGTTGTGATTGTACCTGAATCAAAAGGTGCAAACAACGTTCCAAAGTCTTGAGTTACAAACAATGTACAACTCCACAGCACTTCTCAACTGCAAAGAGAAACAGGGAACATACAAAATGATATTAAACATTAAAGTTCAGTTTGATTTTAGTGGATATTAAGCAAATCTTCAAGTCATTATGTTTTAGTTTCTTCAATGACAGGAACTATTTAAGCTGCAAAGATTAACAGAAAGAACCTGTAATAGCTGGTACCAAAAGAAAGTAAAAACTCATGATGTGCAAAGCAAATAAATTAAAACATCATACGGCACATGCTGGAAGCAACTGCACCGCATGCATCAATACAATGAAAATTTCAGATGCACATCTTTCTGAAGGAATGGCAGGAAATCACATTACGTGAATAATGAAGCATCATTATCTACAAAAGGAAGCATGTTTGAGGTTTGACAACACTTTGAACTGGGCCAGGACCTACTTGATCAATAACTAAGTTCAAGGTCTCCAATACTCAAATACAGATGTCATTGGAGGACAGAGTTACTTACAACTTACAAGGAACATGTGTAATATATATTTTGGTACTCAGAAATATATGTCATAGCAAGGGGGAAAGCCAAATAAATTCCTCTACAAAGAACCTAAATATAATCTGACTGAACTGTATTAGTGTCTCCTGTAATGGGGGTTAACAGTTAACACCAAATGACCAAATTCAGAAAATGGCACATTTGCAATTCAACTCTTAAAGTATCCCTTTTCACGAAAGGAGAAATAAAGCCTGATTAGCATTTTTCCAAACTGAACTGGATCTAGGAACCTGCATTTCCCTCTTTCCAGGCACTCATTGGAGTTTTCACATGGTGTGTTTGGCAAACAACTTTCAGCAAAATAGCTTGAGGCTTAAAGTTTGACATGCATTAGCAACCACCAGCGTAAGTGACTACTACTTCCAATTCCAAATATAAGTCATTTTAGAATCTGTATCAGTCAAACAGTTTTAGGTTTGATCATTAATAGATAAAGAATTACCAAAATTAACAACATGAAATTGGTATTACTAGATCCATCATGAAATATAGTTTCATAATGTATAATTATTTTTATTTAAAATAAACATATTTTTATAGAAATTGATGGTCAAAGTGTCACCTTGAAGACCGTGTGTCCGTGTCAACGTCCAAAACAACTTATATTTGGAATCAGAGGGAGTATTAACAAACATAAATTGGTCACAGAAACATAAGAAATACCTAAATGCTTTTGATCACTTCTTCCCTTCTTTTATTAAGGCGTGAAAAAATCACATCCTCTTCCTCCAACTCCAATGAGAAGGTTTTACACTGGTAGATGGAAGGGGAATAAAAGTATAAAACTTGGTAAACATTAAAGCCGAATGATTGATAAGTGTTATGGATTATGTGTGTATATTCAATAGGGCCCAATGGGCAATATATAGGGGCTACAAAGGGGTTACAGATAAGGAAACCAAATCTATTCTAAACCCCTCGAACTCATGGTGGATCACACACACTAAATTTGGAGAGAAAATATAAATGTTGTGTCCTAATCTGTGGCTTCGTAAAGAAATCAGCAACCTGTAGTTCTGATGGCACAACCTGTTGTTTTGAGGAGTTATACGAGGATAGTGATTGTTAAGTCTTGATCCCAGTCGGTTACCTGTGACGAGTCGATGGGTATCCGCTGGAGTTGCTTTCGTTCCTTTTTATATTTAGTGTCACAACGGTTATTTATTAATCAAATTAATCGTTTATTCTAATATTCGTCTTATGTGGAATGATATTCATCTATGTTGCCACTGTGTGCACTAGCATGATCCTAGACTAGTGCATTATACTCAGAGGGTTCAGATTTGCATATTTGGGTTCCGACATAAGTGGTATCAGAGACATACTGACTATAGGACTTGACCTTAGTTAGATCGACCGTCCCTAAGGAGTTCAAAACTATTTTTTAAAGCAAAAATTAACTTGCAAGATTAATGAATTGCTTAACTTCTATTATCTCTCTCTTGACTTATCTAGTGTTGAAAATCTTCTTTCCACTGATTTTAAGTTGATTCTTACCTTTGCTTGTCTTTGTTAGATGGCACAAGTTCAGACCTATGGAGAGTGTATCGGAGGTTTCGCTGCTAAGTTCTGAAAGATTCTACAAACACTTGGAGGATTTGAGAGGCCACTCTACCAAGGCACCACCTGGATGATGAATGGTCGGAGTCGTGATGTGCTTTGTCGATTGACTATCTATGCCCGAAAGGATACCAAAGTCAGTCGTGCCATGAACATCACCGTCGGGGATCATCTTCGCAGAAGGGATCCAGGAGTCTGCACGTCTTGCTATCCTATGAGTGTGGGTGTATAAATACCCCTAGTGACCAGTTGTGGGAGGATGCTGGTGCCATTTTCGTTCCCTTTGAGCAAAGAGCAAGCTCTCTCCTCTCTTTTATGTATGTGTTGCACTTAGTGAGCTTAGAGAGCAAAATCATAGTGCATGTGTTGCATTAGGTGTTGGATTTAGTCTCCGACTTGTTATTCTTGGTGTTTGCAGACACCTAGACGGCTTGTAGGAGTTGCGCTGGTAATCTTCTCAAAGAATGTTGTAAGAAGATCAGGTGGTTGTGAGTGGCTTGGTGCTCGCCATCCCTAGAATGGAGGAAGAGTAACCCCGAATGGATTCAAGGTGTATGCTTAATTAGTAGAGCCAGTCCAATTTGTTTGGGCTTACCTCAACGTGGACTAGAGGAAACTAGCAAGTTTCCGATCATCACGGGAAAAAGTTCAAGTGCTCCTGTGGTTTGCTTTCTTGAGCTTCACTTTCTTGTAGTTTACATTTATTGCTTCTCACAGATAACCAATACGAAAATGCTAGTAGTTCACCATATCAATAGATGTACAAAATGAAACATCATCTACCGGATACACTCTGATGCAGTTATGTAAAGGGCAGAAACTAAGGAAACTTGCTCTAGTATTCCTTCAAGGAAGTTGTGGGCTTTGTATGTTCGAAAATATTAGAGCTAGCATTAAGCTAATCAACACAAATCTCAGAGCTCGATTAGCAACGCAGAACAGATAAAAAATTTGCACAATAAGTACCATAGCATTTCACTTGAAAGTAAAAGCACATACATGGGAAACAGACAAGCTTAAGGGTTTTTTTTTTTAAAAAAATAATCATTATTTTATTCTAAAATACATTAATATACCTGTTTTTTTATTTTACAGAAATAATCCTTTGTCGCTCCACCGCTATGACGACTTTAGTGTTTTGATCCAAGTCGCCTCAACCGGTACAAATCGCCTATTAGTTGAGTGACTTGAGTTGATCCAAGTTAACCCAACGGTCCGGATTTGAAATCTCGCGCTTTTTCCGAGTTTGCAAATTCGCCTTTCAAATTTCAGTTGAGTGACTTGTTTTAACGAATTGACGAAAACCGTAACCATTACAACAATCGAATTGAGCGACTTGAATCCTAGTCACACAACAATGAAGGATTGACCCTAGTCGCCTAGTCAAAAACCACGCGCGTTCGATGAGGAATTAATCGAGGCAAGGGAACACGGGCACAACAACAACTCGTAATAAAATAAAGGGCTTCGATGCTACTAGATGTGCTCAGCTGCACCTCGGAATTGATGCTTGCTTTTGTTTTCATCATCAATCGAGCCTTGAAAATGTAGTAAGGTTGTGTACCTGTATACGTATACATCAGCTGCTCCTCGGAATTGACGTGTGCTTTTGTTTTCATCATCAATTGAGCCTTGAAAATGAAGTAAGGCTGCTTAGGTGCTAATCGCTCAACGGTTGAGGGGCTTGCCCCTAGTCGCTCAACCGTTGGACGACCAGGGGCTTATAACCCATTTCGCTCAGGACAAAGGGCGACTAGTCCACGTGTTGCTTCACCGTTGGGCGACTTGGATCGTTCAGTTGTTCAACGACAAATGATTATTTCTGTAAAATATAAAAAGCAGGTATATTAATGTATTACTACTATTTTTGTCAACACTACCTATTCTTAAGCCTTAACCCATACAAGGGGAGGTAGCTAGCACAAACCACCATTTCCAAGTAAACACTCAAACCATCCTGACTCTTGAACCAAATTAACCTTTCAAAGTATTGATCTAGCATTTTATAAAATTCCATACCTGATTTAGTCTACAATAGTAAACGAAAAGGAAGGCCAAATTTCATCGAATAGTAATTTTCAGTTTTGTCACTAATTTTGCTTCAACATGGAATTTTCTTATAAAACGAACTAAGACATGAATGATCCGTCATGCCACCTTATTTGCTACTTCCACAACTGCTAAAAACTCGTGCTATTTCGGTCCCAAAACACCGTGGCTCTCTAGTTTGCCCCGAGAAGGCGGCCTGCACTACCAAATCCTCTTTGCTTCGCTAATCGCTGGTACTCCCATTCCACCACCAGTACGTGGTCTGATCGTTTCCCTGTCTCAAATACTCACGACGACAACAAGCCCTCCGCGACAACACCCAAAGCACAATCCGATCTAGCCCCTGCTTTACAAGAGGATGGATCAGTTTTCCGTGGGGGTCTCCGCGGTGAACATGTTTCGTGCGCAGCGCAAGCGCAAATCGGAGAAACGGGAGAGAAGAGTAAATGGGACCTGGAGTTAGAGGAGGAAGGCGAGGCGAGTTCCTCGGGGAGCCGGCGCCGTCGGGGCAGCTCCCGCTGCCGCCCGCACGCTGAGATGGGCTTCGCGCCGCCGGAGAATCGCCCCCGTTGCCGAGATGAAGGGTTCTTCTGCTTTGGGGATGGTATTGGACTATTGGTACCATACTATCATCGTAGCGCGCAACGCAATACAGCCGTAGAATAAAACTGCAATACGCAATTTTTCAACACAAAAAAAACGGCTGCACAACACAATGCCCAAAGCCTAGAGGCGTAAAGCCCAATATGCGGCCCAAGAATAGCCTAGGACTTGACGTGCCGTAACTTGCGCGCCCAAGAATAGCCCAGAACTTTTGACGTGCCATAACTTGCGGGCCCAATGGGCCCATGAGCTTTACCCTTTGCATCGTTGCTTCTCCACTCTCCAGGGAAAGCGAGGCCAGCACATTCCAACCGTGGCATCTGCGAGCGAGACTGCGACTGCAATGGAAGCCGGAGACGGCCGAGGAGGAGGGGAAGAGGAGCAGGTGATGAGCGAGGTGCACCTAGGTTGCCCGCCCCGCTTCTCCGTCCTCTAAATCTCCCGCTTCAGCTTCTCTTCCCGCCCGCTTGGTACGCTACCAAACCCACGCACTTCTGGCGCGCATTTCGTCGTACACCTTCCCTGCACCGCTTCCTTGTGCTAAACCGAGACGAGATGGTTGGAACTAGCTGTGGTTTAGCTTGTACTGAAGTGTGATTCAGTTTTGTCTGAGCCATCTGGAGGCGGCGGCGACGACGAACGTGGCGGTGGGTGCGAGCTGATCGCTGCAACGAGCAGTTCTTGTGAGTGGCTGTGTTTTGCATTGGTCGTAGCGTAGAGGCCGCTGTTTGATTGGGTTATTTGTTGTGGTGAGCTGATTCTTGGCTTTGTTGGGAAGGTGATTCGCCTGACGCTTTCGCCGTGGATGAGGATGGGGATCTAGTTCCCGACCTGAAAGAAGAAAGAAAGATAGTAAGGCATTTGTTACAGCATGTTGTCTTGTCATAACCGGTGAATTGCCCATTTAATCTTCCTTGCCCTGCAGGGAGAAGAAGAGAGGATCATGTGCTCACCGTGCAGCATGGTATCACCTCGTCGCTTAGGAGCATCGGGCTTCAGGTTAGAGAACTTCTATGTTGCTTTTTCTAATTTGTGTTCAACTTTCTTTCGTTTGTGACTCATTGTTGTTGCTGGTCTGTAGGTTAGGAAGGCGGTGTTGCTAGTAACTGACTTTGTGCTTCATAAAAGCTTTACGTCGTCGGACTTTAATGGTGTTACTGCCATAGAGATCGCGGTGCTGGGACAGGTGATGATTCGATGTGAATTTTATACTAGTTGATAGGGGAATCCTAGTGCCTTGCTTTATATGCCCCTTATAGAAGCATTCTGTACAAGGCTACTGTACAGTTTGTTCTTAAATTCAATGATACTCATGTAATCATACAATGTTTGCCAGGTTTAGTAGGGTTGGCACAACTTCGAGTTGCTAGAAGAATTTTCATTACAGGTACTTAGGCCTCCCTTTACAGTCCAATTTGGTAGTAGAATTGTTCATTTAATGAATTACATGTTCCATATCAATCCAACAGATATAGTGTGATCCTTCTGTTTGACAAATAAGGTTAATTTATATGGCCGAACTATATATCAAAAGTTGGTTGAAATCATACTGTAATACCATGTGGCACGGTATGTATCAAAATTTCCTCAACTATATAAGGAACTATGTTTCATTTACGAAGATCAGCGGCATATATACTGTTTTACTGTCTGATTTTTTCATTTTCATGGACTCATGATCATGTTTTTAAATATTTAACTAATTTGTACTA
Organism: Hsuehochloa calcarea; assembly: GCA_036346395.1. NCBI lineage: Eukaryota > Viridiplantae > Streptophyta > Magnoliopsida > Poales > Poaceae > Hsuehochloa > Hsuehochloa calcarea. The sequence continues at coordinate 30,628,670 of CM070603.1, forward strand.
TTAAAATCAGTCAAATCACCCATTAGTACTTATTGCTGTCCCAACTCCTAATAACTTCCATGACATGTAATATCTGAATGTTGGTTTGACATGACACTTACAACTTGATTAAATTCATATGTTGTGCATTCTATGATGTAATTTGGCATACTCGCAATACATACACCCAAAATAAAAATGAAAAGTCAAAAGTTTATTTTGGCACTTTGCTATCTTCATTCCTTACTAAATTTATTTACCAATGGGAATGAACAGATAGAGGCACTGATATCCTCGACCTCGATAATTGCTTGGCTAATGTCCGTCTCAACTCTAGCATGCTAAAGTTTGATGAAGCTAAAGTCTGTGTACGTGAACTGGACTGGAAATTGCTGTGGCCTCCCCCTGTGGGTACATGTGATCCATCTGATCCAAGGTATTTTGCCAGGGGCGGACCCCTGGGGTCCAGCAATCATACACACATAATAGAAAAATTTTATGTAAAAAAAAAAGAAAGAGGAAGCTAACGAGCACGCACGCATATCGCGCAACTCGGTTCGGCTTTGCGCTCAAGACGACGACGCATATCGCGCAACTTCGGTTCGCTTCGCGCTCAAGACGCGACGATATCGCGGACGCGAGTAACTTTGCGGCATGCACTGGCTCGGGCCGGGAGTAATCGCGACGCGGAGAAGTCGAGTCGTCGTCGTCGTTTCGCCTCTACGCCACCGCCGCCACCCACGGAAGCTTTAGCGCTTCGGCGGCGGCGGCGTCGGGCGGATCGCGTCGCCGCGTCGGGCATCGACGGCGCTTCGCGAGCTTGCGAGTCTGAGCTTGGCCTTGGCCAGCGGCGCAAGCGATAGGCCAGATTCGGGGACGCGGGCCTGGGATTGCGCTCGCCGCCGGCAGCTTGTCCGTGGTCGGGTCATCCATGATCCGCCGATCGCCGATCGACGCAAGATCGGCACTCAGACTTAGTTGCGGATCGCAATGCGCAGTATTGATCTTATTTGTAAAAACTTGTGTATTTGTATAGACGCTTGGTCATATTTTTATTTATTTATTTATGAGTGATTTCTTATTATTTCAGATTCGTCATCCGTGAGTTCGTTCAACGCTACCACTAATTAGCAATTTAGCATCAATCCATCAAAGAAGGCAACATGTGAGTTTTTAATAGTAACATGATTCCATCATCGCATGTGAGTTTTGATATAATGCCTAGCTAGTTATCATACTTACATTACATAATTTTTTTCGTAATTGTTCAATTATGAAGAGAAGTGGAGACATTGCGTCTCTTTTTCAAAAACACGCAACAAAGAAGGCGAAGAGCGCCACCGCGGCTTCAAACATTGCCCCACCTCCGGTTGAAGAGTATCAAGAGCAAGATAGAGTGGTGGTTGAAGATCCGACGTGCCTCGCCTCGCCACCGCCACCGCCCGCATCAAAGCCGTTTATGACATCAATCGCCTTCCACATGATCCGTGAAAGGCGGCGGCGGAGCACTCACGGAGCCGGGTGGCGAGCAAGGTGTCGAGGTGGACGAGCTCGCCAAGACGAAGCCGCTAGCTCTCCGACTCTCTCGAAATGGACGAGTCGACAACAAAGTCCCCGAGTCGGTCGAACCGCTGCCCACCGCTTTGTCCCACGCCCACCGCTTCTTCGTCGAACACAACGCCACGCGAGATGCGACGCTGCTGTGACAGGTCGAGGATGCGGCCTTCGAGCCCTCCGCGAGCCGGCGAACACTCCCGAGTGCTCTCCGCTGCCGAGCTACCGACGTGACCAAGCTCTTGGCGAACGCGAGAGCCAAGACCCGCAAGTGGAGACCGCCGCTTGCGCCCATGCTAAGCTCGACGGCGCCCCGCCATCGAGCGCCTTGGTAGGCGAAGCTGATGTAGACGGCCGCCACCACCGCCTCCCTCAAAGATACCAGCATCCCTCTCGCTGAGGAGGGCACGAGCCATCCCCACAACCGCCTCGTTATGCCGCCGACGACACTGCTCTCTCATCCGGTGCGGTCAGACGGCGCGCGAGTAGCGGCGTCCGTACGTGATGAATGCCGCTCATCAAAAGACAGCAAGACGACGCTGCGCCCACATGTAGCGGAGAGATCGTCGCAAGAAGAAAGGCCGGTTGTGGGTCGCTGGGCCACATAAGTCCCAATGGCCGAGTGTTGTAATGCGTGGCTTCCGACGCGAAACCACCGCTGGAATTTGCTGTTCAAGATCATTGAGCAGCAGCCTGCATGGCAGCCGATGGCGCCCGGCAGTTTTTCCTTGCCGCCGAGGACCATCACCCACATGTAGCGAGAGATCGCCGACAAGCAAGAAAGTAGCGCCGTTGCCCCGGCAGCGGCCGGGTCACCGCCACATAAGTCCCGCACGCACGAGCTCGGTCCTCCTTGGCTCTAAACTCGCCTCGACGGGAAAGCGGAGTCGCCCGCCTCGCCAACACGCAGACGCCGCAGAATCGCTTCCACATGGTCAAGGCACGGCAGCTCGCACCATTTCCATGGCACCGAGCCGCCTGTGGCCTCGGGCGGCGGTGCCTAAAGCGCCGCGTTATCGCACGCACGCCGCCCCGGACGACGAGCAATGAGACAGAGGGTTGTGCCACCGCACGTAGCATGTAGAGTCGATTTGCGCCCGTTACCTTGGCAAGAAGGCGACGACGAAGATCCCAAATCAAGCGAAGACTCGCGCTCGATCTCGACATCGAGCCGCTTCATCGAGCCGTCCCAAGTCGATGATGGAGTTCCGCAGATCGAATGTAGTAGACGCCGCGAGCGTACTCGTGCTCACCGACATGGCGCGAAGATGACGGAACCGACGCCTTTGATTTCCACGCCGAGGCGCCCCAAACTTGACGGAGCCTCTGACGCCGAGTCAAACTCGCCAAGAACTCCCGCTGACCGGTCATGTGATGGGCGGCGCCGTGTCGAGGCACCACCCGCCGCCTTTGTCGCTGTTTGAGCCGAGCCGAGGAGGCATGTGCTTTTGGCTCGCTGGTGGAGGAGAGCCATCATGCGGCGGTCACCGGTAGTAGTTCGATGCTCGCATGAGCAATGAACAGCCGCCGCCGCCTCCTCCTCGCTCGCGCGACGCTGGGCTCGCCGCCGCGTCGTGGTGCCGACAACTCGCCCAATGACCAAGCTTGCCGCAGCTTGTGGCAAGAGTCGCCTCGCCGGCTTTGCTTGCAAAGCCGCCACCGGGCGCCCACGATCATTACCCTAAGACGCCCTCGCGCCCATGCTCGGGCGCTTTGCGGCTTGCCACGCTTGCCATGCTTGCGTCATTGTCAGGAAGAAGGCTCCTTCTTCCCGCCACCTTGGCCGGCGACCCACCGCTCTTCGAGCGAGGAGGAGCTTCCGCCAATGGAGACGGGTCCCGAGCGGCGCCAGGCTCATCACGCCAACAACCTTGAGGCGACCTAACGCCTCCTCGATTGTCATCGTCGAGAGATCCAGCAGACTCGATCGAGCGAGCCGCCCGCTTGTACTTTCTGGGACGCAGCCGAAGAGCTTTTCCACGCCTCTCCTCGCCGTAGGTGTCGCCGCCGAATCGCCACTTACCGCACAGAGTGTTGAGACGGAGAGCAAAGTCATCCGCCCCTCACCGCTTGAAGGCTGTGTGCTCCTACCCGCATGGCGCTCGCAATGTAGACTTGCGCGCGCTCGCCGCCGATGCGGCCGCAGCCGATGGCGCCCTAAGCCTCTTTGGCAATTCGCTTGTTGGTAAGCGAGAATCGCATCTCTAAGTGGATCGCAGCTGATGAGAGCATCCAGCCACCGCCGATCCCGGTTGTAGTCGACGCCGCCGACGGATCAAGATCCCACATATGCCGCACTGAGCTTTACCTCATCACCGCAGCCCCACTCGACATAGTTGGTCTTGGCGAGGGTAGGCCACTCCACGGGGCCGACGCCCTCGACGACACCGGTACCCGTGGTGACCACTTCAGACAGATCGGGAGAGAGCTGCCGCCGCTGGAAGGCCGCGCTTCCGCCGACCAGACGTCGCCGCTGCGGCGCGCCTCCAGAGCGCCACCGCGCTGTCTGCTGCCGTCTGGCCGCCGCCACGCCGGCGGCGCGGTCGCCATCATCGCCCTGCCGCTTCGCCGCTTCCCTCTCCAAATGCTCAAGGTCCGCCGGCGGCTACTATCATCGGCGGATATGGAGTCATTGCTACGCTGCAGAGCCTTGACCTCCGCCGCCACATCGCCAGACCGCCCGCCGCCGCTTCCACCTCCGCTCGCCGCCGCCACCTCGCCGCCGCTTTTGACGCTTTTTCCGCTGCGCAGCTGTCCTTCGCTGTTGCCGTTGCTGGCTCTGTCACTTGGCGAAGCTTCGGCTGCTCACGACGCCGAGTGCTCGAGGCGCATCGAAAGGCCGAGATCGCCTCATGGACATGGCGCTACATCGGGGCCGCTGCGAGAGAGGGTTGCTTCGACGAGCCGCTCTCGCCTGCAGAGGAGCGAGGGACAAATGAGTCCGCCGCGCACGGTACGGGTCAATGTCATGAGGTCGAGACGAGATGAGCAAGAGATGCTCTGCTACATGATATTAAGGCTCGATACCACTTGTTACTCACCGGACTTTGTCGTTGGTGTTAGCAAGATCCTTACTCTCATGGAGAGGATGACACTTGGAGATGGGCAACCCATTATAAGTTATCATGTTAATGATCAAGATGCAATCCAAGAGCGAAGAGCATATATATTATGTTAATGATCAAGATGCAATCCGAAGAGCATATATTATTAAAGGTCCATGCAAACCTTATACACATGATTTTCCATCAAGATATATTGGAGACAAACCTCGTCGATTCAATTTAGCATGGATGTATAATCATGAGTGGCTGAATATAGTATAAAGAAGGATTACGCATTTTGCTTTATATGCTACTTGTTCAAGAAAGTATTGGGTCAAATACATTTATTGTTGATGGATGGAATAATTGGAATATAGGAAACAAAGCACTTCTCAAACATAGTGGTTACATGGCACACAATGCATTTCAGGAGAGATACATTGGTTTTATGAATCCCAAGGTAGCAATTGATTATCACATTGAGAAGTGGATGATGAGGATCTTCGTCGTTACAAGAAAGGTTGACATATTCACTTAGATGTATCAAGTTTCTTTTGCATCAAGGATTGGCATTAGTGGACATGATGAAAGTGAAGAGTCTAGCAGCGAGGCAACTTCATTGAATTGTTGAAGTTTCTTGCGAGAAATAGTGATGAAGTGAACAAGTATGTCTTGAACAATGCTCGGTAATTGCACTTTAACTAGCCCAAAGATACAAAAGCAAATTATTCATTGTTGTGCCATAGAAACTAGAAAGAAAATAATTGAAGAACTTGGTGATGAGCCCTATGCAATTTTAGTCGATGGGGCTAGCAATATGAAAGGAGATATTAAAGAGTGAAAACATTAATCATGCAAGAATCACCTTCTGCGTATTATATTCATTGCTTTGCACATCAACTCCAACTAGTTCTTGTTGCAGTTGCCAGAAATCTTGATTGTAAGACTTTTTTGATCAAGTATCTATCTTGTTGAACATTGTTGGGGTTTCTTGCAAGCGTCATGGTATGCTTGAAATGCTAGGCTTGAGAATGTCAAGAAAACACTAGAGTGTGGTGAGCTTGAATCGAGAGTGGATTAAATCAAGAGATGGGTTTGCCTAGGCACAGTGAGACTCGGTGGGGCTCTCATTACAAAACTATATGTAGCATCATCACTATGTATTCCTCAATCCATGATGTGCTCATTGATCTTAGTGATGATATTTCACATAAAGATGATTGGACAAAGATACATTTTGTTCTTGGAGCATTTGAAACCTTTGAGTTCGTTTTCTTTGTGCACTTAATGTATGTTATTCTTGGATACACAAATGAGTTATCCGAGTGTTTGCAGAGAAGGGATCAAGATATTCTTAATGCAATCTCACTTGTTAATGTGGCAAAGAGTAGAATCAACAATGAGGTCGATGGTTGGGATAATTTTCTTGAGAGGTCACTTCTTTTGCATTACACATGATGTTGAAGTTCTGCTATGGATGGGGCTTATGTGCTTTATGGAAAATCGCCAAGGTATGCGTGCGAAACCAAACAAATGATGACCATTTGGAAGAAAGTATACATTGGTGTCATTGATCAAATTAGTCAAGAGCTTGATAATCGGTTTGATGAGATCAATATGGAGCTACTCTCTTGTATGTCGACCTTTAGTCCTTCCCGCTCCTTTGCTTCTTTTGATGCACGGAAGTGCGTAGATTGGTGAATTTTATCTAAGGATTTCTCCAACAATAATTTGCTAAAACTTGAATTGCAACTTGATAATTATATTGATAACATGCAACGAGATGATCGCTTCCAAGCCGTGGAATTCTTAGGATAAAATTATCAATATAATTATCAAGTTGCAATTCAAGTTTTAGCAAATCATTGTTGGAGAAATCCTTAGATAAAATTCACCAATCTACGCATCTTCCGCATCAAAAGAAGCAAAGGAGTGGAAGGACTAAAGGTCGACATACAAGAGAGTAGCTCCATATTGATCTCATCAAACCGATTATCAAGCTCTTGACTAATTTGATCAATGACACCAATGTATACTTCTTCCGAAATGATCATCATTTGTTTGGTTTCTGCATGGGCATACCTTGCGATTTTCCATAAAGCACATAAGCCCCATCCATAGCAGAACTTCAACATCATGTGTAATGCAAAAGAAGTGACCTCTCAAGAAAATTATCCCAACCATCGACCTCACCAAGTTGCATTCTACTCTTTGCCATATTAACAAGTGAGATTGCATTAAGAATATCTTGATCCCTTCTCTGCAAACACTTGATAACTCATTTGTGTATCCAAGAATAACATACATTAAGTGCACAAAGAAAACGAACTCAAAGGTTTCAAATGCTCCAAGCACAAATGTATCTTTGTCCAATCATCTTTATGTGAAATATCATCACCAAGATCAATGAGCACATCATGGATTGAGGAATACATAGTGATGATGCTACATATAGTTTTGTAATGAGAGCCCCACCGAGTCTCACCTGTGCCTAGGCAAACCCATCTCTTGATTTAATCCACTCCTCGATTCAAGCTCACCACACTCTAGTGCTTTCTTGACATTCTCAAGCCTATCATTTCAAGCATACCATGACGCTTGCAAGAAACCCCAACAATGTTCAACAAGATAGATACTTGATCAAAAAAGTCTTACAATCAATATTTCTGGCAACGCAACAAGAACTAGTTGGAGTTGATGTGCAAAGCAATGAATATAATACGCAGAAGGTGATTCTTGCATGATTAATGTTTTCACTCTTTAATATCTCCTTTCATATTGCTAGCCCCATCGGCTAAAATTGCATAGGCTCATCACCAAGTTCTTCAATTATTTTCTTTCTAGTTTCTATGGCACAACAATGAATAATTTGCTTTTGTATCTTTGGGCTAGTTAAAGTGCAATTACCGAGCATTGTTCAAGACATACTTGTTCACTTCATCACTATTTCTGCAAGAAACTTCAACAATTCAATGAAGTTGCCTCTGCTAGACTCTTCACTTTCATCATGTCCACTAATGCCAATCCTGATGCAAAAGAAACTTAATACATCTAAGTGAATATGTCAACCTTTTCTTGTAACGACGAAGATCCTCATCACCCACTTCTCAATGTGATAATCAATTGCTACCTTGGGATTCATAAAACCAATGTATCTCTCCCGAAATGCATTGTGTGCCACGAACCACTATGTTTGAGAAGTGCTTTGTTTCCTATATTCCAATTATTCCATCCATCAACAATAAATGTATTTGACCCAAGACTTTCTTGAACAAGTAGCATATAAAGCAAAATGCGTAATCCTTCTTTATACTATATTCAAGCCACTCATGATTATACATCCATGCTAAATTGAATCGACGAGGTTTGTCTCCAATATATCTTGATGGAAAATCATGTGTATAAGGTTTGCATGGACCTTTAATAATATATGCTCTTCGATTGCATCTTGATCATTAACATGATAACTTATAATGGGTTGCCTTTCACCGGATCATGTGGAAGACGATTGATGTCATAAACCGGCGGCTTTGATGCGCGCGGCGGTGACAGGGCGAGGGCACGTGGATCTTCAACCACCACTCTATCTTGCTCTTGATTCGCTCTTCAACCGGAGGTGGGCAATGTTTGAAGCCGCAATACGCTTTCTTTGTCGCTGTTTTTGAAAAAGAGACGCAATGTCTCCACTTCTTTCATAATTGAACAATTCAAAAAAAATTATGTAATGTAAGTATGACAACTAGCTAGGCATTATATCAAAACTCACATGCGATGATGGAATCATGTTACTATTAAAAACTCACATGTCGCCTTCTTTGATGGATTGATGCTAAATTGCTAATTAGTGGTCTCGTTGAACGAACTCACTGATACGAATCGAGATAATAAGAAATCACTCATAAATAAAAATATGACCAAACGCTTATACAAGTACACAAGTTTTTACAAATAAGATCAATACTGCACCGCAGCCCCGCAACTAAGCGTCGCTTGAGTGCCGATCGATCCGAAAGGCGGGCGGCGATCATGGATGACCCGCCACGGACAAGAATCGCCGGCGATCGACGCAATCCTGGCCGCTTCCCCTGTCTTTGGCTGTCTTGGCGCCGCTGGCCGCAACCGAAGGCCGAAGTCGCCGGCGCCGATCGATGCCCGACGCGGCGACGCGATCCGCCTCGACGCCGCCGCCGAATCGCTAAAGTTCGCTGTGGCCGGCGGGTAGAGACGAGCGACGACGACGACGACTCGACTTCTCCGCGCGGTTACTCGATCCTGCCAACCGCAGCTCGCTGGTTACTTACTCGCGTCCGCGATATACGTCGTCGCGCGCGAAGCGAACCGAAGTTGCGCGATATGCGTCGCGCGGAAGCGCAAAGCCGAACCGAAGTTGTGCGATATGCGTGCGTGCTCGTTAGCTTCCTCTTTCTCTGCGCGATATGCGTGCGTGCTCGTTAGCTTCCTCTTTCTTTTTTTTTTACATAAAATTTTTCTATTATGTGTGTATGATTGCTGGACCCCGCGGTATGCCGTGGCCCACCCGGCATACCCTGTGGGTCCGCCCCTGTTCCAAGGTCTAGACAACATTGTTGATCTCTCAGTTAAGCTTGTTGAAACACAGAGGCATAAAGTGTATGATATGGTTTACTTACTTCTCAAATTGATATTGCTTTTACCGGTGGCAACTGCTAGTGTTGAAAGGGTTTTTTCTGCATTGATTATAGTGAAAACAAAGTCAAGGAATAAGCTAGGTGATAGTGTTTTGGATGATTGTCTAGTCACATTCATTGAGCGGGATATTTTCTTCCAAGTTGATGAAGATGATATAATTGAGACATTCATGTCATTCAGAAAGCGGCGGATAAACAAGTAATATTGTAAGTCTTTTCTATGGCTATATTTTGAATTATTTGTATTTCATTTGAACAATTTATATCAAGATTTGTCGTCGTTTCTAGCTTAATTTTTGAATTTAAGGCTTATCATGTTCTTTAATGTATTTGGTTTTATCGAATTAGAATATGGTTTTACCGAATTGTATAAGAAAAAAATTTGGCATACCCTGTGGTAAAATCCTAGGTCCGCCACTGTATTTTGCTGCACCAATTGATCTCATTTTTACCATTGTTTGTGATGCATCACAATACAGTGATCTGTACACAGTATATTCAACTAGGAAATGAATACGGAAATCATGTGTTTCTTTAGCGCTTCCTGTTATTAATAAACAAAAAAAATGCGCACATGTGTTCACATGCATCGTATTAATGTTTAGTTTGTGTGCACAGACATTAGATGTACTTTTCCAACTGTTCTATATAATCTTGCTTTTGCACGTTTTCTATTTTTGGTAAATGTTCCATCAGCATTGAGCTCAAGTTACATGTTCTCCAATGTAGTTCAAGATACTTAGGGTCTACAAGTGAAATTGATGATGCTGAGAAAGCAACAATGCTATTTGCTGTGGATGTTATTTACAGCGATGATCTCTCTGATTTGTTCTTTGACACAATGAAGAAATTGATGTCACGTGGTGCTAAGAAATGAATAGTGGATTTGTATATGACTGTAAATAACATTCTGCTCCCCAAAGTTAGGATCCTTCTTTGTATTTCGTAGGTGTTATACTTGACCCTAGAGAAGAGATACAACTTCAGTCTGGACGAACTAGACGTTGTGGCCAATGGTTGCAAGCACTTCCGAAGTTTCTTCACGGTTCAAGATGGTAAATACTTTGCAGAGCATTCTTCTCAGCTAACAAAAACAATCGCTGTCAGGCTATCTCAATCTTCTCCTTTCAATCCATTGTCTGCAGAATGCGGAGGCCACGATGATACAGTTAAACCAGGTTTTGTTGGAGAACAGATAGACCTTGCAGAGGTTCCTCAGTATCATAGAATATGACAGGGGCAAGGATTTAGAAATGTGGAAGATCATGTACAGTCTTGTACCAAAAATAGTAGTGCCTTCTGGAGAAGTTGTCAGTTGCGCGGGCTGCTGTGCTGTCGATGGTTCAGGCGCCGTTTGGAATGCTAGAATTTTTTTTCGATTCCTGGGGGAATTGAACTTTTCAAACAGGGCCATATAAGTTAGAAGTCGTGGGGAGGACAATCTTTATGAATCGGTCGGTTAATTCGGATTTTATTTGAGAGCACGGTGTGATCCTCTGGTACGTACGTATATATAAAGAATCAAGTTTTGAGGACGCATGATGACGTGGGTTTCATGCCCCGAAAGCAATGGAGTATGTGAGGGATGTTCTCACTGATTTGGAGCTTCCTAAAGCGGTTGCCAAATTAAAGCTTTACTTTGAAGATCTGTGGCTTTTTCAGATGTTCATGATATCACAATCTTCTGTTTAGTCTCTCTCCACTTAATGTGCATATTGGGTGAAGTAATTTAGAGGCAGATGTTATGCATGCCAATTATGCCATGTGAGTCCTAGTGCAAGACTTGTTTTGTTCTGTTAGGATTCAGAGTTAGAATACATTTTAAGGGTAGAAGTCCTCCATGGTGTTCTATGTAATTTGATCTGCACTATGGATTAATTATTAATTTATCGCGATTAATGGTATTAGTGCTTTATTTGTCAATCATAGCAGCAGATTTACAGGAGACGTACAAGCAGAGCCTAGTACCTGTGGAGTGTCTTTGCAGAGAAGTTGTTGCAAAGAGTGGCATCTGGACTCACTGCCGACCACACATGTATAGGGGTGAAAACGGATTGGATACGGACGAATAATGGATCTGTCATATTTGCTTATATATATTTTTTTCTAAATCCGGATATAAATACGAATACTCTGGATACGAATACAAATACAAATAATATCGAATACGAATACGGAGCGAATACGAATTGAAACGAATACGGTTGCTGATATTTTTTGGAACATGAAAACCCTTTAAATTATATACCAGAAATTAATGAAAATATATAACTAGTTTATTTGATGCAAACATTCATGAATTGTTTATATTTTCAGCAACCACACATAACATTGGCACTAGCAAGTTGCATTAACTAGTTCATCACAAATATAACATTTAGTTTACCATATTTAGCTAATAAGTCATAACACACAAAGTCACAAGTTATCATACATTCATACTTAGTTCATCACATACATAAAACTTAGTTCACACTAACATTGATCAGGCTAGATGATTAATCTATACACAAATGACTGTAACATCCCAAAGTATGTTACCAAAAATAAAATTAATAAATTTATTATTTTATTGTATTTTTTGAGATTTAAAAGAGTTTTCTTGGTTAAAAATAATAATAAAATAAAGACAATTATTTAATTTTCTAGTTTTCAATGTCAAAAATAAAATTTATTAATATTTCTGGAATTTTATTAGATTTAAAGTGAAAATGAAAAAATAATTAATTTCTTGAATTTTCTGGATTTTAAAAAGTTTTTCCCCTATTTTTTAGGAATTAAAAATAATTTATGTGCAAAAATAATAACCAACTTTAACTTGGAATTATTTTATTAAGTTCAAAATAATTCAATGAATTTTTATGATTTTTTCTGGAATTTTTTAACTCTATTTGCTATTTGATTTGTTGCATTTTCTGAAATTCAGAAATAAATTAAAATCTCATTTTATCTTTTGGGCCAATTTTTTTTCTTCTTTTGGGCTGAAATCCAGATATCTGAACTTGGTCTTATCCGGATAATCCGTATTTGTATCCGTATAAGCCAGATAGCATGGCCACTGTATTCGTTTCCGTTTCCGACAAAAAAAAAATCTGAATCCGTTTTCGATCCGAAAATTATCCGAGAAAAATCCGATCCGACACAATCTGAATCCGTTTTTGTCCGAATCGGTCGGAAACTATCCGATCCGTTTTCATCCCTACACATGCAGGGATCTTTCGGAAAATGGAACCTAGCAAGTGGGTTCGGTCATAGCATAACAGAATAATGGTTTTGTTGTTGTCGTCGTAGTTGGTTACGGGTTCGATAATCGAGGATAGGATATTTGTTTTCATCTAACAGTTAGCATGGCTCTTCCCTGTTGAGGTAGCAAGGCTTTAAAGCCTAATTAGTTAGGGAGACGAGGGATCGCCCTCCAAACTCAGCCGAAACTCTGCTCCACGAATAAGGAGGCTTTGATCTTTAGCCAATCGGTTAGGGACTAACTTTGTTTATTTCCTTACTTGATTGATAATAGATACATGTTATCCCTTTTATAAGGACGATGGAGAATCTAGATCCGCTATTATGTGTTAATTGAGTATTTTGGTAATTAATGATAATCATTATGTGGACTAATATTATCATGAATTGGTGAAATAAGTTAAATATTTTCATGAATTGGTGAAATAAGTTAACTCACATGATAAAGACAAATGATGACTCAATGTGTTGAAGATTATCAAATCAAGTGAGTGACGTCATGTGTTGATGCTCAAGTCAAGAACCCAATCTTAGAGAAAAGATGTGGATCATCATCCTAAAGCTCCAAGGGAATGCGCAAGGTAAAGGTATATCTAATATACGCTAATGATATATTTTTTAGTCATTTTACCGGTGTTGATGTTTGGTGTAGAGACCGGATTGCTAATGTAGGTTGTCGTACTATTAAGAGAGGGTCTTGAATAGGAGTTTGAGTGTGTCATGTGTTAATAGCTCAATATGCTTGCTCTAGCTCTCTATAGCATGTTGCCGATATTTGCGAATGTGTTTTACAAATAGTTGAGACTCATGTATAATCCTTGTAGCATATGATTTTAGTTTGTGAATGTGTTTTGCAAATGATTTGAGTCCATGTACCTAATCCTTTCGTCATGATTCTAAAAGTTGTAAATGTGTTTTGCAACTTGATAAGAATCTTGCTTTAATTCCTTATTTGCATCGCACATCAATTGACAAATGTATTTTGCAAATCGAGTTGAAGTGGATGCAAAATATGTTTTTCTATCTAAGTCAACGGGCGGTTTGACTGACGGTGTTGACCAGTCTGACCGTTGTGTGTTGGCTGGTTTGACCGGCCCCACGGTCAGCTTTTTCCAGAGAGGATGTTTCTCTGGTTGGCTTGGCTCCTCTATGGAGCGGTCTGACCGCTCTCCTAGTAGTCTGATCAGCCCTTGTGTGGGCGGTCAGTCCAGTTGAGAGTCAAACTGCTAGTTTTTATAGCCGTTGGAGTGAGACTGGTTTGACCGACCATTGGTTGGCGGTTAGACCGATTTCTAATTTTTCGGCAGATTCTCCCCTCAACCGCTAGATTCTTTGTGTGGGTGTATAAATTCCCTTTGTGGCCAGCTGTGGGAGGTTGTTGGTGTTATTTTCGTCCCCTTTGAGCTAAGAGTAAGTATTCTCTTCCTCTTTGTGCATGTGTTGCACTTGGAAAGCTTAGAGAGCAAAATCATAGTGTATGTGTTGTATTTGTTTGATTGAGTATTTATCGAGCTTAGACACTTAATTCGTTAAAGTGAACTTGTCCAACTTGTTACTCTTGGTGTTTGCCGACACCTAGACGGCTTGAAGGAGTTGCGCCGGTAATCTTCTCAAAGAAGGTTGTAAGAAGATTAGAGCGGTTATGAGTGGTTTGGCGCTCGCCATCTCCGAAGTGGAGGAAGAGCAACGTAGAGTGGATTCGAGGTGTAGGCTTAATTCGCGTAGTCGGTCCAATTTGTTTGGACTTCGCTCAACGTGGATTAGGAAAACCGATAAGTTTCCCAACACCACAGTAAAAATGTCATTGTGGTTTGTTCTCTTGTACTTTATATTATTGCAATTTACATTTGCAGAATTAAATTGATTTCTTATCATCTTAGGATTGCATTCTTACTAAGTTTGTTGGTGCACTTAGTAAAGACTATTGATTTGTTGGGCCAAAGAGACGACTAGAAAGGGACAGGGGGTTGAATAGGCGCCACACAAAAACAACCTCTCCAAAATCTTTTGCCTCAAGATGTTCAAGGTTCTTTCACTCTAATAGCTATGTGGAGCTGTAAAGATCAGATATAATCATTCAAATAAGAATCGGGTAACAAAAGAATCAAAACTCACCGAAATCCCCACTAACCGGTCAGACCGGTGAACTATGGCGGTCAGACCGATGAACAATGCGGCCAGCTTGGTGAACAGTAAAATCAGCACAGAAACTGAATTTCAGCAAGATTTCAAAATCACAAATTGATCCAACTTTTGATCCACACCTCTAAAATTCATGAAACTTGATATATATATTTTTAGGATGTTAGGAACCTATTCCAATCAAAGATCGTGAAGATCATTGTTAAAATTATGAACTTTTTCGATTTGAGTGAAGGTTGCTCCAAAACCAAGCTAAATACGAAAATGATGATTGAGAAGATTTCGTGGGAGGAATCAACCCAAGATAGCTAAGAATGATTTCCCAAATGTCCTAGCACAAATCACCCTTTTTTCACCAAAATCGGGCAAAATCAAACTTTGATCCAAAAAACTTGCTCGTGAGTGGATGGTGATCAAGAGGACCTTAGATCATATCCCACACGTCCCACCAAGCAAGATCACAAATAAAAACCTAAGATAGACCACAAATCCCAAGCGTCAAAGAAAGAGTAAGAATAAGATAGAATCCATCTTGGCAAATCTTGTATGGATTGATTAGAGAGATTGTATGTTTACAGGCACTCTACCATGGAGGACAAAATATCAACACTTGAGCACTCAATCAATCCATCTCTCATGAATCCTAGCCTCTCCACTTTCCTCTCCTATCCCTAAATCACAAATTAGGGTTTCTAGGCTACAAGGGTTGGGTGCACAACCAACACTCTCCTCTTTTATAGTGGAGTCTAGCTCTAGAGAGACATCCCAAAAGGGCACTCGTTAAGCCCACACACAAACGAGTTTCACTCACGCATGCTTCTCAACGTGTCGTCTTCATCTTTCTTGACCTAAACCGCTTCTCCTTGTGTCGCGGTTCCTCCAAGGCCAAGAAGGTGGTTTCACACACCACCACTTACCACTTTTCTGGTATAGGGTAATTTCCCAAAATGTCCATCTATCGACCTTTGGCGATTCCTTCTCCTCGAAGCATCTTCCATGCTCCGTCATCATCCATGTGGCCCCAATGACTTCCAGCCAAGCTTCTCACGCGTTCAATCCCACCGAACCGTCCTCGCTTGCAACTATGATCAAGTCACTTGGCGCACCACATGTCTCACCATGGCTGCACCCGGCTTCCTTGATTGTTCAGACTCAGCTCCTCCCTGAACCTAGTTCGGACCTTAACTCCTCCTTGAGCCTAGTCCTAATCCACCTTGCCGCTGCCCGTCATGTTCATCACCGGTAGCTTCCGCTTCGCCCATGTCTTCTTGACTTGTAACCACCTGCTAGCCTCAATCATCTTCCGACACCACCTCGATCGTTCTAGACATCAGTTCTCCTAACCTTGTCCCTATCTAGTCCGCCTCACCATGACCTAGCTCCAGTGTCCTTCACAAAGGCCTTTGCTCAAACTTTGCCTTCTATGGTTCTTGCCCATTTTGCGCCTTACTTGAGTCCAACTATCTCACCCAGTATCCACGACCGTTCGACCTTGGTTCTCCTAACCAAGTCTCGGTCCTCCTTGCCGTTGACCATAGTTTACTCCAAGCTACCTGCACAACAATAGACCAAGCAACTATTTCTGGGCATAAGTTCTTCACAATTTGACCCATGTTAGTCAAAACATGCATCATGCAACATCTATGCAATGAAACTCATGAATATGACCTAACTCTCAAAGTTCATCACCTTGTTTGCATGAACATCGCTGACTAGTCGATCACGCCCATGGCCGGCCTCGATCGCTAGCCGATCGGCTCGATCGCTTCGACCGGTCGATCCGCCCCAACATTTAGCCAAATTTTCAGCCCCGAAAATCTACACTAGCCAAATTTCTAGCCCCGAAAATCTACACCCTCTCTGAAAAAACTTGACCACACGATCACTCCGCAGGCTACGGTCGACCGCTCATCGGCCGGTTTGATCACGACACCTCACCGCCTACGACTAGTCGATCGCCACCTAGGCCGGTTAGACCGCCTATGCTTGATAAGCAACAAGACTTTGTCAAAACGAGGGTTTCTCCAAACACATCAACACTATTGTCAATTGTTCAACACACTAAGATTATGATCATATCCACATCATCTCCACATGATTTAGGTTTTAAATTGTGCAATACCGAATTGATTTACAATTTCGCATAAAACTCGATTTTGTCCAAAAGAATTTTTAAAACCGTCTATTCACCCTCCTCTAGTCGACCTTCTCGAACTTAGAGACGGCCCGACTTGACCTCTAAGAAATAATCTATAAGAAAACTTGTCGCTAACAATCTAATCTAATAATAACCTACTTAACTAATAGATAATAGTAAACACCTAATAGATAGATTCATAAATAATAAATTCTTCCTAATAATTGTGGTTGGTACTGTTCACGTGTCGCTACAGTACCTGCGGTGCTGTTCATGTTTGCTACAGTACCCCCATGTTATTGTTCACGATCTGCTATAGTGCCTCGGTCTTAGTCCATAACATTACACCCTCGCAGCGAGGCAGCTCGTCCTTGAGCTGTGGTGGTGGCTACAATTGAAGTTCTTGGTGGCTCCATATTGATGAGATGGTATGATGACGACATCGAGTCACGTGGACGAGGATCAACATGGACAACAATCATGTTGTCGAGTAAGACCTACTCTTCGTTGTTAGCCTGCAACTTCTCCAAGAGATATGGTGCAACACCAGAAGCTATGATGAGTGGCGCCGATACCAAATGTTGTAGTCATTGGTTGGGTACAGGTTTGAAGACCGGGGTAGGACACTCGCCCTCATTTAACCGCTGGTAGAGCTCTTCCTTGTCAAGGGTCTTGTGGAAGTTTCTGAATTTCGGTAGCGAGACTCTAAGGTCTAATGTGTATGTAGCTATTTACTTGTGATCTTAAGTGTGAAATTTCAAGAACCTTCTTAATCACACTAGATACATGTTTAGGACTATCGAATATGATATAACACAAAGAATTATTAATGTGTATCCTACTAAGAACTTCTTTTGAGTAATCAATTTCACATTATGCAAATTAAGCATATCAAATTTAGAACGTGGAATCATCAAATGAATAATGGAGTTCTCGCTTTTACACACCTTGTTTTCATAAACAACCAATTCAAGACAAATAGTATTACCTTGATCTTGTATTCCTCTCCATCCATGGTGTAGCTCTTTATCTTTCTCTTCCAATGGTGAGGGCTCTTGAATCTCCAACTCTTATTAGCTTGGTCCACTCGCACAATGTGTGATACAACACTAGAAATAGAGGGTGTTGTTAGGTTCAAAAATAATCTTACTTATCCTATCATCTATCTCTCTCTTTCTTTTGGTGTATCTCTCACACTCTCAATTAGGATGCTCTCAATCTCGCATGGTGGAATCACACGCCTCACTCTTTTTATCACTCTCACTAATTTGGCTATGTGGCTCTATTCTCACATGGGTTTTGGTACATCTCATCCTTGTAAGACCTGTGGCCAACAATGGCACAACTACCACCAACCACGACTCCTCACGTTAAGTGTTGTGACTAAGCAAAGACTACTCAGCACCCTGGCCAAGAAAATTCTCATGCTCGATCTTCTTCTCAAGTGACACACCGTTGGATGAATTAGAACTAAAGAGCCTACAGATTTAATTGATGTGCTTGAATGTGTTTAAGTCTCTTTCGCCTTCATAGCAATTTCACAAGATCTTGCGTATCACTTAAAATATTCATCTTGAAGTGCAAAGAACGATCCGATAATTCAAGCCCGCTTTTGAAGTATGCCTTTTCTTGATATGCACTAGTGATATTGGCACGGCGCATTGCATGGTTCAACTCAATATAGTAATCTTTGACAACTTTGCATCCTTGTTTAATGCTCCACGGTCGTAGTAGTTCCCGCTATTTAGCTAGGAGGCGAGGATCGCCTCCAAGCTCGACTGTGATTTTTTTCTGACGAACGAGGAGACTCTAATATTTAGCCAACCGGTTAGGGATTAACTTTGTTTATTTCCTTACTTGATTAATAATGGATATATGTTATCCCTTTTATAGGAACGACTTAACTTGACATTTAAGAAATAATCTATAAGTAAACTTAGCTCTAACAATTTAATACAATAATTCCTCCTTAACTAATAAATAATACCAAATCTAATTTATTAATAACTTGTTTAACTAATAGATAATAACAAACGAGGAATAAATATATTCATCGATGCCGAAGTCTTCCCAGTAACTGCAGCACTGTGCATGCGCGACAGTGCCTATGACTGTCTGTGGTTCGGCTGCGGTGCCTCGGTCTTAGTCAATAACATTGTCAGCTTGTTCAGTTGAGTAGTACTGCAGTGAGACATTAGTAGGAATAGGATCCCTTTCTTGTCACAGGCTTTAGTGCAAGGCTCTTTTCGAAGACAATCGAGTGTGTTTAGACATTGTTGAATCGTATCAATTGTTGAGATGATCAATCTCTTCCATTTGGCTTTCAACTTTGCAGGGGTGGAAGGGGAGGAAATTAAGCTAACCTAAGTAATAGGTGATGGTTTGGTGGTGTAGATTCAGTTGGATGTCACATCATCTACTATCAACTCAAAAGAGTAGCAATTTCTGACGTTCTTCTTTTGTGCTACCAATTTTACTTATCCAATAGAATGTTACTGAAAACAAGGTGCCACTGCTGTATCTACAAAGTAAATCTTGCATAAACTGACGAGAGCATGGTCGCCTTTCAATGTTACTCCGGAGGACAAGAGTACCATGAGTAATAATGCGGTGCCGGAGCCACACAAAACACTAGAAACACATGCATAGTTCCTTCAATAACTTAAATTTAAAATTTTACAAGCTAAGTGCCGCAAATGTACTTAGACACGAGAAAAGGAGCACTAGAAGGCAATACAACACTACAATATACAATGATAAATTTTAGAGTGAGTTATGATAGATTTAATACAAGGAAATATTGACAAACATGGTTTATAAGTAAACACTAAATATATTAGTTTATCTTATCTTTTTTTTACTTGTATTTTGTGTGTCTCACTCTCTTGTAACTATTTGACGTTAAAATAATATAGGTCTTTATTTGGTAGATCATCAAGTAGATGGATTTTTAAATTAGGTGTTTAAAACTATTGGTTGAAACCAAATGAAACGTAAAGACTTTTGTCGATTGATCATGTAACAGCCCCAAAATCGGGACTGCTAGTATCTTTACAACTGTCCAGGATCTACAGTTATAAAGTCGTGGCTTCACAAGCGAGCAGACGATTTAAACAAGAGGCAAACTTTTATTACAGCAGTTAAGGCTAAGCAGCCAGTTTGAGAGCAGAAGCGGGCATCCAAGCCCAAATATAATACAACAAAAGTAGTGCCAAAACCACAGACAAGCTTGGGCGTAAAAGAGACCCTAATACCAAAAGTCGTCACCGTCTAACGGTCCCTCCTGATCGTAGGGGTCACCTGATTCCTCCCACAATCCTTCTGCTGATGAATAGCAAGTATGAGTACAACAACCGTACCCAACAAGTTGCATG
Source organism: Hsuehochloa calcarea (assembly GCA_036346395.1). Lineage (NCBI taxonomy): Eukaryota > Viridiplantae > Streptophyta > Magnoliopsida > Poales > Poaceae > Hsuehochloa > Hsuehochloa calcarea. The sequence goes on from CM070603.1 coordinate 30,648,810, forward strand.
GAAGTTCTATTTAACTACATGTTTGGATTATCAACGGAATGGTACAGTTTTACCAGTACAGGTATAAGTGGAATGCAACAGTAGAATTTAAAAGTTGTACAATACGTAAAAATTGTGAAACTATAGTTTGCATAGCTACAGGGTTTTACAAGATCTGAATTTACCAATTAACATCTGTAAAAACTACTTATGCATTGCAAATTGGAATCACCCAAGAACACAGCTTCAATAACCGGAAGCACGGCGTATTCGAATACCATTTGATACACTCTGCAGAGTTGCCCAACTTTACCCACAAGATATCTCAAACTCTTACTGTCAAGCTATATACACGCAACAAGTTAGCGTACGACTGAGTTGAGATAACAAGCCTTTTCACTGCTCAACCTTTCTAGCATCTACCCGGTAGGCTCAAGGTCCATACAACCTCGGGAGACCACCGGTCAATGGTGGAATCCGCACTCCGAAGCTGATGGGTCCATACCGTTGTGAAATTCAGCGAGTGACTGAACAGGCTCACTCCTGACTCACCCCACTCCGCGGCTGCTCTTTCACACAAGAGCAGTTGATAGCCTGCAGATATTCAATCAGGAGAGCAGTATACTAAGACAAGTTGGATAAACCACGCCTGTGGTTGAGCGAGATCTGTGTTTGATTACTTTGACATAAGGTTTTTGTCCTTACTTGTCTCCAGTGAGGAAATGGACCAACACCAACTCGTGGTTGTTCACCTGCTTGATCTCACCTTTGACTCATTTTTAACACAAGTCCATTGGGTTGCCCAACCTCTTGGTCTAACCCTCAACTTTTCACCAAAACCTATTGGTCCCAAGCCAAACTTCCTTATCAGTGTTTAAAAGGGAGTTTTTGTATGACATTGTAGAATAGTTATTATTTAAATATATGGACTTTAAGTGTCAAAGTGAATATGATCTTCAAGAATGGGTGTTTTAATATGTGGGGTGAAGGGTTCTATCTATTCAACATGGCATTCCAAGATATTATTTCATTAATTAATTAGGGTTCTATCTATTCAACATGGCATTCCAAGATATTATTTCATTAATTAATTAACTAGCTAAAATATATTAATAATAATAATAATATACATTGTATGAAAAGTAGGTTCAATATGTTCAAGCTATGCAACTTGCCTCCTTGATCGAAGTCCTCGAAAGGTTCTGCTGTTTCCGAGTCCTGACCGATGTTGTCTTGAGCTGGTTCGTCGGAGTCGAAACGTAGCGTACGACACAAAAACCACATAAATGCCTGGCTTGCCAAGGAATGAGCCAAGAAAAAGAATCTAAGTACAACAAAATATAAAAAGAGATAAAGAAATAATTAAAGGGAGTAAAATATCCACTAGGAGCTCGATATAGCTGATCGGAGTCAAGAATGGGTTTTCTAAGTTTGAGATGGTTAGAATGGGTATGATGTGTCATTTTAGGGTTTCGATGAATAGTATCATGTTTGCTGTTCATACCTAAAAAAATATGAACAGTAATCAAACACAAATTTTTGGTTTAAGAAATAATATTCAATTTTACTGTTTCCACAGAATGAACAGTAAAATACAGATGAACAGTGTATGGCTGCTTTTTTGGAATGACCAGTATTTGGGCTATGAACAGTGTGTCTCTGGAAAATGGGCCGAGCCCGTTTGGCCCACTCGGCAGGCGAGGTGGTGGGGGAGGGGAGAAGGTAGTGGTGGGGTGCTGGATGGGGGTGGCGAAGACGTCTTACGGTCGGTTGGGAAGGAAGTTGGGGCGGCGGCGGTGATTCTTCCGAATCTGCGGGCTCGGAGATGAAGAGGGTAGGGGGGTGGCTGGGGCTTGGTGTGGGGAAGGAAGAGCAAGCGAGCGGTTTTATAGCCGGTGAAGAGGCGGTGGGAGCAGTGGGAGGTGGGCAGAGCGTGCGGTGTGTGTGCATCAAGGTGGCGGTCGAGAGGGTTCTACGCCGGACGGGAGGGAGGAGGTGGAGGCATGGGCGCGCATAGGGGGTGTCGCGGTGGTGAGGCTCCCTCACTGGAGTAGTTCGGGAGCTGGCATGGCGCGACCTGGCGGCGGTATGGGAGGGACATGGCGCTGGCGGCTTAGGGCAAGCGACGCATTGATGGAGGAGGAGAGGTGGCGCGGCGAGGTGGCGGTGGCTGTCATAGCTGACGGCAGCGCCGAGAAGAGTGATGCGAGGTGGATGGGCAGAGGAAGCGCATGGCGCAAAGGCGCTTTCGGGTGAGGGAAAACGGGGAGGAGTTTGGGTTTGCAATTTTGGGAAAGAAAACGAATTTCAAAACCGAAACTTGAAACAAGTTGATTTCTTTGAAATTTTGAGGATGTTTCAGATCACCTCATACAAAATTTCTGGTTCCATCCCTGAGCATGGGAACTTGGTAGCAAACCTTGTTGCAGCACAAAATGATGCTGGCAGCAGTGGTTGCATCAACCTAAACGTGCTCAAAACTGGTTCAAGGTGTACTCCCTAACCTCCTTACAACTTTGAGCACTTGATAGGGCACAAAGTCTATTTGTACATCATGCAATTTTTTTTAATGTGTTTACAATCTAAAAATGTTTTTTTTTTGAAATTGTTTATGATAGCCAGAACATAATATAACATGGGGATATTTGGAACATAGGAATATGGCAGCAAGAATTCTGAAAAATTCCAAAGAACCATACGAATACTGTAGAAATAGATAAATATCTACCGCAGAGACTTTACTGTAGGGAGAATATTGTAGCATCGATGTTGACTTTGGATTTTCGATCGGACAGAGGAGATCGGTTTATAATGCTGAGAACTATAGATCATCTGCATTACAACAGAGGATCCATATCCCCTTGGAACCGATGCGTTCACATCCAAATCCGTTCCATGAAGCAACCAAACCCTCAAAGTATCGAAGGAATCCCAATTCCAACAGGCTAATAATAGATTTTTTTCTGTGATAAGATAACGATGATGTTTGTTAATAGTTTTGCCATTATATAATAAAAATACGATATAATACTTTAAGCGTGAATTTGGCTTTAAAACACCGAAATCACATGAAAATCTACACTAAATCATAACTCTTTTTTATGTAAAAAGTTGTTTTAACCATAGCATTGGTGGTGTTCTCCACCACCTAGAACTCATCCAGGCCCATATCTTTGGCTGAAATGCCATATTTTTTATTTGCAATAGCAAAACTATCCCCCACCTGGAGTGAAAAAAATGACACCCTTACCGTGCTAATTTGCCGAGGAAAGCCACGTGCCCTACTCCCAAACCGCGACCACCGCTACGTACTTATGTGTCAAAACAAGGTTAAATGAGAAAAAAATGGTAACTTATTTACTTACGCTAACAATTTAATTGTACTAAAAAAAATGCAATCACCTACAGTATATAAAACTAAAGTAAAGTTCTTTGAAAGAGTTTCTTCAAAAAATATATATCAAAATACAACAAAAGAAAATGTCCCAATACCATAGTTATTAAACCCGGTCCGGTCATCGACCCGACTCACAGAGTCACTGGTCGGACCGCACGTTTTATTAAAATATATTTTAGTATGTACACAATGTAAATGACGTGGGCGTAAAATGTTAATCATCTACAAATATGAAATTCTAATTACATTTAACATAGCACAAAGTGATTAAAATGTTCTACTTTTATTAATTCATTATGGTATTATGGGTCGATGCTTGCAGATTTATTAGTAATCTCTTAAAAGTATTAATTTTACATGGAAACACAAGCAACAACCCAAAGTACGAACACATGTTTTGTTTTGAAAAGCTTTTTTATTTGAGGGTTTTTTTAATCTATTACTCACATGAGAGTCAAGCAAAACCCAACTGAGTCAAGTAAAATCGACCGAGTCACGGGGTTTTTCTGAGTTAATTATATCTCTGATTTTGTGAGTATGACCGGTCCAGTAAAACTTTTAGATCTAAATTTTTACGGTTTAATTGTCGGACCGGTCCGAGTTTTAACTCTGGACAAATGACGAAAAAAGAGGTGAAGGGTACGAGGGAAGAAAATGGCAACAAGCAACGAGCGCAGAAAATCCATCTCCATATAAAACCGCTCTCCACCGCTCAACTCGCCCTTCTCCCCAAGCACTTCCCCTCCTCACACTACGCTACCACATGTGCACGTATACGCATGTAGTGCCGAATCCTTGCAGTTGCTTTTAGTTTCAATCCTCCGCAAATTACTCCAATAGCTGTAGTCGTAGTTGATTTGTAGGTTTCTTTATAGGGAGTACTTTTATCAAGCAAAACCAATTCGTCGACATCACTTAGAAAGGGAAAAGTAGAAAAAGAAGAAGACAAGACAGGTGAGAACCCGTTTCTTTTGTGGATTCTTGATCTGCTATCGACCCAAGTTCTGACCTTTTTCTTGCCCATTTAGTTTTGTACCTTTATACCGGTCATTTGGGTGATTCACGCCGGTTAATTGAGCGGTTCTTGCTTTCGTGGATTCTTGATTTTTATTCCCGATCCAAGTTCTACCCTTTTCTTGCGCCATTGAATTTTGTGCTGATATGCTGATCAATTGAGTGATTCTTAATGTTATTGAGCGATTCTTGCTTGTTTCTGCACCTGTTATGTGTTGAATTTCCTACATTCCCTGCGGTTCATTCTTGTATAGCAACTGCTGGGAACCTTAGCTCTCAGTGCTAGCTCAACTGCAACAAGTTGGATTCATGTTCCAGTAGGCAGTAGGAAATCTTTTGGTTATTATCTGTTGAGTTGTGCTCTGGAAACAAGAAAATCTAGGTGATAAGTTAGAGCACTACAAGCATGGCTAGAATTCTATCAACTGTTTTTGAGATTAATTAATGGTGAAATTGTTTTGGCAGGAAATGGCAGGGCAAAGCTCCGGCTCCCGGTCCACCGAATCATTCGAGTACATGTTGCTTGAGAAAGATCCTGATCTTTACCGGACGGTCTTCTCCAGTCCGAGCCAGATAAGCCCGTGGATCGACCCTAGCGTGCTGAGTCTGAAGCACCGGATAGGGAGAGGCCCATTTGGGGATGTCTGGATAGCAACTCACCATCAGAGGACAGAGGATTATGATCGGTACCACGAGGTCGCCGTGAAGATGCTGCATCCGATCAAAGATGACCAGCTGCAAGCCTTCTCGGCGAGGTTCGATGAGATCTTCAGCAAATGCCAGGGTCTAGGCAATGTCTGCTTCGTACATGGCATATCAATACAGAATGGAAGGGTATGTTGTCGGTGGTGTGTTGATCTTTTTTGTATGGCAAGCCTTGTTGGGTCACCTGTGCGCTAAAGATGACGCCATAGCTCAATTTTGTTTCATGAATTTTCAGATTTGTATAGCGATGAAGTTTTACGAGGGATCAGTCGGAGACAAGATGGCTCGGCGTAAAGGTGGACGGCTCCCTTTATCAGATGTTTTAAGGTATGGTGGAAGTTCCCACAGGTTCACATATTTGATGTTCTGAGTGTTTATCTTAAGCATCCAATATAACGCAGAGGCACACATACCATTAAGATCAATGCATAACATCTTAAACTTTTGGCTAAGCATGTAGTTTCCAACTTTCTGTCGGTGAGATGCTAATTGTATTGGTTGATCAACTGCCTGTTATCCTTTCTCATCTTAGTACAGGCACAATGTCTCGTTGATTCTGAGAATGCTTATGTTCTATCTAGAGGAAGCATCTTATGTGCTTAGTTCCTTGAGCATCTTTTTTATGAATATTTTTTTAATTTGCAGATATGGTGCTGATTTGGCACGTGGAGTTCTAGACCTACACTCAAGGGGAATATTGATTCTAAATCTTAAGCCTTGTAATTTTCTCCTTGATGAACATGACCGTGCTGTGCTGGGGGATTTTGGGATTCCATCCTTGCTGTTTGGACTTTCACTGCCTTTTCCGGACCTTAATCAAAGACTCGGAACTCCAAATTACATGGCCCCAGAACAATGGCAACCAAACATCAGAGGTCCGATTAGTTATGAGACGGACTCATGGGGTTTTGCCTGCAGCATCCTTGAGATGTTGAGTGGCATTCAGCCATGGCGTGACAAGTCACCAGACGAGGTCTATCAGTTGGTTGTCCTGAAGAAAGAAAGACCAATATTCCCATACAATTTGCCTCCAGAGGTTGAGAACGTCCTTTCTGGGTGCTTTGAGTATGACTTTAGAGACCGCCCCTTGATGACAGATATCTTACATGCATTTGAAAGGTAACATGCTAAATCTTCTGCTTTTGCAGTGTCAGCGATTTACAAGCTTTGGTTAAATTGCCATCAGATGAGTAATTTTTACCATGACTCCTAACTTTTGCTTATATTACGATTTATGACTGCTAAGTTGTATCAAAGTCTGTCATGTGAAAGCATGGAACTGCGTTTTTTTAATGCGCATATGCTTTCTTACTTTTGTTGTATATGGTCTATCTTTGGTCAATATCCTTTTTTTTCTTCCTCTGCAATTATTTTTACCATGTCCTAGGCTCCTAGCAGTACTTTGGAAGGCCTGTTTCCCTATATTTATTTCCTTTTTCTTTGTTTAGTGCTAAAGATGCAGATTACGACAACACTAGCTGGGACAATTATGAAACTCGAAGCGCAGATAAACCAACTCAGCCAAGTCGGTCACTCTTTAAGGATAAGCTGCAAGTGGGTGACAAGGTCCGTTCGAGAAAGCTTAAAAACTCTTGTAGTCCTGAAACAATGGAAATCCCTGATGGAACCATAGTTGGCATGGATGATGATGGAGAGCGTGATGGTTACATTCTTGTACGAGTCCATGGGATACACGATCCTTTGAAGGTTAGCTCCTCAACAGTGGAGAGGGTAACCTATGGTTTTGCTGCTGGAGACTGGGTACGGCTTAGGGAGGAGGACAAGAAGCGGTCTCAGGTTGGAATTCTTCATAGCATTGACCGTAATGGTACTGTGTATGTTGGTTTGATAGGAATGGACACCTTTTGGAAGGGGAATATTCAGACCTCCAAATGGCTGAAGCCTACTGTGTTGGGCAGTTTGTGAGGCTGAAAGACAACATTTCCAGCCCACAATTTGAATGGCAGCGGAAGAGAGGTGGAGGGTTAGCAACAGGTCGTATTTCACAGATACTCCCGAATGGGTGTCTTGTTGTGAAGTTTCCTGGCAAGTTTAGCCTTGGTGAAGTATGCAGTTGCTTGGCAGATCCTTCTGAGGTGGAGGCGGTGAGCTTTGTCAAGTGCGAGGGGATTGTGAAGAAGTATGAGCACCTCGAGGATTTCCATTGGGCAGTGAGGCCACTGTTCATTGCTATAGGTTTCTTTACTGCTCTGAAGCTAGGTATCTTTGTTGGCAAGAGCATTGCTAGGTCAAGTAGTCGAAAGGTCGCCAACGTCTCTGATCAGAGTGGTGATCATCAGCAGTTACAGCAGCAAGAAGTGCAAAACAATGCCAATGCAGCCTGGCTCCCTCCACCAGTGGCAAGCATGCTTTTCCGAGATGGTCCCACCCTTTCTGGATAAAAAAATAAGAAAAATCCATGTAAGATGAACTCCTGAAGTATCTGGATTATGCACTTCAAACAAATCATAGCTGTGCATATTTAGGCCTGAAACTTTTTATCTTGCCAAAACTTATGTAAATATATCCATCTCTGCAACTCTGCATGCCTGATCATGTACATCTCTACTCAAGAATTATCTCCAGATGTTCTTAGAAACATGTAGTTATATGAAGTTAGTTCTTTATGGCTGACTGTTTGTGCCATCCCGGGCATGCCTTATTACTATTTACTAATTACTACTACCCCATTTTTCTGTGCTCATTACTTATTACTGGTTCGCTACAATCTACAGACATGCCTTATTACTAGTTATTCTGTAGATCGCAGGCTTGTAGCTCAAAACCCGAGATACTTTCTTCTCTTGTCATTACATTGCAGTCCCTTTCAGAATTTTTTTTTCTTCTTCTGGATCTTGTCTGTTACAGATTACAAACTTTGCAATTGCATCAGCATGGTCGACTATGCAACGCAAGGAAGGGTTGAAAGCTGCCATTTATCAATTTGCTCAAGACAATTCAATCAACACGAGAAATTATCTGTTGTCATCAGCATATAATATACAGTCTGAACCTTTTCAAATACAAGAGTACTGAAAGTTGTTATACACCAAAACTGAACGATACATGACTAATACGAACCACTAAGGTGCCTCCAGTGTAAAGAACTAAACCTCTAAAAAGCATTTTTGCAGAGTAACAAATACACAAAAACCAAGAGCCTTCTGAGCTAATTTTGTTTCCAGTATCCTCCAAGCTGAAATTCGGGGGCTAGTCATCGCTCAACAGGCGACGCCGTGATGCTCTAGTGGAGGCTTCCCTCTCTTCTCAAAGGCCAGCTTCACCGTCCAAACTAGAAATCAAGCTGTGAACCTTGCGTCGATGAGGAGCAACTGCCTGATGCAGCATATGGAGGCCTGCTTGATCCGTCCACTGGAGCCTGATTCAACCGTTCTAACACCAGCGACCTCCTCTTATGCAGCTTCAGAGAAAATGTGGATGCCTCTAATATTACAGGGACCTGGTTGTTGATGGATAAGGCGTCAAGAGAAGAAATCATGAAGTTTATTTTACACCAGTTCTGAAGAATTCGGTACCTGGCTGTTAGTCTGTGCCACCTTATGCACATGCAAAAAACCAACCATGTCCTGATATCCTGTGAGGAGTTTCGCCAAGTCCTTGTCCTCATCTGGTGACCAAGGAAATGGATACTAAGGCTGGACATAGTTGGTGATTGAGGAATCAAGAAACAAAATTTGAAGAGTCAGGCTTGCCTGGAATTGCTTTGATCGACAGCAGTGTGTCTGCCAGATGCTGCCATCTCTTACAGAAGGAATTTGATAGAACTGTATATGGAAATGTTATGACAGCAACCGCATTAGATGAGCGCACCTTGGCCTTCAATGATCTGATAAATGAGACCATATCCCAGTCCTGCAGTGCATGAATACAACGACTTGCAGCTATATCACAATTAGATTATAAAGGACATAATATAATTTGGTTTCAAAATTTCCATGCATTGCAGAAACCAGTCAATAGACATTAGTTGAATTGAATCTTGCCTTCTCAAAGTATCCACATTGCGGTGCACAGAGTGATTGTATAGCAATCCGTCCAGCATTTAGATTTCCGCCATCTTTTCTGAATGCAGAACACAGGAGAGACCGTTCACAAGCAATATAACATAATGTATGAGGTCTAACACAAGGTAGACTAATGTGAGAACAGGGTACTGCGACCATAGGACAATTTTCCTTGAGATCGACAATTTTGAACATTGAGACAAGAACTAGCCTCACCTTGGAAGTTTGGATAAGAAAGTGGAACAACGATCCTGGAGGTCAGTGAGACTGTCTGCATCTTGAGTGGTTACACATTCAATATGCTGTGCATTAAGTAAATGCCTTTCCAAGGGCTTCCGTAAATCAAAATCATTGCTAAATTCCTGCGTATTGTCTGCAATATAATGCTAAATGAGTCAGATTTTTAACAAACATCTTGAAAGACTTTAGTGATAGCTTAAACATTGGTACAAGAAATGATGCTTACACAAGCAAGATAATTGATATTTGAAAATAACCACTGTCTTGTAAGCATCAGGCCGCAGATACACCATTGATGCTCAGGAATGAGTGGATTACAAAAGCTAGGCACAAAAAAACTTATCACTTCCCTAATAAATGTTATATATATATATATATATATATATATATATATATATATATATATATCCATTTCGTACTCCGGAGAGTATGTACTCCCACTTCCAATATACCACTTAAGCGAATATATTATACTTCTTTATCACTTTTAGTATACTTAAATATCCATTATAAGATACTCCAACATGACTTGGTTGAAAAATTTCTATTGAACCCTTTATTATATATATATATATATATACCCTTTTTCATATATAAAAGAAGTATATGTACACAAATTTTGCTATAAAAAGTGGGCTTTAATGAAATTTTTCATAGAACTTGCTTTGGAGTATATTATAATCACTATTGAAGTATGCTCAAATAAATAAAGAGATATCATCATACGATTTAAGTGGTATATGACAAGTGGAGTACGTACTCCCAAGAGTACTATACCATTTTCCTATTATATATATATATATAGGACATCCTTAAAAAACATACATAGAAGTGCATGACTTTGTATATACTGCAGAAAATTAACCAGCAGAAAAATAAAAAAATAAAGATTAAAGAATAAATAAAAAGACCGCATCTGTGTTCAACATGGGAAGTCTAAATGAACCAACAAAGTGTAAAAAGAAATAAGAAAGAGAAGGATCACCTATGTTTTCAGCATGATAAGTCTTCTCTTCCCCAAAATATTTCTTGTACTGCCAAGCTATCCTCAACCCCTCATCCTGCACAATACCCACATCAATACAAAGAACACTCTTTGGAACTCATATTCACCGTAAAAAATTATTCCACAAGACGTACACTTGCTCGTCCATCACTACTTGCTCCAGCCCCCATTGCTCTTTTTTGTCTGTCCTCCTTTGAGGATGCAACCGGAGCAGGTAGTGTACCAAGGAACAACCGGGGCTCCTTCATAGGACCTGCAAAGAGCAGGGGTTGTTTGTGCACAACGCCCTTCGCCATGAAGCTCCGAAGAACAAGAAGGTGGTGTGGCGCATCAGAGTCCTCCATGACCATTACAACTGAGCCAAGGAGGAAACCCCACCCAGAATCCCTGCAACAGAGCAGTAATAACTATTTTCCCCCTTTTTTGTGACGAATAAATCACATGAGCACCAATGCACACCACCATCTTTCATAAGAGCATCCTTCTGTTTTTCAGTTTAAAAGTTTCGTTCTTGTACCCTCCTCACGTCAAGAACCAACTTTCCTCGTGCATATACGTGACTAAACACAAAATATAGCAGGAAATTTGTACTCTTAAGCTAACTACTTCACACTTGTGATCAAGATATCTCATGGAAGCATCTTCTTTAATCCCTAACGAGGATACTTGCAGTACATTTATAAAAATAGCATCCAATGCACAAAACACTCCAACTAGCATCGTTTCCATCAGAACACCTTCCTGACAGCTGAGTTTTGGAGTTGGAGGTGACCGAAAGATAAAAAAAATTGATCACATAAAGGCCTAGAATAGCACTTGGGGAACACGAATCGCAAGATTTTAACTAAAGAAAAGGAAGGATTGTGAGCAAGAATCTGCTTACTATCAAGGTCGGGGATGCCTGAGGAGACGAAAGCGGCGCCGTTAGGACCAAGCTTGACGCCGGCAGCGTTGGAGGAGGAGGAGGACGCTTGAGGTGAGGCGGCGCGGGAGAAGCTGCTCCGGCCTAGGGTTTGGCCTCCTGGACCTGTGGCGGCGGCCATGGCGGCGGCGAAGGTATACGGGGGAGTTGTTCTCTCTCTCTCTCTCTCTCTCTCTCTACCTTCCAGTGTTGGGAAAGAAGACGGGACTGTGTGCTGGGCCCTACTAGTACAAGACACATAGCCTATTTGCTTGCATTTGCTTTTGGGCCAAAGCCCATCTCACTCTATCTCGTCACTGCATCGCCGTCGTGCGAGCAAGACCGGATGGATCGATCCCAGACCGTCTCACTTTTAGATGATTTAGTACACACATGTAGGGTATTCAATGGTCAGAATGTGTGTTCGCGCTTTGTAAGATTTAAACTTCGCTATAGATTAGATGTGTTAAGAATGTATCCATATATATGTGCGTGTGCGTATGTACAGTGTGTGTGAGGTGTGTGTTCGACATGTACTTTAAAAAAGTAAGCTAGGCCAAAAAAGAGTAAGCTAGGCTCATCTCAAAACAAAAACAAAAAAGAAAGAAAGAAAGCAAGCAAGCAAGCAAGCTAGGCGGGTGATTGCAAATCAGAACCTTAATGTGCTATAAAGATTACGATTTTCACATCAGGAGACCCACGATCACGTTGTGTGCTACAGTGCTAGTGGCTATTGCTCAACCAAATGGCAGAAGACATCAATACGTTGCCATCTTGATGGTTATGAAATCAAAACTCCTAGAAGCACTAAGCCGTGTTAGCGATGGCTAGATGGACCGGGTTGGTCCAAGACACGGTATTGTTGGTCCAGTTCAAGTATAGCATGATCCACACTGTTTCATGGTCGTGCTGGTTCGGCACGAAGGCTCATGTCGTGATTGGGCCGCAACCTGGCACAGTGGGCCGGTCCAGTACGGCACAAATAGTGTCGTGTCGTGCTAGGCACGACACGATGTCGGCACGACCCATCTAGCCCGCGTGCGGGGCAGCCGAGCCGGCAGGCGCACACGGGCGCGATGACGGAGAGGGGAGGGGAGGAGAGGAGGAGGAGGGGAGCAGGGCAGCGCCAGCATGGAGGGAGGAGAAGGCGGCGCTGACTCAGCGCCCGCTCGCGTCACGCCGCGCAAAGATCCGCCGCCGCCGTGACGTGCCTCGCCTCGCCTCGAGCCGCCGCCAAAGACCACGCCTCAGCCTTCGTTGCACTACGATGGCTGTACGGTGGAGCGTGGAGGGGCTGTGTATTGGAGCCATGGAAGAATGGGGAATGGAATGGTTAGGGATATAGGGAATTAGGGTTACTTAATACTGTGCATCTATGCATTTCATTGGTTTGGGCTGCAATTGGGCTGGCTTTCACTCGGCGTCTCGACCCATGGCCCACGGCAACGCGCTGCCGGGACTACGGCTCATCGCCTACGCGCTCATGTAGGGCTGGAAAAAAAGCTCGAGGCTCGCAAGCCTAGCTCGGCTCGGCTCGGGCTCGTGAATTTTCGAGCCGAGCCGAGCCGAGCCGTCTGTCCAGCTCGCCAATCAAACGAGTCAAGCTCGGCTCGGCTTGCGAGCGGCTCGCGAGCCTAGTTTGGCTCGGCCCAGGCGAGTGCGGAGGGTGGAGGCGGTCGCCGAGCTTGCTGTTCTTACGATTTCATTTGTTAGGAATAGGATGTGTTTGTTTAGAATGAATTTATGCAATGAGTCTTGTAACTATTGGATGTACTGAAGCAATGATAGAAATTTTTGTAATGCATTTTGGATGTACCGCTATTCTGGAGCTTGGCTCGCGAGCTCAAACGAGCCGAGCCACCCTTCTTGCTCGTTTCCGAAACGAGTTAAGTCAAGTCGAGTTTACTGTTCATCTAAGCCAAAACGAGTCGAGCCGAGCCGTGGCTCGTTTCCACCCCTACGCTCATGGCGTGGTGGCCTCGGCCGAGGGCGCCGGCGCGCTGGGGTCCGCCGTACTGCTTGCCTCGGCGGTAATTCCGCCCCTGCTCATGTCATGTGAGAAAATGACAGCTACGAATGTCATGTGAGCTAGAGAATGCTAAAATGATATTAGAAAATGCGCACTTATTTAATTACGGTGCTATGGTTGATGAATTAGTGCGTGATCATGTCTTGACTCTTGTACCTATCCAGCAAATTAAAGTTGGATTTGGCTACCTCTTGACGCTGCAAAGTTTGGGGAAAATGTCACCTCACGTAATGGTGCGCTCTTGTTGGTCCGTGTCTCGTTTGCTTGACAGTTAACACTCCATTGAGGTTAGCAACAGATAATAATACGAAATCTGGATAAATCTGATCCGTAGATTATCAAAATTCTAAATATAACCTCTCTACCACAAAAAAATCCAAATATAGCCCTCAGGGTGACCTGCTGCGCTCGGGGACCGTCCCACGCAGTAGCAGCTCTTTTTTTTAAAAAATTATTAAATAATTTTTAGAGGAATTTTTAAATATAGCAAATGAGCTCAAAACATTATAAATTTTTTTGTGGAGCCTCCCTGCACAGTTTTCTTATTTGTATAATTTTTTTAAAATTTTATCTCTTTTCAGTGCAGCAGCTTTGTTGACAGTTATAAATATTTTTACTTCAGTGCATCTCTTTTTTACTAATGTCAATGATCGCAATAACAAAGTTTTTCTTTATGTTTACAAGAACAAAGGGTTTTTATTAGTGCAAGAGCAAAGACATTATCATGCTCATGATCACGATAGATTCCTAGCAAAGTCTAGCTTTATTTGTTTAATGTTTTTGGTATGGTTATTTGCTGTGTGCTCCTAGAAAAATAGAGTTGAAATGTCTTACCATTATATCTATATTTGTGAAGAAACATTTGTCTTTTTCGGTGCAAACTTAAATGATTGAACACGCTAACCATAAGGTATTTTATGATTGTTTAGATTAGTTGAAAACTATTTTTCTATTTTATTTTATATTACCCTCCAAATGGTTGAACACGTATTTCCTGATTTTGCACAAGGTGCAGACCCCACATGTTAATAATACCTGCATACTGCGGGCAATATGGATTATATCATGTAAAGGGGACAAAGAAGACGGGACGATAGATGTGCGGAGGAGGGAGTGTCTCTTATCTAGAGTAGTCATGTGGTACTAAACTTCCCATATTTCATCACATGAAATCATGAAACCCTAATTTCGAAAACCTTACATCCTAAATTTCGATACCTAAAAACCCTTAATTTGTCGAGATAATTTTAAAGCATATAAAATTATGTAAAAATTACACAATCAAGTCCACCATGTAAGGAGCCTGGGAATTTTTTTTAATAATGTTTGGATCTCATTTTCTATATTAAAAAATTCATACAAACAGTATACTTAAATGAATTTTTGTGAAAAATCAGAAGGGCTAAAAGTTTAAAACAATTATACAAATAAGAAAATAAGGCCACCTGCTGCGGTCCCCGAGCGCAGCAGGTCACCCCGGGGCTATATTTGAAATTTTCATGGTAGGAAGACTATATTTGAAATTTTGATGATCTACGAAGCTAGATTTATCCGAATTTCTAATAATACTAGGCGACGGCAGCGGATCGGTTGCCTTTTTTTTCCCATGGAAAAGACAAAGGCTCGCTTGCGGGAAGAATCATTCGGGATAACGAGGGCTCCGTTTGTCTCATGTGGCTGGCGGTTAGGAAGAGGAGTTCGACGGAGGACAATCTCCTTCGCCGGGGTTGGCCGAACCAGCCGACCTGCCACCGTCAGATCGATGGCGCCAGGCGCAGCACCCCAAGGCCGTTCGCTAGCTCGGTTCGCTCGTCTATCTTCTTGGTACGTTGCATGGTTTGGAAAGAGAGAAACAAGCTAGACTGCGAGTGTTTACAGCAGGATCGGGACAAACACGCCGGCCGCATGCGATGCCGTGGGGGATCAAGGAGGAGGACTTGGATCTTGTCCTCGGATCGAAGGCGATCGACGGACCGGGCTCCATTCAGATGTCCCGAGCCTAACAACAAATTAACAGGTGCTGGATAAACAAGACCTGTAATAGATCGATTAGAGGGAGGTGGCAGTTGAATTATTTGTGTATATAGTAGATGTATTCATTGGCAGTGTAACCTTAGGCTCAGCTCTTCTCATAGTCTTCTTAAACTCGCTTCGTAGAACTAGTTGTGTATCCTGTGCAGGGTTCTGAAAACCCGTTGAAAATCTGCCGAAAATCGATCCTATCGGACCCCCAATAAAAGTTCAAAACTGGTCGAAATTACTGTTATCGATTGAATTTTGTTTGAAAAAAGATCAAATTTTGATTTGAAAATTCCTGACGAATTTTGCCTAAATTTTCCAATTTTTGGTCATTTTGGTGCTACCAGTGACCCCGGTAAAAAAATAAAACCAGTAATCAAAACCCTAATCCTGTGCAAATAAATGTGTAGATAGTAGATGTTAAGTTTTTTTTTTGGTTAAACTCTATTGTACCTTTAAGTTGCATTCGTTATACAGCTGGTGGACATTAATGAATGTGCACCGTTACAAACTTACAATCAAGTCACACAAATTAAACGGGCAAACCATATTTCATTTCTCCCAAATAAGTAGAGAGTTTCTAGTGTTTACTTTTTATTTAATGATTTATGTGGAAATTTCTAGTCCTAAAAGTGATGGGGGTTCATTTAATCAGCTTCCCCGTTGTTTCAATTTATAAATGTGTGGGTCTCACGCTAATAAAACAAGTTTATGTGTTTGCTATTTGTAGGTTTCCCGAAGTCGATCTTCCTAGCCTTTGGATTAGCTTTAAGATGTATGTGGTTTTTAATTTTGATTTGATGGTTAAAAAAATGTGAGGTGAAAGCATAAGTCGCTTTATAAACAGTCATCCCAAATGTTCCATGGTGCTCCTATGATAACCGACAGCCACCATTTTGTGTGCTAGTCCCCATCGCTCTGCAATCACTAAAATTATTATTGGCTTGACTTGACGCAAAATATTCACAAAACAGTGCCGTTCGAGCGAACTTTCTACAAAAGAATCCAGAGCTATGGCCTATGGAATGTCAGTAGTAAGAAACCAATTAATGATTATCGGTCACTACTACACAAAATCTCATCACAGACGATTCTAAACCATCATCACAGACGGTTTTTGAACCATCTGAATTTATGCGTCTGTGATGTCATGAGATCATCACAGACGGTTTTTAAACGCGTCGTGAAAAGATTATCACAGTTCGTAAATAGAACCGTCTAGTTTTTTCCTGCACAATTTTTGAACCGTCTGTGAAAAAGGCTATCACAGACGGTTCTATTCACGAACCGTCTGTGATGACTCTGAACAAGAATCATCTGTGATAGTAGTTATCACAAATAGTTCTTGTTTAGAACCGTCTGTGATGGCTTTTTTATTGCAAAAAAATGAAAACGAATTTTCACTTCGTTTGGAGCCTCCTGAGCCTCGCGAATGAATCTGATATGGATTTTTGGATTGAACTTTTCGTTAGCTTTCCCACAATAGCCACAGCATCACAGTAGCATCAACTCAATCTATTCACAGAGCACTAAAAACAACACGGCATCACCCACATCACAGTAGCATCAACTCAATCCATTCATATAGCACTAACATATTACAGTAGTAATCCACATCACAGAGCAAAAGGGGGAGTAGAGAGAGTGAGGTCATGGGAGGCTGGGTGACGAGGTCGTGGGAGGGCGGCGACGATGAGGCCAGGGCGAGGTGGAGGAGGCCGCGGGCGACGAGCTCAGGGGAGGACGGGACGACGAAGTAGAGGAGGCCAGGGGCGACGAGGTCGTGGGAGGCCGGCGACGACGAGGCTAGGGCGAGGTGGAGGAGGCCGCAGGCGACGAGCTCGGGAGAGGCCGGAGCGCAAGGTTAGGGCGAGATGGAGATGACAGAGGAGGAGATGGAGATGGCAAAGGAGGAGATGGAGGACTCTGTTAATATAAAGAGATTTTCGGCAGCCAGCCCATTAAGTGCAAATTTTTGTTTTTTCACCCAACAAAATAAAAGTATCATAGACGGTTTTATACAAAAACCGTCTGTGATAACATATCATAGACGATTTGTATCATGAACCGTCTGTGATAAGCGTCTCATCACAAACGGTTCTTAATACGAACCGTCTGTGATTAAATACTCATCACAAACGGTTTTTGTATAAAATCATCTGTGATTTTAGATTTTACCATGACTTGAAATTTTTCAATCTCTTCGAATTTACCATGGCTTGGATTAATCTAAAATCTAAAATCACAGATGATTTTATAGTAAAATCAAAGAGTAAGGAAAAATTCTAAAACCATAGTAAAAATCCAAGTCATGGTAAATCGAAAATTCACAGACGGTTCTAGAGAATCGTCTGTGATGAGGCGTTTTCTATGGCCTGTTTTGTAGTAGTGAGTGCTCTTCGATGGATACAAAACCCTATGCAGCTTTTACTTACCTAGTCGTCCTATGCAACGCTATGCATCCAGGCTCATTCTACTGCAACCTCCACCAGGCTGGACCGGAAGCCCCACGACGAAGTTGCCTCCGGGCCATGGTAGCCCCCGGTGATCGGCAACCTTCACCACCTCATCACCAAGCGTGCACCGCGCCATGGCATCACGGTATACTCGTACAAGCCGTAACGGGCACTAAATGCAGACTTTGGAATGTCTTCCAGCCTGATCTTGAGTTGAAAGTAACTGATCCTTTGATCAATCTTGGAGAAGATTCAAGCATCATTCATTTTATCAAACAAATAATCAATCATCTGGAGAGGATATTTGTTCTTGATGGTGACTTCATTTAAGGAACAGTAGTCGACGCACATCCACAGACTGCCATTTTTCTTCTTTACGAATAGCACAGGGCTTCCCATGGTGACGAGCTAGGACAGATGAATCCTTTGTCGAATTGCTCTTTGAGTTGTTGCTTTAATTCAGCCAACTTATCAGACGCCATTCGATAAGGTTGCTTGGATATAGGTGCTGTCCCGGGTAGCAAATCGATGACAAACTCCTAATTACGGTTTGGTGGCATCCTCAACAATTCATCTGAAAACACGTCGGGATATTCGCATACCTCTGGCACCTCACTAAGCTCTGGGATTGATATGGAGTTGAGTGTGGGCTATTGCGATGGAGTGACATTCGTGGAGGAGAAAATGATATGTTCCCTGTCAGAGTTGAAAAGAGAAACAATTCGTTCTGCACAATCAATTACTCCCTTATGCTTGGCTAGCCAGTCCATCTC
Source organism: Hsuehochloa calcarea (assembly GCA_036346395.1). NCBI lineage: Eukaryota > Viridiplantae > Streptophyta > Magnoliopsida > Poales > Poaceae > Hsuehochloa > Hsuehochloa calcarea. The sequence continues at coordinate 30,667,354 of CM070603.1, forward strand.
AAGAATTATATCTAATCAAGGTGTATCTATCATAATGAAGTTGGCTTTGAATCCTACCCGTTGATTTCAATTTGTATATCAAAACATTTGAGTTTTGCCCTCATGACAGGCCCGGGTGAGTGAACTAGCATGATGCTTTCTAGGGATGTAGTTCTTAATTCTTATTGCATGGCAAACTTCTTAAAAATGAGTGAATGAGAAGCTTCGGAATCAAATAACACCAATGTAGGTATTGAGTGGACGAGAATCATACCCATCACTACATCGGTTGTTGCGTTGGCGTCCTCAGCGGTCGTATGGTTCAAACGGCCGCATCCGAAACCTTGCACCGGTTTGGGGGCTTGCTGCCCCCCTTGACCTTGTGCAAGGCTCTGGGGTCACTGCTAGATGCCATGGGTTGAGGTTGAGGTACTGGAAACTTCTTCTTCGGGTATTCCTTTGCAAAGTGTACGCGTTCTTCGCAGCCATAACATGTGATGATTGCTGCCCGGTTTGCGTATCGGACGGCCGTTCTCCACGATTATATTGTTGAACTGTGGCTTGCTGTGGGCGAGGACCTTGGGCTTGGAACACCAGAGGTGGTGATGCCGAAGGATGTGTGTTTGATGGTTGCTAAACGCGTGGTCTTGGCATGCTGTTGCTTGTTGATATCTGCGCTAACCACTTGCGCTTGCGACTCTCCACAACTGACTGGGTGCTATCTTCAATCCAAATGGCCATGTTAACCAAGGTTTAGAAGTTGGGGATGTCATGAGCAACTAGTGACCATTTCATCTCATCGTTGAGGCGTTCCCAGAATAGGGCAACCTTCCTTCCCTCGCCTGGTATCTCAGACGCAGCATAACGTGGCAAGGTAGTTGAAGCGATGGAGGAACTCTGTTACGGTAGAGCTCCTCTGCTTGAGCTCATAGAACTCCCACTTCTTGATTTCCATAAGGCCCAAGGGGATGTGGGCATTACGAAGCGCTTCCTTGAAGGCGGCCTAAGAGATGGTCTGGCCTTCTAAAAGGATGGCCTGATGATTCTCTTACCAGGTAGCTGCCGCGCCTTGCAGCTGATAAGATGCATACAACTCCTTTTCCTCATCATTGCACTGAGCAATAGCCAACTTGCTCTCGACAGTGCGGAGCCAGTCATCGGTGTATGCGGTGGGCCCAGGATAGAGGGGGCGTGGTGCCTTGTTGGTGGTCGTCGAGGGTGCAGCTTGAGAGGTACTCGAGGACCAGTGCACCTCCCTCCTCTGCAAAATAACAAAGTTTTGCAAGAGTGGCAAGTAAATATTAGGGGAATCGTTAAGGAATACTCTCTAACAAAAGAGGTACTCAAGTGCGACCTAGACACCTCCAAATATTAGTTACAATGGTTGGGTGAAGTAGAAAAGGGCACTGTAAAAAAAAAAGAGGAGCATGGTAAATAGTATTAGCTTGCGATTTCTACAAGCATGTGTGAAGTGTATGCGAAAGCGACCAAGCTGCAGCTTCTACAAACAGGTGATTACCGTACTAGAATTAAGTGGCCTGCAGTAGAGAGTGACGTTCCTGGCCGTTGGGTAGGCAGTATGTTGATATCACGCTGTTCATTATTTCCTCCCCGTACCGTACCGTATGATTCCATTCCTGTGCTAGTTCACACGTCAACAAAGGCAATGCCTATTTCAGATTAGATTAGTTTAGCTTAGTAGTATGTGTAAGTACGTGAACCTGCCAATTAGTAATTTTAGCCGCTGCGTAATTATATTATGTATGAATATGATGAAGTAAATCTCCATGAAGGAAACCGAGCTAGGCCAGATTGATTTTCAAGAAAAGGAACAAGAAAACATAACAAAAAATGGAGTTAGTATATAACTTTCGACAGTTTTTTTGAAATCAAAACTATCACTTTTCATTCGTTAGATGTGCTATAATATTCATGTTGTTGATGTGCTGCAAGAAAAAAAAAATCACAATAGTCGAATTTTCAAAATATTACATCTCACAACCGGAGACAGCTTCTTTGCCGAGTGCCTGAGGCACTCGGCACAGGCCGATATACACTCGGCAAAGGCTTTGCCGAGTGCTACACTCGGCAAAGGGCGCTCGGTAAACAGTTTATCGGCAAAGACCCCTTTGCCGAGTGCACTTTATCGGGCACTCGGCAAAGGCTTTGCCGAGTGCTAACCGAACACTCGGCAAAGAAAAGTGGCCGTGACGGCGAGCGCCACCGTGACGTCGTCTTTGCCGAGTGCCAATGAATCAAACACTCGGCAAACAGGCCATGTTTGCCGAGTGCCTGGCCCGTGGCACTCGGCAAACAGGCCCTCTTTGCCGAGTGCAATGGCCATGACACTCGGCAAAGTGACCATGCTTTGCCGAGTACCTGGCCCGTGGCACTCGGCAAATTGGCGATATTTGTCGAGTGCAAAGGCATTGCACTCGGCAAAGCATGGTCACTTTGCCGAGTGTCATGGCCATTGCACTCGGCAAAGTGACTGAAAACAGCTTTTTTTTAGTTGTTTTTACATCCCATCCAAACAAACAAAAGATACATATATAACAAATATCATCAACATCACATATATATCATCAACAGCACATATATATCACCAACACCACATATATATCACAAACGTCACATGTCTCGTTGTTTTTACATCCCATCCAAACAAACAGAAGATATATATATAACAAACATCATCAACATGACATATATATCATCAACAGTACATATATATCACCAACACCACATATATATCACAAACGTCATATGTCTCACAATATATCACAAATAACTTCACAAGTAATCCAAGTGCTCCATCATCTACAACCATAATTGCAAATAGAAGTACCATTAACAACCACAAGTAGTATCACTAAGATGACCAATGAGACTGATTTGGTGAAGGATTCACTGAAGCATGAGGATCGTTCGATCCCGCCGATTGATTCTGCACAAAGGAGAATAGATTGCATGTGTGAGACAAGATAAATATATACCATACATGAATAAAACTTTCATACTCCACTAGGTTTGACTGTAAGCATGAACATACAAACTAAAACATTTATACTCACAGGAGTAGAATAGTGAGGAGGTGGAGGTGGAGCGAATAGCGAAGGTGGCGGAGGTACACCGTGGCGGCGCCAAGACTTTGCATGTATCAAGAATCTCCGCCATCCTCCGCCGCCGACCTCCCGCTCGGCCCCGCTCGCCTGCACCCTCTCCATCTTCGTCAGATCTGCTCCGTATCCTCCTCTCTTGTTCCAAATGGGCCTACAATATATTCACCCCAATGTTACAATAATGCAAAGGAAAGGTATGAAAAACCAATGAACGCATTTAATAAACCAGAATAACCTCGAGTGCCTCCACCCGGTGGTGTGAAGTGTCCCGCCGAGGTCGTATGGCGGGCTCGTGCTCGTCCGCTTGCTCGAACTGGGAGATCGGGAGTAGCGGCCGAGTCGATTGCGCCGCCGCCAATGTAGTATCGCCCATGCTTCTTGCTTCCTCCCACCTCATGACGACTTCTCCATCAAGGTCCTCGGTGCTCGGATCGTACTCGCCCATGGACCTCCCTTGCCATCGATGTGTACTCACTAAGGCGGTTGTGGACGGTCGCATTGTCAGACGCCTCGGGCGCCCCTCCGGGTTGTAGTCGACGCCGACGTCGCCTTGCCCTTGTGGGCTATAGCAAATGCCTTGAAGATGGAGCAAGGTGGCCACCATGTGACGCCGATCGCGAGAAAAACAACAAGATGATTAGAAATCATGCGTAATTGCGCTAGAATAAATAAATGAATTCGGCGTACCCATGTTTCTCGTATCCACCGAGGTTGCGGCTACCTTGATGGTGTGCTACACTGCATCATCAAACGCCGCTCCCGCACAAGTTGTGCGTCTCCTCCACTCGCGTGAGCACCACTTGTGCACCATCTGCTCTCAAAGATCGGGATGCGCGGCGCACCAATAAGGAATCATCTACATGCCATCAAGTACATGACATATCGAAGATGAAATTATGCCTACTTAATCTCAAAAGGAATCAGATGAATGTTCAGATTTACCGCAGTCATCGTCCCGGTCGCGCCATGGTTCTTGCGTCCCTTTTGGTGACCTTCGCTCCAAGGACGGTCCGCGGTAAGTTACGACGGCTGGATGCGCGCCTCGTAATGCATGTCCACGACGAGTTTTTTGCAAAGATTTGGTAGCCACCGTGATCCGCCCGCCTCATGTCCGCCCTGGCATCTAAAGAAATCATGCATACAAACACGATGTATCCATTCATTATTTCAAGAATGTCCAATGAATACGATGTATTGAGCAATGTAGTGCGAGGAAGACTTACCCACAGCTCTTGCTTCACCCGCTCCGCCTTGTTGTTGAATACCCTGCGGGCCCGATCTGCGCAAGATCGGGGCGACGGCGTAGTGGTCAAACGAGTAGGCCGGCCCCGTCACTCCGGCGTACTCAACCAGGCCAGGGAAGTGCTCCTTGCACAGAAGACCGAGGACGCCATTGACTTGGCGTGTGTGAGCACCTCCACTCGCCACAATCGCCCGGGCCTCGCCCAAGTGATTAAGAAAAATTATTAATTTCTATTTTGATTTTCAACATATCATATAAAGTAGTGATAACATCTAAAGCTACTTACTTTTCCCCTCGGGTCGAATCGTGGCGTCTCTCACGAGGTATCGGTCACGAGGAGGCTCGCGGGACCTCGCAAGTAGACGCCGACGAACTAGAGGAAGCGGAACCCCGCCGCCTCCTCCTCGCAGCCCCTCTGCGCCTCCTCGTCGTCCTCCTCCGCGTCCTCCTGCGCTTTGCTGCCCTCCTCCTGTGCGTCCTCCTGCGCCTCCTCGGCGTCCTCCTCCTCCTCACGCGACGGGCGGCAGCGACGACTCCTCTCTGCATTGCTCCTCCTCGCATTTTCCTCGGTTCGTGGTCCTTGTCCTTCGGTACAAGGACGTTAGCTTCTCATCCCACCACCCACCATCTTTGTTCAATCACCGCAATTAAAAAGAGTAAACCAATAAGCACAGATAAACAAGAAGTACTTAGAAAGAGATGCAAAATAAACAAAACGTAATTACAAAATAACATAGTATTACATGTATTAGAAATAATCTTCATGATCGGATTAGCCGGATCATAAGTCTCATCATCACTATCAATCATGTCGAAATAATCAACACTATCCGAATGAGCAATGTTGCCATTGTCATTGTCTAAATGTAATCGCCAAGCATTTGAAAGTCCTTCACATTGTGCACCTCATCTCCAGCGTCCTCTTCAATAACCGCTTCATTGTCTACTTCCATTCCGATCGCTTGGTTAAGTCTATCTCAAACCTCCTTCTAGTCTCTCTTCTTGAAAGAACTCTCCGTCATATGTGTTTGGGTCTAAGTTGGAATCTTCATCGTTTGGGATGACACTTTACCGTGTGGCGATACCACATGCACAATATCCCAACCCTTAAGATGCCTTATGGTTTGACACGCATATGGGAGATAATAAACTTGTGTGGCTGTTGGGCCACAATATAGACATCGCCTCTGGTAAGACGGAATCTCGTCAATTTCGACTAGCCTAAGATTAGAATATGTCCGCCTCGTTACTTCGTGATCAAACCAATGGCATTTGAATATGACGGGATTAAAAGGTTTTGAACCATGAAACTTGAGTTCGTATATTTCTTCAATTCTTCCATAATACTCGACCTCATCAACGCCGGCGTAAAAACTCCGAACTTGTGGTTCTTCGATTGGGCAATGACTCGCTCAGAGCTTGTTGTGCGAAAGCGATATCCATTCACGCCATAACCGTAAAATGACTCGACCCTATAGGCAAAGCCATCGGCAACCTGTCTCAACTCTCGCACACATAGACGCATCCTCCGCCCCGCAAGCTCAAGCAGATACATCGTTATATTATTCGCACGCACGAGTAACTTGGAATGTCAAACTAAGTACGAGCTAAATTGGACGATACCTTCCGTTTGAACCAAGAAATGAAATCGGGCATTCCATTTCCCGCACCCTGTCTAAGAAGGGTATCTACCGTGGGGTAGGATCCCTTGATTGACGCCGAAATTCATGAAGAAATTCCTGCACTAACGAGAAACAAGGGGTTGGATGCGAATAGTGACGACGATTTAACAAGTTCGTTGAGAACTTATCGCATGTACGGTGCCACTTCGTCAAGGTTGGTCAACACGTATAGCATGATATGGCGCCACTCTTCATGATTCAAGGTCTTGGGGTCGATGCACTTGCGCCCGAGTTGCCCTCGGAAAGGCCGAGGTTCGATTCATTTTCGCCAAAGATTGTAACGAGGGGTGGATTATGCACGCTAGGGAGGTTGTTACCATAGTATGTTGTTGTGAAGCTCGCCACCTCCTCCGTAATATATGCCTCGCAATGGAAGCCTCGATTTTACATTTATTTCTACATTTCTTTCAAGAACCTTTAGACATCTCTCGATTGATAGCACCAACGGCCTCGCACGGCCCCCATTCGTGCCTCGTGACGGAGGTGCAAAATCAAATGTCAGATCGGATTGAAGAAGCCGGGTGGAAAGATCTTCTCCAACTTACATAGCAACACAGTGCCATTCTTTCCAAGTCAAGCAATCACGGTCCGAGATAACTCCTTGGCACAAAGTCGGCGAAAGAAATAGCTCAACTCGCCAAAGACTAGCCGACATGCTCGTGGACATAGCCTCGAACCATCGCCGGAAGAAGCCGCCAATCCATATGTGGTAGTCATGACTCTTCATCCCTAAGACTCGCATAGTAGATAAGTTCACTCCTCCTCGGATTAGTGCATACCCATCGGGAACATTAACGTCTGGATCCATTCTAGTACTTCCCTCCTTTGGGGCTTGCTCAAGGCAAAATCGGCCTTTGGCCTTCTCCATGTCTTGCCGCGACTAGGAGGCTTCATATGTTGGTTTGGTATATCGTATATCGTTGCCAGATCCACTCTAGCCTTAACGTTGTCCTTTGACTTGTCAGTAATGTCCATGATTGTTGCCCAAAGTGCCTCGGCAACATTCTTTTCAGTGTGCATTACATCAATGTTGTGTGGAAGGAGAAGATCATCAAAATAGGGGAGCCGAGTCAAGCCCGACTTATGAGTCCACATATGTTGCTCACCATATCCCACAAAACCACCTTCTGGATTGACCACGAGACCATCTATCTGTTCACGAACCGCGGCACCAGTCATTATCGGTGGTGCAGGGTCTGTCACTACGACACCTTTCGTAAAGTTCTTGATGTCTCGTCTGAATGCATGGTCAAGAGGGAGGAATTGCCGATGTTTGTCGAACGATGAATACTTGCCACCCTTCTGCAACCAAATGAACCTCAGACCTTCCTTGCATACTGGGCATGGGAACTTCCCGTGAACACACCAGGCGCAGAATATCCCATACGCCAAGAAGTCATGCAGGGAGTAGTGGTACCAAACATGCATTTTGAAGTTTTTCTTTGTAGCTCGCTGTCGTATGTCCATACCCCTTCCTCCCAAGCACGGACCAATTCATCAATCACAGGCTCCATGAACACACCCATATTATTCCCCGGGTGTCCAGGAATTATCAACGACAAGAATACGCTCGTCGCTGAAAGCATACGGGGGAGATTGAGGGGATAACGAACACGGCCAACATGTGTATGGGGCAGCCATCATTCCATAAGGATTGAACCCATCATTGCCGCAACAACGTACATTACGAGCCTCTTTAGCTTTCTCATGATGAATGCCATCAAAGTGGGTCCATACTTCACCATCGGATGCATGTACCATCCTCGTCAGATTGTATCGCTTGCCATTTTTGTGCCATGTCATCTGCTTCGCGGATTCCTCGGTCATGTATAGCCGTTGGATCCTCGGTATGAACGGAAGGTGCCGTAAGATTGTCACGGAATGTCAAGTCGCCTCTTCCGCCATCACCACAATCTACCTCTAGGAACCTAGATGATTTACACTTTGGACAAGATTTTGCTTCCATGTATTCGCTCCTAAATAGGACGCACCCCTTCGCAAGCATGTATCCGCTCATACGGCATCTTAAGTGCACGAAGGAGTTTCGTGACTCGTGCATGCTCTTTGGCGTAAGGTGACCCTCCGAAGCAGTCGCCAATAATCGCCAACATACCATCGAAGGCGCCTCGACTCAAAGCTATATCGACTTTAACGCCATTATGCGTCCAATGGCATCCAGCTTGAGAAACCTTTGTCCGCCGTGAAGGGGTTTCGTGCGCGGCAAACATGTCGTAGAACGCCTTTGCGGTTGCCTCGCTCCTCCTCCGTCGCCCTTCAAATGAATCGTGCCTCGTGATAGTCATTTAACATGTCCGCTACCCCGCATCGCGATCATAATCCTCGACGCGTGGTCTCACCACCTCCTCTCTCATACGATCGGCTTCACCATGGTAGACCCACCGGTATAGTCTGTAGAATCCACTCTTCCAAAGATGTTCCCCATGACCTTCTTCGCTTGTCTTTTCTGTTTGCACATTTGTTTGCAGGACAACAAATTTTACTCGCTCCTTTAGCGTACCACGCCAAATGCCCGCTCCAAGAAAGCATCGGTCTTGTCAATCCATTCATTGGTGACTGACCGACTTGCGCGCCCGTGTACATCCACTCACGGTCCTTCATCCTCTAACATATATAACGACGAGTAATATAAACATCAATTGCATCTACACGACGCTCCTACTATCTAATAGGTGAGGATAGGTCCTAATCTCACGCGAGATCCGTAGATGAGGTTACTTTCCATGCTCTATTCCTATTCGAGACAGATTTTGGAAGATTTTCCTCATTGCTTCTCCAAATACACGCCCCGCCAGGAGAGTGTGTATCCGAGAACAACAGGAGATGATGTCAAACTCGTCTCGGATCGGAGCGAACCATGGAAACTAACCCCACCTACGCATCCGCGGCCGTCAAAAAACGTGGACAATTCAAACAGATACGGTTTTAGATATGGAAATATCGCATATTTCCAACCGTATCTCTTTCGAACGGAGACGCTTAATCGGGTTACGTGATCTACGACCATGATACGGAAAGAGGGTTATACCTAGGTGGCGGTGGAGTCAAAGCTAAGCGGGCCGTGGCGGGTCGGTGCGATGGCGAGGCGACGCGTTCAGCAGACCGTAGCGGCGAGGAAGGCGATCGGGTCGCCGAGGTACTCGGCGCCGCCCGATCGGCTCTTCTCTCGCAAAAAGAAACATAAAATCTGTTTACAAAAGGTGAACATGAAGACACATCATGTCATAGAAGTGACAACTAAAGAATCGAATGATCAAACACTTACGAGTGTTGGTAAACAGATGCATACAGAGAATGACATGATATGCCCGGACAAAATGCAAAACTACGTAAAATAGTACCTCGGTGGAATATGCTTGGAAGATAGGCAAAAATCGGTTCCGCAAACCGATGAATGAAAGTTCACATGAGAATTGCACTATCTAGTCAAAAAATTGAAGTATTTCTATAACGCATATATGGTAATAACACTACTTGACTAGCATTAGAAAAAAGAGCACTTGAGTTGAAGCACTAGTTTTCCATCGACACATTTATCCAAAGAAACAAAGACAATCCACTTGTAGAATATGAGGCTTTTGTTTAGCATTTTCAACATAGTGTGATCACTTCTCGAATCGGTGTAACTGTGACATTTGATATACTAATGTCGACTTCCTGTGTTATGAAAATATTGTCTAATCAAACTACGAATTATTGAAGAGATCCACAATTCCTCTTTTCTTAGCCAAGCATGCATTGAGATTCAAATCGACTCTCATTAAATCATCCCGATATATCCTCAAGTTTTCCACCTAAAAGCTTCAAGACTCATCGAGTTGCATGTGTTTCGAAAAAAATGTTACGAATTCCATCACTAAATGATCTAAATCATCTATCGTGGAATAACACGTGATTATGTGCTAAACATACTAAGAAAATGGCACCATATGCCTTACACCCACATCATCATGATTTCATCTCGCACACCATGGTATCATTATTGAACACCGCAATCCTAAATTCGACAACCAAATTCAAGAATTCCTATGCCAATGTCAAACAATTTGGCGTGTCACTTTCCAAATTTTGAACATATCTACAAATCACCATCCTTTCAAACTTCATGCACAGAGATGACAAGACATACGTAAAGCGGTAAAACCGCTAAGTTCTCACCGACACGAATATGAAGTAGCGGCGCGCGGGCGGGAAGCGGCGGCGCATGTGGCTGTCGGCAAGCGTCTTGGAGCGCGGCGGCGGCGCGCGGCGGGCGGCGGGCCGGGCGGAGCGGCGGCGCTTAGCGCTGCCGCACTGCCGGCTGTGCGTGTGTGTGTGTGTGCGCGGGCCGGTGGGCCGCGGGGTTAAATCTTTGTCTTTGCCGAGTGCCCCGATCCGCACTCGCAAAGAGGGTTTTTTTAAAAATTAAAATTCTTTGCCGAGTGTCTTTTCGACACTCGGCAAATAGGCTCCTTCCGAAAGTCATTTTGTAACACTCGGAAACCATATTTTTTTCACTTTTGAGCTCCAAACTTTTTCAGTCCTCATACAATACCTGGTACTCCATGTTCCAATGTGGCACATTTCTCGGACTTGTTCTATATTTCTTTAATTTATTTCAATTAATTGAATTTTCTTGGATAATTCAAATTATAACTGCTAGTCATTCGAATAATGAAAAAAAAATGAATGGAAAAATTATATTCATGTTATTTAGTATAATGTGAGGTAACCGTAACGAGCAGACCACCAATTTCGAACATCTTGTTCACGAAACATGACCACGAACTTGCGGTCGAGTTGTTTTTAAATTGTATAAAAAGCAAACGAAGTCCGAAAATCTTGAAACTTGTCAAGATGTCATGATATCATATGTGGAGGCTGTGATAAAAATTTGAGAAGGTTTCGCGCAAGTTGTCACGTACGATGCTTGCAAACCGAAGAATCTCCGAAGAAGTTGTCACGTATTCTTCTGTTTTTCTAAGGTTTGCAAGCATCGTACGTGACAACTTGCGCGAAACCTACTCAAATTTTTATCACACCTCCACATATGATATCATGACATCTTCCCAAGTTTCATGATTTTCTGACATCGCTTGCTTTTTATACAATTTAAAACAACTCGATCGCAAGTTCGTGGTCATGTTTCGTGAACAAGATGTTCAAATTGGTGGTCCTGCTCTCGTTACGCCTCACATTATACTAAATAACATGAATATCATTTTTCCATTCATTTTTTCATTATTCAATGACTAGCGCTATGATTTGAATTATCCAAGAAAATTCAATTAATTAAAATAAATTAAAGAAATATAGAACAAGTCTGAGAAATGTGCCACATTGGAACATGGAGTACCAGGTATTATACGAGGACTGCAGAAAAAGTTTGGAGGTCAAAAGTGGAAAAAAAAATATGGTTTACCGAGTGTCATATGTTGACACTCGGCAAAAAGAGGCTACGCTGCCGAAGTGTCAACATATGACACTCGGCAAAGTCGCCTCTTTGCCGAGTGTCAGGAGAAGACACTCGGCAAAGGGTTAACGGCGGCTGCCGGCCGTTAACGGCGGTGCCCTTTGCGGAGTGTTCTGGTTTGTCGAGTGCCCGACACTTGGCAAACCATGTCTTTGCCGAGTGCTCGGCACTCGGCAAATCATGTCTTTGCCGTGTGCCAGATGTTTGCCGAGTTCTTTCTATATGGCACTCGGCAAATAGCCTCTTTGCCGAGTGCCCGATAAAAAGAACTCGGCAAAGTATGGGACACTCGGCAAAGAAGCCGTCTCCGGTAGTGTCTGTCCCATCGATCCACGACCACTAAGATTATTTTTTACTTGACTTGACGAAAAATATTCACAAAACAGTGCGATTGTTCGATCGAACTTCCTACAAAAGAATCCAGAGCTATGGCATATGGAATGTCAATTTTAAGTTGCATTCGTTATACTGCTGGTGGACATTAATGAATATGCACCGTTACAAACTTACAATCAAGTCACACCAATTAAACGGGCAGACTGTATTTCATTTCTCCCAAATAAGTAGGGAGTTTGTAGTGTTTATTTTATTTAATGATTTATGTGGAAATTTCTAGTCCTAAAAGTGATGGGGTTCATTTAATCATCTTCCCCGTCGTTTCAATTTATAGATGTGTGGGTCTCACGCTAAAAAAACAAGTTTACGTGTTTGCTATCTGTAGGTTTCCTGATTATCAGGTAACTCGAAGTCGATCGATCTTCCTAGCCTTTGGATTAGCTTTAAGATGTATGTGGGTTTTTATTTTGATTTGATGGTTAAAAAAATATGAGGTGAAACACATAAGTCGCTTTATAAAAATTCATCCCAAATCTTCCATGCATGGTGCTCCTATATATGATAAGCGACAGCCACCATTTTGCGACTTGACACAAAATATTCACAAAACAGTGCCGACTGTTCGAGCGAGCATCCTACAAAAGAATCCATAGCTACGGCTTATGGAATATCAACAGTACCGACTGTTCGAGCGAGCATCCTATAATGATTGCCAGTGCTCTTCGATGGATAGAAAACCATCTGCAGCTTTTACTTAATTACCTAGTCGTCCTACGCAACGCTATGCAGCCAGGCTCGATATTCTACAGCAACCACTGGTATTACATCTTCTTGGCGCTCCTCCCGCTTCTCCTTCTCCTACGCCTCCTCAGGCTGCACCGGAAGCCCAGCGACGAAGCGCAGACGAAGCTGCCACCGGGGCCATGGCGGCTCCCGGTGATCGGCAGCCTCCACCACCTCATCACCAAGCCGCTCGTGCACCGCGCCATGGCTGACCTCGCGCGCCGGTGCGACGCGCCCGTCATGTACCTCCAGCTCGGCGAGGTCCCGGCCGTGGTCGTCTCGTCCCCCGACGCCGCGCGGGAGGTCATGAAGACGCACGACGCCGTCTTCGCGACGCGGCCCATGTGCCTGACCGTGAGAGCCTCGGCCGACGAGGGAATCGGGCTCATCTTCAAGCCCTATGGCGAGCAGTGGCGGCAGCTCCGCAAGATCTGCACCGTCGAGCTGCTCAGCGCCAGGCGCGTGCGGTCGTTCCGCGCCGTCCGCGAGGACGAGGCCGCGCGCCTCGTCGGCGCCATAGCGTCGTCCCCGCCCGGCGGGCAAGTGAACGTCAGCGCGCGGATAGCCGCGTTCGTCAACGACTCGGTGCTGCACGCCATCATGGGCGAGCGGTTTAACCGGCGGGACGAGTTCCTGATGACGTTGGGCGAGGCCGTGAAGCTAAACCCCGGGTTGAGCATCGGCGACCTGTTCCCGTCGTCCACGCTCGTGTGCGCCGTCAGCGGCACAGTTCGCAAGGCGAGGGCGTTCCACCGGAAGCTCACTGAGCTAGTGGACAGCGCCATCGAACAGCACGAGGAGCGGAAAGCGGCGGCGGCCGATGGCGCTGCTGGCGACGAGGACTTGCTGGATGTTCTTATGAGGATTCGGAAGGAAGGTGGCCTCGATTGCCCTCTTGACATGGGAACCATCAAAGCCGTCATCCTGGTGCGTATATATCTGCTTCTTACATGGGCAAACTTATTAAGAAAAACTTCATTGCATAAAAAAATGATAAACATATAAGTGGAGCAACCATATAATCGTTCCATTGAAAATATATATAGTTAGATTCATCGTACAACTTTAGAAACTCTCATCAACATGTATAATATAATTTGGACCAACCATATAATTAGTAGTACAGATTATTTCTTCTATTAACGTGATGATTTCTAGGCTCTTAGAGAGAAGAACGTGATAACACCTTTTAATATGTTTTTCATTAAATAAATAAATATAGTAGTAATTTCTCTTGAACCTATAGATACACCTAACAATAAGTACCGTGCGAGCAAACTTATGACCTAAAATATGGGGAAAAAAAGAAGAAGATTAATCTGTTTAACATGAAGGTTTACTAACATCTGTCATCTTGCAGGACCTCTTTGCTGCTGGGAGCGAGACCACATCGACAACTCTCCAGTGGGTCATGTCGGAGCTCATGAGAAATCCTGAAGTGATGCAAAAGGCACAATCAGAGGTACGGCATGCTTTGCAGAGCAACACAAGGGTAACCGAGGATGACCTTGCCAACTTGGTATTTCTAAAGCTCGTTATCAAGGAAACCCTAAGGTTGCATGCACCAACACCTCTACTGATCCCAAGAGAGTGCATGGAATCACGCAAGATCATGGGATACGATGTTCCAAAGGGTGCATTCGTCCTCGTGAATGCTTGGGCGATTGGTACGGACCCAAAGTATTGGGATGAAGTCGAGGCATTCAGGCCAGAGCGATTCGAAGGGAGCGCAATGGACTTCAAGGGTACCGACTTCGAGTTCATACCGTTTGGGGCGGGGCGGAGGATGTGTCCAGGCATAGCTTTCGCGCATGCAAACATGGAGCTGGCGCTTGCTGCCCTTCTCCACCACTTCGATTGGCAGCTCCCGGCGGGGTGGCGCCCAGTGAGATGGATATGGCGGAGGAAATGGGCATCACCATACGCAGGAAGAGAGATCTCTACTTGCGCCCAACCGTTCGTGTGCCGCCGCATGCTGCGCGCGGCATAGAATAGCGCGCGCACATCGTGAATTAATAACGCTTGCGTACGTATAGTAGTATCGCATGCTGCCGTTCGCATCAGTTGATTTGATCCGTTTAATTTGCATGCGTTCTGCTACTTGCATAGTATTTTCCTTCGATGAATATATAGCAATTAAATTCGGCTTTCGATCGAGCATTTGTTCGGACGAGTCTAGTCAACAACTCTTGCAAGCGCCGGCCTGAATTTTCAGCTCAGCACTATTGGAACTCAATTCTAGCGGGAGGCAAGAAGACAGAGCAAGTGCTGTAGTAGTTTTCAACTCGAGTGAACTACATTGATCATATCGCATATACACACACTTGAAGTTTACAGGCATTGTCGTCTCAAGAGAATAGATTAGTATCCGACAATCTCCCTCTTAATTTATTTTCTTGAGATATCTCTATTGCACAATCTACTCTTCTGCCGCATCTCTAAGACATACAAACATGACTGGTACTCAAACTCCGGTCGTCAGTTGAATTCGGCTTCAACTTAGCTCACACGCACTCGGACAGAGATGATGAATAATTCGAACACGTCTCACACTTACTCATTGAGACAGTCGGTCTCAACTACGACTTTTCCAACTCGTACTAGATTTAGGATGGTGATCATATCTCCTCGACATCCTGGACTCAACTCCACAGTCTTAACTCAGGATGACGAACACATCTCTTCAACATCCTGGACTCAACTACACGGTCTCAACTCAAGATGACGAACATGTTAGGATTAACTAAGGAGAAAACTCACTTGTCTATGCCTCTCTTGGAGCACATGCACTCAAGATGCGCAACAACTGCTTTTCTGGCATTTTTTTTGTAGTAAAGTTAACACATATATCAATGCTTAAATACATGCTCCTAAGCTGTACTTTGCCAAGTCCATGCAACAACCATGACCGATTCCTATGCCATGACTCAACTACTCCTACATGCATGCCACTAACCCGTCTCCAAGACCAATTCTCACGTGGCCACTAACTAATTAACCCTCTAACTACATGCGCTAATTAAAGAACCATCAAGATTAATTCTAACATTTCCCCCCCTAATCTTGACTTGTCGATACTTTGATGCGTTACTGGATCGCCTTGCCGCACGCAGCAGCCTCCTTTTGCCACACACAGCAGCATTTTTTGCCACACATAGTGGCATCCTCTTGCGCGACACACGCGCTATTGACGGTCTTCAACACTTATCTCCAAGAAGTTCTGCCTTCCCACTCAGCACGGGTTTAGCAACACAAACTCCCTTTATGTGTTGCCAAGCCCACACAGCCGCTTCTCTACCACGTGGTGCACTCTTTGAGGGGCAGTACAGTCGCCCTCGCCACGCAATCACTCTCGAGGGACAATACATTCGCCCTCGCCATTAGCGACCGTGACCATGCGCGCCACCACAGCCCATGCATCTGGTAGTTTTTCTCGTCGGGACACAGAGATGAACAATACATTCGCCCATCTTGCCTTGTCGGCTGTCGACGACGCTCTTTAGTATCGGGTCTTTGGGAGACATCCCACCTCCACTCTTCACCGCTACCTCTTGGCCGCCATTAACTTCGCTGTCGGTGACACGACTTACCGGCGACTCGACCTCCGACTCTTCTTGCGACGACGGCCTCCATGCCATCGCCGCTGGTCGGCCTCATGCCGACTTCGCTTCCCAACGCCAAGAACGCCTCACCTTGCCACCGCCAGCCTCCACCTCTGGTGGAGATTGCCGTCGTCGGCCTACTTCGTGGCAATCACGTCGCCACCGTCGGTGTGCACGTCACGTGCGATTCCGACACACCGCGCTGGCCTCGTTCTGGCCGCGCAGACCTTCGCCGTCGTGCTCTCGAGCGCATGGTGCCGCAGCCGCTCGTCGCCGCACCCATGCACCTCCGCCGACGCTACACTTCGCTTCCGCCATCACGCGATCGGGAGTCATCGCCGACGCCTTCTCCTTGCACCTCGCTCTGATACCAATTGTTAGGATTAACTAAGGAGAAAACTCACTTGTCTATGCCTCTCTTGGAGCACATGCACTCAAGATGCGCAGCAACTGCTTTTCTGGCATTTTTTTTGTAGTAAAGTTAACACATATATCAATGCTTAAATACATGCTCCTAAGCTGTACTTTGCCACGTCCATGCAACAAGCATGACCGATTCCTATGCCATGACTCAACTACTCCTACATGCATGCCACTAACCCGTCTCCAAGACCAATTCTCACGCACATCCTCTGGCCACTAACACGTTCTTGTGGCCACTAACTAATTAACCCTCTAACTACATGCGCTAATTAAAGAACCATCAAGATTAATTCTAACAGAACACACCTCCTCAACATATCGAACTCAACTACACGGACACACACAAATACGACAGGTTCAATGGGCGATGTCACGGCTTACGAGGAACCCGATGGTTCTGCAGAAGTTGCAAGCGGAGCTACGCGCGAGACACTTTCCAAGGCAAGGCAAGGCAAACATCACAGAAGACGACCTCATTGACCTGAAGTACCTAAAGCTCGTCATCAAGGAAACCCTGAGGTTGCACCCGGCCTGGAACACCTCTCCTTATTCCCAGAGAGTGCATGCCAAGAGCCATGCAAGATCCTTGGTTACGACGTGCCAAGGGGCACAATGGTGCTCGTGAACGCATGGGCGATCGGCAGGGATCCCAAGTACTGGGACGATGCCGAGATGTTTAAGCCGGAGCGCTTCGAGGATAGCACGGTGGACCGCAATGGCACGGACTTTGAATTCATACCGTTTGGGGCAGGGCGGGCGGAGGATGTGCCCGGGCATGGCGTTCGCTCCAGGCGAACATGGAGCTCGCGCTCGCCGCGTTTCTCTAATCTCTACCCACTTTGATTGGCAGCTCCTCGCCGGTTGTACGCCGGACGGGCTGGACATGGCGGAGGAGCTGGGCATCACCCTGCGCCGGGAACCGTCCGTGTGCCGCCCGTAGCATGCAGCTTAGCCCCATGCAAATTGTTGCAGCTTGAGGATAGGAATCCTCGTAATTTTGGTAGGAAACTGATCGAGCTATTCCTGCACAATTAATCTTATTGGGAAATTTCCAGGTTCGGGACATGGGCTACACATACTTCGCTGGAACATATATACTTACATGCCTAGGTGTGCACACAATTAAGGCGCTACTTTTTAGCTGCGTCAATTGGTTTCCTTCGTCACACACACGTGTTGTATGCAACTACTCGAAAGGTATTGTTTCTTCAAAAATAGAACTACAAATAAGCCGTGCTCGTATCATTGTAATTTTGTAAGGCCTGTGTGACGCACCGTGTAATCATTTCAGGGTAATCATATTTAGGTATACAGATTACTATTCATCTATCTGGTAGAATACCGCTCCGACTGGGGATGGCAATTGGGCGCGGCGGGTACGGGTAGTGCTCGTCCATACCTATACCCGCGACTCCGATTTTCCCCCACAGGCATGCCCGCGAAGGACAACGGGCGAAGAACAATCGTTTCACTTTTTGAAATATAAGTTTACACGTGCACCACTTCTCCAACTTTCTGATTTTGGTAAGACTTTTGAGCTTGAATGTGATGCTAGTGGAATTGGACTTAGATGTGTGTTTATTCAAGAAGGTAAACCTGTTGCGTATTTTAGTGAGAAATTAAGTGGGCTTAGTCTGAATTATTCTACTTATGATAAGGAAATACATGCTTTAGTTCGGACATTAGAGACATGACAACATTATTTATGGTCCAAAGAATTTGTTATACATTTTGATCATGAATCATTAAAACACATTCGTAGTCAATCAAATCTGAACCGTAGACATGCTAAATGGGTTGAGTTCATTGAATCGTTTCCATATGTCATTAAACACAAGAAAGGAAATGATAATGTTATTGCTATGCTTTATCTCATCGTCATACCATGTTATCTCAACCTGATTTTAGAATTTTTGGTTTAGAGACAATTAAGAGCAATATGTGGATGATGATGATTTTAAAGATATCTTTTAGAATTGTAAAAAAGATAAAAGTTGGAATAAATTTATTGTGAATGATAGATTTTTGTTTCGTGCTAACAAGCTATGCATTCCAGCTTAGCTTTGTTCATCTTTTGTTGTTACGGGAGGCGCATGGAGGAGGACTCATGGGACATTTTGGTGTCAAGAAGATGAAGAGTGTTTTGACCGATCACTTCTATTGGCCTAAGTTGAGGCGCGAACTACATACCACAAAGTTAAGTCATGTCCTAATCTACATGGTTTATATATGTCTCTTCCAGTTCTCAGCGTATCTTGGGAAGATATTTCTATGGATTTTGTTTTAGAACTGCCTAGAACAAAGAGGGGCGGAATTTTGTTGTTGTGGATAGATTTTCGAAGATGACGCATTTCATACCGTGTTATAAGAGTGATGATGCTACAAATGTTGCTGAATTAATATTTTTCAAAGAAATTATTTGACTACATGGAGTACCTAATACAATTGTGTCTGATCGTGATACGAAGTTTCTTTGTCAATTTTCGAGCACACTATGGGCTAAATTGGGGACAAAGTTACTGTTTTCTACTAACTTAGTTTTGAATGTTTTTTCCAGTCATCGCCTAACTGCATGCGAATTTGGTGATACCCACTGCGCAAATCAACTTTAGAAAACATAGTAGAGACACTTAATTCATCAAGCATATCATCTATCCTAGGAATAGGATAATGATATCGAATAGTAATATTATTGATAGCTCTACTGTCAACACACATACGCCATGATCCATTTTTCTTAGGTACCAAAATCATAGGGACAACACAAGGACTAAGTCTTTCGCGTACGTACCCTTTGTCAAGCAAGTTGTGCACTTGACGTTAAATTTTCTTAGATTCTTCGGGATTGGTTCTATGTGGCGCACGGTTGGGAAGCGAGGCTTCTGGAATTAAATCAATTTGATACTCAATCCCCCTAATTGGAGGCAGCCTTGGGGGTATATTACTTGGAAACACATCAGCATACTCCTGCAAAATGTTAGTAACAGCAGGAGGCAAAGAATGAGGCATATCCTGAAAGGAAAACAAGGCTTCTTTGCACACTAAAGTATAGCAATCAGATTTGCTATCTTCCATCTCACAAATATCAGATTTACTAGCAAGGAAAACAGAACCTTTCAATTTAATTTCACCTTTCCTAGCAATAGGTTTCTTCTTCTTCGGGTGCACAAGTTCTTTAGCTACAATCTAATTTTTACTTTTGCTACTATCCTTTTATCTATTAACTCTCTCTAATTCATCCTTTAAAATAGCTTCAGGAGACATGGGCAGCAAAGTGATTTTCTTTTCATTAAACATGAGAGTATACTTATTAGTTCTACCATGATGCACTGTATCTCTATCATATTGTCAAATGCTATCTAATAACAAAGAACATGCTTGCATGGGTACTACATCGCAATCAGCATAATCATGATAAGAACCAATAGAAAAATGTACTCCCACAATGCGAGCTATCTTCAACTTGCCACAATTATTGAACCATTGAATGTAATATGGGTGAGGGTACTGTTGTGTGGTCAATGCAAGCTTCTCAACTATGTCCATACTTGTCAAATTGTATCATCAGTTTCCGTATCATCAGTGTAGTTGTTCACGTCTTCTTCTTCCACCTCATTTGCCCAAGAGCGGGCAGCAGGTGGTGTGTGGTAAGAAAGAGGCTCCTCCACTCTTGGCTCACACTTGGCCGTGGTTTCAGCAAGTGGCTAACGTTCGAGGAGCGCAACACGTGTGTGGAGCGCCACGAGGTTGTCGTTGATCTTATCCAAGATATTGCATACGCTCTCACCGAGCGAGTGCTCAATGTGCCGTACGAACTCTCTCGTGTGAGGTGTGAGAGACCCCTCACCCGCATGCTCCAAAGAGTGGTCATTGTTGTTTCCGCCATATATAGATTCGCGTGACCCTGCCATTGTTAGTAGAAAATAAAGAACAAATCACAGTGCATATATCCCTATGGACTACTTGGTTCTGGAGTTTCACGAGTCACTCTCTCACAGCGCCTTACCAAGTTCTTACAAGCTCTTACCAATGTAGTAAGGAGTTGGTACAACCGGTGGCTGGTTCGTGATACTCTCACTTGTGAATAACCCAACGATTGCGAGAAAATGGTACCTGCTGAGTTAGTAGAAAGTGGAGCTCAGAAGGCTAGTATGTGGCAAAGGAGTAGCAATTGTTCAAATCAATATGCAAAATTGAAACGTAGTTCAAAGTACTAGTCACAAGTGTTGGTCCTAGTCCAAACCAAGCCTAGTTAGTGCAACTCACAAGAATGACTAGGAGCAACAACGGGAAGGTTAGCACAAGAACTATCAAAGGAAGCGAGCAATGGATGAACTATGTCAATCTAAACAAGAAAGGTGGCAGCTCTGAATTTTTTTTCCTTCTTCTCTTTCCTTTTTTGATCTCTATTTTTTTGCCCTCTGTTTTTTTTGTGCGAATCCACACCTGGCTCAAATCTCTTCGAATTCCTCTTTCGGACCTAGGGAGGTATATGGGTCACAAATTTTTATCAAAGGCAGGGATATAAAGGTAATTAAAAGATACTCTCTCTCTCTAAACTCTGATTTTTTAATCGTGTTGTCGTAGTCAGATGAATCTTATATTTCCTTCTGGCAACACGAAACAACCTCTTTTAGCTCGCGACGGTAGGGTGGCTGGTGGTCGCAGCAACAAGATGGTCAAACGGTGGTAGAGCGAGTTAGTGCCGCGGTGGTGATTAGCAATGGTGGCAGGCGCTGTGGTGGTCGATCGATTGCTGCGGCAGGCGTCTTGGTGGCTACGGTAAATATCGGTAGGCAGCGGTAGGGCAGGGGGTGATGGGTGCCGCGGCAGCGAAGGCAACGACGCTGCAGGGGTGATGAGTGTTGCGACAACGAAGGTAACGGCGACAGGGGACGGTGGCAGGAGTGCGGCAGCCAGGAGTTGTCGCGGCAACACTAAGGTGGCTGAAAAAATTGATGTGGAAGAACTAGATGACTTGCAAGAGACTTCAAACTAGACAAATCTAGACAGAAACCAACACAATGACTTGACAATGCAACGAAAATTCAACAACGCGAACTAACAGAAACAAATTGCAATGCACCTTATGTACTACCCACCAATCTACTAGACTACGTATAGTTTTGCATGGGTACGAGATGTGGTATACTTGTATGGCTTGTTAAGCCACAATAAATGGGTCATTGCCTGCTAGGACTAATTGATATGCAACTTCAACCAACCCAAGTGATGTATCCCATCAAACTCTCCTGAACGGATGGAACTAATGATATTTGAATAACATAAGTTTAAGAGGTTTGCTACCATAGTAATAGAATTCAATTATTTCTTCAATTACTCTATAGTATTCAACAGTTGTATTGCTCCCATCCTGCCCTATAGTCACCAATCCACTATTAATTGTTGTTGCATTAAGCCGTTCCATCTCATGTGTCGATGTTCAGAAGCGGTACCCATTCACATGTAGGTACTATAGGATAGCACCCGAGTGTGGCATCCTTGAGCAACTTGCCTCAATTTGATGCTCATAGACTTGTCCTTCAAGCTCGATAAATAGAAAGATTTTCATGTATTAGTTCCACTTTACTTAGTAAATATTATGTGCAAGGGGGACTAGCTAATAGGAAAGTTACTTTTTGATAGAACCAAGTCGGAAAATTTGGTTTGCTATTCCCATCACCCTTCCTAAGAAGGGTATCAATTTGCTTTTCGAACGGATATCGATGTTGCTTCCACTTGTTCCCAACTAATTCCCTATAGGCAACAAGCAAAGTAGATTAAACTACTCATACATCACAATTCTTGGGAAAAAGTAATTGTTGCATACCTAATGTAATCATCCACTTCGGAGAGGTTGGTAAAAGACATACAACATCGTAGTCAACCACTCATCCAACGATAAATTTTTGGGAGTAGCATCGCTTGAAGTGTCACCTCTTCCAATGAAAAAACAGGTAATCGGTTTTAGGATACGTAGAATCCGTTTCGGATACAAATAGTCATTTGCTCTCAATAAAAAAAACACCCATGTAATAAGTTTTTTTTATAGAAACCAATAGAAGTGAGAAAACAGGTCATGCTGCACAAAATTATTTCGGTCTTTCTTGCGTTCGTGAGTTCCTGCTTCCAGCGTGTGCGTGTTGTTTGAATATAGCAACCTGTATATTCCAATGGGCCAAAGGCAAATATATAACATGTACAAGGATGGAACAAATGCAAATAACACCCTACACAATATATATATCTAACACCCCCCCCTCAAACTCATGGTGGAACAACAACACTGAGTTTGGAGAGGTAGAAGTTATGCTGAGCTCGAGTCTGTGCCTTAGTAAAGAAATCTGCTAACTGAAGTTCCGAAGGCACATACTGAAGAGCAATAACTTGGTCTTGCACCTGCGATCGCATGTATGAAGCATCCACTCCAATGTGCTTGGTAAGCTCATGTTTCACGGGATCACGAGCAATGCTGATCGCACCAGTACTATCTGATAGAAGCGGAGTCGGTCTTTGAAACAAAATGCCAAAATCGCAAGGAGCCACCGGCCGGTGATCTCACCATCAACGATGCCATGGCTCTCAACTCACCTCGGCCGAACGAAATCTAGCTTGCTTCTTAGTCTTCCAGCAATCAAGGAGGAACCAAGGAAAACACAATAGGCGAGAAGAGACCGCCGATCGTAATGATCGCTAGCCAGTCGCATCGTAGTACGTCTGTCAGAAAGAATCGAACGAGAAAGAAAAGACGTCGAGTGAGGGTTCCACGAAGATATCAAGAACACGAAGAAGGTGATCAGAGTGGAGCCGAGTGGGAGCAGAGACAAACCGACTCGGGATGTGAATCGGGTGAGAAATGTCGTCGAGTAATCCCAAGGTAGACGAGGCTCCCGGCAATATGGCGATAGCGAGTGGGATCCTCAAGAGGCTCACCATCGAGGGCGAAGGTGAACACCTAACTCCATAGGAGTATCCACTACGCTACCGATCGCTGAGACAAGCACGAGTAAGGATATCCTCAAGGTACTTCTCCGGGAGAGATAGTAGCCCTCAGCGTAGAAGTGATCTCAATCCCAAGGAAGTAACGAAGAGGGCCCAAATCGGACATCAAGAATCGCCATCGAGACGCTCCTTCACAAAGGCAATGTATCGAGAGTCATCTCCAGAATGATCATGTCATCCACATATAGAAGGAGGAGCGTCCACCCCGTGGAGAGGTGTGAACAAAGAGAGCAGGTCGTGAGCACCGCAGAGAAGCCGGCAGCGAAGGACAACAGAGGAGAAGCAATCAAACCAAGCACGCGGGCTTATTTTAGCCCATAGAGAGAACGACGAAGGCGACAAACCGCACCATCAGGATGAATACCCAGGGCGGCCGCATGTAGACCTCCTCACGCAACTCGCCATTGAGAAAGGCATTCTTAACATCCAATCGAGAGATGGGCCATCGGTGAACATAGGCCACAAAGCAAGGAGAGTACGAGCAAAGGTCATGTGAGCAACAGGGCGAAAGTCTCATCGTAGTCGCGACCATGCTCCTGTTGAAAACCACGCGCTACAAGACGAACCTTGTAGCGCCAAGAGAACCATCCGAGCGAAGTCTTTATCTTGTACACCTATTTACACGTGATAGGAGTAACATGTGCGTGCAAGGGCACAAGATCCCAAGTGCTAGTGCGCCCAGCGAAGAATCTCCTCGGACATCGCAAGTCGCCACTCGGGGTGAGCAAAGAACTGACGGTAGGTCGAGGCTCGAGAAGAGCGCGGCAAGAAAGCCGAAGCGCGCAGCGGCCCGATAGTGTGACGATCACGAAGAGCATATCTGGAAGGAGAAGACGGAGCCGACCCAAGAATGATGGAGAGGAAGGAGGAGGCCGCGACGGCGAGAGTAGTGCAAGGGTAAAGATGGAGCCTCAACAAAGGAGCGAGAAGGAAAATCCGGTGGAGGCGGAATTGATGGAGCCGAGGGGAGTAGATGGAGGATGAGGCGAAACAGTGGTGGAAAGTCGAGAGTCGGAAAAATCGAAGGAGATCGACTCAAAGAAGAGAATTCGGGCCGACAAAGTGGGGAATGAGGGTAGTAAGGACGGGACTCGTCAAAAGTGACATCCCGAGAAATCCTCATCCTACGAGCAACAGGGTCATAACAACGATAACCCTTATGCTCAAGGTCAGAGCCAAGAAAAACACACTCAATCGACCGAGCGATCGGCAGTGCGCTCACGAGGTGGAAGAAGAACGAAACAGACACAGCCAAAACTGCGAAGATGACTGTACTCTGGAGCTCGACCAAAGAGACGCTCAACAGGAGTAGAACCTCAAGAGCAGAGAAGGTCAGAGGTTGATCGTAAAAGCAAGAAGAGAAACAAATTTCAAATTTTAAGTGAGGAGGAACAGAAGAGGCAAGCATGAGAGCGCGAGCTGTCTCAAGCAAGTGACGATGGTTACGCCGAGACACCATTCGAAGCGTGAGCACCAGGACAAGAGTACTGAGAAAGAGTGCCCTGCTCAGCGAGAAAACGACGCAAAGCAGCAGAGAGATACTCACCAGCAGAGTCAGCACGAAAAACACGAATGACTGAATCAAACTGAGTGCGAACCATGGTGGCGAACATCTGATAAATAGAAAGAACTTGGCTGCGCTCGGACATGAAGTAGATCCAAGTATAACGAGAATAATCATCAATAAAGATCATATATTAGCGATGACCCCTTTCAAACGAAGAGCTCGGACCCCAAACATCGAGTGAACAAGATCAAAAGGACAAGTAGAAATAGAATCACTAGTGGGATAGGGAGCAAAGAATGCTGCCAAGCTTGCAACCCATACAATGTAATGATGTGTCCCGTAAATGCACTCCAAGAACACCACGACCAACTAAAGACGATAGACGCGAGCCACAGAGATGACCGAGACGATGGTGCCACTGAGCAAAAGATGTAGTGGAGGACGCAGAAGAGCAGAGGTAGTGGTAGTGGCCGATCGGTCGGTGGAGTCGGGCGAAGGAAGATGAAGCCAGTTGAGCTCCCAAAGACGCTGCGAATCACGGCACCGAGGGCCAGTACCAAGCAGAGTCCCTGTGCGGCGGTCCTGAACACAACAAGAGTCAGACTCAAGAACAACACGACGGCCAGTGATCGGTGATCCGACCACCACATAAGTCGCATAGTAAGTCGAGGAACATGAGAGACTGCAGAACATGAAAATAAGAAGTGGAAAGGATGCCTCGGCTGTAACAGAAGAGAGGTACCATCTGCAGATCAACAATGGAAGAAAAATCGGTGGACCGCATGTAAATAAGGTGGGTAGAATATGGTGTCATGTGAAAAGAAGCACCAGAGTCCAAGATCCACGGAGACAAGATACCTGACGAGGGAGGAGGCGGAGGCGAGGAAGACTGCTGAGAAGCAAGAGCCAGACGAGCAGAACCCGAGGAGTCCGAGGATGAGCCGACACCGAGGCGCCGAAGCAGTGAGAGAAGCTGCCAGTGTGGCGCCACTGAGGAGCTCGGCGAGGGGCCATCCTCGAGGGACAGAACCTCGAGCCCTTCGGGGACGCCCGCCCCGACGACTCGGGTCCTCCTCCGCTTGTAACAATCTCGATACTGTGGCCACGGACGACAAGAGGTGCAAGGAGAGACCCATGAGAAACAAAGCACCCACCGGAGGAGCCGGAGAAGGGGTCACATCCAGTCTTGAAGAGGGCGGCAAAGGAGCATCTGTCAAGGCATAAAACAAATCGATCCGAGCCATGCCACGGTGACGAAGTCTCCTTAGCACGCACACTGTGAGGGCTCCACCAAGCTCGCGCGGTGGCGAAGTCAGAGCCGAGCGCGCATGCCTCGAACTCAGCCGAGACGCGTCGAAGTCGAGGCGGTGAGTCTCCGGTGAGCGCGGGCGCGCACACAGCAGGGACAGGTCCGGCAGACATCCGACCCCAGAGAGTCAAGCTGACGCCACACCTCTGACAACTTCTGGTAGAAGTCATCAACGGTGGCATCAAGTCAAAGAGAATGTGCCCGTGCACAATCGAGATACATAGCATCGCTCGTCGGTGGTAGTGAGCTCTGAGGCGCCCCACATAAGCCGTGTCGCTGGCGCCCGCCACATCCATAGAGATGGTCACGCATGCTACCCACTAGGATGGCGGTAGCACGAGCCTCAGCCTCCTGCCAGCGCTCGTAGGCGTGTACCTCAGACTGGTAGAGCTCTAGCGCCTCCTCCAGGCAAAGATTGTTGACCTCCGCCGCCCGTCCCGCACCAAAGAGAGAGCCGGTAGTCTTGGCGGTAGGACGAGGCGAGACAGGTCGCTCACCAGTGAGATGACCCAGAGACGCCGGTCGTTGAGGTGAATCTTGAGGTGAACGCCCACTCCGGAAGTTCGTCCCATCAAAACGAACCGGGGGAGCGGATGGCGAAGGAGCCTCCTAGAAGCCATCGCTCACTTTTTT
Source organism: Hsuehochloa calcarea (assembly GCA_036346395.1). Taxonomy (NCBI): domain Eukaryota; kingdom Viridiplantae; phylum Streptophyta; class Magnoliopsida; order Poales; family Poaceae; genus Hsuehochloa; species Hsuehochloa calcarea. Next base: position 30,694,445 of record CM070603.1, read on the forward strand.
TTTGTTTTTTTTTTTTCTCTTTTTTTTGCCGGGCCGACTCTACCAAAGAAAAGAATGCACGGGGAGCGGAGGCGGCGGCGGCCGGCCTGGAGGGCGGCAACTCAACCCGCCCTGAGAGCGGCACTCGACCCGGCGATCCGGCCATGGAGGGCGGCGGCGGTGCTCGCCCGGAGGCGGTGTCGGCCCGGCCGAGGGCGCGCGCTTCGACCGCGTGGATCTCGAAGCGGCCCTCGACCCGCCATGGATCTGGGAAGCAATGGACAATGGGCGGCTAAGGCTGACGAGGCGGCGGCGGCTAAAGGATGGCGGCGGCTGGTGGCTAAGAGGTAGGGTTTCAAAACCCTAGCTCTGATACCATGTTTGAATATAGCAACCTGTATATTTCAATGGGCCAAAGGCCAATATATAACATGTATAAAGATGAAACAAATACAAATAACACCCTACACAATATATATATCTAACACGTGTTTCTTCCTGCGGGTACGCGTGTTTTATCGGGCGCGTGTGTTTCATTTACGGATCGGCCGACGACGATGAACCCCGACCCCAATTGCCACGAAGCTTGACGGAGAAGTCGCCGCCAAAGCTAAAGCGCGAATATCAAGGCACATTTAAAGGTCAGAAATTTGACTGATTCTGGGGAAGAAATCATCTAGCCGATGTTTACGGGTTTTGATAATCGTCAGCTGACTGTTTTGGTTGTTAAAATCAGCCCAAATTGTGGCAGTCGGATGGTTATCGCGATGTCTATTATGTAGTAGGAAGAGGCACACGAATGGTAGCATGCAAGCACAGGTCGCTCTTCCTCCTCGCCGTGATCCCGAGCGCCTCCGCCATGTCTAGTTCACCCGAAGCGGCGCCTTCAGGGAGCTCCCAGTCGAAATGGAAGAGGAGGCCCGCGAGCGCCAGTTCCATGATGGCGAGGCCGAGCGCTACGCCAGGGCACATCCTCCGGCCCGCGCCAAACGGCACGAACTCGAAGTCCGTTCCCCTGAAGTCCACCGCGCTGCCCTTGAACCTCTCCGGCCTGAACTCCTCAGCGTCGCCGCCCCAGGTCGCCGCGTCACGGCCGATCGCCCACGCGTTGACAAGCACCATGGCGCCCTTGGGCACCTCAAAGCCGAGGACGCGGCAGGGCTCCTGGCACTCCCGCGGCAGGAGGAGCGGCACCGCGGGGTGCAGCCGTAGCGTTTCCTTGATTACCAGCTGCAGGTAGTGCAGCTCCGGCAGTGCGTCCTCCAGGACGTGGCTCTGCCCGGCGAGCACGCGGCGCACCTCGGCCTGAGCTTTGTGCAGAGCCGCTGGGTTTCGCATGAGCTCTGCCATGGCCCATTGGAGCGTCGTCGCCGTGGTCTCGCTCCCCGCGCTGAAAAGATCCTAAATGCATGATACATCGTACGAATATACAAGTACAACATGTCAATTTCGTCGAACTCATTGGAAAATAATTTCGTCGAACACATGAGAGAGAGAGAGAGAGAGAGCTTACAATGATCACGGCACGAATGGTTCCCATGTCGAGAGGGACCTGGAGCCCGCCGTCCTTCTGGATTCTAAGTAGCACGTCCATGAGGTCTTCTTCCTCGTCGCCGGCACCGGCCGCCCTTCTCTCGCGGTGCTCCTCGATGACGCCGTTCATGAGTCGGCTCATCGCTCGGCTGTGCGCCTCCGCCCGGCGCGCCGTCCCGCTGAACGCGCGCGCGAGACGGGACGACGGGAACAAGTCGGCGAGGCTGAAGCCCGCGGCAACTTTGACTCCCTCGTCCAGTTTTTCCAAGAACGCGTCGCGGTCCCTGATCCGGTCGCCCACTACGGCGCGCACCACCGCGTCGGTGACGTACGTGGCGAGGTGGGAGCTGACGTTCACGGGCTTGGACGACGACGACAGCGACGCGACGGATGCGACGAGGCAGCCGGCCTCGGCCTCCCGCGGGCGGCGGAGGGACCGGACACGCCGCGAGCTGAGCAGCTCGGTGACGCAGAGCTTGCGGAGCTGGCGCCAGTGCTCGCCGTGCGGCGCGAACGCGATGCCAAGGCCGTCTCTGGTGAGCGCGCTGATGGTGGCGGTCTGCGGCCGCGTGGCGAACAAGGCGTCGTGGGTCCTCATGACCTCCCTCGCCGCGTCAGCCGACGACGCGACAACGACGGGGAGCTCCCCGAGGCGGAGCAGCATGAGCGGGCCGTGCCGGCGGGCGAGGTCCCGCATGGCGCGGTGCGGGAGTGCGCCGACGAGGTGGTGCAGGCCGCCGATGACAGGCAGCTGCCATGGCCCTGGAGGCAGGTTCTTGCCGTGTTTGCGTGACCGGAGCTTGGCGGCGAGGAGAGGCAGTAGCAGGATGGTTGCCAAGAGGAGGTAATGGTAGTAGTACTGGAGATCTTGTCCCATGCCTTGGGAATGCATCTTTCTTTGTGCCTGCAGCTTATTAGCTATTATGTGTAGCAGTAGCAGTACAGTATGATATCATGTAGGAGAAACAGAAGAGATTGTGCCATGTGGCCAGCTGGTCGGATAGTTCGTCAATGCTTAATTAACAGGAGATGTGAAAAGCGAGGAGCGTGTGAATGGCGAGTGAATTATACTATGGAGATTTGTATTCAGATCTGGAAGCAATGTGGCAATGAAGCAACAGGTTCAAAGAAAAGAGAACAGTTATGAATATAAACAACGGATTTGCTAATTTTTAATTATTTGAAAATTTTTTATCTATCAGTCGTCTATAATTGCACAGTGCTAAACATAAAATTATAGTTCTAAGTGATGCAATTTTAGTACAACTTTACTGTAACTTTTTAATTCTATTTGTGTTTGTGTTTGTTTTGTTTTTGTATTTGTAGGATTAACTTAGATTTACTTTTGTCTATATTAGAAAAAAATGTATTTGTAGAGTTCATTTACATTTGCTTTTGTTTATTTTAGAAAAAAACAATCTAATGCATAGAATATTGATTGAACGGTGAGAAAAAGTGACTGATGAGATATGTATTGTCTAATCTGTACAGTCATGACTCATATGACATCAGGAAGTGTTTCTTTCACAGTATCTTCAGAGTGAATTAACAGGAGTATGAGAGCAACTTCAATTTTGTCTCACCAATTGACAAGAATAACTGTGGTATTCAAAAGATCAAGCCGAACACGAACTCGATACAATAAATTTGAACAATGTGCTTTCTTTGTTTATCTTTTCGTTTGCTGTTGCAGCTTCAGGATCTTGCGCATTTGGTTCCAAGCGTGGATCGAAGTAGCATAGATTTCAGGGAAGTAACTGCAGATGTGAAGCTAGCAATCGTAGCTGCAGTACTACCTAGAAGACGTCAGGGTTGCAACGCCCAGAGATGCTGTTCTGTTGCTTCGATTGTTCAAGATGAAATGACAGGACATAATTCCTATCCTGTAAGGCGACAGAAGAATGAACAAGATTTCCTGTTAAAACGAACAGTGGAGAATGCAAAATAAGCAAATTTTGATAAGTTCACAAACCTCTAGTGCCTTTATCTGCTCTTGGTACATCTTGACGATCTCCTTGAACTGAGACTGCTCCTGCGCCATATCTTCGTAATCCTTGAGCCGATTGTGCTGGACAAGGAATGCTCGCTTCAGGATGCCGTTCTGGTGAAGCAGGCCTCCTAGCATCTGCTTCAGTATCCTGTGTTCCTGGATGAACCAGGCAAGCATAACAGCCACACAGGTGAGCACAGAAGATAGTTGGCAATTAAGCAGTATTCAATCAAGTGCGGGTATGCTGGTTACCTCGCGCATTTTCTGTGTTGCATCTGGACTACTGCAGCCCGCAGTGGATTTCCCGAACAATTCGAATATCCTGAAGGCTCGATTCTTGGCATCAATCAAATTCGAAGCAGATGACATCTCCTTGACGACTAGCTCTGCCCATTCAGAGCCGTTTGTCGGAATGTTTATCACCGGCATGGCAGGTGCAACTGCAATAACCATTGACATGTCACAGTTAGAGTTAAGTAAGGCACATATGGTAAAATCAGTGTTGGTCTGAAAATATATGCAGATACTGAACAAAGCATCACTGAAAACTGTGATCATAGCAAGAAAAGAAAAGAGACGGTCTCAATTTTGAATCATACTAGTACTGTCATGCACTCATACCTTCAGAGGAGACAATATCGTTGCCTGTGTTCCAGGATGGAGCATTGGTCGTAACAGAACTTGGTTCTGCGCTTCCAGATGCCAAATAATCCTTGAAGCCTCTTATTGCAGCATCCAAGATATTTCCTGACGCTTCTAAGTAGTCCCGCAGAACCTGAAAGTTTCCAAAAGCAAAAACTTAGACATTGACATCCTAATTCGCACCAATTTACACTGCAAGATTGTGGATACGCCCTAAGCCTTCCATCGTGACATAAACAAAAAATAAAATAAATAACGGGTCAGGTTTCAGGGTTCAGGGAGACCTTAATTAGCTTAAGCCTATCAACCCATTGAGAATTTGGTTTGCCTATGTAAACCAGCAACTGGTGCCCATATGAGAAATCTGATGCTAATTTCTGCAATCCCTACTTCATTCATCTTTGGTTCGTCAGTCTGTACGACGTGATCGATTCAGAACTTGAATAGTAAAGCAGAGTAAATAGAGATCGGTCGATGTGCACGAACCTGCGGATCTGCGTCGGGGAAGATGAGCTGGAGCGCGTCGATCGGGTCGAACTCCAAGCTTAAACCGAGGTCCGCAACGGCGGCGGCGAACGGCAAGCACCGCCCGCGCTTGGCCAGGTGCGGCTGGAAGGGAGAGAAGGGGTCGTCGAGGAAGGCGGTCGCGCCGCGCTTCCGGCCGCCAACGACGGTCGCCGCCATTAGGCTGGAGCTAGGGTTTCGGCGAGGATTCCTCGCGGTTTCCTTGGTGCAGACGAGGAGGGCAGAGGCGGACTTGTGAATTAAGGCGAGGCGTGTGGGTTGCTGCTTTTATGCATAGCAGACGGTGGCTGGGCGGGGACTAGGGAGGACGAAGCCTTGGAGGACACGGCCGTGTGCCGTGTGGTGCGACACCGACTCGATCGCGACCGTCCGATTTCAGAGTCGGCAACCGGTGCATCTCGGGCTCGTGTGGCAAATTTGGACTCGTGCACAACAGAATATAGCAATAGTTCCGTTTTAGAATTCCTTTTCCAAAGGTATACTGATGTTTTGTTTTGAAGAAACTTGTAAAGATAGTTTGTTTCCTACGTAATTTGCGCAAATTACGTACATTCCAAACAGCGGCATAGAACTTCCTATATGCTTGTACATCAGTCCCATCGATAACACGAATACATATTGCGGAGTATTTCTGGATTGTGACGAGGCCCACGCAAGAACAGCATATAAAGAATTTGTTATATATTGAAACGCAAATTGCATCAAAACAACACATTTAAATCAATACATGTAGCATGAAAATCTTGAACCTATGGGTGGGCGAATCCATCCATCTATCCAAGAGACAGTAGGTAAATCCCACACAACATAACACATCTTCATAGATTATTAATCTGAAGGGCATCACCCTGCAGCTAAGTTAGAAGACGTCAGGATTGAAATGCCCCGGCATAGAGTTGTTCTGCTGAGCCTGCTTGAGATGCACCGTCAGCGCATAATTGTTTATCTGCAATGTATGGTTGATCCCAACAGATTCTTCAGTTCATATGTTAAAACAGAAAAGGAGCAAACTTGCAGAACGGGCTAGGATTACCTCAAGAGTCCTCAGCTGCTCCTGATACTGCAAAACAAGTTGCTTCAAACTCTGAACCTCCTGACTCCTCTCATCAAACTCCTTTTGGCGCTCATGTTGAATGGCAACCGCCCGCTTCAGCACAGCATTCTCTCGCAGAACGACTGTCAATTGCTCCTTCAGCATCGTATTATCCTATATGGCAAGAAAAATATATAACTACTAAACATTATTATTTCCTCCTTAATCATGCAGTTTTTTACAAGTTGGCCAAAAACTACACTTCTTTATTCTTAGATATTACAGTGCCGCATGAGTACCTTATGCAGGCTCTGCGCTGCTCCAGCTCCTACACGCTCCACAATGGACTTCTCCAAAACTTCCAAAGTTCTTGACGCACGAGCCCGTGCATCATCCATGTCAGAGGCATTTGTCATCTCTCTGACAAAAAGCTCAACCCACTCGGAGCCACTATTACTTGTCTGATGACTATCTGCAGCAGGTGGATGTTGGGTAGCTATATCCACACCACCATTTGTAACAATGCCTGCCAAGGTATGCAAAATTGTTGCTCTCGTCAATATACAGTCTGCTACATTGCTTGTGTCATTCTAGCTTTTGGAAATTAACACTAAGTGAGATGCAACCAATTCATGTGCTGTGAAAGTAGCTGATACAAAGCAGTCCTGTAGTATGTAAACCACAAAATGCATTGCAAGAACTTGACAAACTTCGTGTCATACTGAGTAGGGGGTGCGTCATACTGAGTAGGGGGTGCATTGCTACTGTAATAGATGGTGAAGATATGAGAATGGTAAGGCACAATAGGCTATGCGCCTATGTGGTACTGCAGTGATCCGAGTCTATATCTACTTAATCACATACAGCAGCATGCATACTCGATATGACATGATTGGATCCAATCACAACCTGCATTTTGAATTGGACAGCAAATGACCTTGTAGAATATAACAATAAGAATATAAACAACGGCAACCTGCAAGATTAGATCTCTCATAATATGGATGAACAATTTCGCAAGAGAGTATCAAGACCCACACTTCCAGTTATGCACTATTTGGAGTCTATCATTAGTACAACAGGGACAATTGCATGAGGAAGTATGAGGGTATGAGAATTACTATATGCTTGTGTCCAAGGAGTACATTAATGCAATAGCTTTTGGTAGAAAATGAACCTTCGACTGATGGCTGAACCGCTGTGGGCAGCCCATTTTCAGATTTGCAACCAGTAGCTGATAAGATAGCCTCTGCTGACTCCAAGCGCAGCTCATTCAAACTCTTTATTGCAGAATCCAAATCATCTCCAGATGCTTCAAGAGTTCTTTCAAGCAGCTAAATCATTATGAGCAACCATAGTCAGCTATATGCTACAGAGATGATACTAGTACGAAAAACTAAATATCTACACATTTAGTTAGTAGTACAAAGAAGATCTAGTTAATACAGCCCAGAAGCAATTCAATCCATCAGGATCCTAACAAGAGGATAAATTTTCATACATGAAGGCAACCTTATAGCAGTCAGAAAAATGCATTTGGCACAAAGGGGGCACTGCAGCAGCTGCACATAAATGTCTTGCAGAACTAGGAAGTATAGGTGCATGAATTGGCCCCAGAAAACAAACATTTACTGTGGTGAACACGCCTACTCAATGCTCGTCTGAGTCCCTGAGGGCAGGAAACCACATTGTGCTCAAATGAGACGCTATAGCTTTGCCATTGCTCCAAGCAACATTGCATGTACGGCCATAAACTAACACTTCCTTGAAACGCTGTAAAGAAAAGGCTCACTCATAGACCATAACGCTGCCCATCCAATGCTAGATCCCATAAGCATGTACCCATCAATCAATTTGACATCTATCCGTAGAACTAGCCGTTTTCCTACCTAAAAACATCAGAGCACTAAACCCACAGAGCTGTAAAGAAAAGATCTACAGGATAGCAGCAATGCTGTCAAACAAACAATCTTATGTAACAGCATATCCCAAAGCCTTCAAATTTTGATCCTTTTCTCAACAGTACAGCACAGAATACACATCAACTTTAGCTATCATCTCATCAGAACGCCTCAAGAGAGCCTAATTCAGATTGGGATAACTTCCACACCAAGTAAGGAAACAAAAAAGAAATTCCCCACTTTCTGAAGAAAGGAACCAATTTTCAGCATCCAGGCACCAGAATAGCCAATTCCACACCCAGAAATCCGTAAGCACATGATAAGATTGCTGGGATCACAAATCCAGCAACAAAGGAGGCGCATCTCCTCATCGAAGCACCGAACCCTCCCAAAATGGTCACTGGAAATCAGAGACCAGGAATTTACCAAGGGTCACCGTCTCTCCGCATCTACACGCCTCGGCGTCAATACGCAATCCCAAGAAATGACCCGCCTTTCCGCATCGAAAGTAATAAAGAACGCCACCTACCACCTAAAAATCGGAAAAGAAAAAAGAAAAAAGAAAAAGAAAAGAGAGAGTAAGGGATGAGGAGGGGGACCTGGGGATCCATGTCGGGGAAGAAGGATAGGAGTTGGTGGAGGAGCGCCTCCCGCCGGTGGGCGTCAAAGGCGCAGTGCGGCGAGCAGCGGGACCTCTTCGCCGGATGGTGGTGGTGGGAGGAACGAGGGGAGGGAGGGGACGGCGGGGCGATCTCGTCAGCGAAGATGGAGGAGGACCTCTTGCCACAGACTACCGCAGACATGTTGTCCCCCGCCTCCTCGCGCCGCTGCCGATGCCGCCGCCTCTCGCCGCTGTCCTACTCGCCGCCGCCGGCCATCCGGTCCGCGCTCCGGCCGGCCTCCCCCTCCCCCGGCGATCCACGGCTGGAGCCCCGCCCCGCGGTCTCCCCCTCCTCCTCCTGGTCCTGGCTCGCCTCGTCCGAGCCGCGCTGTTCGTTCGCTCCGCCTGGGTTTGTTTCTTCTGATGGGTCGGGTCGCGTTAGTTGGTTGGGTTCGTGACGCCTTCGTGTTGTTCGCGAGGTTATTTATCAGCTACCGCGCTGTTTTCCTCTCGTTTACGCTGGCTTTTGCCTTCTTTTCTGGCAGTGGAATGTGAATGTGTACGTACACACGGCAAAGCTGCGTGCTGCTGTCTGGTGGACAGGTGGGCCCCTCTGGAAACTTTTTCCGTGGCGCCCCGGGCCCACGCCCTCGTGCCTCTTCTTTTCTCTCTGACCGGCGAGGCGTCGGGCTGAGATGATTCCATTTTCTCGGTGAAACTGTGATCGGAGAATGAATATGATGACGTCGTCGAGTTTGATCTCGTCACGCTTCTTCCGTTGGAATCGCTGCGAAATGCACACAAATTTTATCATTACAGGATTTAATCGAGCTACCGTAAACAAAGACGAGAAAACGACCTGAAACCTTCCTGGTGGCGACTAGCATCCGTATAATGCACTTCAGCCAGCATCCAGCATCCAGCATCCATACCCAAACAATTTTAACAGTGGAATCCTGTCCTCCTCGAGATCACAACAGTGAAAATTATTTCAGCAAAATTTCATCGGTTACCGACCGGTTACCGCCGGTAAAATTCAAACCACATCCAAAAATTTTGGTTTTGATAAATTTTATCTAAAAAAATCGATTTTGCTTGAATTTTGTTCAAAATTGATTATTTAATTATTTATTTAAAATCCGAAATTTTATTTTATTTTATTTTATTTATTTTTTGAAAATTTAACCAAAATTCCCAATTACCGGCGTTACCGCTACCCTCCAAATTTTTTTCCAACAGGTAGCAGAAACACTAGATCACAATTCTTAAGTTTTTAACTTTTTGACAATGGAATGCTCCATGAGAAGGAAGACAAATCTGAAGTTTTAACAGTGGGACTCCATGGGAGGAAATTACACAGGTAACAGTGGAAAAGATACATGGGAGAAGATTAATCTAGAGTGAACTGTCAACTGTGTACAATCCTGCTGGAGAGCTGAACTCACCAGCTGAAACATCTATACAAAGATACAGATATCATCAGCTTTGCAACGACATATAGATGTATGATGCAAAAGGGGGGGACTTATTATGTTGTCTCTCACTCCAACTGAAAACTTCCACATAACCAGCCGAGCCTAGTGTTCTCGCGACAAGAGGCTAGGCTCAGAACTCAGAAGAGCCCACTAAATATATTATCCTCGATGAATTTCCATGTAAACAAACAATAATACAACACCACGGCATGCTGCCTCCGCATGGAGGGATGGTTTTGATTTTTCCTGCTGTTACTCTGGCGCTACGCTATAGGAATACTCATCATATAACTTTGATCAGGCCGCATAACAAGAAGAGCTAATTCACAAGAATATACATTGGTGTTTCTATCTGTCCAACAACCAGTTAAGGACTGTCTTTCTTGGGACAACTCCATCACTATCTTCTTTCTCTGGCTTCACAGCAGTATTTACAGCATTACGGATGACAGAGTTCAGGCGCATCCTCAGTTGCGCATTGTCAATAAGAAGATCGGACAACATTTTTGTTGTCTCTTCATCAGTAATGTTTGCATCTTCACTGCCCATGGTAATTGAGGATTTACCATCAGAATTGTCGCCATCATCAGAAGACCCGTGCTCATCGTCTTGTGCTAGAAGTTGAGCCTAGAGGAATCAGTGCAGAGCATAGAGTTAGTACAAATTCCCACATTTCAATTCAGCAGAAAATGATAGAAAGTACATTTGAAAATTGGAATTGATTGTGGATGTTCCAGACTGTAGTAATTAGCTGACTGATGCAACACTTTCAGGCGAAGTGAGCGCCTCATGAAAAACTGAATCATAACTTTGAATTAAAAAAATCTATTTCTGAATGGACATGTAAGCCTGCATGCTGCAAATAATGTCATCTGTAGCTAGGAAGTTGGCTGAGGCAAAAGGGCATTTGGCAAGACTGCATTCGTTACATAATAGCGAATGTCAATAACTGCTAGCACCAGTATGCGATCTGAAGCCATTAACATCATGACCTAATTAAAAGATCAGCAACATTTTTAGTTAAAAAAAAGTAATAAGTATTTTACTAATTTTTAAATGATATCGATCTGCATATGGGTCCATGAATATTGTTTTCTATAGTTTACCAAATTTGAAATTCTACAGTCTACAACTTGCTCCTGTCAGAATCAAACACCTACAGCCATCAAGGTGACACTGATCAAAGCTACAAGGCCAAATAAGGTAGCTCGAACTACCAACTCAACCAGAACCCAAGAAAACTATAAATCAACTTAGACATGTGTTATCATTTATCAAGCTTTGACAAAAGCTCCTATGAAGAAGCTAGTGTCAGGAAGCTGTAATTCCAAGCAAGAGCTAGCACCATAGAGTTCAAATGGTCACAGAATTATGTGTGGATCTCACTTCTCAATCTGTGATCCATATTACTAACCAAAAAACTGGCATCTTGAGAGGCTAATTAATTGTCCAACTTCACTTAACTACGCAACCTACACTCGGTTTCTGAACACTAAAAGCATTCTAGCTTCAGAAAAGAGACTCTGCAGCTAGGCTATTTCAAGGAGAGCTCCAGCTCCAAGACGAAAAATAAGAGCTGTAGGTCAGGTCCATCTAACACAAAAGTAGGACAACTACTTGTCCTCCAAATGATAACAAAAACTGTGATAAAATTAAATGTCAAAATTATCATCTTCTTATGTTACAGTCTCCTTTATCTGTAGGTTAAAATTATTAGTTTGATAGTTTCAATTTTGAAGAAAGGAATTCAGCATTTCTTTCAAATGTCTCCATTGCTCCAACTTCTCAATTAGAATTGGAGCTCCAATGTATGACTTTGGCTTCTCTGCGAGAAGCTAGAGCTGGAGTTTGGCCAAGCAGGGCCTTAAAATAAATGATAACAGACTACCAGAAGATTAAAAAGAATACCTCAGCAACAAGTAGGCGTATTCTATTGTCTGATGTTGCCAGAAGGTCTAATGCATCAGGCAAAGATGATGGATCAATAGTCAAGTCATCTTGTTCTTCTTCAAGAAATTTAGCACTACATTCTTGTAGACGCTCACGGAGCAGTTTGCATTCATGAAGAATTTTTCCACGGGATAACTTTACACGTGTTGACCGCTGCTTCTCTCTATTAATAATCCTCTGGAACAAATAGTAAAACTACATATTAGAGAGAGAACGCTGATCGCATGAAATTTCAGATATTATTAGTGAATAGAAGCTTGAATTTCAGAAAATGTAAATGAATTGATAAGGGATTTATTGGTTTGAAGTTTTTAACATGCATAGAAAGATTAATCTAGTGGCAGCAAGCCTCTAGTAATGTCGAATATGATGTATGTAAGAGCTAACAAGTATTTGTGGAAGACCACAAATATTGCCATTGTTAAATAATTCTGCAAGGAAGAAAGGATTATAATTTTATGGGTAGCATTATACGTCTAATTCAATCTTCTCCTCAAGATACTGATTCTGCACTTTCTTCATCTCTTCTTGGGAGTTCCTAAGAGACTTGACTTCTTTAACAAGAACCTTTATATCTGTTTTCGACTTTGCCTCAACTTCTCCAAGATGCTGCTGCAAAGTCTCAACTTCTTTTCGCTTAGTTTCTAGTTCTTCCATTAACATTTCTTTTTCACCACTAGCAGTTGTATTATCTGATTCCACACGAGTTTTCTCATTCTGCAAATATGTGGAGAGAAATATAATCAAAATCCTCATAATATGGCTAATAAAAAAAGATAAGCCACGAGAACAGAGGATAAACTGACTTGTTCAATCTTCAGGGTTGACTCCATCTCAGAGTACCTCCTGCGGAGCTCATCCATATCCCATTGCATCTGGGTAATCCTCTCTCTTTCAGCCCAGATAGCTTGTTGTAATGTCTCTCTGCCTTTCTGCTTTGTAGCTTCCAACTCAACCTCCAAATCTTTGACCTGCATCAGAAATCATAAGTAGCAAAAAAAAAACCTAGAATACACAGAATAGCTATATGAGGAAAAAAAATGGAACGTCAATGAAGAGTGCACAAAAACAACAAAGCACAGTAATTTGGCGATCATATGATGTTACACTCACAACATGTAAAATGAAAGCATATTGTATGTACAAACATGATCCTTGAAGATTCAGAAGAACCTGATGCAAAATAAAGCATAATAATGATTATCAAATAAAAAGTGACACCTTTGTCGTAAGATATTCTTTGACAGCCGCTTCCTGATTTAGGCGTGCTATGAGATCCTCCATATCGGTTTTTGCTGTCCCTATTCTTCGTTGCATGGTGATCAAAAGTCTAGTCAACTTCTGTCTTTGATCAGTTGGAAGGATGACTTGTGCATCCACATCGTACAAAAGCTGCATATCTAAACCAGTAAGATGTTCTGTTTGTGTATGTCCATCCACGCCACTTGGGAGATCAACAGGACCATCCCATAGGGAACTACTAACCCCTGGAGCTGATAATTCACTGCCTCTTAAAGAACTCAAATCACTCCCTATACTTTCAGCAGAGTCTTTCCGAGCATGGCCAGGATTAGAATCGCGGTCCTCTTCAGAAACAACTCCCTTGTAAGTCTCAACTGAACCATTCCTTCCATCATGTTCCAAAAAGACAAGGCTCTCTTTCCTGTGATTCAACACATTACCAACATGCTCATTGGGCTGATCTAAGATAGATTCTCCCAGCACACCATTACCAGTTGCTCCTGTCAGACTGGTACCACGAGCAAGTGCAGCATTTATTTGATTGGACTCAGAGAGAGCACCTGAACCAGGTTCATCAGGATGGGGAGAAGAGTCTGTACTGCTTTTTGCTGAAGAACCTGCTTCAGAAGGATGCTGATTCCAATCTTGGAAATCTGAATTCGGTAAAATAGTATAATTAAATTATCAGCTAAGATGTTCAATATGCACATTAATACATGGATCAATGCACAATTAGGAGAAAGTATGCCTTCGGTGGCATATGTCAAGCGGCACATACATGAACGTGCGGCAGCTTCAAGTTCAAGAAAAACAGCAACAGGAGCACTTCTTGACAAGTCAATGTCCGAAAGCAGCTTTTGCATCCACTCCTCCAAAGCATTCCTTCTCTGCAAACAAAGCATTTTAAGAACCACAAGTCCAAAAGGCATAGCACAAAAGAATGTAGTATTTGACATCGGATACAGCTAACCTCTTCTAGAAGTAACCTGCTTGAATTTATTCTTAAGAAGGCATGCTTCGGTGGAGCAGACGGGGTGTCTTTTCTGGGAAACACCCGTTTAAGCTGCAATACAAGAGAATTTTAGTATGACGAAACCAAAAAAAAATCTTGAATTAGCATTACAAAGCACATAGTTACTTTTTTTTGTCAGGAACATATTGAAGATGAAAATTGTAAATGCCATAATTTATTGTACTCAAGAAATCATCATGTGACATAATGCAAGGGTCCTCAACATGGCAACTTCAGAAGAAGAAAAACAAAGAATGATCCAACAAGTCAACACCAGCGAAATTCTGAAGTCAAGGAAGCGGTGAATGATGCAAAAATCTGTGCAAACAACAAACTAACGTTGGTCCAGACAAGTATAGGGTAAACAAGTAGATTTGTAAGAACATTCTGTTGTAAAGTATCTGCAGATGCATCACTAACTATGGAATGCAACTGAGACTTCACCAAGTTGTAAAGGCAGTCACTTCGAACAGTGCGCATCGAAGGCATTATTAATTAATTATTGGTACAGTCAGTTCTTAAAGGTTGGTTACATGTCCAAATATCATTGCCAATTTGAGCAGTTTGCCAGTCCACTTAGGATATAAAGAGGGTTTTCTTCTTTTTAAAATGTCTTTTAGCACACGAAACCAACTATTCCTGACCTAAAAGTTGAAATTACTTTCAATTCACTCTTCCTCATTCTGCATTTCTTAACACATAGAAATGTACAGAAACAGTATACTACTAGCTATTCTCAGTTAAGTAACGCTGACGCCAACAGATAATGTTAGCAGGTTTCTAGTTAAAGAAAGAATAGTACAATTGTAAGACGCGTGACATGTGACACAATAAAATATAGTCTCAACTTACATCAGAAGATAACTTCAGAAAATCACTAAACCTTCGAAGAACTCCATGGCTAGAGCTAGCGCCTTCTGGAGATTGTATTCCAACATGTATCCTGTAAAACTGTCCTTTATGGGCATTAAAGAGAGATCATACACACAAAAATAGCAAAGTTTAGATCAATGCAAAGTTTAGATCAATCAAGACCAGGGATCGAAATCCCGTTTCCAGGGAAGTTCCCGGCCGACGGCCGGTACCGGTTACCGGAAATTAAAAAAAACGAACCAAATTTGAATTTCAAATTTTAAACCTTAGTTTTCTCCGGACCGGTTACCGGCCGGTAACCGGGAAAACCAGCGAAAATACCGGGAAAAACCGGAAAATGGTGAAAAATATTAATTAGCAAATTTAAATTTGGAATAATGCAAAATATTAATGAGAAAGTGTTTCAAGTTGTACATAAAAAGTCTTCCTTGGTAGCTTCATTCTCTAGAGCTAGCTTCCCTTGTGACTGGTTAATGACCACTATGCCCTTGCCTTATCTCTAAGGCTCTCAAGATATTTTTGGCTATGGGCATTTTGGTCCATTGATTAGCAATTCACTATGCAAGAGGGAGACAATGGCATGTGCTGCTGTCCAAAGCCACCATGACAGAATGGAGCATCCAAGGAGCATCCAAAGAGCATCAAAGACTCTTTTGTATATTATAAGTGCTAAATATACTAAAAACCAATGTTTCACTAGATAATCTAGCATAACAATGCCTAAACCAACTGGGTAAGGACATTATGGAATCAAAAATTCAAATTTGAAATCAAAATTTTTTCGGCCGGGTTTTTTTTTTACCGCCGCCCGCCGGTAAACTGGTTACCGGCCGGGTTTTTTACCTCTGATCAAGACCACACAATATATATAGAACAGATATGCCTTCTGCCTGTTGGTCAAAACTAATCCTATGATGCAAAAAAGAATAATATAACAGGTAACACGTTAGCCACATTGGAGTTCTAGAATTTAAAGTCAATAATATATCAATATGTCTACACAATATAAAGGGGGATAGCCTTCGAAGGAAACTTAGTTCTTGGCCTGATAAATGCTGAAAAGACTTTTTGTCCTTTTTTATTTGTCTACCAAAGTTTTCTCACTTTTATTCACTCCTAGCTCATTTTGTTATAGCGCAAAGTTATACCAGCGACATGACATTGCCTATCTGGACATGCAACTAAATTAACTAACTGAACTCCTTCTGCACCGACACAAGTGTGGAAAACAAGAGGATACAAGATAAACGATACTCACAACTACAGATTTCAGGAAGTTGTCAGGGGTCACACCAGCTTCAGGTGTTTGAGCAATCCAAGAAGGTATCGTCACACAGTAACTCCAGCCTGTTTGAGGGTTATGTGGCCATATGGTGTTCCTTCCCTCCTGCATGCAATCAATAAGTAAGAGCTCATAAGAAGCATCAGCAAATGAATATTTTCACAACATCATGATGGTATGCCCCGTCTCAAAATAATTATGGGCTCTTGATGGAATTTCCTCAGCTGTCTATGCGTTACTAAATTTTGTTAATCAGTGCAAACTGCAAAGCAATTGATTATTAACCATCATGATCTTCCGTACTAAGTTTTTATTCAGTTTGTTGTGTAAGATCATTTCAGGTGAAAATGCAGTAAAGACATCGCCAATCGAACCGATTACAAAGCATGTTCACTGACACAACATAGGCAGGTCTAAAAGATCAATTTAATCACACAGGGAATAATAACGAAAGAATAAAATTGTCAGCCAGCCTACATCTGCACATGAAATCAATGAACCTACTTACGCACCCAAATACAGCCCACAGTCTGATGAACTCCACAAAACCAACCTCGCTACCAATGAGCAGGCAGCACATACTAGTATACAATAAAACCAAAGCAACATGCCTATCATTTGAAGCTGAAATGCGACAGATGCTCCCAAACCTACTCCCAGCAAAATATTACCTGACCACACACTCTACTCGTAGCAAGAGAAACACGAAAAATTCAAAACCCTAGTCGAGGACAAGGTCCAAACCACTGAACCAGCAACCACGCACAACGTGACACTAATCCGTGAATTTCAATGCAAATCCCAACCAGCACATTAAATACATTGTCTTATGTAATTATACTACTACTACGCACTTCGCAGTTGCAACCAAATCCAGTTCGAAATCGCTTGCCCACTCGAACGATCGAGAGAAAATCCACCGGCACCTCGCGGAATTGACCAAAGCAACACCAAATCTAGCGCTGGTAATCGCCGCACCGCAGGATCGCGGGTTCCCAGCGCCAACCAACCGGAACCGCATCTACCTCCAGATCAACGCGGGGGCCAAAGCCAAGCCGGTCGAGCCGGATCGAAACGAGCGGAGCAATTTCAGTGGGATCGCGCTTACCCATCTCTTCGGGGGCGGGCTCCAGTCCATGCCGAGCGGCAGCGGCGAGGTGCCGTCGTGGCGGTGCTTGGGGGGGCTGTGGGTCTTCTTCCTCGCCGCCGACGTCGCCATCGCCGTCACGGCTGACGCCTCCGAGGAGGGGTGGAGTGGGGTGGGATCGAGGCGAGTGGGGTGGGGTGGAGTGGAGGGGAGGAGGAACCGATGCGGCGGGGGTGGAGTCTCCCGAGGCGTGGCGCCGACGATTCCTAGATATTAGAGAGGCTAGAGCCGAGGCAGACGCGGACGCTCCCGCGGTCGCGTCTAACTGTCAACGCCAACGTCCGCCCTCCCCTTCCCTACCCCCACCGTCTGCCGAAATAGGGGTAGATTGTTCTACCGTCCGCCCTCCTCTTTCGGTTTATACGGTTAGAAAAATACAGTATACTTGATAAATATGGTATAATCAATTTGATAAATATAATATTTAAAAAATACAATTTATTATCGATAAATACTGATTTATTTAGATACGGTAATGATAATAACAAATTTACCTAAATTAATATGAATTTTGCCGACCCACTAGTTAGGCACAGTCAGCAATGCACAACACGGCGGTGCAGACTTGCATTGCCAATACACTCTTTTTGAGTTTATTAGTACATTATGCAGGGCAGCATGATAAACTGATATGTGCTAATGTGCGTGATGCATGCTTAATTGCTTACTCTCTCATTGTTTCATTGATCACTCTTCACTTCGATGGAAATGGAAGTAGCAGTGTAGCAGTAGCAATCTAGTATTAGCTGCTGGTACGCCACTACACACTAAGCTAGGCGCAGCAGCCAACATACCAGTGGACCTACGTGTTAAGGAGCTATCGTTGGTGAGTTCAGTCCGAGTGATCACCTCGTAGATAAAAGTCGAATCATACAGAACAATGCAAGAGCAAATAATAGATTGAACACAGAGATGGGACCCAACTACGTTTTGTTGACTACAAGACCGTGAGTGAGTACAATCCTGCTTTGATCATGGATGAGAAGAAGATTGAGAAAACTTTTTCTACCTTTCACCCGAATGCGGTGCAATCCGTACGCAACTATTGTCAATATGGCTACAAAGAGTATGCCGAACTGATTAACATCATACAAGTTGTGGAAACTCAAGATGAGGTTCTAAAGAAGAACTACATCTCGCAATCGCTTAATAGCAATGTTGGCCATAAAGCTAATGTTAGCAACTACAAGGTGAGAAAGTCTCTCACAAAGGAGAGGACCAAGAAGGGTAAGATCATAGATCGCAAGGCCAAGTCAAATGCTCAAGCCAAGAAAGGCGCAAAAAGAAGCACGATGACAAGCCCTATGACTAGCATGACAAAGGATGCTACAAATGTGGTACATAGGGGCATTGATCACGTGTTTGCCGTGAGCCGCAACACGTCATTTGATGCTTTCAAGTCTAAGAAGAAAGGTAAAGGACAGCATGAGGCACACCTCACCATTGTAGGCATGGAGGATCCACATCCATTGGTTGTACCCATGGATATGGATAGCTCAGTGGCAGCCCCCGTCACCCCTTCTTTGGACATCGCAGAGGCCGCAGTCGTAGTTGTCGAAGAGGAGAAGATGGACATGGAACAAATTCAGGCTGAAGTTTCTTCGTACTTCGTTGATTCGATCTAGTGCACGCATTGCACTTATTTTTTTTATAGTCATTTGCAGTTTATGGTTGTAATGGAATATTGATTTATTGAATAATAGTTGTAAGCTCTGGGATAGTGTGGATATCATAGGGATATGCTCATGATCTTAGGATGATGATACAATTGGCAATGGCGTTAAAGGTTTGTCGATTCAGGCATTTTTCGGTAAGTTTCAGTTCTGTCAGGACTTTGGCGGTCTGATCGGCCAGTGGCGGTCGGACCGGCCATGGGCAGCGGTCGGACCGACCAATATAGAAAGTGGATTTTGGAGCTAGGCAAAAAAATAGAGGGTGTAGGTAAGAGAGGGGATTCTATTGCACTTGGTCTCGTAATTTTTGGAGTCTCGAGTCAAAAGTTCTATTCGTTTGAAATTTCCAGAGAGCTTTCGGTTTTCAGGAGCTGAAATTTGACTAAGTCCCTGCTGGGCGGTCTGACCGTCCAGAGGGCGGTCAGACCGGCCATTGAATGGCGGCCTGACTGGTTTCAGTGACGATGTTTATTTGTTGAGTCAAGTTTACGAGTTTCAGTGCATATATGTTGCATGATGCATGTTTTGACTAACGTGGGTCAAGTTGCGAAGAACTTATTCCCAAATCGATTTCTTGGTCTATTGTTGTGCAGGTTGCTTGGAGGCCAACAACAGTCAACGACGATGATGATCGAGACTAGGCTTGGAGAGCTGAGGTTCAGAACGATCGACGATGCCAGATGAAGTCATTGGATTCGAGCGTGGAATGTGAAGCTGTGGATCAACGCGAGACATAGGATTCTTGAAGAGAAGATTGATTGTGTGCTCATGTATTGAGTTTTATCCTCCATGTTGGAGTGGCTGTAAACTGGCAACAATCACAAATCAATCTATGCAAGTTTTCTTGAGATGAGTCTCTTTTCGTTCTTACTCTCTATTTTGTGATTTTGAGGCCGTCTTTGATTCTCAAGTTTTCCTTCGGTTTCTGCCCCTAATCTTGCTTGTTGTGACATGTGGGATATCATCTAGGATCATCTTGATCATCTGTAACCCATGAGCAAGGTTTTTGATCTAGTTTTCGTTTTGACTCGGTTTTGAACCATCCTTCACTCAAATGGGAAAAGATCGGAACCTTGTCAAGGATCTTCACGATCTTTGATTGGAATAGGTTCCTGATATCCTAGAGGTGTGTTCCAAGTTTCATCGAGTTTAGAGTTGTAGATCAAAAGTTACATCTATTTGCAGCTTCGTTTTTTGGGTTGATTTTACTGTTCATCAGGCTGAAGGTCAGACCACCCAAGGTGTCTTGTTCGACCGCTCAAGGTGACCGGTCCGACCGCCATTGACATAGAGGTCAAACCGCCCAACACTTAGGATTTTAGGCTTTGTTGATTTTGGTTATTTTGCTTCAGGGTTTGGATTGAGTTCAATACAAGACTTCTGCTGTGCTTAGATATTGATCTTCATAGCTCTCATAGCTATTGGAGAGAAAATTGTGTTCAATCCGATCTTTGTGAAAAAAAGACAGTGCTCCTATTCACCCCCCTCTAGTCGTTGTTTCGGTCCAACAGAGAGCAAAGCAGTAAATTCTTATGATGAGTCATGCAAGTCTTATTTTTCCATATTAATACTAACAGGTTATGTTCTGTTTTAGAGTATTTTATTTATGTGTGGATTGTTTACTATTTCATATTAATAAATACTTTATATCAGAATATGTGTATCGCCCTTAGGAGGAAGTGTGTTTAGTAGATAGCGGCACAACGAATACCATTTTAAGAGAGACGAAATTTTTTCAGTCAATCAGTAAGAATGCTAGTAGTCTTACGACAATCACAGGCAGTGATACTTGTATAATAGTCTCAGGAAGAGTCACAATTATACTCCCGGTGGGCACAACTTTGGTCATTGAAGAAGCCTTGTTGTACCCAGAATCGATTAGAACTCTCCTATGTTTCAAGGATATTCGCGCAACGCTTTTCACGTAGTTATGTTATGACTGAATAGTATACCATTAGAATTTTAAAACATGTCAGACTGCTCCCAATCTTTAGTTCTCAATCCACCTTTCCCTTTACCACTCTAACCCTATCAAAAGGAGCGGAAAAAATCATCACTTTTACTATTCAATCTCTTTTCATTACATGTAACATAAATAGTTAACATCCAGAAATTTGTCAGTTTACATAAAAGATCATTGATGATAATTTAGCTCAAATCTAAGCAAAGATCACTTTATGAAATCAAAGACTAATACCACATTGATACAAGTCATTTCTTCGATAAAATACATCACTTGATTTCATTGATAGAAGAGGGAATTCACAAGGTTTCAACCGTCTACAATTGAACAAAGCGAAAATTGATGAAATTGCCTATCCCAAAGGATGAGGAATTTACTCAAAATCAACACCGTTTATTATACCTTGTTAGCACTTGCATTCATTGAGCCCCAGCATTTCTATGCATACTGCCCCCACATCAATTTCAACTACAGTGACACAACCCATGTATATACACCATTACAGAAATGAAAGGGTCATTTTCCACAGTTGGAACCTAACTAATGAAGTTGCAGATGCATCGGTCGAGGCAAGAATATGAGACAAAAGATGGTTGCACCTTCAGAACTCTTGAAACCACTGCTTCTTCAATCTAAATATGAAGTTCAGATCGAGATCTTTCAGGGTAGTATACTGATCAATCTCAGTGCGCGGCTTGTCAATTGTACGGCCAAGAGATGAGCCTTTTAGATCAAAACGTCTATGGATAGAATAATCAGAGCAGAATAGATTTCCCATTATGACAAAACGAACCTGAATAGTAATACAACAGTAAACAGTCAGGGCACACATTTTGAACATTGGCAAAAATATATATAACAAAGGTAGTGCTAAAGATGGAGAAGAAATATACAGTCACATTCATCTCTGACGCTAACTTGACACAATGTAGACCAAACAATTTAGTAATTAGAGTATTCTCAAATGCGCAGACATGATTGTAGTAAGCTGGAAGCATCTGTAATGTAAACGTGTTTCTTGCCTTCAGAATAAAACTTCTGGCCTTATTTATGAAGCTTGGAAAGTTTAGAGACAGAAGGAACCACAAAGGATAAACCTTTACTTCTGATTTCTTCATTGCCTTTATCAAGTACCCATCATCATTTGTTAGGTAAAAGAAGTTTCCACTCTTACTAGGAGATGAAAGCTCCCGGAGAGCCTCACTTCCGCAAAGGGATAACATATAGTCAGCAGCATCCACCTTGAACAGCTTGCGCAGTGTCCTGCGATTCAGTTCAGAACAAATGATACGTCGATCAGCATGATGACACCAGAGCAAGGGTACAACATATATCTTTATCATGGGAGTGATGACCAACCGGAACACCTGTGGGCAGTAATCCTTCCATCTGAAGTCACAAGAATTGTGAGGAGTATATTTGGAGCCTTTTGGAGGGAACTTTGTCCATACCTTTTTCCTTTGGGTTGAAAGCCGACGATTTTAGATCAAGCGTAATTGGACCTTGCTTGCCGACTGCATGCCTGTGTCAGCACATCATTGGTGAGACAGAGATGAATTTAACCATGGAGAAAAAATAAAAGAAAAATGGCTAATATGCTTGCAAGGAGTTCAGTAACAATTTGAGCCATCAATGAAATGCTGTGAGTAGGTAGAAAATTCACACAGAAGGGTGAAACATCTACCGTGTAATCAAGGTTAGATTGGCCAACCCACAAAAAATCACTTTTTAACCATTACTTACATTACTCAAAGCAAACTCTTTGATGATTCAGATGTCAATATTTCCTAATTCAAACTTGAAAATCGGCAAAGGTACCAAAGCCAATGCAAATTTCTCCGGCGTTACGCGTTATGTGGTGCCAAAGTAGTAACATGGTCAAATCCCACAATTGAGCAACCAAAATATTCATAATTCACACCCGCCATTGAAGGCAAACGAAAGCACGCACCTGATCCCGAGCTGCAAGTTGAGCATAAGCAAGTAGTTCTTGTGCCCCTTGGCGATGGTCTCCCCTCTGCTTTCACCTCCTGGCGGCCCACGGCGCGCGGCCGACACCCCCCCCCTCCTCACACGTCATTGTCCATCCCGACGCTCCTCAGCACGCCCACCACCTCGTCCACCAAGGCGGCTCCGTTCACAATGTCGCACGTGATGTCCCCGTCCGACTCCCAAATGCAAATCTTGTCGTACTTTCGGTCGCCGTTGGAGCTATTGCTCAGCCGGACGCCGAGCTCGCCCGCCCATTGGTCGTCCTATTCCCTGAATAATTCAGTGACTTCTGCAGCGATGCTGACTCCGTGCTGCTGCGCATGAAGCCCGGCAAGTCCCTCGCGAACATGTCACAGGGATCACACGCCGTCGGGGACGCCGCCGCCGGAGACGGGTAGTACACACCCTTCTACTAGACAATGCTGGTGGGGCTGTCGCGCATACAGTAGCCGACATAGACGCTGCCATCGGCCCAGAGGAAGGTGCCCTGACCGCGTGGGCAGCCGTCCTCCCAACCAAAGTTGGTGGTGACCGGGGAGAGGAGGGCGGAGCGGTTTGGTGTGGGGTGGGAGATAGACCTCTAGTTGGGGGAATTAGGCCGGTTGGTGGTGACGGGGGAGCTTATCAGCTGGCCAACCCATGGGGAAAGAGACTACCGGATGAGAAGCCGACGACGAAGGGAGGCGGGCCGCACGAGAAGACAAGATGATAACCTCCGTGAGCCGTCGGTGCTGGGGGAGGTGACAAGAAGGAAGGCGAGGACGGAACGGTGTCCCCACACAGTGGACATAGGGCGGTGCATCGTGACGGATATGCAGGGGGAAGAAGCAGGGGGATGGCCCTGTGTGGAGTCGACGACGCCTGAAGGAGGTAGGGGTGGAGCGGAGCGGCACTGGCACCGAGAGGAGGGCGGGCGCCGGCCACGGCGGCTCTGGGAGTTGGCGTCGACCGGGGAGAGGAGGGTGGAGCGGTTTGGCGTGGGGTGGGAGGGGAAGAGAAGCAAGGCGGCAGTTTGGCGTGGGGAGGATAAACTCAGAATTATAGTAATTAAGATATTAAGGCACATGCAACCTATACTGTCCTGAAAACGATATTTATAAGCTCTGGACTTTTCTGTCTTTGGCATGATAGATTAGGTCACCTCGGTCTTAGGATGATGAGAAACATAATTAACAATTCTCATGGACACAATATCAATGTAAAGAATTTTTTTGAATCAGGAAGATTTTGTACCCCGTATGTGCCACAGGGAAATTAATTACTATACTGTCTGCTCTAAAAGTAAAAGATGAAATCTCTGCATTCTTGGACCGTATCCAGGGAGACATTTGCGGTCCTATACAACCCTTGTCATGGTCATTTAGGTACTTTATGGTGCTCATCGATGCTTCCTCGAAATGGTCGTATGTATGCTTATTGTCTACAAGAAATCACGCTTTTGCAAAGTTGATCTCGTAGATAATTAAAAATAAAAATAATTTCTGTGATCATCATGTGAAGTCCATCAGAATGGACAATGCCGGAGAATTTATTTCAAAAGCATTTGATGATTCTTGCATGGCAATGAGAATTACCGTTGAGAATTCTATATCACATGTCCACACTTAGAATGGACTAGCAGATGCATTAATTAAAAGAATTAAATTCTTTGCCCAACCACTTTTGCATAATTATAATTTATCAACTACATGTTGGGGACACGCAGTCCTGCACGCAGCAACTCTCATCAATTTTAGACCGTCGGCATATAACATCCATTCACCTATGCAACTAGCACAAGGGTCAGCACCGAAAATTTCTCATATTCGCAGATTTGGTTATAAGGTTTATGTACATATACCACCACCGCAGCAAACTGCAATGGGTCATCTCCGAAAGTCTGGTATATACATTGGTTATGATATATCATTCATAATCAGGTATTTGGACCCCATGATTGGAGATTTGCATACAACCCGCTTCGTTGATAGCATATTTGATGATGATAGTTTCCCGTCATTAGGGAGAGGAAATCAAACCCTTGATGATAACTGTCGGGAAATAACATGGCAAACCAACGGAATCCATGCAAATGACCCGCGCACTAGTGAAATAAATAGTAGATTGAACCCAGAGATGGGGGAACTCCTTTCTTCTCTTTATTTCTCTTTTACAAAAGAATGTCTCCTCCTATATGTAGTCTAGAGATGGATGAGGAGCCTATCATGGGCCAAGCCTGCAAGGTCTGGGCCCAGGTTTCTTAACACTACGGACCAACAGGACCAGCGGGCATGCATCACTGCGGCAACCAGCACCGAAAGGCAAGCAGTAGGACAACGACAACGAGCTGCCGGTATGCTCGGGCACACCTAAAAATAATAATAATAATCATGAGATAAGTTTTGTATTTTGGTTATATTCATAGTATTCCTTAGTGCGCACCTTCTTGGAAACCCAGCCCACAACCCATGATCCGCTTGTGCCCACACTAGCCTACAACCATCTCCATCTGAAATACTCCAACCCCCCAATCTCCAACCCAAAATCCCTGATTGTCTCCTCTCCTCCCCACTTGGTCCTTGCGGCTCGGTGCCTGAGTAGCCGGCGTAGGGCGGAGAACAGCGGCAGGCGATGCGGCGCGACGCGGGAGCAGCAGGCGGCGCGACACTCACCAGTGCACAACCACAGTAACTCAAGGCTTAATTTCTAGATTTTTATGTCAAACTTGATGCTAGTCAACCGGATTGAAATTAGATGGAGGTCATGGTGTGCACACGTCGCGGCTGGCAATACATCGCGGTAAGGTGCACGCAGGGTAGCCAGTAGGACAAGTACGCGGCCGGTGACCTCACTAAGGCCCTGTTTGTTTCGGCTTTGGCTTCCGGCTTGCGTCTGAAAAAACCAAAACAAATGGTTGGCTTTTCGCAGCTGCTTTAGTCGAAGCCGCTTCCTCGTTCAATGGGAGGAAGCCAAAAGCCAAAAGCTGATCGCGAGGTGCTTTTCGCAGCTTCCCACCACCTCTATTCCCAAATTAACCCCAAAGTTCAAAGGTAATTACCCGCAAAATGCCATCGCATATAACCTCCCTCCTCCCATGCGCCTCCCTCCACCCCCGCTCGCCTCCTCCTTCTCCCCGCTCGCCCGGCCTCCTCCTCCCGGCCCTCCCCACGCCCCCGCCACGGCTCCCTCCTCCTCACCGCCTTCCCAGCCCCCTTTGCCCGGTCACCTCTTGCTCCTCCCCTGGTGCCCTCCTCCCCCAGCCTCCTCCTCCACCAGCTCCATCCTCCTCGACTGCCTCCTCCCCCGGCGCGCACCTCCTCCCCGCCGGCCTCCTCCCAGGGGCACCTCCTCCTCGCAGATCCAGATGTAGATTTGGATCTCCCTGGTGCCTTCCTCCACCTCCCTCTCCGGTCGCCTCCGGATCTAGCTACCCCTCCTCCCTCCTCCGGCTTCCTCCCATACCGCCGGCGGCCTCCTCCCTCTCTAGTCGCCTCCGGATCTGGCAGCCCCGTCGCGTCCTCCTCCCTTCTCTCCCCGGTGCCCTCCTCCCCGATGCGGCAGCGCCTCCTCCTCGGGCTCCCCCCAGCTTCTCGTGCAATCTCTGTGTTGGTTTATTGATTTTGATCTGTCTTGGAGAGGCTACGCTGGTGCCTAAATTTTCTTGCTTGCCACAGGTAGGGGAATTCTCCATTCCCCTTCTCCTTGCAATGAAGAAACGAGTGATTTATGCTCTGAATTTGCTAATGTGCAGGCTTACATTGTAAACCACTTTGATGATGTCATGAAGAATTTTGGTTGCTATTACATGTCCATGAACCATCAATCTGTACATGAGTTTTGACTTGATGAGGAGCTATCATCATTGTTGTGAGTAGATGCTACATTGTAAACCACTTTGATGATGTACTGCTATGAATTGTAATCTCTACCATTCAATTTTTACAGTGTATATTGGAACATGAATGGATATGCAATTTTGGTGATGTTGCACATGCCATATTACTTGTGCTAGCAATTACTTAATGGTGAATCATTTATCTGCTATAGGCAAATTTTAGTTTTATTTATGACATTGATTATCTTTGTAAGTACTTGATGTTATTTCATTAAGACATTAACATACTTAAACAAAGTGTCTAACACTGCCGATGCCGGTCCCAAGCTCGAAAAAAGTGGAGGGGGCATTAATTGTTTGTAATAATTATTTGTTGTTAAATGTTGTTAAATGTCGTCAATTATCGTCACATATCATTAAATGTTGTTAAATGCCGTCAATTGTCGTTAAATATCGTGTGTTATTTCTAGAGGTGGTTAGGTGTGTTATTTCTAAAGGTGGCCAGGTCTGTTATTCTTTTTCTTCCTGAGTAGTAGTTAATCGTGAAGATATGTCTAGCAATCAAGGCATCTGTTCCATGTCATGTCTATGATAGGCATACAATTTGTCAAGAGACCACAAACTAGAGCTTGAAGCTGAGAGAGAAAGGATACTAAAAGCAGGGTGTTTCGTCCATATGGGACGTGTAAATGGAAGTTTAAACTCGGCAAGAGCAATTGGTATGCATTTTTTATAGCCTTTTATTAATAGGTTGTATGCCACTTTATGCCTTAAGTATGGGAGTACCTCTTTGTAGGAGATATGGAGTTTAAACAGAAAAAATTCTTGCCGCCTGAGAAGCAAATCGTGACTGCGAATCCTGACATTAACATTGTAAACCCTCTGAACGCTTGGGCTACCTTGAATTTCCACCTCGGGTGCCCCACAGCCTCCTCACCACCCTCCACCCCTCCCTATCCCAGTGTCCCTACCACTCCCCTTCACCCTCCCCCACTCCCTCCCCCTAAATCACTCATCCGAGCTCCTCTCCTCTCTTCTCCCCTCTGTCTCGCACCATGCATTCCCAAACCTCCTTCTCCACTTCATCCCCTCGCCGCCAGGCGCCGTGGTGTAGGCGGCGGCGGCGCAATCCTATGCTTGGTGCTTTCAACAAATTTCGGTAATTTTGGTTTTTAACCGGTTTTTACTGAAAAACCCGAATCCCAAAAAAGCCACATTTCTAGAAACTGAACCGAATACTGATCAAACCAAGTTAACCAGTACGGTTCGGTGCGGAAGTGAACGACCCTACTTTACGGTGACTACACTAACTTGTGCTGCATATAGTTCCCTTAACCACTAAAAAACTCATCAAATTGCCATGCAAAGCCCCCCAGCATACGTTGGCAAGCATATTTAACCAAGTACATCCGTCCTACATCCATATCAATCAGTATTTCATCATCAAGGCCAAGAACAGCGCCGAAGCGCACAATGCATGCAGCACTGATGTCTTGTCATAGATAGAACGCGCAAAAATACAATGAAAACAAATGTTTCTTCTACGGTAAATATAACATCAACTTTGATAACAAGGTTACTTCAGAATCCACACATTCTAAAAACGGGTCTACTAGGCTGTATACTCGGTCGTATACAAGTAACAGGTGACCATGTAATTGCCGGTTATGCCGCATAATTGGACTGATTATGCTGTATAATCACTACTAGGTGGGCGACCTGTCAAGTACCGGTTACCGATTTTTAGAACCTTGCACAACAAGGATGTACTGCTGCGAGACCAGAAACAGCAAGCATCAAAGCATCGGAAATGGCTGAAGAACTCTAGGCGATAATTTAGTCCATCCTGCCCTTAAGCACTCGCTCTTGTACTTCAGTCGGTGTCCTGCAAACCCAAGGAAAAAGATGTCAAAGAAGTAGATTGATACTTAAGCAAATGAAGTGATGAAATGACTTGTACATGAATGCAATAGAACTTTGAGATCTATTATACTTGATTTGGAAAAACCATATGATGTTATTCAGAAATTGCATCTTATGTAGGTAAATAGATTCTATATTTCTTATTCTCTTCTATTGCTTTCTGTCAATTTCTTTACAGTCATGGTGGATAACACTACAGAGACTGGTGTATACAGCTTAATTCAAAAGCCGATAACAGAAGGCAACTAAAGCTTAATTCCAGTATTTGAGGAGTGCAGAGAACTTACACAAGCAGAACATATCCACCCCACCCACTAAGGCAATCACGGTCAACTGATGACAACAGAGCTTGTGATATAGTCTCGAAGAGTTCTTCAGGTTCCTTTGACATGCAAAATAAGATGATTTCATCTTTCATGTGACTTGCATCATTCAAAATAATGGTAGAAAAGCTACAGCCTACAGTACAAAGTAATGAAACTGTATAAATGCGGCAGATCCAAAACAGAAATGCAAATTTGATGTCTCCCATGATTTAGTCTCACAAGATCAAGCTAAAGCATGTTACATTGGCTAAAAATGATCACACAAACACATACCATGTCCGGCTTGTACATGGATTCACAAGCACCATATAGAGATTCTGATGCTGTCCCTGAGACAACAAAATCCTTAGCCAGTTCCCTGCGTAGGAATAAATATCCTCAGTCAGCTCACAAGAAGTTGGGAAAGGGGCATAGCGAGACTACAAGGCATATCAGGCATAGATACCCAGACAAAAGCAAAAGAAAGTGGCATATTATGAAATAAAGTATCAAGGTTTCGCTTCAGTACATGATGAAATGAAAAGGGGGATAAAAGGATTATCAAATTTGGAAAAGAAACAAAAAAAAAAGTTAAGCACGTTCTGGTTTAAGGAGCAAGTTACCAATGCCCAGAAGGCATTCATTTGTCAGGGACAGAGAGATTGTATGTGTTGTGTTCGAGCATGTCAAGATGGGGGATCAAATGAACAACAATGGGGAACACAGAAATTATATTATTCATATGGGGCCATTTTCTTAATGATTTTTTAAGTTTAGAGGTCATCTTTGTCAAATTTGACGGACATACATATAAATCTAAAAAATTGTAAAGAAAATTTTCCCCTACCCCCGGAATGTGGAATCTTCTCCAAGTGAACAAGAAGAACAAAAACAGACATAGTACTCAGTGGAGTAAATGGCAGCACATGAGAAGCAGATAGTCAACCAGATGCATATGAAATATATCAAAAAGGCAAAAAAAAAAAAAACTTGTGGAAAAACAAGGCACAAATGGAATTGATACCTACTTTGCACCAATGCAATCCATGGTACAAATAAATGGCTCGTTGTCATCTCCAAGTCCAGCAATAACCGGCTGGCAGAAGTATGGCCCAAATCTGAAATTTCATGTAGCACGAAAAGTTAGATAAACCTTCTGCCTAATCCAATTAATACAAAATGAAGAAGAACAGTTTAGCATAGCATAGATAAACCATAGATCAACATTAGTATACAAAAATTAATTATTGAGCTGATTACTGCATACAAGGTTAATTATCAATATGCCAATCATCCAAAAGGCTAATTGCTGCATAGCTAAAAAGCTTAATAGGCTGTTCTAGTTGTGTCAGAATTTATTTTACAAGTTAACGATGAGCTTGATTGATGTTGAACTAACTTCTTACCGCTGGACTGCAAATAGAAAATAAGCATTTGCACAAACTAATACTTTAAAAGCACCATTAGTATTACATAATACAAAACTAACATAATCTCACATAAGCCCATAAAGCATGGTTATTAAGGCGGTAAGGCGAGGCGACTCACCCCTCTCACACCTTTTAAGTGCTAAAGCGCAAGGCGAGGCGACGCCTTGCACACATCCTAAGGTGTTAAGGCAGCAAATAAAATGAGCATTTTAGCAACGGTGGCGGTGGTGTGCGTGAAGTAGAGAGCAGAAGAGTTGGGTTAGGGAGGAAGACGATGGAAGCCTGCCCAGCCCCCTGCTCGGCCGAATAAAAAAACCAAAAAATTCCCCTGCCCAGCCTACCCGCCCCGTTTCTTCTTCCTTCCCCCTATTGGCCTGCCATGCCTACACTACCACACTGCCTCCTCGCCTCCTCCACTCCTCTCTTAGCGCCGACGGGCCGCACCGCCTCCTCCCTCAGCGGCGGCCCACGCCGCCTCCACTCCCCCTCTTCCTCTCCGGACTCCGGTGAGCTGCAATGAGGAGGAGCTCGAGAGGGAGCTGCGCAAGGCTACCGACGGGGCCGATGGGTTATTGATGGCGACAGCTCCTTCGCCCTTTGCTCCGGCCGCCGTCGGCGAGGGTTACCTACACCTCCAGGTTCCTCTCCCCTCCCCTCCCCCTCTCCCTTCAGATCTTTTTTTCCCCGATCTCCTCCCTTCAATCTGTAGCAGTATCAACCGCGGGGAGGAGGCACCGAGGAGCTGCGCAACGGCGACGGAGAGCCGGGAGGAGTCACGCAACGAGGAACTGCGGGGAGGAGGCGGCAAGGCGGGTGACGCCTTAGCACACCGGCAGTGCCTTAAGCGACGCTTAGGCGACGCCTTAATAACCTTGCCATAAAGTTCATCAGAATTACTCCTATAGTGAAAAGGGGGGCAAATCTAAAAGGTAAAACATTGCATATCCACATGTAGTAGTACATCCCCAAACAATCATCATGGCATAAGATATTGAATACATTTGAAAAATTAGCGAATTAGTAACCCTGCCTAAAGATTCATGTGTGCAGTTAGTAACCCTGCCTAAAGATTCATATGTGCAGTTAGTAACCCTGCCTAAAGATTCATATGTGCTTATTTTCTGGTTCTAAATGTCAATAATCAAGGCAAAAGTAACAACTTTGCTGTTACGGTTCATACTCCTTAGGGTGCCCATTTAGCACAAAAGCCACAAATACCGCAATATGGTTATACAAGTAGTAAATGTTTATAAGTTATAACCATAATTTGTATGGTCATGATATTATTTCCCATCTGCTCCAAAAAACACTGCATGTATCTAATATTTACATTGAAACATCAAACTAGCTGCCTGCCTGCCTCAAATAACTCTACCTTCGTGTAACGAAGCTCTTATGCAACATTATACAAAGACCTTGTTATGCCCTAAATAACGCTAAACAGTTAGCATATCCAAATTTTGCATCTTTTTGCACAATACTAGATCTCGATTGGCGTTTAAGTTTATATACGCACATCTCTCTACTTCGTATACTACACAATCCAACTCGTGTTGGCTAGTAAAATCCTTACCTCTTCTCGTAGAGGAGCGCGGAGACGAGGCTGGCGAAGGTCTGGGGCTTCATGTCCCTCTCCTCCCGCAGCTGATATAGCTTGTGCCTAAACACCAGCCGCTGGTACCTACACATCGTCGATTTAAACCCTAAGCCGCCAAAATCAGATGTAACAAAAAAAAACGCAAAAGGGGATCTGACTGCGACTCACAGCGTCTGGGCGTCGGTGGCGAGGCCCGAGAGGCCGATGTAGAGCTTGTCGTGGATCTTGAACACCCTCTGGAAGTCGGTCGCGACGGTCTGCAGCTGCACGCCCAACCGCCGGTCGCTGGCGATCGCGAAGCAATTCTTCCCCACCATCGCCACCACGGCGGCGCCATTGTACTCGAAGATCTGAGAGCCGCGCGGGCCGAACCATCAGAAAATTGACATCTGAGGTGAGGGGAAGATGTGGGGCGCGGCCGCGCGGGGTTTCGGGGGACTCACCGACATGGCCGGAGCTGCGAGTTCGCGAAAGAGGCGGAGGCGGAGGCGTCGAGATCGATGAGAAGCAAGGAAAGGAAGGAATAGCTCCGGAGGTGGGCTTATGTGGCAAAGTTGGGCTTCTTGCTCAGCAAGAACCCAAGAAGGTCCAGCGACGCCGGAGCCGTCCGACCTCCAATTCGGTTCGGGAGCGCCGGTGCGGTCTGTTTGGTCTCTTTTACCGGAAAATTAGCTCAGTGGTATCGGTTCAGTGGTATACACAGTGGAATGATATTTTATTCATGGGGTAGTGCAAAATAATCATACGAAGATAAAAAATTATGTTGAATAACATTGTCGTCAGTTACCATGTCGTTTGCTTACATTGGACTAGTTGTGCGCAAGAGAGAAAAAGAAAATGACAATAATACCACTTCGGTCCTATGTTGTTGACCTAATCCCTACTAGATCGGTCCAGACCAATTCACCGCTTTTCCCCTTGTCTCCTTTTCTCCCCACTCGGCCGCCGCGACTCCACTCCACTCCACCACCGTGACGACCCCGCTCAGGCACTGCCACCATTGCAGTCCACTATCGGCGCCCCTCTATAGCATCTTCCTCTCCTGAGAAGTGAAGCATGCCACGATGAGTAGATCGAGTTGGAGCGAGATGAGTCCGGGTAAACCCGGATTGAGGAGTCCGGCCAAGACCGTGGCAGAGAGGTTCCCCGGAGACATGACAAGTTCGGCTTCGTGGGTGCCAGATGGGTAAGGATTTTTGTATCATATTTTTTATTTGGGGAATGGGTGGAATTAGGGTTTATGATTTGTGTGTCGCGCTTAATATTTGGGGGAATGGGTGGGATTAGAGTTTCTGATTTGTGGAATTAGGGTTTCTGATTTGTTAATCATGCTTACTATTGGGAAAAAGAGATTATTGATTTATCATGTTTAATGGCGTTATTTGATATAGACGGTGTTTTGTTTATTTCTTGCAATGTATTTATTTCATTGTATGGTAGAATGGATCCTACCAAGGCTATACAACTAAGTGTTAGAGTTGGCTCGTACATGACAAAGCCTGATAGGGATAGGATCGAATACAACAAGGCTAAGTGGGTGAAAAAGGTAATATACTAAGGGAATTTTAAAATGAAGTATTTCATTGCCTTCTTGCGCTTAGAATTCAATTGGGAAGTCGGCAATATCTCTATAAGTCATGTTGGAACCATGCCATTAACGAGCTCGTCGACATAAGCTTTGATGCAGACTTGGATAGCGCATTTGCATTGGAGAAAAATAGAAGGGTCTGGCTGAATGTGCAGGTGATGGATGTAGCTCCATATTGGAAAGGCGACTCATTACTAGGCATGAAGGTATCACAGTCGAATTGCTGTTGACAACCTAGCCATGGATCCATGTGGGCAAGCTAGCTCTATGGGTCGGTTGCCCCACCTCCTCAGAATGAATTGTAGGTTGCAGTCCTTTCTCATAGTAAGCCACAAATTGAGTCTCCACCTACTAGTGAACCAAATATTGTGAGTGGACCAAATAATTTTAGTGAGCCAAATAATGTGAGTGAGCAAGATAATGAGAGCGAGCTAAATAATGTAAGTGAGCCAGAAAGTGAGGAGGAGGATCATGTTGGAGTGGATGATGAGGGTATGTACAACCCTTCTAACCCAGATGACAATGTATCTGAATATGATCCTGCTGAGGATGAGGAGCAGCTTGAAGAGGAGGTTAATGATGAAGCTCTATTGGAGCTTCTCTCGTGACTGACCTTAATAATTCAGTAGTACAAGTGGATTCTATCTTTGCTAACCAAAGTACTTTTAAACGAGCTCTTAGACAATATACAATTTTAAATGAGTTTGAGTATAATGTTGACTATAGTGAGCAGAAAAGGTTTGGAGCATCTTGCACCCATCCAGACTGCAATTGGAGAATTCATGCATCAAGGTTGCAGGATGATAGAACCTACAAGGTATGGACAATTGCAAGTAGATATACTACTTCAATCTTACTTCGAAAATTTGGTGAATCTTTGGTTCTTTGGAAGGTGAAGTTAATACTTGCTCCACCACAAGTTTTGTAGGGGACAAGATGGCCTCATACAAATGGTGTGCAGGGCATGTCAAGGATTGACTGATTGAGGATTCATCTCTTGATCCCAAAGAATTGAAAAGGAGACTCAAATAGATGTTTCATGTTGATGTTAGTTACTTCAAAGTTTACGCTGCAAAGGAGGCTGCATCAGAGGAAATACAAGGCTCCTGAGATGATAGTTTCAACCTGTTGTACAGCTTCAAAGCAGAGATTGAGAAGAAATGTCCTAGTAGTATGGTTGGCATGGAATACACACTGGTGAAAGAGAAGCATCTCTTCAGCAGAGTCTTTGTTGCAGTCAACACTACTACAAAAAGGCTAATACTAGACGCTTCATCACAAACGGTTTTTCAAAATCGTTAGTATTAATGGTAATCACATATGGTTTTACAAGCGCGGCAGTCTCTGTTACTGGATACACTAAGAACCGTCTGTGATGAGTTAATATCATAGACGATTTATACCACGAACCGTCTGTGATACTCTACGGACGGTTCTTAATACGAACCGTCTGTGATAAGTATCTCATCACAGACGATTTCTATTAAAACCGTCTATGATAAGTATCTTCCAATTTTACAATGACTTGGATGCTTACCTATGATTTTACCATGACTTGGATGCCTGTAATATCCCGTTTAGACTTCAGAGGATTTAAAGTATGAATTCAGATTTTGAGTAGAACTAAAAAGGGTAAATCCATTTTTAGGAGGATTAGTGCCTTCTTTTGGCCCACAGTTTGACCCATTTAGGGGATCTGGCTAAGGAGGGCAGCAACCCTAACCCTAGCCTACCCCTCCCTCCTTGCGCCTCACTCCCCCACCCTTTTTTCCCTTTTCCAGCCACCACCTCCCCCACTCCTCTCCCTGTCCAGCGCCTCCCCTTGAGCCTCCTGTCCTGTAGCATTCCTCCCAACAACTAGCACCTCCTTGGAGCCCTTGCGCCACCACCGCTACGGGCTCCTTGGTTCCTTGCATGCTGCTGCAGCCAACCAGAAGAAGGAAGGAGAAGAGGAAGAAAGAAGGGGAGAAGGGAAGAGGGAAGAAAGAAAGGGAGTCTCGCGGGAATTTCAGTGATCTCGCATTCGTCGTCTTGATCTCCAATGGTGACAATTCTATTACTTATTTTCTATTTAGCAATCGGTAGAATCTGTTTGGTAGATCGGTATTCTGCCAGTTCTATTGCACTGTAGTTTACGACACTGTAGGTACGAAATTTGGGAATTTCACATCATGGAGAATTGTAGATCTCTATTTGTTCTTTCCGTAGAGTGTTGTAACATCCCAATTTTCAGAGCTTTAAAAATCCTTTAAATATTGGTAGCAAGAAAATTCATCATTTGGATTTATTTGAATATTAATTTAAAAAGCTTAATATGGACTTAAAGGACAAACTGATTTAATGTGCTTAATCCCAACATCAACAATTGTCAAAACTATTTTATTTAGATTCTATATGCTTGGATATATTTTATAGAATTTTCTGGGATTTTTCCAAAGTCATTTGCTATTTTCTAATTGCTATTTGTATTTTCTGGATTTATTTAAAAGAAAATCAAAGAAATTCCTTGAACGATCTTTGGGCGAAGCCCAACACTATTCCACCGCATGACCGCCTTTCCTCGCCGCACTCGCTCGTGCCGTTGGATCGCCATCGCGACGCCGCTTCTCGCCGCGCTCGCTCTCTCGACCGGTGGGCCCGCCGCCGAGTCGTCGCCTCGCGGAGCTTCTTTTCCTCGCGCTGCGCCTCGTCCGCCATTGCCGAGCTCGGCCACAGCGTCAAAAACGGGACTCGTCCCGATCTTCTTGTGCCGACCCCACCAAATCGTGTCTCCGGTTATTTCTTATCCGTTCTAAACCAAATCAAACCCCGAATCGGTTTCAATCTCCGAGAATCATGGAATTCAAAACCCGGCCGCTTTGGACCCGATTTGGGGTTTCAAATCTCGGCGTCTCCGAGCCTATAAGTACCCCCTTAGCACCGCTCGACCTCCGCAACCCAAAGCCGCCACTCGCCGCCTGATCGCCTCTAGCGCCGTCGCATTTCAAGCTTTAGGGTTTTCACCAACTTCTTCTCCGGTGAATTGCGCCGTCGTCTTTGCCGCCCTTGCCTCGCCGACCGCACCTCGTGATCGCAAGTCTCGAGCTACCTCGTGCGCACCTCTTCGTCGCCGAGCATCGCCGAGCGCCGTCCGACAAAACCCGAGTCTCGCCGCCGCTTCTCCTCGCCACGGCCATCTCCGTCAACCTCGGTGCTCAAACCAAGCCCATATGTGCGAATAACCCTCTACACGTTGGCACCACTCATCGCCGGCGAAGTCGCCGCCGTCACGGGTGACCATCGGTCCCGAGTGCCACCGCCGTCGTTATCGCCAATTCTCGGCGCCGGCGTCGGCCAGTCTTTGGTGTGGCGGCCGTGTGGCGCCAGACGCCAAAGACACGCCAGACGCGGTCTTGGCCCACCGCGCCAGATCTCTCGGTTCGGCACTCGGTCCACGTGAACCCCGAGATCGACGCAAAGGGGGCCCACTGTCAAGACGGGTTTTAATTATTTCTTTTTCCTCGGCTGACGCAAGCATTGCGCAATAATTCGATTTTCCTTTATAAAAATAATTCGGGAAATTCGATAAAATCCAAATTAGGGTTTTATTTGATTTTCCAATCTTCCAAAGCCCATATCTTTTGCATCCGAACTCCGATTGAGCCCATTCAAATTTGTAAATTCATATAAAATTAAGATATATTTAATGATGAATTTTATTTGAGTTTTGGAGTTGTTTTGCCACTGTTATTTATTTGTTTTTGTTTCTTTTGTCTCGTTTGCGAGTAGACGTCGATA
This sequence comes from Hsuehochloa calcarea, assembly GCA_036346395.1. Classification (NCBI taxonomy): domain Eukaryota; kingdom Viridiplantae; phylum Streptophyta; class Magnoliopsida; order Poales; family Poaceae; genus Hsuehochloa; species Hsuehochloa calcarea. The sequence goes on from CM070603.1 coordinate 30,731,692, forward strand.
CTTCGGGGAATTTTACAGAAGAAGGAGCACCTCAATACCAAGACCAATATCTAGATCTATTCCAAGGCAAGTTATACCTTTGATCATATTGAACCCAGTTTTCAAAATACTTTGTTTCAATATATTGCATTCTATTTCAAGTATTTATTTAAATGCTTTTGGGTGTAGTTATTAATCCAAATTGTTATACCACCTTGTCTATTGTATGCCATGATATTTTGTCACCCTAGGTTGGTTAATAATTAGTTGGTATTATCGTAGCACCAATGTGGGTTGGTTAGATACGATTAGACTGCTTAGCCATGCCACGAGTCATCATTTCATGTGAGAGTTGCAAGTATAAACTTAACTAAGTGATTATGGAACTGTGTGATGAAACTGTGTGTGCTGTGTACTGTTACTCGTTGATAGCATGTGTTGCACTTAATCAACCGGGTGGGAAAAGATTTAGACTGAGGCAAGTGGTGGATCTGTGTGAATGGTGGAACTGTGTGATATAAACTTTGTGATTTGGGAAAAACTGAAAGTCTTGCCTTAGTCAATTAAGGACTTAACTTTGTGCGCCATTGAACTGGGCCTTACTGTACGACCACATGCCTAGTATGGGCTGGGCCTGACTTAGTAAGTTATGGAGTCTTGACATTGACAACTCAGGTTGTATTTAAACTATGTGATGGGCTGGAGGTGTGTACCGCTGTGTTTGGGTCACATCGCGATTCGGTTCACGCATCCCCGTCCCAACGGTGTGTGTCGCTCCAAGGGCTATGTGAACAAATTGACTACAGAAAGCACATCGGGAGTGTCATTGTTTGAGATGAAGTCTCTGAAAGGTTTTGTTATGGTCAGTGCTAGCTACACTGGTTGTATCGTGTGGGTAAAGTGTACAACCTCTGCAGAGTTTAAACCAATCTATTCGAATAGCCGCGTCCTCGGTTACGGACATGCTCGGGAATTTCACACGAGGGGTAGTTTTTCATAAAACAATTGGGAAGGGTCAGCTGTGTGAGATAACTTGTGCAGCTGTGTGAATAACTTGATTAGACTGTGTGTTCTTTGTGAAATCAATTGTTAACTTATTATTGTCTATTTGTTTTGAATTATACTTTCAATCTATTATTTGTATTCAATTGCAAATGTTGCATTTCTGCAAAATAACTATAGAAGCCATTCCTTTGGAATAAGCCATCATCTATAAATTGCATTCTGTGGTATGACTTGCGAGTACGGTGTGTACTCACTCTTGCTAAACCAATCAACAGAAGTGGAGGAGTCGTCGCCTGCTTTTGAAGAAGAGTTCTACGAAGGTTGATCGTTAGGGTCTTGATCCCAGTCAGTTGCATGTGGTAAATTGATGGGAGCCACCGGAGTTTATTTCGTTTCCGCTGCAGTTTATTTCTTTATTGTCAGCCTTGCATGGCTTAATATATGTAAAACTCGACCGTAAGGTCCCAACAATTATTAGTTATTTAAAGGTACTCGTTTATTCTTATATTCGTTGTATGGATGTGATATTTCATCGATGTTGACACTGTGTGCACTAGCGTGATCCTGGACTAGTGCAAAATACACAGAGGTTCCAGATTTGCATATTTGGGTCCCGACAAGTGCCCGATCACGTAATTTGGATAAACGGTAAGAAAGTTATGGCCATTACAATCCTACTATTCGGAGATTCTGTCATGTTCTGGCAGTTGTAGTAATCGGTAGATTAAAAATAGTTAACGATCTAATTAGGAAATTTGACCAACATGACTACTGTAGATAATTCCGTTAGGATTATAGAGAGACTAAGAATGCATTTTTTGGATAAATAGAATGAAAGTTATGATTTTTGGATTATTGTTGTTTAATACCTAGGTGTTGCTGTACGCAGTTGTAGGTTGTTTTGTGAGGATTCCAGAAAGTCTTGGATGGCCGAATTTGGAGTTCAGATGAGTAAGATAGGACCATTTTACTACTGGGATAACGGGTAGTGTGTTCCGTAGTTTTAGGTTGAAAAGGTCGGTTTGGCATATGCATGCGATGACGGTTAGAGTAAGGTGTTGGTGCTGTAATGTGTAGGTTTTGAGTTGTGTTTTGAATTTGTTGTCCAGGGAGTGGGGTCTCATGTGCATTGTCGCCGTTTCGCTCTCCAACGTCACAAGGATAAGAGGCAAGTTCTTGGTAGACGGTAGTCATTGGTTGATCACTATATGCTTTACCATTTATCACATTATATTGATGTGCTTTTACTTATGTAATTGCAAGTAATGTTAATAGTAATTATTTATTCCTTATTGTTGGATATGATATTGTTGGACAATGGTAATATTGATAAAACTATGAATATTTGCGCATATCATCGACAAATGAACACTCATGCTATACCGATATACGCAAAATAAGTGCATGTGGACATGTAGTGTAGAGATGCATGGAATGAAAGGTGGTTGATAATTGTGTATGTGAATAAAGACAGAGAATTGAATGATTGGGCATGAGAGTAAAGAAAAGAGAACAATTAATGTACTTCTGATTAAGCATTGTTCATTGCTTACTATTGTGCTTGTTGAGTCGTGGACCCACCCTTGCTTTCCTGTTGTTTTATGTGATCGTTGACGACGCTCTATTTGGGAAGGGCTAGCACTCAGAACACCGCATACACTCAATTATTTGATCATTATCATGAGGAAACTTTACCTTAGCATGATGGTTTATTCTTTTAAGTTATGATAGACATTGAATAATTATATATGATCGGTTGAAACTTGGTTATTCATTCAATAAGTCTCTTTGGAATTGGTCTTGCTTAATTCTTAAACTATTATTCTGCCTACTATCTAGAGTTTAAAATTTAGTGCTTGCCATGTCTTTTTTCTTATATTATTGTGACCTATGGATGGGTTTTAATATTGAATTGCTTGTTGTAATTTTATTGTTAATTGATGTAAATCTAATTGTTAGGACAGTTTAGTGGTATTTCAGACTTAATGTTGGGCTGGGGTGATTTTACCATGACTTGGACACAAATATAAATGTCTTACTCCTTAATTTTACCATGACTTGATTACACACAGAAATGTCTAACTCCCTGTCATGATAAAATTAGGGAGTCACAGACGATTTTTAATACGAACCGTCTGTGATATTAGCTCATCACAGCATAGGAGGGCGGAATTTTTTGGACGTTGTCCTTATATATTATAGCCACCCCCGCCTTGTCTTCTATCAGTCTCCTCTCTCTCTCCTCTCCCTCTCCCCTTCCCACGTCGAGCTCCGGCAATCGCCCTTAATTCCCTGACGCGGTTCGGCGAGGAGGAGGAGGGACGTGCAAGAGCTCCATGTCTGTTGTAGGAGGCCGACACGCGTCCGCAGCTTGCTGTTTTACGTTGCCTCCGGTGTGCGGGGCGCTGCTCCAGGACAACTACCCCGAATTCATCGCCAAGAAGGTAATGTCTACCCACGCCATTGAAATATTTCTTTAGAATTTTGCAACTGCAGTAATTATGATTCAATATTTTGATTGTGTAGTTTGAAACATAGTAGTACCTATGTGTCAAAACATTCAATTTTTATGCATTCTTAGTTTGACGTTCTAAGTGAATGACTGGGCCAAAGCTTGTTCTTTGGGCTATATGGTAAGGGTTGGACCTTTATGGTGCCATGGTTCTTTTACACTGAATTGAGCTCGTAGTTTGAGTTGACTGGTCTCTTTTGGTGTGTGCTTTGCTAATAAATCATAGCGCAGGTTGGGGCCTTTCCCTTTTGTTCATCCTTTTATAATATGATCAGGTTTGGGCAAGTCCTGATGTTGCTTGCTATACTATTGCAGTTGATTGGGATAATTTAATTGAGTGGAATGGGATCATAAGTTTGGTTGGGTCATGGTATGCAGGTGTTCATCAATGTGCCATGGTGGTAACTCACTACCAACAAAACGATGAGCTCATTCCTCACACAGTGTACGAAGAGCAAGTTCATTTTTGCCAGCCCAACCAAGTTCGCAGAACTCTCTTCAGGTTTTGCACGCCGCAAGGTTAGGTTTTCTGATTCATGCTATGTATATAACACATCGTATAACATATCCATATTATGGTAATACCTGGTCAATTCTATACATGGCAAGGCTTCTGAAAATGCATAGTTACTATATGCCTGTTGGAAATTGTAACATCCAAATTTTCTGAGCTTTTAAAATCTTTTAGTTAGCTGCTAGTTGGAAAATTCACCATTTGATTTTTATTGAATTTTATTAAAATCTTAATATGGATTTTTAATATCAAAATGATTTAATGTGATTAACCCCAACACCAACCATTATCAAAACTATTTTATTTGGATTCTATGTGCTTAGATATATTTTATAGAATTTTATATAATTTTTCTGAGTTCATTTGCTATTTTTTAATTGCAAATTGGATTTTCTGTATTTTCTAAAATAGAAAATCTATTTAAAATCCTCCGGAATAGTGTTGGGCCGAAACCCAACACTATTCCCACACGGCCCAGCACCACGCAGCCCAGTTCGCCCGCGTGCGCCCCGCCTCTCGCTGACAGGTGGTCCCCACCTATCGGTCTCTCTCCCTCTCGCTCGCGCGCTTCCGTCCGCATCTACCGACGCGCGGCTCAAGTGCTGATCGGATGCACCCCACGACACGCCGTTTCGCCTCGTTGCCAGGTGGGTCCCACTACCTTCATCTCCACCGCGTTGTCGTCAACCTCGCGCGCGCCCGCCCTCGCCGCCATTGCCAGAGCTCGAGCTCAAAACCGACAACACGCTTTTTCAACTAAAACTCTGAGTTTTTCACACCAAATCTTTAGCCCTTATCTCCCAGCACCCGAATCCGGTCGAATCAAATTTTGAATCGGTTTCAATCTCCGAGATTTCTGAATTTGATTTCATATTCAAAACGGACTCAAATTGGGGATTCCTTATCCCGACTCGCACCAGCACTATAAATAGTCTCCTAGGATCGCTTGCCCCCCCGCAACCCAGAGCCGCCACCCTCGTCGCCCTGATTGTTCTAGCGCCACAGCAACTAGCGATTTAGGGTTTTTTGGCCGAGCTTCTTCCTCGGTGAATTATGCCGCCGTCGTTGCCACCCTTGCCTCGTTGATCGCACCATCGTGATCAGCATAGCTCCGGCTACCTCGTGCACCCCTCCTCGTCGCCGGAGCCTCCGTGCGATAAAAGCAGAAAGCCTCCTCCGCTCCGATCTCGCCATCGGTCGCCACCGTCGCACCCAGCTACCCGTAAGTGCACCCCTGAGTGCGCAATAGAGTCAGCTACCTCCTGGTACCACTCACCGCCGGTAGATCGCCGCCGTTCACTGGCGACCATCGGGTCCCGAGCGCCGCCCTCATCGCCGAGTCCACGCCCGCCACCACCTCAATGCCAGCATCAGCACCCGAGCCTTCGTGTCACGTGTGTGGATGCTTTGTCAGCGCGTGCGTGGCCGGTTCACCGCACCCCAGAGCCAGTCGCTCGGTAGACTCAGTTCAACGTGAGCCGTCTCACTGACATGTGGGCCCCACATGTCAGATTTTTCTTTTATTAATTCTTTTTCCAAAAATTCTTCACCGACGTTAGTGCTTGCGCAATAATCTGATTTTTCTTTAGAGAAATAATTCAAATTTTTTTATTAAATCCAAAATTACGGTTTTCTTTAGATTCAATCTTCCAAATCCCATATCTTTTGCATTTGAACTCCGATTGAGCCCATTCAAAATTTTAAATTTATATAAATTCGAGATCTATTTATTTATGATTTTTATTTAATTTTTGGAGTTTGTTTTAGATCTGTTATTTATTTGTTTTTGTTTATTTGTTTCGTTTACGCGTAGACGTTAATTCCTCGGAACTTTTGAAGGAGTGACTCAAGAACAAGACTAGTACCTAGACCTATTCCAAGGTAAATTATAACTTTGATCATATTGAACCCAGTTTTCAAAATTACCTTGTTTCAATGTATTGCATTCTATTTCTAGTAATTATTTAAATACTTTTGGGTTTAGTTATTAATCCAAATTGTTATATCCACCTTGTCTATTGTATGTCATGATCTTTTGTCACCCTAGGTTGGTTTATTATCAGTCGGTATCATCGTAGCACCAACGTGGGTTGGTTAGATACAAATAGATTGCTTAGCCATGCGACGAGTCATCATTTCATGTGAGTTGCAAATATAAATTTGACTAAGTGATTATAGAACTGTGTAATGAATATGTGTGTTGTGTGCTATTACTCGTTGATGGCATGTGTTGCACTTAATCAACAGGGTGGGAAAAGATTTAGACTGAGGCAAGTGGTGTATTCTGTATGATTGGTGGAGCTGTGTGCTGGGAATGATAATATGTGTGACTTAGTTAGAACTCGAAAGTCTTGCCTTGATCAATTAAGGACTTAACTTTGTGCACCATTGAACTGAGCCTTACTGTACGACCACATGCCTGGTATGGGACGGGTCTAACTTAGTAGGTTATGGAATCTTGCCATTGACAACTCAGGTTGTAGGTTAAGCTGTGTGATGGGCTGGAGGTGTGTTTATTACATCGCGGGACGATTCGCCGCATCCCTGTCCAACGGTGTGTGTTGTTCCCAAACACTGTGTGTATTAGTTGGACGACAGTAAAGCACATCAGGAGTGTTAATGTTGAGATGAAGTTTCTGAAAGGTTTTGTTATGGTCAGTGCTAGCTACACTGATTATATCTTTGGGTAAAGTGTACAACCTCTGCAGAGTGTTTAATCAATCTATTCGAATAGTCGCGTCCACGGTCATGGACATGCTCGGGGATTTCACACGAGGGATAGATTTTCATAAAAACAATTGGAAAGGGTCAGTTTTGTGAGATAACTTGTGTAGCTTTGTGAATAACTTGTTTAGGCTATGTGTCTTTGTGAAATGAAATGATAAATTAATATTGTCTTATTTGTTTTAAATTTTGCTTTCAATCTATTATTTGTATTTAATTGCAAATGTTGCATTTCTGCAAAAGAATCACAGAAGCCATTCCTTTGGCATAAGTTATCATCTATACATTGCATTCTGTGGTATGACTTGCGAGTACGGTTGTGTACTCATACTTACTATAACAAATCAACAGAAGTGGAGGAGTCATCGCCTGCATTCGAGGAGGAGTTCTACGAAGGTGTCGATCGTTAGGGTCTTGATCCCAGTTAGTTGCCTATGGTGAATTGATGGGATTCCGCTGAAGTTTATTTCTATTCCGCTGCTTCTATTTTATCTATTGTCAGCCCTGCGTGGCTTAATAAATGTAAACTCAACCATAAGGTTAAAACCATTCTTTACTATTTAAATTAGTTGTTTATTCTATTAATTGTCTTATGTGGATCGATATTCATCTATGTTGACACTGTGTGCACTAGCGTGATCCTAGACTAGTGCATAATACACAAAGGGTCCAGAATTACATTTTTGGGTCCCGACAGAAATGTACTCTATGCCTATTTGTTTGATTCCATAGATGGAAGTAATGAGGGAATCCCTAGCTCTTTGCCATCTTCTACTACTATTGATGAGGGCATCTCTAACACTTATACATTTCCTCCTATTGGTGGTGATACACAAATTAATTTGCAAGCCATAAGTGAGGTTACAAGTAATACAAGTGCAAAAGTGCATGTTGGTCCACTAACAAGAGTTAGAGCTAAACTTCAAAATCAACAGGTGCTTTTATTTCTTAATGAATCTTTCGTTGTCATTGATCATAATTGGGTGCTACATCATGCAAATGTTTTGTGCATTCTACGGTTTGAACAATTTGAAGCCTTCGGAACCAAGAGGGACGCTGGAGCCAAAGCAATGGAGGAGAAGCTCGTGGGAGACAAGCAAGGGGAGAGAAACCCAAGAATCCAAGTTAAATTCGAAACTTCCACAAGCCCAACCAAATTCAAACTCGGAATCAACTCAGAATTCAATTCGGATTCAAAATCAGCCTCAAATTCGGATTCGGAATCAGCAGGACAGTCCGGAGTAAAACGGTCATAACTTTCTCATACGAAGTTCGATTTGGGTGTTCTTGGACTTGCTGGAAAGATAACTTCAAGCCTGATCCTAATGCATCAGCCCCACAGTACCGGTTTGATGCATTGCGCGCTGAGTTGCAACGGGAGTTCAGGAAGAATCTAGATGATGTGGCTGCAGTCATTGTTGAGGACATGCAGAGTGGAGAGTTGCGAGTTGCTAATTAGATCAATACCTTATGCCAAGGTATTGCTGAACTCAAGGAGATGCTTGGGGGTAACGAGGAGATGTTGGAAGTGTAGATGGTCTAGAAGCTGACGAGACCCATGTTAACTTCGCTGCACGTGCTGAGCACATGGCCCGTGACCATGCCGTTACTAATGCAAGGCATCCTCCTGGCCCTGGACGTGTCCGTGGACGTGCTCAAGGCTTTGGTCGAGGTGGTGCTGCGGCATATGATGTTGATTGGGACAACGACCTTCAGTTGCACCGCAATGATAATTATCGTCGCCGACAGCATGAAGATGATGATTTGGGAAAGGTCAAGCTAAGCATTCCCAAATTTCAAGGTGGAACTGATCCTGAAGAGTACCTCACATGGGAGTTGATGGTGGATAAATTATTCCGTTTGCAGCGCTGTTCTGAAGACAGAAAATTGAAGCTTGCTGCTGTGGAATTTGATGGATATGCTCTTGTGTGGTGGGACCAAGTGGAGCGCCAACGAGCCGAACGGGGAGAACCACCCGTAGCCACTTGGGCTGGTATGAAGACAGAGATGCGTGCTCGTTTTGTGCCAAAGCATTATACACGTTCTCTTTTCAGCAAGCTCCAGAGTCTAAAACAATGAGCTAAATCTGCGGAGGAGTATTATAAAGAGATGGAGCGAGCAATGATTCATGCCAAAGTACATGAAAATGAAGAGCAAACCATGGCACGATATCTTACTGGTCTGAATCACAATATCAAGCGCATTGTCAATTTTCAACCATATAACAACACATGTGAGCTGGTGCATCAAGCAACGAAAGCTGAACAACAATTGGAGGAAGATGCATGGTTTTCTGCTCATGGTCCTTCGGGTCGCGGCAAATTTATGCCTAAGCCTTTTCCGAGCAAAAGCACATCTCCAGTTAGTGGTTCAACTTTTCGGAGGGCACCAAGTGGCAAGAAGGAGGAGCCTCCATCCCTTGGAAGGCGAAGTGCCCAACCAGCTGCAAGTAACATTTCTTCGGTGGGTTCTACAGCAAGAACTCGTGATATACAATGCTTCAAGTGCTTGGGGCGCGGGTATATGCAGAAGGATTGCCCAAATAACAAGACCATGTTGTACACTGAAGCGGGCGAGTATGCATCAACTAGTGAAGAAGAAGATGATCTGTTTGCTGAATTTGAAGGCTTTGATGATGTGGACGAGGATGGAGATGGGAAACTAGTGTGCAGCGTCGTCAATCTGCCAACAGTGATTTGCATGCAAAAGGTGTTAAGTGTGCTACCCGCACCATCTATGGAACAGCGATGCAACCTGTTTCAGACCCGCGCACAAGTGGGAAAAGGGAAAGCATGCAAAGTGATAATCGATGGTGGTAGTTGTCACAATTTGGTAAGCAAAGAATTATGCACCAAATTGGGACTGAAGTTTCTTCCACATCATCATCCTTACCATGTTCAGTAGTTAAGTGAGAATGGAGAGGTAAAGGTGGCCTACATGGTACGTATACACTTTCAGATTGACACTTACCGTGATACCGTTGATTGTGATGTTGTCCCTACGACTGTTTGCCATCTACTGCTAGGTAGGTCATGGCAATATGACTGTGCTGCCATACATGATGGGCGCAGCAATTGCTACAACTTCAAGTGGAACAACAAGGATGTGTTGTTAAAACCACTTACTCCTGCTGAAATTGTGAATAATTCCAAGCGAAAGACGGAGGTAAAAGTAGAGAGTGCGAGTGAAAAAGGAAAAATAGAGAGATTCCACCTTCGGTGAGTGAGCGCCACAAGCCAAATCTAAGTGGTAAAAAGAAAAGTGAGGGAGAGAACAAGTTAGTGATGATAGCCTCTAAATCAGAAATAAGAGAGCTGAGTGAGAATCCCACTTTGATGCACTTTGTACTTGTGTACAAGGATGCATTGCTTACTACTAACGACTTAACTTCCTTTCCTAGTGGTGTTGCTCATGTTTTGCAGGAATTCAATGACGTGTTTCCCAAGGATGTACCCGCTGGGCTGCCACCAATTCGTGGGATCGAACATAAGATTGACTTGATTCCAAGAGCGTCGCTACCCAATCTGCCACCATACCGCACCAACCTAGAGGAAACAAAGGAAATTCAGAAACAAGTACAAAAGCTTCTATCCAAAGGGTACGTTCGTGAAAGCCTAAGCCATTGCGCTGTTCCTGTTATTTTAGTTCGTAAGAAAGATGGTTCATGGCGTATGTGCGTAGATTGTAGAGCGATTAATAATATCACTATTCGATATCGTCATCCTATTCCTCGCTTAGATGATATGCTAGACGAATTGAGTGGTGCTGTAATTTTCTCTAAAATAGATTGGCGTAGTGGTTACCATCAAATTAGGATGCACGAAGGGGATGAATGGAAAACAACCTTTAAGACAAAATTTGGTTTGTATGAGTGGTTGGTAATGCCTTTTGGTTTAACTAATGCACCTAGTACTTTCATGTGTTTAATGAATCATGTTTTACGGCATTTGATTGGTAAATTCGTGGTTGTATACTTTGATGACATCCTGATTTACAGTCACACTGAATCTGAACATATTGGTCATATTAGACAAATTCTACAACTTTTACGCTATGCTAAACTGTTTGGTAACTTGGAAAAGTGCACATTCTGCAACGATCGTATAATCTTTTTGGGATATGTTGTTTCTGCGCAAGGAGTTGAAGTAGACGAATCGAAAATTGAAGCGATTAAAAATTGACCAACTCCTGTGAATGTAAGTCAGATTAGGAGCTTTCATGGTCTTGCTGGTTTTTATCGACGCTTTGTGAAGGATTTTAGCACTATCGCTGCCCCATTGAACGAACTTACTAAATAGGGTGTTGAATTTGTGTGGAGGGTAGCGCAAGAAAATGCTTTTTTTGAACTTAAGAAACGCTTGACTGAAGCACCTTTGCTTGTTTTACCTGATTTCACTACGAATTTTGAAATTAAATGTGATGCTAGTGGACTTGGGATTGGCGGTGTGTTAATGCAAGAAGGTAGACCGGTAGCTTATTTTAGCGAGAAACTGAATGGTGTTCAATTGAATTATCCGGTCTATGATAAGAAACTTGATGCGTTAGTGCGTTCTTTAGAAACTTGGCAGCACTATTTATGGCCTAAAGAGTTTATTATCCATTCTGATCATGGGGCATTGAAGTATTTAAAGGGACAAGCAAACCTGAACCGTAGACATGCCAAATGGGTAGAGTTCATCGAATCTTTTCCATACATTGTGAAATATAAAAAGGGGAAGGACAATGTGGTTGCTGATGCTTTATCTAGGAAAAGCGTGCTGTTGACTCAAGTAGGTGTCCAAGTTCCTGGATTAGAAAGTTTGCGTGATTTGTATGCAACTGATCATGATTTTTCGATTCCTTACTCCAAATGCACAGATGAGAAAGGTTGGGATAAGTTTCACATACATGATGGATTCCTTTTTCGTGCTAATAAGTTGTGTGTTTCAGAATCGTCCATTCGTTTATTTTTGTTGTAAGAAGCGCATGCAGGTGGTTTGATGGGCCATTTTGGACCCGAAAAGACTCTATTGATGTTGAGCGATCACTTCTATTGGCCTAAGATGAGGCGAGATGTTGACAGGTTTGTCCAACGTTGTATTATTTGTCATAAGGCTAAATCCAAGTTGAATCCACACGGTTTGTACACTCCTTTAGCTGTTCCTAATGTTCATTGGGAAGATATTAGCATGGATTTTGTTTTGGGGTTACCAAGAACTAAGAAGGGAAGGGATTCTATATTTGTGGTTGTGGATCGTTTTTCTAAGATGGCACATTTCATTCCGTGCCACAAGAGCGACGATGCGTCGTATGTTGCTGACTTGTTTTTCAGGGAGATCGTGCGACTTCATGGTGTTCCAAGGACCATTGTCTCAGATCGTGGTGTAAAGTTCATGAGCTACTTCTGGAAGACATTGTGGGGCAAATTGGGGACGAAGTTGTTATTCAGCACCACTTGTCATCCCCAAACTGATGGTCAAACGGAGGTGGTCAACCGAACACTCTATATGCTGCTACGGGCCATAATAAAGAAGAACCTGCGTGAGTGGGAGGATTGTTTGCCGCACGTGGAATTCGCTTACAACTGGGCTGTGCACTCCACTACGCAGCTGTGTCCGTTTGAGGTGGTATATGGATTTAAGCCAATTACGCCACTGGATTTGTTGCCACTGCCATTTTTCGATCGTACTAATATGGAGGCTTCCAAACGAACTAATTTTGTAAAGCAATTGTATCTGAAAACGAAGGCTGAAATTGAGAAGAAGACGAAATATTATGCTGAGAAGGCGAACAAGAGAAGAAATAAGGTGTTGTTTCAACCAGGCGATTTAGTATGGGTACACTATCGCAAGGATCGCTTTCCAGAACACCGCAAGTCAAAGTTGCTGCCAAGAGGAGATGGTCCTTTTAAGGTGCTTGCGAAGATTAATGACAATGCATACAAGATTGAGCTGCCCGGAGATGACTATAGCGTGAGTTCTACCTTCAATGTAGCTGATTTATCACCTTTCTTTGGTGGTGACGATCCAGCGTTGAGGTCGATGCCTTTTCAAGAGGGGAAGGATGATGAGGGCATCCCTAGCTCTTTGCCATCTTCTACTACTATTGATGAGGGCATCTCTAACATTTATACATTTCCTCCTATTGGTGGTGATACACATATTGATCTGCAAGCCATAAGTGAGGTTACAAGTAATACAAGTGCAGAAGTGCATGTTGGTCCACTAACAAAAGTTAGAGCTAAACTTCTAAATCAACAGGTGCTTTTGTTTCTTAATGAATCTTCTGTTGTCATTGATCATAATTGGGTGCTACCTCATGCAAATATTTTGTGCATTCTATGGTTTGAACAATTTGAAGCCTTCGAAACCAAGAGGGACACCGGAGCCAAAGCAATGGAGGAGAAACTCGTGGGAGACAAGCAAGGGGACAGAAGCCCAAGAATCCAAGTCAAATTCGAAACTTCCACAAGCCCAACCAAATTTAAACTCGGAATCAACTCAGAATTCAATTCGGATTCAAAATCAGCCTCAAATTCGGATTCGGAATCAGCAGGACAGTCTGGAGTAAAACAGTCATAACTTTCTCATACGAAGTCCGATTTGGGTGTTCTTGGACTTGTTGGAAAGATAATTTCAAGCCCGATCCAATGGATCCTCCCTCACTTCGAAATTCCTACAGCGTAAAAATATATGACCAAAACAATATGACAGTTGTAAAATTAGAGTTTCCTTTTTGTTTTAGATTGAGTCGGAATTGAGTAGGAGTTCTAATTCTGAATTAGAATAGGAGTAGGGCCTCTTGGCCAGCCATGAGAAGGAGAAGAGACACTATATATTGAGGGTTAGACCCCCATTGTAACCTCAGACCACGTTTAATATATTTTCAAAGCTTTTGCTTGATTCTCCTGTTGTGCTTATAGCCAAAACAGAGGGAATTGGGCGTTGAGAAAAGGGGTCGTTCTTGCTTTTCCGCTGGGAATTGAGGGTTCGATGATCTTCGCTTGTGGTCAGTGAGGATCCAATCAAGTGTGTGTTTGGGCGAATTTTCCATAGAGTTGCAAGTCCGTGCATTAGCGCGGGGGATCAGCTGGTGGTTCGTCAGGATACACATGTTATAGAGAGGTTCTTCGTCGAGAAGATTGGGCACCCTGCATCAAGAAGTCTACAAATTATGTTTTTCTTTGTTTGCCTAATGTGTCCTTGGAACTATTCTTGTGTATCATTTGGATGTAAAGTCCTCGAGCTTTTAAGCTATTCGACATCCATGTAGATCCTACAACTAATGATGAACTGAGCAGTGGCGACATTCTCAGACCTTCTTTTGCCAACAAACACATTGAGTTTACTCTAATTCACATGGATTTTGGTAGTGCTTCTCAGCAGTGATGACTTGGTGTTTTTTGTCGGTTTCTATGTAAGATGTTTGTGCCAACTACAATCTCTGTAACTGCACAATTTATCTCTAAATTAAGCTTTTTGTCATAGTTACTCTCAGAGGGCATTTACTACCATAGTTATTTTTTTGTGTTCTATTAAATAAGTGATTTTGTTAGTCATGGTGGGTTGCTCTATGTGATGATGATGATATATAGAAAAAAAAACCTATGGATTAGTTTCCAAGTGAGGCTTTCTATCATAGTTACTCTAATAGGCTGCCACATCAACCTTTTGAACTTTCAACCTAAACAAAAACTTTTGAACTTTTTGTCTTCCAAATCAGCCCATCTTTTCGAGCGAGCAAAATAGATGCTCACTTACACCCAGGAGTCCAAAATTAGCTACAATTTTGTAGTACTTGAACTCTAAAGTATTATCTCCATTTGACTTTTAATTATTTAGGTTTTGCAAGGCAGGTTATTTATGAGTTGCGATGCTTCCTCTGGTTTGTCATGTTTGCGTAATTCTCATTTCAAAATATTTTAGTTATAGCTAAATTGGTATTCTTGAATTGTTCCAGGCCAAGCTTCTTTTGGTGCTTCTAGGGCTCTTTAGTTTGCCCTTGCAAATACAATAGGTTGTCGTTTGTAAATGGTAAGATGAGTTCCTTCTTTCTATTCTATTATATGATTCTATGGCGGCATTGCTATGTTGTGTTCTCATATTAAGATGCTAATATTTACCACATTTATTCATGTAAACACCGCTAACTATACAAAAGAATGCAAATGTAAACATCTTACTCACTTGAAAAATATTAACACCTTTTACATTTCTTCATGTAAGCATCCCTAACTATACAAAAGAATATACAACAACACTTCAGAGGTGATAAACAACTAGTTGAGTACAAACATCCCTAACTATACAAAAGAATGCTAATGTTCTCATATAGTTAGGCATTCCTTGGTTGTCACTTGGAAAAGGCCCCTATTGCCAATTTGTGGATGACCTCACCTAAGTGACAACCAAGAAATGCCAGGCCCCTGTTGCCAATTTGTGGATGACCTCACCCAAGTGACAACTAAGGAATGACATGCTGAGAAGATGATGTGTTGATACTGTTCTTTGACATGTTTATGAAGAAATACCCTTTCTTTACATGTATATATTCCTATTTGTTTAGGAGTTAAATGGTTTGACAGCCTTCCAGGAAATGCAAAGAGAATATATGATGGAGATTGAAGCCATGGAACATGGACTTGAAAGGATACTTCCAGTTGCATCTTTTTTGGTGGGCCCAAGTGGTTTAAGCTTTCGAACTCTAGAACCAACCCTTTCTTTCAGGTTGTACCATCAAAACTCTAATATATTGCTGCAAACCACACTGTGTATTGTCCGAATATTGTTGTATGGAAAGTGATTTTAATGCTTACTTAGCAATTGAATTCAAGACATTTGTGTAATTGTTGTGTATCACAGGATTTGATTATTGCTAACATTCGAATTGGGCTAGATGAACTAAACCGAGTATGCTGGACTTGATAGGAATATTTAACATGTTTAACACTACTATTTCACATCCCCGCATTTCAATGTTATTGTGCTCTTTGTTATTGTAAGCATTTTCAATCTAATCTTATCTACTAAAATCTTTGTCATTTTAGATTAGTAATTTCAAAGTGCTTTCATGTATCCTACCATGATGGACTGTTGCTGGCTGCTGAGCCGGAGGATTTTTCTTGAAATGCGCCTGAGAAGTAAGTCGATAAAAAAATAAAATCAATTTATTGCCTGCAAAGTAAGGTGATCTGCTATATAATTATGTTTCTACATCTAATCCTCTAGGTATTAGTCTATTAGTAGCAATAGTGCTATTGTATAGCATGCTAATAAAGTCTCACATATTAGCAGTCCAAAAAAACTAAGTGCGCCTCATTACTTTTATGGACTTCATATCTTCTTGAAGGAAGCTGCTTCCAATCCATGTAATACCAAAAAAAAAAAAATTCAATAGAGCATGCTCCTAATATTTCATGCATTGTGTGCCACATTTCATTATGCCACACCAAACACCATAAAAACAATAGTTAAATATCATATATTCAACGGGTGGGCACAACGTAGCGCGCCTTACCATCTAGTTAGCAATATGGCTCATTGAATTGTGCGAATGATAATAATCAATTGGTTGTAACTTTCTAATTTTTTTAAATAATTCATTTTTTAATAGAGGTAAAATAAAAATGGCAATAGTTAGAACCAAAGGACGGCTTAGTCTGATTTTCCTAGAGGCTGAGAGCAAGGGAGTAAGGGCATTTTGTAAAGGAAAAATTGATCATTTACTACATCTTATATGTGGTTTCGATCATTCGGGACTAAGTTCCCGGTAATAGATCAAACGCCACATCTTTTCATGAGCCATTTGATCATTTGCCCTTTTAGACAAACTTGCCTATGTCTTCTTCTTTCCCCTTCTTCCTCTTCTTACTCTTCTTCCCTGCTCCGGCCATGGCCGACCCGGCACCTCCACCCATTGGCATGGCCTCCGTCGGTTCCTCACAGTCGAGCTCGTTTCGGCGTCCCGCTTCACTGCGCTTAGCGGTTGTGCCCATGTCTTCTTCCTCCCTTTCTTCTTCCTCTTCTTCCTTACTCCGGCCATGGTAGACCAGGAGCTCTGGCCGCCGCTGCCGCTGCACCTCTGCCACCTCCTCTCGACTCTCCTCTCCGCACACCACCTCTCCCCCCATGCTCATCGCTCCGGGGTGCTTGGACTCGATCCGGAGTAGAGGAGGCGTCCTGGGGTAGCCATGGCATGGCGTCGAAGAGGCCTGAGCGGCGACGGGAGCTCGGAGCTGGCTGGGCGGAGCTCGGGGGGCGACTAGAGGCGGTAGAGGGTGGACGGAGCATAGGGGTGGCACAGGTGCGAGCAGAGGAGGTGTGGCGGCCGAACAAGGAGAAAGCGAGGCCTGGTGGTGAGTAAGGATAGAGAAGGGAGGAGGCCATGGTCGCTGGGGGAGATGAGGGACGGAGCAAGGAAGAAGACAGAGGCAAAATTTGCATTTTTCTCTCCAAAAGTCAAATGATCAAGTGGCCCACGAAAGATATGGTATTTGATCTATTATCTGGAACTTAGTCTTAAATGATCAAAACCACATGTAAGGTGTCGCAAATGATCAATTGTGACCTTTGCAAAGGAGTAACCATAACACACAACCACGAGGATAATGGTGGCATCGGTGATTGCAATGGATAGAGGTCGTTGGCTAAGTGCGACAAGGGCAAAGACAGTGGTACATCGTACATTAGGGAGGGAGGGGGGAGTGTGAAGATAGCATTGAATTGGGTTGGTCGATTGCAACATGGAGACTAAGGCCTTGTTTGAGAAACCTAAATTCTCAATCTATTCCTGTGGATAGGTCAAGATTTTAAACTGTTTAAAAACCTAAATTCCTAGTACATCCACAAAGATGGACTAAATTTAGACTTTCTGTCTAAAGGATAATGGTTCAGGGAAGACATGAGACGGTAGTGCACTGGTGTTACAGCCTTGTAGGTGAAGCGGTGATAAAGTGGGACGATTTGCAATTAATGACTATCTAGTCCACCTTTGCTTTATGCAAGCTCAACTGTGGTCACAGAGAAATGTATCTCGCCATTTGATATGAACAACATGTGAATAATCTGAAAAACCTGATCTGTTTAGATCATCAAAACAACTATCTTAATTACTATAATTCTGAGTTTACCCTCCCACCCCCACGCCAAACTGCAGCCTCGCTTCTCTTCCCCTCCCACCCCACGCCAAACCGCTCCGCCCTCCTCTCCCCGGTATTAGTCTTTGATTTCATAAAGTGATTTTTGCATAGATTTGAGCAAAATTATCATCAAAGATCTTTTATGTAAATTGATAAATTTCTGGATGTTAACTATTTATGGTACATGTAATGAAAAGAGATTGAGTAGTAAAAGTGAGAATTTTTTTCCTCCTTTTGATAGAGCTAGAGCGGTAAAAGGAAAGGTTAGTTGAGAACCAAAGATTGAGAGCAGCCTGATATATTTTAAAATTTTAATGGTAAACTATTCAGTCATAACATAACTGAGTTAAACATTGACATAATTTAGTATTTATAGTATTATTTATTTAAAATTCGTTACTATGTACGAACACCCTACTAATATTATCTTCACAGAGGAGAATAGAACTCAAAATCCAGAAGAGACTAGTCATCGCTGTAGCCTGAGGCCCTGAACTGCTGGCCAGCCGCCCAACGGAGTAGTTGAAATATCGTGCGAGTCCATGACACGGGCGACACGCGCCGACGGCCGAGCCCACACGCAGACTCACACGGACTCCCCGCAAACGGCGGCTTATTACTTAGCCGTGAAGCCCCAAACCGCGTGGTCGTCTCCTCAAAATCGAATCGAACCCCCCACCCCGCAAAAATCCCACCCGATTCTCCCCTCGTCTCTCCCCCATTCTCCAATTCCGCAGCCCGATCTGCCTCCAATCTCCCCGAAACCCTAGCCGAGTCTCAGATCGGACCGAACCCCTAGCGAGCTCGCGGCGGCGATGGGGAACCCGGAGAAGCTGATGAACCAGATCTTCGACCTCAAGTTCACATCCAAGTCGCTGCAACGGCAGGCGCGCAAGTGCGAGAAGGAGGAGAAGGAGCAGAAGCTCAAGGTGAAGAAGGCGATTGAGAAGGGCAACGTGGACGGCGCGCGCATCTACGCCGAGAACGCCATACGCAAGCGCACCGAGCACATGAACTACCTCCGCCTCGCCTCCCGCCTCGACGCCGTCGTCGCGCGCCTCGACACTCAGGCCAAGATGCAGGTCATCGGCAAGTCCATGCAGAACATCACCAAATCGCTCGATTCGGCGCTCGCCACCGGCAATCTGCAGAAGATGTCCGAGACCATGGACCAGTTCGAGCGCCAGTTCGTCAACATGGAGGTCCAGGCCGAGTTCATGGAGGGCGCCATGGCGGGGTCCACCTCGCTCTCCACGCCCGAGACCGAGGTCAACAGCCTCATGCAGCAGGTCGCCGACGACTACGGCCTTGAGGTCTCTGTTGGCCTGCCGCAGGCCGCGGCGCACGCCATCCCCGCTGCCAAGGACAAGGAGAAGGTCGACGAGGACGACCTCTCCCGCCGCCTTGCCGAGCTCAAGGCCCGCGGCTGAGGGATTTCAGTTCAGGTGATAATAGATGGCCTAGCCCTAGCCCCATACAGGAATATACTTACCTGCCATTCCACGGTTCGAATATTGTTGGCCTTTTATTATTAGAACTGTATTGGATAATGTTATAGTAAGTCTGATGGGGAATGCCATGGTGGTTAGGTTGTAATGGTGTATATCCACAGAACCAAGCTGCTTTGTGAGTCATGAGTTATACTTTTTGTCTGATAAGTCTAGCAAACAATGGAGTACCTTTAGTTCAGTTTTACACCTAATTTTTTTAAACAATTTAAGATTTTTCATACCTAACATGTTACCCATAACAACAGTAAGAGCTAAGGTTAGAGGATATTGTAAAGTTCTGTCACGCTCTCTGAAACCACTATCATGGCGTAACTTGGATGGAAAATGGCAATGATCCATGATATTATCATTGAATCTGAAGATGCCATTGATGGAAATTTCTGTAAATAGTAGTCTGCAGTGTTCTAAATAACAGCCGTTAAGGCCTTGTAAACGGCCGTTAAAACGGTAAAGGTCTCCTGCCCATTACGTTTATGGACATTTCAAGGTTTGTCTGTTTTATCGGGCCGTTTATTCGGTTTAACGGCCGTTAATGTTTAACAGGCCCGTTTATTGGGTAAAGTTGCAAGATTGCCATATGACATGGAACATTATGACATACATGAGATGAATGCTAGCTTTGCTTTTCATTGCTACTTGAACTGTTCATTCATTCAATTATGATTCTTTAATTACATTCACATCATGTCATCTTTTTTCTTCATGTCACTGCCGTGGACAATTGTTGATAGCCTGGCAGTTCCATTATATATGCATGAAAGAAGATGAATTAGATGCTTGTTTTGTTAATACAAACACAGGTTATATTTCTCTGAATTTTTAATAGTAAAGCCGTTTACAAGGCCGTTTACAAGACCGCTTACCGTATAAACATTAAAAGGTGGGGTGACCATTCGTTAACCGTTTACTGTTATTTAAAACATTGGCAGTCTGGAAAAGCGTCATTCATGTGACAAAGCATATCTTGTGTTTGACTGATAATTTGTGAGGTATGCAGTTTAGGTTGTGACTGCCAGGATCCTGAACATGTGTTGTAATTAGAACTATGCTGTATGTTGCTAGTGTTATTGAACAAGTCCAGTTGGAAAGACATGTTTGCCCTAAGAAACTTTATTGTAGGGACTACTACTGTATTGTTCATGACTGCTAGTTAGCTGTTCCATAGTTTGCTTGCGCCTGCTGAAAGTGTGAATGGCAAATACTAGGGATAATGTGATGCATGAAAAATGCTCCAATGTGAACTCTATTCATTTGTGGATGCTACTTCTTTGCTTGCTGAAACATAAAACGTATTTGTCATACTGTGAATCATATGCATGTCTTTGCCCTTTCCGAAGCATATGCCTGTCTAGATCTGAGGTAACGTTCAGTAGTACTGAAGATAAAAAATTTGGTTAAGCTCTTTATGTTGGTCAGTAGATGGAAAAGTTTTTGGCGTTTTATGTTTGATCTTTTTCTATGGTCATATAGCGAGTTAAGTCTTAGAGATTGTCAGTCAGTCCATAATTCACACATGTAGTTTGCTTTATCCTACTTTTCTTTATGCTACTCAATGAATATTTGAAGTAAAATGTTGACATATTGACAACAGAGCTTTCATGTGTACTAAACTAATCTCATTGTCAATCGGAGAGCATTCTTTTGAAAGAGATTTGGTTTCCTTAGGCGGTAACAAGTCATTGTTTAAGATGTAAAATCAAGGCCAATAGCATGAAGTAAGTTGTACAGTACCATTGATTCAATTTGTTTGCATGTTAACAAAAGTAGCATAGCCTCTTTGCAGTATATACCGTAAAATAACATGCTTCATGATGCACCTTGATAATTTGTTATGATGAAATCGTTTTCCCAGTTTCTTTGAGTGGGCGTGATTTGGATGGAAGGGGCTATCTTTTCTTACAACCAGCTACACAACTTGTATTTCTACAGCGTCCTTTGCAGAGAACCAACCCCTATATCAGAGAAGGGAATTTGTTTAGATACGAGAAATGCTTGCTCATATTTTGTTGTCAACCTTTCTTCTTGCAAGCAAAACACCATTGTCAATCATCTGGATGAGTTCTAAGACTGCATTTTCTGATGATTTTACCTCCAGGATTTTAGATTTTTAAACTTCTAGTTAATTGCACACACTGACAAGATCCAACACCTGGACGAATGTTAGTGAATTACGTTGCATTTATCGTGAAACAAATCATGTGTACAGAGAATTAATCGAAGGAAAGGGTATGATGACTGCTTCCTTGCTGAGATATTTTTCTCTGTGATGCAGTGTTTCAAATTTCTAGAACTAATACTATTAACACTAGTCTGTCTATGCCCTACAATGGTCATAAAAATTTACTGTTTGCTAAGTAAGTAAATGGGGGCCGAATATCACATTATTTGTGATATGATTGTTAGTAGCATAATACAACTTTGAATTCGATAAAAATGTAGTTAGTAAACAACACATATCACATTGCTTTTATAACGCGACATGGTTTCTTTTCATGCTTTGATTCATTGAATTTTATTTCTCTAAAACTAACATCCACTGTTGCTCTTTCGCAGATATATGATTCATGCAATGTTCTCAAGCTGCTATAGCCGCTGTCACGTGGAGGGCTACTCTTATCTGATAGATTCGTAAATACTGTTATGCTAAAGTGCGTGTGTTGGAATTGCCATGTGGGATTTGTGGACTTGATTGAAACTTTGCTGTGATATTATAAATCCATAATGTGTGGGCTTGCGAACACCTCCGTCTTGCTATCTTGAG
Source organism: Hsuehochloa calcarea (assembly GCA_036346395.1). Taxonomy (NCBI): domain Eukaryota; kingdom Viridiplantae; phylum Streptophyta; class Magnoliopsida; order Poales; family Poaceae; genus Hsuehochloa; species Hsuehochloa calcarea. Next base: position 30,753,814 of record CM070603.1, read on the forward strand.
AGCCCGTCACTTGTTGCAACAGAAATGCTAAAGTTATCAATGCTTTGCGTCGGTTTGTCTTTCCTTCTTGTCAATGTTTTGCATCAGTACGTCATTCCGTGCATTCCCTTGCATTCGGATCATGCTCAAACTGAGCATGTGGTCCCATTTTATTTTGTTTGTGGGGAACGGTGCCTTACCTGATAACCAGTAGGGGTGTCAATCAGATATGAACTAGTTAAGTGCCCTGTTGCAACGGAACTCTGAAAGAGTGTACATATTGATATCGGTAGATAGGATTATAAATTGTATAATAAATATTAATTTTCCTTCGCACATATAAACATTAACTTCTTTTGTGTGATTAGCAATGCCTCCTGCATGATTAGTGACACCTCCCATTGCCACCTGTTCATTACAAATCACATCTCTCGAGATAATTAGAACGGAAAAGGGAACCAAAATCATGGAGAATTCTGAGTAATTCCCTCGCTTTCTTCTTACCTTGGGGGTCGTCTCTGCGTTCGCTAAGTCGTAGAGGTTGTTGATCTTGACCTTCGTCCTCGACCCCTTGATCTTTCGCGCAAACGTTGCATGTAGGAATATGAATATTCAATATCAAAGTTATATTGTGTTGTACTTTATAAGTTTGTGACTGATCAAAAGAAAATAGAGGGGGAGAATAAGTAGCAACTAAAAAAATCGTTAAGACAATATTATCATTAGCAAATACTCTGTATCCAAACTTTGATATGCACTTTACATGATGGCAACATCTATTCTTACAACATTGCCATAGTCAACTATTTAGAGCAATAGAGCCAACCTCACTTAAGACACAAGAGAGGGAAAGAGAGTGACCAAAATCAATGGAATATCACATAATCTTACCAAACTATTCAACACAATATTTATAAAAGATGGCAAACTATTCAGCACACATTTTGCACCCACATCATCTAAATCTCTTCGAGCATCATACTTCAAGTTAGAACCAACAGATACCCACCGAAATTGCTACCACTAATACAAATAGAATCAAGCAAAGAAGAAGGTAGACACAACCGTAAGAAATTCCAAAAAATCAGCAGAGCAGCTACTGAATGAGAATTCTTGTCAAAAGTCTTGCACTGCCTTATGCCTTCCCTTTTGTCGATTTTTCCAAATTAATCCAGCAATTGTTCGCCCTTACCAACACCAGCCCCATCACCAATAAAAAAAACCCTACTCTATCACCGCTAGGGTGATGATAAAGATACCACTGTCATAAAACAACATAAAGATTTACAAGAGGTGTGATATATAAAAATTTTATAGAAAAATCATAGAATGGTAACTAACCTGACAAGCATAAACTACTGTTTCAATTCCTAAGGAAGATAACGCCTTGGTATCATCCAATTCATCCATGATATTCAAGTTGTAAGTCCAGAAGGTTGAACAACTCACAGAGAAAAAGTTTCTACAACCCAATCTGGATGAGGCTGACCAAGAGATAGCTTGGTATGCCTCTCGAAATAAGTGCACATATGGCAAATTATCAAGCCATTCGATAAAAAGAAGAATAATAATATCTATAAGAAGTAGAAAGCATTTCCACACGGTGCAAACTCGGCCATCAAAGTACATGAAATTCTTACATAGTCAGTGAAAGTCTCTCCAACAGTACCACCTTCATCTTCTTCACGCTCAACATCAATTGCAACCTACTTGAGTGCAAGGCTGCGAGCCTGATATACAACCTATGAAGCAGCCACTGACACATGATGCTCTGGTAAGACAAAACACCAGAACAGCTGAACGTTTATGAGAAATGTCACGAACATTTCACATGTATTATTCCGCTGCCAAATTTCATGAACAATGGAGAATGCTATACATGAATCAGCAAACATAATGAGCAAATGTGCAATACTATAGACACCCAACTAATAGTAGACAAGAACGTGAGGAAGTGAATAAAGAACAACCTGACCCATCGAACCGATCAGATGTGTCCCGTTCCATTAAAAAATTACAACCAATCAGCCAAGCTAATCACAACAGATGAAATCCTATTGCCCAACCCATTTAACACCAAGCTGAAGTAAAGCAGAAGTGCAGAACTATGATATTTGTTGTCTTCATTGATCACCTCAAGCAAACAAAATGCCCAATCTCATGCAAAGTACATTAATGGAACTATTCCAATATTACCTTACCTATGAATATATTATCCTTTACAAAAACGCAAACCTACAAAACATAATTTCTCACTCCTATAAATCATTTAAGTCTAAAACTCCTTGCCACACGATGCCACCCACCACACCCTTGATTCTCCAAGTCCCATCCTTTAAGGAACTAAGAGAGTAAGTGAGTAACACACCAACATACCTCATTGATCTCCTCGGGCCGCTTAGTAGCAAGCAGCACCATTGGGATTATCGCGCCAGCCACAGTGGGAGAATGGCAACAGCGAAGGCATCGACACTAGAGGTGTGGGTCTTGAGGCCGGGGCGGCCGTGCTGGGGCCCAGGGGTGCAACGTTGTTGGAGGTGGCGAGGAAATTCTAGAGTTGGCGAGGTCGATGTCGCATTGTGGGCGGTGGCACGACTGCAGCCATGGTAACGGGGTGGTTGGCACGAGGACGGCGTAGTGCTAGCGGTGTGGCCTAGAAAGTCGTGACGCAAGGCACAGGAGGAGGCAGGCGGCTAGGCAGACGACCGGGCTAGAGAGAAAGAATGCAAAGTAGAAGTCGGGTTGGACCGAGTGGCTTCGGCTCAGACCACACTTTTGGGGTTGAGGTTTCAATTGGCAGCTCAAAAAGTCGAACATCGACGAAGCGTAAGAAAAAGTTTTAAAAATCCCACATTTTTAAATAATTGAACAGAAAGTGAGATTTTGGGTGTTACACTGGTGGATGTATCCAATTGAAAGGGAACAAAAGGAACTACGAGGCAAAGCAAAAAAATCGATCGCGTGTTGAAGCGTCCATAGCGGAGGCGTACATACTTGAGGAAATTTTCTATTTCACATCAATATACTTTGCTGACAATGTTTGCATGGTGTACAATCTAACCTCACGATACAACATTAGCATCCCTCGAAATGATTGCCAACTTAGCCTCTTAACTAGAAGAGGTGACACTTCAAGCGGTGGTATTCCCAAAGTTTTATCATGGGATGAGTGGTTGACTACGATGTTGTATGTCTTTAGCAACCTCTCATAAGTGAATGATTGCATTAGGTAGGCAAAAATTATTTTTTCCCAAGAATTAATGCATGAGTGGTTTAATCTACTTTTTTGTTGCCTATAGGGAAATTGTTGGGAATGAGTGGAAGCAACGTCGATATCCATTCGAAAAACAAATTGAGACCCTTCTTAGGAAGGGTGATGGGAATGACAAACTGAATTTTCCGACTTGGTTCTATCAAAAAGTAACTTCCCTATTAGCTAGTCCCCCTTGCACATAATATTTACTAAGTAAAGAGAAACTAATACATGAAACCCATTCTGTTTATCAGAGCTTGAAGGACAAGTCTATGAGCATCGAATTGAGGCAAGTTACTCAAGAATGCCACACTCGGGTGCTGTCCTATAGTACCTACGATGTGAATGGGTACAACTTCTGAACATCGACACATGAGAGGGAACTGCCTAATGCAACAATAATTAATATTGCATTGGCAACTATAGGGCGGGATGGGAGCAATACAACTGTTGAATACTATAGAGTGATTGAAGAAATAATTGAATTATATTTCCATGGTAGTAAACCTCTCAAACTTATGCTATTCAAATGCCATTGGTTCCATCCGTTCGGGGGAGTTAGATGGGATACATCACTTGGGCTAGTTGAAGTTGAACATCAATCAGTCCTAGCAGGCAATGACTCATTTATTGTGGCTCAGCAAGCCATGCAAGTATACTACATCATGTAACAATGCAAAACTATGCGTAGTCTAGTGGATTGGTGGGTAGTACATAAGGTGTAACCATATGGTAAACTACCTATCCCTAGTGAGCAGGACTACAACATCGAGACCAATAATGGTGTTGACATATTCTTTCAAGAAGATGGGCTACCAGGAACTTTTCAAATAATAATTGAGGGAAGAGGACGATCATATAGGTGACATTCAAATCGATGCTGAGGTTGTTGTCAACGAAAAAGACATGGAACTACTTAATCGCTTAGACATTGATGGCACCAAAGGGGATGGGGTCGAGTCAACACCTCATGTTAGTGATGATGACTTTTTCAAGCGCCCATCTGCAAGGGATCCCATTGTATACGACTACTTCTAAGCATGATCTTCTTGTACGTCTTCCATCTATTTGCTGCATGTATTGATTTTTTTTCAAATGTGCAACTTTCTATGAGCTTACTTGATTACGTTATATTAGTTGCTTTATTTCATTTCATTTCAGGACACCAAACAATGAGGGACTTCAAAGGGGCATCATACTCTAGCCGAGGCAAACGTCTGTCTTTCAAAGGGGCAGCACCATGTCATAAAGGCAGAGGGGTAGTCACAGTCCCCAGAGGATCCACAGCCTCAAGAGGAGGCAGAGGGGAAGCCATAGTTCCAAGAGGAGGAAGCGTGGGGTTAACCTCTACTAGATTAGGCTCCTCTACCGCACAGCCCTCTCGTGCTGATCATGTGAATGATGCGTATCATCCTTGTGAGGAAGAGGGTGAGGAGGATGAGTACCCTGAGGCAGAGGGCAGTATTACAACACAAGATTTTTGGTTGCAAGGACCTACAACCACAACCAACCCAAGAGGAGGACAAGACTGTCGTTGTTCTTATACGCGACACGTAAGTAACTGTTAGCACTTTCACTAATATATCCCAGGTTGCAGACCTTAAAAAACTAATGTACAGACAATGGCAAGAACAAGCCGGGGTTGAGAAGTGTAGACTTCCAAACGTCATAATTGGTGTGTTGATTCAATGGCACTTCTCTGGCTTGGTCACATACAGAGGAAGGCGGAAGCCTGTATGGACATGGCGCCACTACAAGGCCGCTGAAGATACCATCGCTGACGGAGAAATACAATTTGATAATTGTTTGCAGCGGGTGGAGGAAAGTTTTTGGGTAAGTGATTGAATATTCAAATCTGCATCTATTAAACTATTCATCTATTTATGTACTACGCCATTTTCGTTGGCATGCTATATCATAGTTGAGAAAGCATCAACTACTAAATTGAATAACAAAGCATCAACCCCATTTGACAACACCCCCAAAAAAATTTAAAAGAGAACTGGGAACCAATCCGGTCCAGGCGCTGCATTTGATTACTTTTTTTACTTACTATCTCTCCCCTATGTTCAATAATATTGGCACAAATAAATGAATACCAAATATGAAGGAAGAGATTAATTTGCAAAAAGAAGTGGAATTTAGATATTGTAATAACAACCTTTAAATGTGAGGATTCTCTTGTGATAGCTATCTTCAAACAATGCCTAAACCAAAGTAATGTATGTCTGACTTGCGTAACTCTGAATTTAAGGGAAGGAATTGTTCTGTTTATTTGTTTTACACAATACAAAAGGATATTTTATGTATCGATTAGGCATGCTTGAGAATTTTTGGTCATCATAAAATAATTTGGCATATCTGGGATGGCACATGAAGCAAAATTGCACATGGACATGATCAAAATTTCTCTAGTAAGACATGTTCATTGTTTCTCCATATGTTTCTGATGTGACTTTGAAGTACAAAGTAGCATGATCGAATAATACATGTTCCAAGTATAAGCTAGAATGAAAATTTAAAACAAGTATAAGCTAGTTGTATGTTTCTTTCTCCCTACTCATCAAGGCATACATTTGTTGTTCATTGGCTAACTGTTCCCAACATATGTCGGCTGAGGAACAGAAAGCTGATTCTAGGAGAGTGGTGTGCAATGCTGTTAAGAAGCTGATCCCACAGATTATCTAGGAAGCACTCATTCAAGCTGTGATCTATTACCACACACAAGTCCTTGCAAAGAAAATTTATAGGGCCGAGGCTTGCCAAACACATATCACATTGGAGGAGTACATGCAGGTAACTAGCTGTACAAATCATGTCCTTGATTATAATGCAATTCTTTGTGTCTAATTGGTGGTATTTTTCTTACTGTATAATTGTAACATCCTAATTTTCAGAGTTTTTTTGAAAAATTTCAAAATAAAATTAACCATTCGGTTTTGTTGAATTACTAAAGCTTAACTTTGAAACTTTTGAAATTAAAAGTGATTTAATATGAATTAATCAAACTTCAACTAATTCAAAATTTGGTTTATTTTGAGTTTATTGGAGTTTATTGGTATTTAAAAACCCATTTATCTGTTTGGTCGAATTCCCGTCGGCCGTTCCTGCTTTCGCCTCCTCCCGCACCTACCTCTTGACCTTATTGCCTCGCCATGCGCCCCATTGTCGCGCCCTAGCACTACCTTCCCCGAGCTGCTCCCTCTCCCCTCCCATTCTCGGCTATAAAAGGGTCAACATCCTTTCTCGACCACCCTTTCATTGTCGACCATCCTTTCGGTTTTGATCAACCTCTTGGTTTCGACCATCCTTTCAATTTCGATCATCCTTCTGGTTTCGACCATCCTTTCAGTTTTAACCATCCTCTTGGTTTCGACCATCCTTCCGATTTCGACCATCCTTTCAATTTCTACTATCCTCTTGGTTTCGACCATCCTCTTGGTTTCGAACATCCTTTCGGTTTCAACTACGCCTTCGGTTTCAACAACCCCTTCGGTTTGGACCACCTTTCCGTTTGGACCACCCTCTCGATTTGAACCAGCCACTCGATTTCGACCACACCCTCCGACTAGACCCTCCCACTAGCTCTCTCTCTCTCTTTCTCTCTGTCCAGTGGGTCCCGCATGTCAGCCTCCTTTTCGTTTGGTCATCGTCTCCTTCCTCGCACCCATACCGTCAACGCTGGCGCGTGCATCACCACCGCGACGAAAGTCGTTGTCCCCGGCATGATTCTCTCCCTCATTTTCCTTGGCAGGTGCACATTTATTGTCTGTCTTTTGCCGCAACCACCCCCTCTATTCTTTCTCCTCCCCACCTACTCCGTCTCGTCACTGCGTCGCCATGTCCCGTGCCGTTCGGAGCTCCGACCATGCCGTGAAACTTCTCCGCTACTCCCACTTCCTCTATAAATGGAGCACCAAGATCCTCTCATTCGCTTCTTGCTTTCCCCTCAACTATCCCTCTCTCTCTCGCTCTCGTTTCGCCATGCTCCGAGTTTCGCCGCCGCTAGCCGGAGCTCGCACCTTCGCCTCTAGCGCTGACGTTGAAGCCCTCCGCCGTCATGGTTGCCTCCGTTGGATTCGCAAGGGCGCGTCCGACCCCGTGCACACCTCCTCGCCGCCGCTCTTCCTCTCACCGCCGGTAACTCCGTTGAGCCTCGCCGCTGAAACCGTGCGCCTTGGGTTTGCCTCACTCCCCTCCCCCCGTTGTTTCCTTCAGACCACCTGTAGTCAAAACCTCTTTCTGGCAAGGTTGTCGAAACCTCCTTCCGACCACCAGTAGTCGAAAAATCCTTCCAACTAGGTAGTCGAAACCTCCTTCTGACCACCTGTAGTTGAACTTTCATTCGACCAGCCGAAACCTCCTTCCGAGAGACCGTTCTCCTTCGTTCGAGCTCCGATTGAGTGATTCAAATTTATAAATTTATCTAAATTCAGTGCATTTATTTTTGTTCTAGTTTGGTAATTTTTGGATTTCATTTGGAATTATTTTATTTATTTGGCTCTTTTCGCGTGTAGATTCTAGCGTTCCCGAAGAGCTCTTGGACCTGATGACCGAAGCAATCGAAACCTTCGACGAAGGCAAGTCGTAGACCTTGATCATGTCGTACCTGTTTTATAAAATTATATTATTTTATATCAACATGCATTGCTAATTTTATAATAACTGGTTTCGAGAATAGTTAAATGCCTGATTGCCATTAAGCTTCCTTGGATGATTATGAATGACATGTTGATATGTACCCTTGGACACAATAGGTTGGGTAATCTTAGTTTGACATTATTATAATACCAACATGGGTGTGTATTATGCTTAGTCATGCTTTAGTTATGCGATGGTCTCTCTATCACATGATTCAATGATGATAAATTTGACTACACGAACTATAGAATTGTGGCACGGCTACTGTTTATAAAAGTTGTTGTACCATAGCAAGGGTTGCCATTTGGTCGGGTTGAACCAATAATGATTTCATACTTAGACGAATGATCGTGCAGTAAAGGGGTGCAGGAAGCACATTGGGATGAGGATATTTCGCCTGAGTAGTCTCTAAGGACTTAACTTTGTGCGCTATTGATCTAGGCAATACCGTACAACCTCATGTCTAGGATGGGGTGGACCTGGCCAACTAATTATCAAAGTTTTGGTTCGGTTCTGTTTTGGTTGATGAAACAACGCAAGAGGGGGTCCATAATGGCGAAACCTTAGCAAGCAGAACCGAGTCAAAACAGAGCTTTGTAAAAGCCTTGTGACCGTCTCTCCTTGATTCACATGTCTAAGGAAACGTGTGTTTTATCAAGTGATTATCAATTGTGTTTCAAGCTGTACAACCTCTGCAGAGTGTAAAACTATTCGAATAGCCGTGTCCCCGGTTATGGACAATGCCTCGTGATTTCACACAAGGGGTAGATTTTATCAAAAATATTAGAATAGTTTGGTTGAGAAGTGAACGGGTTGTCCACTAGTCGTTGGTTGGGAAGTGAACAGGGTGTTCACGAGTTGTTTCAAAGAACTTGATTACTTATGTATTAACCATTTAAATCGTGCTTTACAATCTACTTACTGTATTTACTGCCGATATTGCTTTCTGCAAAATAGCTATAAAGCTATCCTTGTCGAGCCTTGTATGAATATTATTTGCATATTGTTCACTACAGCTTGATGACTACTTTATGTACTCACGGTTTGCTCCACTTGTTGATCAGTCGTCGAAGAAGAGCTAGGCCACACCGAGTTCTATGAGGAAGACTACTCTGAAGACTATGCGAACTAGGTCACGTCCTCCACTCGATTTCCTGTGGGCATGTCGGATGCCCTCTACGAGTTGCTCATTTCCGCTGCAAGTGTACCTTTGTCTTTAACCCTACATGGCAAACTTTGTAAAACCTTAACCATAAGATCCTTTTGCTACTACGTAATATTATTTTGTCTACTTCTTTAACTGTGTTGTTGTATGGTTACGAGTACACCAATGTTGCAACTGTTTGAGCTAGCTACTGATCTGGAACTAGTTCAAAATGCACAGAGGGTCCCAGAGTTGCATACCCGGGGTCCTGATAGGAATGTATACCCAGTTTGATTGCCGAGTTTCCTGTCAGTCTAGTACAAAATGAAATGCATCGTATGTACAAAATTGGGTCCATATGTTGTTTGGGTAATTCCCAAGTGTCCTTCGTTAACATTCACTCGGGAGCAAAATACGATTCTTGAGTGTTCACACCCAGGATAGTTTTCGAGAGCCATCGGGAAAATATCATCACATGGCGAGGATATCGAGTGTTTACACTCGGGCCAATTTTCGGGAGTCGTCAGGAAAGGATCGCCAAGTGGCTAGGTTTCCCGAGTGTTCACACTCAGTACAATTTCTAGGACCCGTTGGGAACAGGTCGCCACATGGTGACAACCGAGGAGGGCAACATGCCAAGCCAAAAAGGGAACATATGTCCGAATTTCTCGGGTACCAACACTTGGGAAAGTATTCCGTTACTGTGGTTAAAATTGCTATGGAAATTTTTTCCTGAGTGTTGAATTTTTCCCGAGTGAAAATTCGAACACACGACGAATTTCTGTCTCCCGAGTGTAACTCTCGGGAAATTAGATTTACTCGACGAAACAATCTCGAGTGCTTGTTCCCTACAACCGACTTTCGGGAATAATGATCCCGAGTGTTTTTTTATTTTTTTTCCCCTAGTGTTGAGGGCACTCGGGAAACTCTATCATCCTGACCCATTGAACGAATCAGATCTTTCCCGTTCAAATAAAAAATTACAACCAAACAGCCAAGCTAATCACCACAGATGAAATCCTCTTGCCCAACTCATTTAACACCAAGCTGAAGTAAAGCATAAGTGCATAACTATGATATTTGTTGTCTTCATTGATCACCTCAAGCAGACAAAATGCTCAATCTCAAGCAAAAGCATATCAATGGAACCATTCGAATACTACCTTACCTATGAATGTATTATCATTTTCAAAAGAACAAACCTACAAAATAGAATTTTTCACTCCGATAAATCATTTAAGTCTAAAACTCCCTGCCACACAATGCCACCCACCACACCCTTGACTCTCCAAGTCCCATCCTTCGAGGAATTGAGAGAGTAAGTGAGTGTGATTCTAAAAGTTGACAAATGTGTTTTGCAACTTATTGAGAATCTTACCTTTAACTCTTATTTGAATCGCAAGTCAATTGGCAAATGTGTTTTGCAAATTGAGTTTTTCTCTGGAATATTGGTAGTTCCGATGTTAAGAATGCGGAACTATCGCTGTCCGGTAGTACTGGCGTGTTGTGAGCGGAACGACCGCAACCCAGATGGACCGAAAATCCTGCGGTACGTATTTTTCAGAGAGATGCTTTTTGAGTTTTATTGCTCTCTTGGAAGTGCGGTAGTACCAGAGTTGTTTTGGCGGAACTACCGCAAGTCGGCTGTAACGAAATCCTTAAGGTACGTTTTTTAAAGACGCATTTTGGAGTTTTGGTTTGCTCTTTAAAAGTCGATAGTACCGCTATGATTTGAGCAGAACTACCGCAGATCGGTAATTCTGAAAAACGAACGACGGTATATTTTTCCAGTAGGTGTCATGTGTTGGACTTAAGTGGAAGCGGTAGTACCGCCCTTCAGAAACGGAACGACCGAAGATCGGAACTACCGCGTATTGGTTGGCGGTAGTACCGCATTGCACTTTTCAACAACTAGTTTCTCATCTGATATAGTCGTTACTGTGCTTGTTGTATAGTTACGGTAGTACCGGCCATTGAACGGCGGTAGTGCCACTTGTGCTGATTTTTCAGTATTTTGTTTCCAACGGCTAATTTTTGTGTGTGGGCTATATATACCCACCTTGTCCGGTTGGGAAATAATCTTTGGCACCTCAATTCATTCTCTTGAGCAAAGAGCAAATTCTCTCATATCTTATATGCATGTGTTGCACTTAGTGAGCTTGGAGAGCAAACTCTAAGTGCATGTGTTGCCTTAGGTAATGGATTGTGTATCCATTGAGCTTTAGGCACTTGATTAGTTCAAGTGAAAGTCGTAGACTTGTTACTCTTGGTATTTACCGACACTTAGACGGCGTGGAGGCATCGTGAACCGGTGATCTTCTTAAGAAGTTTGTGAGAAGGCCCGGCATGGTTGTGAGTGGTTTGGTACTTGCCATCTCCGGAGTGGAGGGAGAGCAACCCGAGTGGATCAAGGTGTTGGTTCGTGTTGTGAGAACCGGTCCAAGTGGTTGGACTTACCTCGAAGATGTTGGCTCAATTGAGGAGCCGATCCAACGCGGTTGGGCTTACCTCAACGTGGATTAGGGGAGACTGGCAAGTCTCTGAACAACACGGTAAAACATCATCGTGTCTTTGTGGTTTGTTCATCTTTGTGTAATTTACATTACTTGTATTTGTTTAATTGCTTAGATATTTGTGTAATTGCAATCATTTTAAATAGTCTTATTGTTGGTGCACTTGGTGGAAACTAGTTGATCTTGGTTTTAATTGTGCAAAACCAATTTATTGTTAGATTCCGCATTATAAATTGGTTTTAGCCAAAGAAGTTTTTAAAACGCCTATTCACCCCCTCTAATCGGCCTTCTCGATCTTACAATGGCCCAACGAAGGGAAGAAGCATTCCGTCGGCGGCGGCGGCCATACAGAGGAGTTGGCCGGAGAGCGGCTCGAACAGGGAGAGAAGGAGTAGGGAGTGGGAGACAACGATGTGGCGTGTGCGAAATGGCTGCGTCGGTGGGTGGGAGGAGGCCGGTGGTGACTGTTCTCAGTTGGGAGGGGGGAGAAGGAAGAACAGGAGACACAGAGGAGGAAGGAGAAGAATCATTGATGAGATCGTGGGAGCTGTTGCTGGAGTTGTGGAGAGATTTTTTTCATGAGAGAATTGGCCCTACCTGTCGACGCAAAAGATAGAAAGGATTCGCTCGAGGCAAAAAGGACCGACGACCACTAACTCTAATTTTTAAGTAGTAGAGATTATTCGTTTTATTCGACTATCATATTCGATAGTATACTAATATGGTTTATATTTTCCCATCTGATTAACAATTTCTCTCCTATTCGTATTCACATACAAATATGGATATGAATATGGTATGGAGTGTAGCCATCCGAAATGTTATTTTTTTTCCGCACTATTCGTTTTCACATTCGTATTCGATAAAATAATATGCATATTTTATTGCACTATGGCTAATTAGTTGGATGAGTATTTTTAGTTTAATTTGAATTCATATTTTTAGATGAAATAGATAAACTACAATGATTAGGTGTGCATATAAGAGGGAGGATAAAGTATCACAAGTATATTGTCATTATGTAAGTTATGTAGAACCGAATTATTCGATCCGTTGACACCCCTAATAATAAGTGTCCGTACTCCGTGCTATAAAAGACTCCTCTTGGCTCTCGTTGCTGTAAAGTAATTTGTTTTGTCATGCTTAATTTCTTACTCATGAGACACGATTCACATAGCAAGCACCTGATGATCGAACTGTGAATAAGTTAACATAAAAAACATATTGAATTAAAATTTAATTTTCCTTTTACGAGGGACGAATGTTTTGTTAGCCAAAAAGAGAGGAGAAATTGAAATAAGTAAACAGCAAAAAAATGGTAGTCCGTTGGAGTAGGCTGCGAGGCCCAAGCGGGCCGAAAGAGCAGAGGCCCGTTATCCCTCCACGGTTAGAAGCAGGTAGTTTTCGCATTCGTATTCGATAAAATAATATGTATATTTTATTGCACTATGGCTAATTAGTTGGATGAGTATTTTTAGTTTAATTTGAATTCATATTTTTAGATGAAATAGATAAACTACAATGATTAGGTGTGCATATAAGAGGGAGGATAAAGTATCACAAGTATATTGTCATTATGTAAGTTATGTAGAACCGAATTATTCGATCCGTTGACACCCCTAAAAATAAGTGTCCGTACTCCGTGCTATAAAAGACTCCTCTTGGCTCTCGTTGCTGTAAAGTAATTTGTTTTGTCATGCTTAATTTCTTACTCATGAGACACGATTCACATAGCAAGCACCTGATGATCGAACTGTGAATAAGTTAACATAAAAAACATATTGAATTAAAATTTAATTTTCAAACATAAAAAACATATTGAATTAAAATTTAATTTTCCTTTTACGAGGGACGAATGTTTTGTTAGCCAAAAAGAGAGGAGAAATTGAAATAAGTAAACAGCAAAAAATGGTAGTCCGTTGGAGTAGGCTACGTGGCCCAAGCGGGCCGAAAGAGCAGAGGCCCGTTATCCCTCCACGGTTAGAAGCAGGTAGTTTTCGCTGCTCTGTGAAACCAGCCTAACGCTGTGCCTACCAATTTAGAGAACCGTGAGACCAAGCTTTCGCACAAGCCCCTCCGATCGACTTCGTAACTTGGAGCGGGCGGGCCAACAACAGCACCTCCCGTACCAGGCCCGCAGCCATACACAGCAACGTCCGCACCACCTTAATGCCCCCGCTTGGGTTACAAGCTCGTGCTACTGAGCTCGGCGAGTGCAAGGTGGTGAGCTAAGTACTTAAGTTGTGTGTTCCTCGGTTCGTTTTGCGAGGCGGGACTAAACGGATTGGAATGGGAGCAAATGTTGACTAACGTGCGCTTCGTGGCCTTTTCCTTTTCCTTCGTGGTCACTTCTGGTCTTCTACTCCTCGGACTTTTATGGCTCACTAGTGCGCCTAGTCCATGTAAATCATAAGGTTTTGTTTGGAACGAATGAAATTCACATGTTAGTTCAATTGCCAAATTATATTGACCCGATATAGAACTGTACTAGTTTGCAGCATATTTGAACCTTTTTTTTTTTTTTTGCGAGGAGCATATTTGAACCTTGGGAGCTAGGATCTATTTGGCAAGCAAGTGGCGCGCAATGCGACATATAACACGCTTACCTATGCAATGAATAAAGTTTGTCCTTGTCAATTATACTGCTGCACGATCACTGGGAGAGGCAAATTCACGACGAAAACATGCACCTCACACCTTTGAAACGAATATCTACGGCACAAGAACGCACGAGTCATGGACTGCAGGCACTGATGCACTGGCCAAATCTATTATCAGAGGACGAGAACACAGTTTTTTTTTTCACTTCCACGCAGAGATCCAAATATACTCTGCATGCATGAGCTCATGTGGCCAAACATCTCAGCTGGGACTCGATTATCTAATGACCATATATATATTATAGATAACAATTTGGATGTTATCCAATGGGAGGTGGTAACGTCTAAACCAGGAAGATTGCGTGAATCCGTCAAGCTATATACGTACAAGTAGCACACAAAAACTGGTGCTCGATCTATCTCCTTTGTGTCTTGTGTGCTCAACTAATCTTTGGCCATTGGATGGGGCTTTGTATATAGGTTTTTTTTCAAATGGCCATATGATTTTGTATGGTCTTTGCCCAAAATTGCACTACCAACTTGTGCCAAAGTGTCAACAAAATAATGAATTAACTGCACGGGTTTGCCATTTCAAAGTTCGTTTTTGCTAGCTTCCAGTCGCTTGAATTTTTTTTTAAAAAAAAAACCAGCCGCCTACAATTGTACAGTACTAAGCCTAAAATTACATTATCAAGTGATGTGCAATTTTAGCTCTTTTAGTTCTATTTGTTTTTGTATTTCTAGGGTTCACTTAGATTTACTTTTGTCTAGTTTAGAATTATTTTTGTTTTGTTTTTGTATTTGTAGGATTCAACTAGATTTACTTTATCTTGTTTAGAATTTTTCAACATATCCAAGAAAATGGCTGAATTTTTCAAACGACTGTAACTTAGTCGGGCCCTTCGAAGTTTCCCCATTTATTGTCAAAAACCGTCGTAGCGTGAACTCCTTCCTTGTTCTACATGCGTGGAGCTAAAACACAAGCAGTGGAGTATTTCGGAACTACGTGTTCTCCAACTTAGGTAAAACTCGATCTTAACACAATCACGACCTCAAAGTACACGTACGTTCACATCGACCCTAAGCGCAAAACTCCTCACGGAATACCGCCCATAGATTGGCGAGAGAGCCGGAACAACTTGCGACAAGACGACAGAAGCGCTGGCCAGGGCAAGCGAAAAAAGCTAGCAGAGAATAGGATTTGTGCGGCTGCCGGGTCACGGAGCTGCATATGGCCACGTACCCCACCAGATCACGGGCTGCTAGCTCAATCGATCGTCACATTTCGTCAATGCATGTACATGCATGCACAGTCGCAAGAACGCCGCAGCTAGCTCGGATGCTCGATTCCACGCACGCACAAAGTATCGCAGACGAGCGCATCCGACCGGTCTCTGCAAAGTCTGCTTACATGGATGGATGCATGGTAGCACGCCCACGCCGACGCAGTGGTACCGGCCGGCCAGTAGCACGTACGAAACAGCCCAAAAATTCGAAATTTTAAAAGTTTTTGAATCTTTTGGTTGATTTTCGAAAACGTTCCCAATTCGAAAGTTTTTATCCCCGTTCTGCTTTCTCTTTTTGGAAACCCATTTTCCTAAGCCGAAAACCGCTTTTACTCCGGACGCCTCTCCCTTCCTCCTCCTCCCGATTGTCACCGCCCCCGCGCAACCGCCTCCTCCTCCACTCCCGTCAACAGCACCACCTCACCCCCACTAGCACCTTCCACCGCCTTTGCCGCGTCACCTCACCCCCGCCACCTTGCCCTCTCCAGCAACGTTCGCGCTCGGCCGCCCCAGCTCGCCGCCCACGCGCCGCCCTCACCTTCGCCCGTTCCTACTCCCACCGCCTCCCCGGGGCTATAAAAGCCACCCCCGGCTCGCCTTCTCCTTCATCTCCCACTCCAGCACCTCCCCTTTGCCCCTTCCCCTCCAACGCCGGAGGATTTTGAAGAATCGCCGCCACTATTTCTTCCCCCAACGAGGCCCAGGTGAAATTCGATGCCTCCCTTCCTCCCCTACCTCCGTCCCTAGCATTACCTCACCACCACCGATCTTTCCCCCAACTACCCCGCTCCTAATTTCGCCGGAGTCTCGCCGACTCCCAACTCCTCCTCCGCACCTCTCACGGCCACCGCCGCCGAGCCGCCACATACTATCTCAAGCTCAACCGACACCTCCTCTGAACTCCCCTCAACACTCACACTTCTTGCCCTGGCCGGAGCTTGGTCGTAGCGCCACCACCTCCTTCCCCTACTCCGGCCATGCGCCTCAACCGCCACGCGCCCCTTGCCGAACTTTCTCCCTAACGTTGAAACCCCAAAATGGAATCCACATCCCACCCTGGTTCCTCCTGGACCACCCGGCCCTACCGCCGGCCACCGAAGCCGCTAGTCGCGTCTCCGGCTTCTTCTCCCCGGCTCGGGCGCTATGAGCACGCACTGGCTCAGAGCCGTGCGCAGCTCTGGCCTTAGGCCCAATTGGGCTTTGGCTCACGTATATGTTGGGCTTAGCACAACACTATGCGGCCTTCACTGTTCATATTCGATCCAAACACTATTCTACACTGTTGATACTGTTCACAATGATTACTGTTCATTTCCAGAAAATAGTAACCCTAATTACTATTTATCACCCGGAAATGGATTAGTGTTTTTCATTATCCGACGCTATTCACTCCTAAAACCCTAATTTGACATATTATACCCATTTCGACCGTTTCGAGCCCGTGAATCCAAATCTTAGCTTTGTTCAGTCCAATTAAACACCAAATAAATCCCCACCTTCCCACACCACCTTTCTTTATTTCTTTTTCTAATTTCTTTAGTTGCATGTTGTTCCCAGCTCATTTCTTGTCGTTTATTTGGTTTGTTTTATTTTATTTTGCGCTAGGTCTCGACTTCGACGACCAAGACCCGGAAGACGTTGTACAAGACGAGCTACTAGTATTTATGAGTGCAAGAAGGTAAGTCACATTTCTTTGATCATTTCGAACCTATATTTCATGTATTTATATTACTACTTTCATTATTGTATTTGTGCCAATTACTTAAAATATTAAAATAATACTTTTGAATGCCATGATGGTTAGAATAATCCTATTATCCCACATACAAGACCACCTACTCTTGTGTGCCATATTCATCTTGATAAGTTTAGATCATATAAAATAATAGCTATATATTTAGCTTTGTCACACAAATGTGTGGATAAATCTTCAAAAGCAGTAGTGGCTTTTCGCCAATGGTTTTGGGGAGAGTTGAGGGTTGAGACTAGAAAGTTGGACAACCCAATAGACTTGTGTTAAAAGTGAGTCAAAGGTGAGATCAAGCAGGTGGACAAACACGAGTTGGTGTTGGTCCATTTCCTCACAGGAGAAAAGTAAGGACAAGAATCTTGTGCCAAAGTAGCAGACACAGAAAACCGCTCAACCATAGGTGTGGTCATTACTCCCTGCCTTAGTACACTGCTCTTCCAATTGAATATCCACAGGTTGTCAACTACTCTTGTATGATAGAGCAGAAGGAATTGGGGTAGGGACAGGAGTGAGCCTGAAGGGACACTCTCTGATCTACACAACGGTATAGACCCATCAGCCTTGGAGTACACATTCCACTGTTGGTCGGTGGTCTCCCAAGGGATGTATGGATTAAGACCTACCGGGTAGAGGCTAAAAAGATTGAGTAGTGAAAAGGCTTTGTTATCTCAGCTTGGTCGCACGCTAACGTGTTGCATGTATATTGCATGACAGTATGAGCTTGGGGTATCTTGTGGGTAAAGCTGAGCAACTCTGCAGAGTATAACAAATGGTATTCGAATATGTCGTGCTTCTAGTTAATGAAGTTGTGTTCATGAGTGATTCCAATACATGAGGCATAAGTAGAGTTTTTGATATGTTAAGTTGGTAATTGCAATTGTTGAGAAACCATTAGTGTTATTATTTATTATTGTTTCTTGTTTTAAAGTTAAACTATTTCAAATATAAAATGCATCCATATATGCCTGTTATGGAAAAATGCATCATTCCTTTGATAATCCTAGCATGTTATTAATTAGGATTTCCCTTTGGCTTGTTGAGTACGTTATTAGTACTCATTCTTACAAAATCTGTAACCCATCTATAAAGGAAACATGGGAAAATACTGAGGATCTCAATAAGCAGGATTTTGGTGAACCCCCAGATGACAATGATTACTGTTATTAGGTATCGACCGCACTCAAGTTTGCCTATTGTTTGAAGTTCTTTTATCTTTTAATATATTAACTTTGGGCTTGGAAGCCGTGTCAGTGTTATTAAAACTGGTTGTTAAGCCTTAATCTTATGTAATAAAAGTTTGGTTTTTGTTGTAATTCAAAAGCTTGCTTGAGATGCTGCTTACTTCGCAACTGCACATCCTGGACGGTTTTGAAGAGTTTGACATCCCTAAAAATGGGGACGTTACAACGTAGCAGTGGAGGAGCGTGAGCAAAAAGTATGGGAGGGCCAACTAATGACTCGTTAATAATTATGATTGTAATTTTTGGTCCGGCACACAGTAAGATACGATATTAGATGAAGTTTGCCTTTATTTGGTAATAAATCTAGAGTCAATTCCTTATTATATGAAGTGGGAGTAGTTGATAATAGAACTCTATAGTGCTCAGATGAGCCGCGCCGTGCACAAGGGCATGCCACACAAGTACTACCATTGTCGCACTAGACACGTCTAGAACATCACCAAGTGCGCCATCGGTGTTGGGATCAACAAGCAGGTTGGTAACCGGATCATCAAGAAGAGGATCCATGTCCGCATACCTGGTTCATGCTTGGAGGTAGTCACCCCCCACCCCCATTTCGTTCGATGTTGTCGCTGTATGCGAAGAGGTGCTCCTGGTGCAGACGTGGCCTCTACCTCATGAGTTGTGGAGGTAGGAACAGAGCCACTCGTATCGTCGGTGAGGATAGGAGGAGGCTGCTCAGCTGAAACTGACGTAGTAGTAGCAGGCTCTCCACCCCTCTCAGAAGTAGCTGGAGGATGGTTTGGTTCTTCATCCTCAGAGTCATCATCGACGAAAATGCTTCCTTGAATTTCAGGAACCTGTGTACCTGAAGCATCGGGTCTAGTACCAGGACTAGCCTCATCAAAAGTGACTTCGCAAGTCTCAACAATTTTGTTAGTGTCAACATTAAAAACACGATAGCCACGAGAATGAGCAGGATATCCAAGAAATATGCCATCAAAACATCTAGACTCAAATTTATCAAGGTTGCCATGTTTAAGAATGAAGCACTTGCAACCAAAAATCTTGAAATGAGAGACTTTGGGAGAATGACCAAATCTAAGCTCATAAGAGGTCTTCCCAACCACAGATCTCAAGAAAACCCTATTGCAAGCGAGAGAGATCGCCTCATTAAAATCTCCTAGGAGTAGAATGCTCATCTAGCATGGTCCGAGCCATCTCTACAAGGGTTCTGTTCTTCCTTTCTACAACACCATTCTCACGAGGAACTCTCGAGAAGAAAATCGATGCTCAATTCCCTATCGGTCAGAAAAGTAGAAAAGAAGAATTCTTGAACTCGACCCATTGTCACTCCTAATGGCTCTCAAAGCTCCAGTATATCAACAAAGATTCTAAGGACCAACTCTCTAAAGAATCCAAATGCTTCGTCCTTAGAAGCAAGAAAATAAACCCAAGAATACCTGGAGTAATCATCCACAACCACCAGCACATACCATTTCCCACCAGCTGACTGAACTCTAGAAGGACCAACTGTATCTAAGTGAAGAAGTTGTCCTGGTCCATCAGTCATTATCAAAGTAAGAGGTGGGTGGGAAGCAGACACCATCTTACCATGTCTACAGGGAGAGCACACAAGATCTCTAACAACCTTCAGCCTAGGAAAACCTCTAATCAAGTCCTTGCAACTGACTCTAGAACAATAATCAAAACCTATATGCCCAAGTCTACGATGCCACAAAACAAGGTCATGAGAATCAGAGGCTACAAGACACCTAGGACTGAAATCAAGAAATCTTGAAATTTGCACAGAAGATCTTCTCAAATCTGGAGATCTCAAAAACAAACTCACCCGAGGAATCTAGAACTCTACACCCACCTCTCTTAAACCTCACTTCTAGACCCTCATCAAGCAGCTGAGAAACAGATAGAAGATTATACCTCAGCTTACTTACCAAAGCGACGTCTTTTAGCATGAACTTGTCGTTGACACGCCTGGTGCCCTTTGCAATCCACGGTCCGGTAGAAGCATCCCCAAATGTGATCAATTCGTTGCCGGATGCACGTGTGAGGGAGGAGAACCATCTAGAATCTCCGGTCATATGTCGAGAACACCCGGAGTCAACAAGCCATATGTCCTCCTTCCTCGCACGACGGACCTAAAAGCACAATCGAAAACATCCGTGCCTCGATCTCAAGTTAGTGATAAATGATCTAGGAATCCAGTACTGAGAAGCACGATGTCTGGGAGCAGCAGTAGAAATAGTAGAAACATGATCAGGAGTAAAATCATAAGGATGCACATGAGAACCACCTAGACCTCTCTGAAACGATCTACCAAAAGATCGATACTCCCCCTGTCTAGGTGCTACCCGTGGTCTCTCCTCACGATGTCCTAATCCAACACGCTGCCTAGACCCACCAAAAGAGTCTACAAAGTTCTCTACAAATCTAGGCCTATGTGTGGTGCGATAAGCAGTCGCCTAGCTTCAAGAGACTAAACTTGGAGAAGGGACTCCTCTAATGGATCTTAGGACGCTCATCCTTTCTTTTCTCTCAAGTTTTGCTCTCCGGAAGCAGAACTCAACAGTATGGCCTTCTTTCTTGCAGAAGGTGCAATGGTACTGGACCTTTTGAGAGGTCTGTACAGAATGAGTGAAGGCACCTTTCTTGCCAGAAAGAGTTTGAGCAAAACCAGTGAATTTGAAAACAACCCCGGATGGCTTAGGAGGTTCTAGCTCAAACAAACCATTCTTCACAACTCTAGCAATCCTAGGTGGGTTTTTCTTGGAATGCTCTAGGGGATTGAAACCTAGACCACTATTTTTCACGCTCACCTTGGATTGATCAAGAATCATGTTGAGTTTCTTTTTCCCACTTGAAAACTTCTCAAGAGTCACCTTGAGGTAATCATTCTCTTTCATTAAACCCTCACATCTAGTGCACTTGCTAGACTTGATTACCTCATTGCTCTTACTCTTAAGAAGGGCCACTTCCACTTTGAAGACCTCACAAGACACACAATAGGATTCTCTAATCCTATTCAACTGCTCCTTAAATTTGACTCTAAATGCCTCTTGAATCTGATTGATCATGGTTTCAACTTCAGCATTTAAAGCACAAGAGTTAGAATCAATAACTTTCTTAGAAGCAGTAAAAAATATGGATCTTTCAATTTTAGCCTTTTCTTCAAGGGTCTTGTTTAAGGCTTCAATCTCAATTGTAATCTTGGGACAATTTTCACAAGATGCAACTCTAGAGTAAACTAGCATTTCTTTCATCTCTTGCATCTTAATTTTATTATTCTTACAATGAGAGCATGTGTGACTAGCATCAAATTTTTACAATTCTTTTAAGGAGCTACCCAGTTTTAATTCAAGCAAGGCACAATTTGAGCAAGTTAAAGGGATAGCTTCCATGGCAGTCACATCAAGTGAAATGGCATCTAAGCAAGCAGAACTAGACTTGAGAGATTCTAGTTCATCGAGAGCATCTTTAAGTTGATTAGTGACAGAGGAATGAGCAGATTTCAAGCTTGTCAAGTCATTAAGCAAGCTAGTGCAGGATTCACAAATATCATCAGGATTAATATATTTAAGCCTAACAACTTCTAGGTTCAAATTATCAATCATAATATCCTGCTTCTTAATCATTTTTACTTGCTTATGCAATTTCTGTTCAGCAAGCACCAACACCCTTTTCATGTCAGCAATAGAAGGGCATACCTCATCAGGATCACTAAAAGGATCCTCATTGTTGGAGGAGTCGCTGTCGTGGCTGTTCTTGGCCATGAAACACATGCCGGTGAAGTCATGCGCCTTCTTCTTGCCACGAGAGTCACTCTCGTCGTCCTCCGTTTCCGAGTCCACATCGCTCATATTGACATTCTCTAGAGCGGCAAGGACCCGGCTGACAAACTTGCGATAGTTTGTCTTCTTGGGTTTAGCATCCCTCTCCTGGGGATGTCTTCGTGTCTCCTTCTCCTCCTTGCCCTTTAGCTTGGGGCACCTGGAGCGGATGTGGTTTGGCTCACCACATTCGAAGCACGTGATAGGTCCACTTCTCCTCCTATTCCTCACCTTGTTATACGCTCTTGTGAATTTGGTGGAAAGGAGGGCTAAGTCATCCTCGGCGGTTTCTCTAGTTGCTCATCACTTAAAGAATGTAAAGCGATAATAAAAACCGATGAGCTACAATCAAGAGACTCAAGAACAACCCTTGGATTTGTCGACCACTAATGCCATCGACTCTGTCTTGGGAGACGCGAGATAAAATCAATCTCACGCGTCTTCAACCTCGAGTAAATCTTATCCATGGTAAGCTCACTCATGACAAGTGTTGTCATTGATGGAAGTGATCTTCATTCCCAGCACCTTCACATCAAGAGCACCCGAAGTCGACGTGCATTTTCGATTCGAAAATATCAAGTCAACGTGCGCGAGATCATGAAGAATCTTAGAGAATCTTCCCACACTCATCCAAAGACTCACCGTGCCTTTGCTCAATCTTTGAGTATACTTTCTTGAGTGGTTCATCTCACTTCCTTGATCGCAGTGGACCCTTCATGATAGTCACAAAGAGTCCGCCAGATCTCGTGAGCAGATCGCAAGTGAGCAACACGCTCAAACTCAGATCGACTAAGGCCTTGGATCAAATAATTCCGAGCCTTGCTGTTGGCCTCCACATCTGGAGTGATCATATCGTCATCGGCTGGCACGACATAAGGATTTTTCACCTTTAGCCAAATAGCGTGCCCTTGAGCCTCGATATATGCTTGCATACGAGCCTTCCAGTATGCAAAGTCAACTCCCTCAAAAATATGTGGCTTGGTTGAGTACTTGTCAGTCGCCATGGCTCCAAAGACCGGTTAAGATCTATGAGAAGAGCTAACCCGCTCTGATACCACTTGTAGGACCGGAAAGGCGACTGAGGGGGGGGGTGATAGGCGCTTTCACAACTTTCTCGCCTAAATCAAATTCAACACGAACTTTACTCCTTTAGCTATGAAAGCTAAGAAGATCAGTAAGCACACAGCGGAAGCCTTGTGCTGAATTCGATAACCGCCGACAACCACACGACACAAAAGAGAAGACTTAAACTCAAAGGGTTGATCGGGCACCGCGGTCGACCGCTACCACAAAGCGGTCGGACCGACGTTCAACAGCGTCTGGCCAAGAACTAATCGGCGGTCGGACCGGTGGGCAACGGTTCGACCCGCAGAATAGCGATCGAATATACGAGCGGTCGGACCCGTTGAAACACCTGGCCGGACCGGTAGAGTCCATCTTGAAAAATCCTACCCAAATCCAAAACGAAATTTGATCCAATTTTTGATTCGACCAATGAAACTTGACCAAATTTCGAGCACACCTCTCTAATGATATTGGAGACCTATTTCTAGCGACGATCCTTGGATCCACTTCGAAACAATCTCTCAAGATTAAACAAAGAAGTGCACAAACCCTAGAAATATGAAAATCTTTGATTCAAGACTTGCTTGTGGGGATTGATGGTCTAGATGATTCTAGGAGTATTCCCACCCATCAAAGCAAGACAAAATTAGTCCAAGGGACCAAGCAAAAACCTTTGAATCAAGGAAGCACCAAATTCATCCAAGAAGGGAGAAGAACACAAAGGGAGCAAAAGATCTTTCAATTAAGCATCACAAGATTGTTTGATCACACTAGATGCTTACAAAGCCTCTCCAACAAGGAGGGCAAGAGCTCATACAAGGAGCACACTCCAAACCCTAGTTCTCCTCTCCTCTCCTCCAAACCCTAGAAAAAGTTAAGGAATGCCAAATGAGTGCTTGGAGAGGTTTTCCATCTCCCCCCTTTCTATTTATACTAAAGAGCTAGGGTTTCACTTTTGGGGTCACTTACACATGGGACCCACACACACATAACTATTGAAGCAATCGACTGCTTCACCACGTGTAGGTTGATCAGCGGTTCTCATCGCGTCGCCAAGCCTCTCTTGTCCGAATCCCATCGGAACCTCCCAGAGACTCGCACCGATATCCGCACCACCTGATCCAACCAGCTGTACCGAACTACCCGTTCGATCCATCTTGCCCATTCTGCACCATGCTTGTGTCACACGACCTCACCCGGTATCCTTGATCGTTCTGGACCTCAGCTCTCCAAGCGTAGTCCCGATCCACTCACCGTTGACGTCGTTGATCTGCAAGCCACCTGCACAGCAATAGACAAACAAACCGTTTCCGGGAATAAGTTCTTCACAACTTGACCCACGTTAGCTCCGCAATGCAATATACATCAATAAAGCATTGATAACCATACATGAAACACAATCAAATCAACTCAATGCAAACTTGGCTAACCTCCAGTCATCTGCTTGCCCGACCGCCCCACAAGGCCGGTCCGACCGATTCAGTCGGCTCGACCGCCCGCACAACTACGGTCGACTTGGCCAAAAGACTTAGCTAAAAATCAAGCATGAAATTCAAACCTTCGAAATTTCAAACGAATAGAACTTTGACTGGGAGCTCCAAAATGATGGGACCACATCCGGAGACTCCTCACTTGCCTACACAACCTATTTTGGCTCACCTCAAAACCTATTTTCATTTTATACTTGACCGGCCACCATGGCCGGTCGGACTCCTCCACGGGCGGTCTAACCGCCCGACACCACCGGTCAGACCGCCTGTGGCCTGACAGCCTTGGAGCAAACCCGAAAACGCGAGATTTTGTAAACCAACAACGCCATTGCCAATTGACTCATCATCCTGAGATCGTGCACATATCCTCACGATATCCACATAATAGCATCTACAATAGTCCATATCACTTGTTATTAATGGATGGATATATCAGCATTTAGGTGATATAAAGGAGAGATGGTGAGAAGAGAATATGATCTTATTTCTAAATAAAAAAACAAGCAACTTGTTGATACAAAGACACAAGAAACAATAAAATAGCCATTGGAGACTTGCTTAATACCTAAAAACTTGTTTTGTGGGTAGCAATTAAAGTCTTAAATACAATCTCAAGAAACAATAAATTGGAATGCTAACTTGTTTATTTTTATTAGATTGAGTATTATCTCTCCTCTTAGTAACAAGCTAAGAAAAAACTATTGTAGATGCTCTAAGCATGTCATAACGCATGGGCTAACATTTTACTCTCTGTGTTGCACATTGGGACTTGCAGGCATGCTGACTTGTCAGTCCAGTCGGATATAGCTAGGATATATTTTGGCGTTCTGCACAGTGCATTCGCATCTTCTCTACTCACTATGTGCTAGGGGAGGTCCTAGTATAGGTCATGGGTGTTCAGTCGAACACCCATTTTTTGTGAAATATCTTGTATTTAGTATATTATGCATATGTACATATTGATAAGTAGGCTAAATACTTCACGCGTTTATACCCTCAATAGGTTTCATCCCACTCCCACATCTCCCCCTTCCCAATTCGCCTAAAATATGTTGGTTCAGCTCGCCAACTGAATAGCTTCCAGCCCATTCGGAGACACCCTACCCCTCAAACCAAGTCCTAACCTCTCTTTCTCTCTCTCTCTCACAGACCCCGTTAGGTAGCGCTGGTGCACGAGGTAACCAGGTGTCAGGCGAGGCGATTTGGTGCAAGCAAAGGCGAGGGCGTCCCCTAAGTTTTGGCCGGACCTTGGCGGTGGCGTGTGAAGAGCAGGAACACATTGTCTAGGAGGTAGGAGCAATGTAGCAAGCGCAAAAATGTGGGTGACGAGCGAGACAGAGCCGGGCCTCATGGGAGTTGTGGCCTGGGGAGGGAATACGAGTCAACCCAGGCCGCCTACACACGTCGATACAGCATCCACATTCCTCAATTCCTCTGTCCTAAATCATAAATTCCCGAATCAATATTTTTTTCTTAATTATTTTTAAATTTTTTAAATTCTTTGAGGTATTATCTCTAATATGAAAATTTTGTATTTTGATTTTTGTTACTGTAGACTTTTTTTATTAAACAATATTTTATTGCGGTAAGCGCTCGTACGCAAGATCTTATAGATTTGACACAAAACGTACGTACGCGCACGGAAGCGCGCGGGCGCTCGTGACTGCTTGTGGGCGCGCCGCACGCGGCACAGTCGAACGTCGATTCGTCGTGCGCAGCGAGCGATGGGCCGGTCCGAACCGACATCCCGCGACGTACGTACTTCACTGTACTTGACCGGCGGCATCGAGCGATGCATAGTTTCCAGCCATGTGCGACGTGCGGGCGCGTACAATACGATCGGAAAATACCAAAGCACATACAGGCATGCAATGCAGCTCATCTAGACTGACTAACTAGTCATCATTTACTCTCATCCATGATTCATTTGAACATACGTGAACGTACTTTGCTGGTGCAGTAATTAATTGTTAATTAACACTGCAAAGATGCATACGTTGGTTAAATAGCTAGCATATTCGGTGTCAAACTCACAGGTCGGGCTTTGGGTTCCAACTTTCACGATTTTTGCAGTACTGTTACTGACCCGTTTGCTGGCCATGCATTACCACTGGAGCTGGTACATTGAACGATCACAATTCACAAACACCTTATTAACCACAAACTCTTAAAGTGAAGTTTACTTCGAAGAATCACACCATATGGTAATAACTTGACTCACTCAATTCCATGCATTCAAGCACTCACTAAAAACCCTAGCTAGCTACCAACCCCAGATATCACGGGTGGCGGTCCTCCATTGCAAGCTCCTCACTCTATATAACCAGACTACTTACAAACCCTAGAGTGCACACTCCTACTCTACTAGGTCTCCTTCCCCATCAGCGGCCGGCCAGCCATGGAGGCCAGCACGAATAAGCTCCGGCCTTTCCTCCTCACCCTCTTCCTCCTCCTCTCCACCGCCGTGACGCCCATCCTCTCCTGCGACTGCGACAAGCCCAAGAACCCCAAGCCGTCGCACCCGCCCAAATCCAAGCCCTCATACCCGTCTCCCAAGCCCAAGAGCCCCAAGCCGCCCAAGGGCCCCACCTACCCGTCGCCGGTCACCCGCCCGCCCAAGGGCCCCGCCTACCCGCCGGTCACTCGTCCGCCGGTCACCCGCCCGCCCAAGGGCCCCGCCTACCCGCCGGTCACTCGTCCGCCGGTCACCCGCCCGCCCAAGGGCCCCGCCTACCCGCCCCGTCCGCCGGTCACCCGACCACCGGTCGTCGGGCCGCCGAAGGGCCCGGTCACGCGTCCACCGATCACCACCCCTCCGGTCGTCGGCCCGCCGGTCACCTACCCGCCGATCACCACCCCTCCGGTCGTCGGCCCTCCGGTCACCTACCCGCCGATCACCAACCCTCCAGTCGTCGGTCCTCCAGTCACCTACCCGCCGCCGGTGACAGGTCCTCCAACGACGCCTCCGGTGACGTACCCGCCGCCGGTGACAGGTCCTCCAACGACGCCTCCGGTGACGTACCCGCCGCCCACGACGACGCCTCCGGTGACGTACCCGCCGCCTACGACCACACCGCCGGTGACGTACCCGCCGGGCCCCACCCCAGGAGGCAACACGCCGTGCCCACCCCTCCTCCGTCGCAAACGTGCCCGGTGGACTCGCTGAAGATCGGCGCGTGCGTGGACCTACTGGGCGGCCTGGTGCACATCGGGCTCGGCAACCCGGCGGTGAACAAGTGCTGTCCGCTTCTGGAGGGGCTGGTGGAGCTGGAGGCCGCCGTCTGCCTCTGCACCACCATCAAGCTCAAGCTCCTCAACATCAACATCTACCTGCCCCTCGCCCTCCAGCTCCTCCTCACCTGCGGCAAGACCCCGCCCCCCGGCTACACCTGCACCGTCTAAGCCATTCATATGTGCGTACTTGACTGCTTACATATACACATACAGATCTGTAACTGCAAGTGCTTCTGAGTTCTGACCCAACGTTTTGTGGTGCAAATGCAGGGCTTCATGAGTACGAGGAGTGTTGATTGGTTGCTTTGGCTTGGTAGCAGAGTGCGGAGACATGAGTGGATGTCTACTAGCTAGCTAGAGGAACAGATCGATCAGCTAAGGATGAATCGATCCATGTTTGTTTAATTCTTGTGGTTTTTAACTCGTTTAATTGTTTCGGTTTGGTCTGCTTGCTTGATTTGTGGTATGGAGTTGTTTGGTGCAAGAGGGGTATTGATTAATGGTTAATTGTTTAGTCATGAATCATGATGAGCAAGGAACATTTAGTATTTGCATGTTTTCAATAATAATATTACAAGACTTGTTTTTGTTAGTGATTCTGCACTTCAGCCTTATCAAGTGATCGAGTTCATGCATGACTACGACAGACAGTGGATAATTAAGTATGTAATGTCTGTGATTTGGTCCATATATGTAACATTGGATCTATGCTTGATTTTGACGTCAGTGAGACAGAGAATAGTTGGCTGGGCCCTTGGTTCGAAATCTCACATGATAATGTGACATGTCACATATCACCAAGGGGATCTAGTCACAGACGTACGGCAGCAAAACCCTATAGAATAGTTTGACGACGGCCTGCCTCTGCAGCCGACCGCCATGATAGGTGCAAAAGCGATGAGATAGCATGTGTCTTTTGGCGCTATGCCACCCGTGAAACGAATAGTGAATAGCATTCTTTTACTATTTGTTTGATATGGCCTGTGAGTATGCATGACTTGCTGTCTTCTTGTACAATGCCACAAGGCTCTGCTTACAACACGACATGATACTGAACAATGAACACGCAGCCTTCAGTTTTCAGTTAAACAGGCAGGAAGGGGGTCCCTTGACCATAGTAAATCATAACTAGCTAGCTAGTTAATAATTTACCATGGCTTACAGTTACATGTTATCAAAATAAGTGGTTAGAGGTATTTTTCAGTTAACTTCTTAATCCCAGAATGGTATTGCATGCACCTCTTTCTTCTTGTATGATGTACAGTGTCCTACTCCTTAGGATGGCAAAAGGCAGAATCTTTTAGCTTGCAGAATTTAGGGGATGCACTCATCAGTCATCACTACATAATCAATCACAGTGCCTTTTCACTTCACATGATAAACATGGCATCGAAGTTTTCATTATTGCTTTTCAGCAAGAACTTCCACCACTACATGTAAAAAGACAAATATGGAACTGCATATGCACACACAAGATACGTCTTCTACTTGTTCAATAGCATTCAGGAGTACTTAAACACGGGCACGTAGCCTAGATCAGTTAGTATTCATAGGCCAGAGGCCAAAGCATTGAAGCTCTGTAACAGTAGTACTCACAGTCACAGAGTTCACAGAGCAAAATGTGCTCCTAGGACAAGTCACCCGGGAATAGGATGATTGCAGAGGCAGTACCTTCTGTTCATCAGGTACAGTTGTTCAGGAAAAAAACAGAGAGAAGGGAAAGCACTTCTCATGGTTTCAAGGATTTCACAGGATAGCCACTCGCGAGCATCAAACATGGAGGCACTACTAGAAATCCCCATTTCCCCTGGTGAAACGAACATACAGTGATTTTTCTGCTATCTTGGCCCTCGTCCATTTACTTGACGGGGGTTTCGCTTTGTTCCTTGACGATCTATTTGTAACCTGATTCGAGTCTTACCCGTCCTGGTGGTAGGTTTGTCCAAACCGTACCCATCATCATTTGCCCAGAGTGTTGGGATACATGAACGCTACACTAGCGTAATATAAAAATTTTACCGTGTAAACTAAAAAGTCATATGAGTAAAAGATCATAGATCATTACTACCAGACGCGCAGTGCAGCGAAAAAATAGTTGAAGCAGTCCGGTCTTACGTCATCGATGTAGTGGAAATAGTCGATCGTCCAATGTCCTTGACCGCCGATCGTCTCCTCCAGCAGCTCCTTGCATTCCTCACGTATATCACGAGTCTTCCTTGATCAGTGTAGCAGCAACCGCAGAAACACCTCTACAGTATATACACGTCCAGGGATAGAGCGTCGTGCGCCAACACCGCGTACAACAAGCCCTTGGGGGGCTAGGATTTTTGTGGGTGCTACGACATTCTCCCTAAAGCCCCACATCTCTCCTTATAAAGAGCCCCCTTAGTGGAGCCCTACGCTAGGGGCCCATTAATGTGTGAAACCCATACGAATGGATTCTATTCGAAATGTTTCATTCTAGCTCAATCATTAAGCGTGGGACCGGTGACCCTATAGGTTCATATGCACTCAGCCGTGACTCAAAAACTCATTTCCGGTTGCAAGTCGGTAGCGATCCCTAGTAGGACATAGCGACCCACGAATACACACAAAAATCATATCAGACGAACCTATATAGTGCTTATGTGCTAATCCCTTTGCTTCACGATACCAGATCAAACTCAAGGTGAGGTGCATTCCATCCTATGATAGCTCGACCCTTCACTCAATTTTGTAGTGGATTACACACTTACGGTTAACTTTTCAACCATATCCGGCATCCCATGCACTTCCCTAATACAACCACATCGAGGAGCCCGGAGATATCACTCTATTTAAAGAGGAGGGGTAAATCTCATCTTGATCGCTCATATTCCTCCACATGTTTCACAGTAAACCCAAAAGTTCTAAATTTATGACTACCTAGTTAAAAAGTAGCGTTTGACAACCCCTAAGCAAACTATTATACATGCAGAAAACCATAACGATCTTAGGTTTAATAATCCCACATACACTAGGATTAAGACCAACTGATGATACTTAAGGATACAACAATTCTCTCAATGTCTCAAGGTGGGTCAATCCAACATCATGTTCTCCAATATATGTCCATATTGTTGAATTGATATTTCATATCCATGATCCGTGAAACATGATCATTAATCAATATATGTGTTGATCAAATCATAAGCGTCCCACATATTGATATAAGATCATGAATATTTAGAATAACATCATTGTCGTAGATGTGCCCTATCCCCTAGGGTCATCTGGAATACCTAGTATGTCCTAGGGAATACAACCATGTACATAGGCTAGGCGTATAGCTATACCCGTATGAATGTACCAAAATGTCCCTTTCTCCATCAATGTAAGGTAAGGGCAAGAAGTAAAATATCCCTTATTGCTACCCCCCCCACCACACACACACATACATATAAGCGCTCACATATTAAATAACTATTTTGTGCGTGGAAGGCTGCTTAGGCCACGCGGCACGCAGCGACGCCAGCCCACGCTCCCCCCACGCTACGCGAGGCGTGCTATATTGTGCGCTTCCCACGTGGGATCGATGGTAAAACACACACGTACGTTGCAATCGGCGGTAAAAGTCTCGGTATCATCCAATCTGGTAGTAAAGCCCAATATCAAAGCGATTAACGGTGAAATCGAGAGTAAAAAATATCGCGCGTCGCCTAAATCGACAAAAAAAACTATTACTCCCGCAATCCACGGTAAAACAGAAATCACTGGTACACCGCAGATTAGACGTTAGTTGATAGTAAAGTTACTCCCAGGGAATGCTGGTACAGTGATAACGAAACTATGGGTAGGCACATGTGTACACGATCTATTTTTACTGCTGACTCACTTAGTGTTTACTGTCCCCTCGCCCCCCATTACTGTGGGCGGCACGGTTTATTGTGTGTTCCTAGTTGTATTACTGTAAGTGACATGAATTATTACTGTCATGGATATGTATCTAATTACTGATCCTATTAACGCAATTTACTTGGCGCTAAAATGAGTTTTACTATAAGACCAAACTTCTCGATATGACCACTCGTATGGTGATAACGAAACTACAGGCATGCAAAATGCAAGAATCGACGACACCGAGACCGTGGAAGAGACGAATGCCCTCATCTGGACTATCGTCGACACACTTCTTTCGCTCAGTCGGCGCTAAACTTGACTCGCTGTCACGAAGGAGTAGGTAGAGACGTATCTCCACGTAT
The DNA here is from genome assembly GCA_036346395.1 of Hsuehochloa calcarea. NCBI lineage: Eukaryota > Viridiplantae > Streptophyta > Magnoliopsida > Poales > Poaceae > Hsuehochloa > Hsuehochloa calcarea. The sequence continues at coordinate 30,786,018 of CM070603.1, forward strand.
TCCCTAGTCCACCCCCTAGCAAGGTCCACGAGCGGGCTTACGAATGTCTGAGGGCTGCGATAGAGTCATGTTTTGACCACTAGGGTCTCCTGTCTTTTCCCTTATTCCCTACTTTTGTTATTATCAGGCAATGTAAATAAAATGAAATGTAACCGGCCACACTATTTGACCTAAGTATATTTAACAAGTTTTATCTTATGTGGTTTACTAGTATGTACATAAAATATACTGTAATGATTTCTTTATTTTACCGTCGGAACACAAAAAGAATACAATAACATTAAAAAAACACAATAAAAATATAGATTTACTACTTTATTAATGATCATTTTACGACTTCATGTATGCACTTTTACTGTCACACTAACTTTCGTTGTACTACAAGCAGAACATTACTGGTGTGCAACGATTCTCGAGCTCGACATTTACTATAAATGATATGTGATAGCTCTTTTACTGTAAAATACACACGAAATTACTGAATTTCTATTTTGTTTGGAATTACTGTATGAGTACCATTTTTTTTTATTGTATTGTGTCTTATATTTTACCGTACCATCTTCGCTTTATTTTATTTTTGTATGTTTGCGAGTGTTTTTGTAGAGATGAAAATACGGTGCCAATTCAATCAACCCCTCGTTTTTCCAAAACAAGACGTATATTAATTGCTGCTCGGGCTACCCGATACGTCTCTTCATTTCCCCAACTGTGACTTATGAGCATGGACATCCACTAATCAAGAAACACACACAAGTCCCATATTATTTCCACACAATCAGTTAAAAAAACCTTCGAGCTCTTCTTCCTCTCCTTTACAGACGGTAGTTCTAGCCTACCTCACTCTTGTATCCAACCGTCTAGCCTACCTCACTCTTGTATCCAACCATGCTATTTGGCCAAATCACCATCTTTAGTTGTTGTATAATTTTGTTGTGCTATTTTACTGTCCCTATTTCTGGAGTGAGTCTCATCGCATCAAATCTTGGACTGCGCCTGCCTGCGTCACGTGGAACGAGCCGAGCCTTTTCTCCCTTCAATTTGAGTTACGCGCCGGACGCAACTCCACGTGTTAATGGCCTAGCCCACTTTTCTGCGCAGGAAACAGAAATCCAGCCCAGGCCCCAATATACTTGGACGCGTCGACATGGTGACGACGTGACGCGAAGTCGATGGGCGACTCGCGTGATGCTGAGCAGAGCAGAGCCGAAGATGAGGGCGGCGACGCCGGGCACGTGAGTGAGGTGGGAGTGATCCCTGTGGACGATGAACGGGGCCGTACTAGGTCGCGGGGGTGCATTCGCGTGGCACTGGCCACAGCCGCACAGGTACAAGTTGAGTCGAGGTAGGAGGCGGGCCGTGCGTTTGCGCGGCACGGGTTGAGAGTGGGGGGCGGATGCGGCACGACCCGCGCGTGGAGGTGGAAACATCACAGATTCATCACGCGCATATTCACGTACGCCTCGGCACGATCTCCTAGCCTGGGCCTCGCCGCATCGCATAAGCGATTGGGCTAACGGCTCGGTCTGGTGCAAAACGGTGGACTCGCTAGCCCGAGAGGGTTGGATTTGGGGGGACAGAGTCAGAGAGAGAGAGGGGGATCGCGGGGATGCCGGAGCTGCCGGAGGTGGAGGCGGCGCGGCGGGCGCTGGAGGCGCACTGCGTGGGAAGGCGCATCGCGCGCTGCGCCGTCGCGGACGACCCCAAGGTCGTCGTGGCCGGGGCCGGCGTCACCCACGTGGCCTTCGAGCGCGCCATGGTCGGCAGGACCATCGTCGCCGCGCGTCGGAGGGGCAAGAACCTCTGGATCCGCCTCGACGCCCCGCCCTTCCCGTCCTTCCAGTTCGGTCAGTACGCGCCTAGGATCAGTCTTCACTACTACCAGTTTGATTACCCTGCTATTGCTTTGCTTGACTTGTCTCGGCTTGCTTTGCTATCCTGTTCTGGTCCTTCTGGAGCAATTGGACGCTTCATTGGCGATGGCTTAAGCTTGATTCTCCCTAGCAATCCCACGTCTGGCTACGTTGAATTCGATTAATTGCCCTTTTGATAATAAACATAATGATAGTTATCGATTAAATTCTTTGAAGAGATGGAGAGATAGGAGAGGAAACTTTTTTTTTTACTTTGGCATACACCGAGAGTTGATAAGAGCATGTTTTGGGTCGCAGGAATGGCAGGTGCGATCTATATAAAGGGTGTTCCTGTCACAAAGTACAAGAGGCAAGTGGTCATTTCCATTTCATATCTTGCGATTATGTTGTTTCGCTAATACGATTTTAAGAAATAATTAAGCGTGCGGTTTCAGATCAGTTGTCAACTCAACAGACGAGTGGCCCTCCAAGTACTCTAAATTTTTTGTTGAAGTAAGGAGCCGAAACACAATATCTCTTTTCAATTTTGTTTCAATGCGACATTCTTTATGGTAACGCATTCCTTTTTCAGTTGTGCTTGTAAAAAATTCGTGAATTCTGAATGTGAAGTAGCAGTTCACAAGTTGAAAGCGACATAGTATCCCTGTTCTTGCACACTTTTGTTGGTTATTGTAGAATAACAGTGATAGTGGATAAGCAAGAAGTATCATGTTTGAATAGCCAATATCTTCCAACAATCTTATTGAACACATCTTCAGCTGAGCCAATAACTAAAAACCCATGGACAGAGGTTGTAAAGGTTCCCACTTTCTCACCTGGACTAGGCGAGCGTTATAGGTTCAGGGAATCTAACCTATTTACTTGTTTAACAGCTTGATGATGGCTTGGAGTTTTCCTTCACTGATAAGAGGCGCTTTGCAAGAGTTCGGTTGTTTGATGATGTAAGTGTTTTCACAAGTTCTTTCTAAATTATCCGACTATTCTTGTTCTATTAATTTTGTACGGATTTCCTCACTAAAGTATTATTTGCAGCCTGAAACTGTACCCCCAATCTCTGAGCTAGGTCCGGATGCTCTCTTTGAACCGGTGTCTGTTGACAATTTTGTGGACTCCCTGAGTGGAAAGAAGATTGGAATAAAAGCTCTTTTACTTGATCAGGTGATCACCATCCGATCAATAAAAGTTTTTGCCTCTACAGATATGTTTTTCCTACTATATACATAATTAACTCTTATTATTTTCTTATGATATACATACTTGACCTCTAGCACTTTTTTTAACGAGCAGAGCTTCATATCAGGCATTGGTAATTGGATTGCAGACGAGGTGCTTTACCAGGTATCGGTACAAAAGCTGGTGAAGCTTTCATAAAATGTAGTGTGTGTGTTTCAAAAAAGATGGAATGCAGAAATTTGAGTTTGAGGTTTTAACTCTTGTTATTTTTTCAGTCTAGGATCCATCCGTTGCAGATTGCTTCAAGTTTATCAAGGGAGAGTTGTGAAGCACTACACCGAAGCATACAAGAGGTGAGTTCGACTTGATACGGCTTTGAAGAACTATATTGTATTAATTTAGCCTTGCAGAATACTAAGCCTTAACCCAAGAAACCATTAGGTTGTGAACTATGCAGTTGAAGTTGATGCTGATTGTGACCGCTTTCCAGAGGATTGGTTGTTTCATCACCGCTGGGGCAAGAAGCCTGGTAAAGTCGATGGTGAGTTTATCCTCAAGTTCCATCGTGGTTGTCTTGAAATATTTTTGGCATGTCCTTCACTCGTATCTGCTATTTGATATGATGAAGTGGCAAGTGCAATCAATTGTCTTGAAGTATTGCAATGTTGCTAGCCATGTTTGCCAATCTTGTCAGTGTTTCCCGGCTTTTGATCCTCTTTGGATTTATCAAGCTTCTGGGTTCTTGCAGGAAAGAAAATTGAATTCATAACAGCTGGTGGCAGGGTGAGCAATACCACTTCAGTGCTAGACCTTCTACTATCCCAAATATATCTACCTCTGATTTCTACTCTCTGGTCAGACGACGGCCTACGTGCCACAACTTCAGATGCTGACTGGAATCCGATCTAGCAAAACGGTAGCTGCTAACCCAGGGCAAGTGAGTGAGAATGGTGATGCCAAGGAAGCAGAGACAGATGGAGAAGATGATGATAATTTGAAGCCAAGAAAGAGAGTGGCAACTTCCAGGGCTTCCAGGGGACAGCAAAACAAATATGTTACAGGTGCCCGTTCCAGGAAAACAAGGAAAAATGATGGTGCCAAGGAGAAACCAGGTACTGATAATGATGCTGAGATTGCGGAACCAAACAAAATTAGTGCCAGTAGCTGCGGTGAGCAAGGTTCGGACAAACCTACGACCAGGGAGGGCAAGAAAGCGGATCAGGTTACAAGAAGATCGTCAAGGAACAAAACTTAAACCCCATCAAGTAAATGCATCAGAAGAAAGATATCAAGAAATCAGTTTATGTTTGTCTCCCTGGCATTTGCAAACAGCATTTTGGTGTATATACATTACCTGCATTTCTGCGTTAGATGCTCGCCAATGGCCATCTTGTGAAATCCCTTGAAACCTTTCGAAGTGATGTCCTTTCTCACTTTCTTTTTTTCTTCTACTACTGTACCTGATGAACGGAAGATGGCCTCTTGGACGAGGTAGCCATTCCATTCCTGAGGTGACTCTGTGCCTGGAGCACATTTTACTCTATTATCCTTGTGAGTGGTGTAGCTCATCGGTGCTATGAACAGTAACAGATATACGCTACGCGCTCAAGTACTTTATGGGGCTATTGGACAAGTAACAGATCTAATCTTGTGTGTTTATGTCCAGTTCCACATTTGTCTTCCTACATGTAGTTGAGAAGTAATGTGATTTTAGCTCTTACTAAAAGCAGGGTCCATACGATGGAAAATTTAAGGGGCATGTTTCTTACGTGAAAGTGAAAGGCACATGGATTGTGTGTGTGTGTGTGTGTATTTGAAACCACAGGGATTATGTGATGAACTGATTATAGATGAGTGCATCCCCCCTAAAGGCTGCAAGCAAAAAAGGTTATGTTTTCTTGCGATCCTAGGAGGCTAGGACTACCGCAAGCAACGGGTGCAGTATCATTATGGGATTACTGCAAGTGAGTTGGAAAGTATTTTTAACCACTTACACTGGCAACATGTAATCAACCACTTATATGTATACTGCAGTTATTGCCTACGTACTCAATAAAATAAAAACATCTACCATCTCACCACACCTGTCCATGTGGTGGGATGGCTAAGTATATGTGGCACCCGCTTCTACAATCTAGTTATGTATCTACAGTAATTTTTTTTTGGTAATGTCTATTGCAGTCGTTGGTCTTATATCTACTGCAATTTTGATCTATATGTGCTACAGATTGGTTATATGTCTACTGCAATATTCGGTTTGTGTATACTACAATCGAATCTAATGAGATAGCATATATGAGTATACAATCACTGTAATCACGTTAAAATCATGTTCATATTAAACTTGCTATATTCACTTTTACCATAGGGTGGATACCTACCGACTGCCGAGTATCAGCTATCATCAACCAACAGAACATGTACCGTTCTGCCCCTCTCGTCGTAAAAAAACTATCGGTAAAAACCGCTCGTGAATTGTAGCTAGAAATCAGAAGTTATTGCTGCTGCAAGAAAACAAAGACAAATATTGGTGGATTATCATGCATCGGTAGGTATCTACTGCAGTTGGGGAGCTTATCCCGTGGACGATAACCGAAATTGGTTAAAGCTCATTGTTCAACTTGTGAACCGCTACTTCACATTCAGAATTCACAAATATCAGTGCCCATTATCCCGTGGACAATAATCAAAATTGGTTGGATGGTTTGCATGGCATGTTCGGAAACATAAGGTGACGCAGGTGGCGTGGATGAAGCTCACGGGTTGGCCGGAAGGGGAGAGGACATGCAGCGTCGATGTTGTGTCGCGAGAGAGCGAGAGGGTGAACCATATGGTTCGTTTGATTTCGTCGAATGGGATGATACAACATAAAAGGGTAATATTCTCCTAGCTCGAATCATCTCATCCAGGATCGTTTGCTACGATTGAACCAGCAAACGCTTGAATAGACTCATTTCTTGAATCGAACCATCTCGTTCAGCTTCATATCTCTATCGAAACACACCCTTAAGGATGGGATAGAGTACAAGATAGTCATTCTAAAGGGTGTATATATATATATATATATATATATATATATATATGTGTGGGGGGATCAATCTACGACCGACGTCCAGGGCCTCAGCGATGTGGTATGAGCACTCGGTGGGCCACGATCGGCTCGCGCGGCCTGCAAATTGCTCGTCGCCATGGCACTGCGACGGCGCTGCGGCCGTCCGCTCAAGTTGTGGACACCGAACTAAAACGCGGCCACCTCCGCTCCACCCGTTCGGTGGCTCGGCACGCGCGCCCGTTTCTACCCGCCTGGACCGCAGCTCTTCCCACTCTCAACCTGTGCCGCACAAAAGCATGTTACGCACCTTGCCCGCACAGCCCGCCCCTACCTCAACTCAACTTGTACCTGTGCAGCTGTGCCAGTGCCATGCGAATGCACCCCCGCGACCTAGTACGACCCAGTTCAAGGTCCACGGATTGCTCCCACCTCATTCACGTGGCCGGCAGCCGGCGCCTCCTCGTCACCGCCTTTATCTCCGGCTCTGCTATGCTCAACATCACGTGAGTCTATCGGAACTCGAATTTACACATTTGAAATCTTCTGTATTTTCTGAACTAGTCTCAGATCAGTAGCTAGCTCACACATGAAACATCGATGAAATATCATCTATTTATCGATTTAACAAAAAAGATCTCAAAATAACAAATAGTAATAATAACTAGACCTTATGATCAATTGTGAATATCATGGGGATATGCTCCAGATCTTAGGATGATGTGACAATTGGCAATGACATTTATGGTTTATCGTTTCACAGGGTTTTCGACAAAGTTCAGGCTTTACGATGGGCGGTCCGACAGGTCCCAAATCGGTCGGACCGCCATGTGCGCGATCGACCGGCGATGACCAAAGAATGTCAGAATGTGCTGGGCCAAAAATAGAGGGTGTAGGCAAGTGAGGGGATCCCAATGCACTTGGTCTCATAATTGTTGGAGTCTCCAAGCAAAAGTTCTATTCGTTTTAAATTTCCAGAAGGTTTCAGAATTTCAGGGCTTGAAATTCGGCTAAGTCTTTTGTGGCGGTCCGACCGGCTCACAGGGAGCGATCCGACCGGCCAGAGGGCAGTCCGACCGGCTCACAGTGAGCGGTCGGACCGATTTCCACTTATGAACGTCAGCCAACTTAGTGGTGATGTTGTTTTGTTAGGTCAAGTTCATTGGTATCATGGCATATGTATTGCATGATGCATGTTTTGACTAACATGGGTCAAGTTGTGAAGAACTTGTTCCCGAATTCGTGTTTGCTTGTCTATGATTGTGCAGGTTGCTTGGTGGTCAACGACGGTCAACGGCGAGGATGATCGGGACTAGACTTGGAGAGTTGAGGTACAGAACGATCGATGATGCCGGGTGAGGTCAATGGACTCAAGCGTGACACAAGATGGACAAGGGTGACCTATTGGCGAATTCATGGCGCATGGTGAAGCGGTTTAGGTCAAAAAGTTAAAGACGGCGCTTTGCGAAGCGTGTGTGTGTGTCCCGTTTGTTAGTGGGCCTTAACGGGAGCCCAATAGAGTCAAACCCTAGAAGTTCTAGACCTCCACTATAAATAGGAGGAGGTGGTGGCTGCACCATCTCGCTCGCCTCTTTTATGTTTCAAAACTCTAATTGGCTTAGGGGGAGTTGAGGTGGAGGCTAGGGCTCTTGATGGTTTGAGGTGATTTTCGTGATCTTGGATTAACCACTGTTCCTTGATGGAGTGGGTGTAATCCAGCATCAATCACGAATTTAATCTATGCAAGGTTTGCTTGAGATAAGTCTCTTTTCGTTCTTGCTTTCAATTTCGTGATTTTAGGGCTTTCTTTGATCCACGAGTTTTTGATTGATTCTTTCATGTGAATTAGTTTGCTGTGATATGTGTGAACCTATCTAGGATCATCTTGATCATCAATCAATCACGAACAAGCATTAGGATCAAGTTTTTGCTTTTGCCCGGTTTTAGACCCTCTCTTACTCAATTGACAACTGTTCAGGATCTAGCCAAGAATTATCATAATATTCGATTGGAATAGGTCCTCAACAGCATAGAGAAGGTGTGTGCAAAGTTTCGTGAAGTTTAGAGTTGAGAATCAAAAGTTAGACCTAATTGCAACTTCGCGGGGATGTTCTTCTTGTTTGAGATCTGTTGCGAGTCTGCGGTCGACCGCCCCTCACCACCGGTCCGACCGATTTGGCAGCGGTCCGACCACCGGTATAACAGCGGTCCGACCGCCCGGAAATTGGTCCGACCGGTCAAGTCCAGAGGTCAGACCGCCAGTGCACTGTGTTGCTTTGATCTTTGATGTTTTTGTTATATTGCTTAGGGGATTAAATTGAATTCAATACTAGTCTTCCGCTGTACTGGTATATTGACCTTCATAGCTTCATCATAGCTATTGGAGTGAGATTGTGTTGAATTCATAATTTATGAAAAAGTGAGCGTGCTCCTATTCACCCCCTTCTAGTCGTCTTTTCGGTCCAACATCAATGTTTACTTAACTTGTCATGCAGGGTTAAAGAAAAAAAAAACTCTTGCAGTAGAATAGAAAAACTGGGAGAGACCAATCAACATGTCCGCAGGCAATCGAGTGGAGAACGCATCCTAATCTGTGAAGTCTTCATAGTACTCCTTCTCAAAGAACTCTTGAGCAGCTTGATATTTATTAACTGAGCAACAAAGTTTGAGGTCATGAGCACATAAAGTACTCAGCAAGTCGTAGGAAAAATATATGCAAATAATATTAATGACAGGATTGTCAAATGATTAGTTGTATAGTTCTTTTGCAGAAAGCAGTACTAACGATCAATATAATAAATAGATTGAAATGTGTAATGGAAAAGGATAATAAATAAATAAACAATTGCTTTGAAATAACTAGTAAACTTCTCATTCACTTCCCAACCAAACCAATAAATGAATTTCCCATTCACCAACCAACACAAACCACCACATGGATTACCTATTCACCAAACGAAGATTATATTCATTAAGTGAACTTCTCATTTACACTTCAACACATTTTATAAAGAAATTCTACCTCTTGTGTGAAATCCCCAGACGCGTACATGACCAAGGACACGGCTGTTTAAACAGTTTTAACTTTGCAGAGGTTGTACAGCTTTCGACACATTTTATAAAGAAATTCTACCTCTCGTGTGAGGTCTTTCGACCAGGTGGTCTTAACCTTTCGAGTAGGTAAAATCGGTATGACCGCATTTGAGAAGCGGTACTACCGTAGCACGGTATGAACGGATTTTACTTGGTGATTTTTTTCCATAGAACATATTTTTGGGAGTTTCTTCTTCCCTGAGAATCAATAAGATCGCAATTGTGGAGCGGCGCTACCGCACTGCCGTACAACCGATGTTCACTAGTGGTATTACACGTTTTGCTCTGTTCGCTGGCTAACTTGGAGGCAATTCTTGTTTGTTATGTCAATTTCATGGATTTCATTGCATATGTATTGCATGATACATGTTTTGACTATCACGGATCAAGTTGCGAAGAACTTGTTCCCGAAATCGATTTCTTGGTCTATTGTTGTGCAGGAAGTTTGGATGAAAACGACGGTCAACGATGAGGATGATCGGGACTAGGCTCGAAGAGTTGAGGTTTAGAATGATCGAGGATGTCGGGTGAAGTCAGAGACTCAAGCATGGCACAAAGTGGACAAGGATGACCGAACGGGAAATTCGGTGCGATGGGTTGCATTAAACGACGCAGGGGTCAGTGCAAGTGTCATATTGGTTTCGGTGGGAGCCGGATGGGAAAGACTTGCCAACATGAAGAGATTCGTTGATCAACCTACACATGGCGAAGCATGAGGTTGCTTCATGAAGATTAGACTCTGTCTTTGGAGAAGGATCTAGAAGGGGTATTTTGGTAACTTCACCTAAATACCATTTTGATTGCTTTTGTCTAAACCACGGTGCAAGACGGCACGAGGAGAAGTGGTTTAGGTCAAGAGTAGATGAAGACGATGATTTGAAATACGTACGTAAGTGAAACCCGTTTGTGTGTGGACTTAACAGGTGTCCATTTAGGTGTTTTCCTCTAGAAGCTAGCATTCTCTATAAATAGGGAGAGTACTGATTGTGCACTCTCCAACCCCTTGTATTCAAGAAACTCTAGTTTGTGTTTAGGGATAGGAGAGGTTAGGGTTCTAGAGAGTTGGATTGATTGAGTGCTCAAATGTTGAGCTTTTGTCCTCCATGATGGAATGGTTGTAAAATAACTTCAATCTCCAATTAATCCAAGCAAGATTCTTCAATATGTCTCTCTTCTTTTTCTTGCTCTCTCTTTAGTGATTTTGGGTTTTTGTTGATTCTTTAGTTTTTTTGGTTTTTTTCTGAGATCTTGCTTGCTGTGATATGTAGGAATGCATCTAAGATCATCTTGATCATCTCTTACCCACAAGCAAGTTCTAGGATCAAAGTTTGATTTTGGTCCAGTTTTGGAGCAAGCTTCACTCAAACGGAAAATAGTTGGAACTTTGGCAATGATCTTCACGATCTTTGATTGGAATAGGTTCCTGACATCATAGAGAATGTATGTTTCAAGTTTCATGAAGTTTGGAGTTGTGGATCAAAAGTTGTGCCAATTTTGAATTTGGATTTAGGGCTGCGTCCTGTTCATTGTGTTATTTTTATTGTTCCTCCGGTAGTACCGCTACTATTCATTAGCACTACCGATTTTTGATAATACCGCTATTGTTCACCGGTACAATCGGTATTGTTCTTTGGTTCTGTTCACAACGTTTATTTGCGTTTTTGGTTGTTATGTTTCGGTTTTGATTTGATTCAATACAAGGCGTCCGCTATGCTTGTTTGTTGATCTTATAGCTTTTATAGTATTGAGAGAAAAACGTGTTGAATCCGATAAAAGTAAAAAATAGGGTGAACTCCTATTCACACCCCCTCTCGTCGTCGTTTTGGTCCAACGGAGATAAACTTATCTTTAACATATGTTACATCATCTTTAAAGACGACATTTCTAATAAACAGTGTCTAGTACACTCTCTAACATTTAAATTTTATAATTTTCTTTTGAACCGGCCTACATGTCAACTAGAGTAGATTAATGTATCATGTCTTATTTCGTGTGCACGACAGTCTCTTCAGCAAGTGACTACATGTGCTCTCTCTCTTTCCCCTCTCTTGTCCACGTAGAATTTTGTTGACGTGGCATAGCTAAGAAATGACAATAAAAACACAGTTGGAGATACCCTTATGCACGACCTGGCAGTGGCACGCGGTGTCGAGCACTCAAGAAGGACGACCCGCACACCATGCGAGGTGTCGCGGCTGCTCGAGCAATTTGAAAGGACGTGACGCGAGCAGAAGCTCGCACCACGTCGTTGAGGCCCTGGTCGTAGCTCACTGTCGAGGAGTCGACTCGTGTCGTGTCGAGCACAAGCTAGAGCATGCATGGAGAACGACTTTCCTTAACTCTTAAGCAGCACATGTTGTAGCTTTGACTTTACCCAGGCACAGGGGCAGAGCCCAATAGGCCCATCTGGTGTCACGGGCACCAGGTCAAAAAAATTAGTGGAGATGAACTCTTTAGTAGCATGTGTGCACCCCCAAAGAAAACAACTCTGAACCGGGCTGTTGCAGCCCACGCGCGTGACGCGCCCGGCTCCACACGGCCCACGCCCCTTGCCATGGCTCCTTCCCTGATTGCACGCACAACAGGCCCATCGCCACTACCCACCAAGACCCAGCGCCACATGGCCCACAGCTCCACACGCTAGCACTAGCAGGCGCAGGCACAGACACGCTAGCACTAGCAAGCCCACAAGTCCAGCCGGCCACGCGACGCGAGCGGCGACTCCCACGGCCCCACGCCCCTTCGCTTATTCACTCGGTGCTGCGGCATTGCCTGTTGTGGCGTGTTGCGGTTAGTGTGCTGTGTGTAGGCGTGTAGAGCCTTGACCGAGAGGCGAGAGACCGAGAACAGTCGGTGGTATGCTCGATTGTTGTTGCAAGCAGCACTACAGCTAAATATTCCAATTGTTTAAATAAAAAAGGATTCATTTCAGCTGGTTAAATCTTAACGTTAATAAAATAACGCCTGTTGTGTGGCTCTCTGGATCTTCGATCGATTTGTTTGAGTTCAAGGTTTGTTGTATCTTGTTCACTTGTTGGGAGACAAATATTAGTAGCTAGATTGGATGTGAGTAGGGATGGCAATTGTGTCTGATTACCCGCGTGCTCGCGGGCGAATACCCTAATGGAAGTGGATATGTGCGTCTTTCTTTGCCCACGGGCATAAAAACAAGCATAATTCCTTACCCATTGGGTAAACAGTGTGGGCATGGGTAAGCTCCACCCGTACCCACTTCGCCCGATTACCCGTAACCTACCCGCATGTGTAAGGAACTATATGAGTTTGTATTTTTATTTTATTTATTGAACTTGATTAGTTGTCTTGTCAAACATGATATGTGAATTGTGATGAACTTTATTAGTTGTTGAATGTGTGATGCACTATTGATGTGTGAATTATGATGAACTCGATGTATGCATTGCTCGCGGGTAACGAGCATGCTCGCGGGCTATGGGTACCCACAAGCGGCGATGCATTATTCGCGGGTAAACGGGTATGCCCACGGGCGACGGGCATGGGCGAGATTTTTCGTCCATCGTCCTTCGCGGGTATGCCCGTAGGGGGAATTCGGGGTCACGTTATGGGTATAGGCGAGCACTACCCGTACCTGCGCTGATTGCCATCCCTAGCTGTGAGTGTTGTCCATGATCTCTGCAAAATATGATGGCTACAAATTTGTAGCACGGACAATTCCTCGGAGACATGAAATATCTATTTTGATGACTATAATTTTATTTTGTATATCTATTTTGTTTATCATGGACATTTTATCATGGCACAACATTGAAGACTAAGGACATGTTTTAAGAATAAATTAATGTTATTGCGTCGTACATATATCTATTAAATGTTATAATATAACAACTTTTTCAGCATTAAAGCAAGGATATATAGTGAAAATATTGCAATAACTATACCTTTGATTACCTCTATGGACTTATATGTGGACTACACTTCCTAAAAAAGATGGACTTATATTGCGGGACCAATGGAGTATTAAATACTAAGTGAGCTAGGATGCTGAGAGGTGTTTTTCAGCCAAGAGAATTGTGAAAAATTATTTGTGCAATCGCATCTGTGATGATTTCATGAGTGATAGTCTAATTTGTTATGTGGAGAAAAAGAAATGAAGAAAGTTACCAATAACGTTATGGTTTATCGTTTCATGAATTTGAAAGAACGTAAACACTAAAAGGTATTGTATTTATTTTCATTCGACTATTCTACTTTTTTACTAGATAATTTTAATTAGTTTTGTTCTTCTTTTTATAGGTCATTGAGGTAGGATGATGTATTTTGCTAATATCGACTATTAGTATCCATGATTTCTCCCTTTGTTGCTTCACTTTGCTACAATTAACAATATTATTAGTGAGTTACTTTATGTTGGTAAGTATTTTGATTGCTACTTCTTTATCATTGTACATTGCTATTGGTTATGTTGAAATATTGATACTAAAGGTTGTTAGATGTATTATTATTTAGTACCATGTTGCTTCGAAATTATATATGTTGTTATACGTACGGTGAAATGATGAACCCCGATCATTTCCATTCCAGTTCCCCCCCAAGCACTGGTAAGGCTATAATTGGGTTGGCAAGGTGACACCAAATGATCCCTCCAGACATGTCCAATAGTATCGTCTCTAATTTTGTTATATCAACTTCACGTCACCTAAAGATAGATTTAGAGAAACACTTCCAATAAGTTATCTCTAGTACGTTGTCTCTAATATTCATATCAAATTTATAATATTCTTACTCGGATCGGTTTATTTTAATTTGTGTGTAAAGATAGTTATTTGAGAAGAAAAAATAATTTCGCTTTTCTCACAATTCTCTCTTTTACGCGTAAGATTTTACTGACATAACTATTGAAGCTGCCCTCGTATCGACGGAGACGTGCAGCCAAGCGCCCTGGTCTGGTGCCGACGCGAAACGTGGTTCGGTTGGGCGTATGGATCGCATTGATGAGCCCCTGGTGTTCCGAGCGCGATGTGTGATATTCTACCGATCTGCTATTCCTATCAGTTCCAGGAGCATTAATAGGGATCAGCAGAACATACGATGGACCGATGGAGTGTACAGCTGAAAACAACGGGAGTAATGGCACGGCCGCTGACGTCCCAACGGAACTTCTTTTTTTTTGCATCTTACAACAAACAGACGAACGAACAATAATGAGCTTCGACTCTATGTACAGGTTCGGAACTGTGGTAACAACTAATTCTTGTCATCAATCGAACAACAGCGTATTGCACACTTGCTGGCTGCTGTAAACTGTAATTAACCACTAGAAAGAAAACTAAATCTCACAAGCAAAACGTTTTTTTTTTTTTTTTGCCTTTTTCCTTTTCTTCTTGTCGGCGCAACCAATGCATCTGCCTTCTCGATCTTGCGTGATCTGCTGTATCATCATGCGTTCTCCACGGTGCCGTTTGGTCTCTCACTTGGCCGGGCACCCCATCTCGTCGCGGGCGCTCAAGAACACGATGGCCGCGCCGTAGTGCGCGAGCGCGCCGGCGATGACGAACGCGTGGAAGATCTGGTGGCTCTGCCCGGCGAGGTCGAACATGCCCGGTTTCCACCGCTCCGGGACCCGCGTCAGGTAGAACGCCGTGCCCGTCAGGTACGAGAACGCCATGGCGCCCTCGTACGCCAGCGTCACGTTCCGGCGCGGCTCGTGCCAGTTCACTACGGTCGCGTGCACGGCGGGGACGATGCCCGACAGGCCCATGCCCACGAACAGCAGCGCGCGGTGGGCGCGGTACCTGGCCGCGCTCAGACGCGGGGACATGAGCGCGTACACGGTTCCCACCCCCGCCGCGGTGATCGCGGACAGGTACACCACCTGCCAGTGCGGGTCGCACTGGAAGATGTAGTAGATGGGCGGGAAGAAGGACACCACGATCATGACGGCGATGCCGGTGTAGTCCAGCCGGATGAGGAAGAGGTTCAGCTGGTGCGAGTGGCACGACAGCAGGTGGCACGCGCTGCTGCTCAGCAGGCAGAACATGGCGCCGGCAAGGAACACGAAGAACGGCCACCGCGTCGTCTGGGACGTCACGGCGATGCCCGCCGAGGCGAGGGCCAGGTTCGTCTGCATGAACGACGCCGCGCCCTGAACATGAAACATCAACCCAATTACCTCCATGACAGTCGAAAGAATGAACAAGTACATGTCCTAACGAAGTACCAGCATGAGTATTACTGTCATTAAACATCTGAAAGCAATGTCCTACAAACACATCAGGGGATGAAACACCAAATTATTGTCGATTATATCACAGTAAAAGTATGAGTAGTACATCCAACCATATTCAAGTCAAGCACTATTCATTGGTCATATACAGATGGGAAGCCATGAAAAGCAGGTAATAATGCAAATGGAGGTTTACTGTCCGTGCCCAATTATGTGTCCTGACACCTGACATGTCACAGTCCAAGAATCAATTGTGAGTGTCATGTGAAGAAGGAAGGTTGACATGAAAACGGAAAGGAAGGATCACATGGGATGAACTCCGCGTTCACGCAAATTGCGCCTTGTACTCCAATGTTTGGCATTTTCAGAGCCCGCTAACATCTAGCCTCTTTCCTTTCAAGTCTCGATAACGTTGAACTGCCTTGCGGTGGCTGCATGAGGTGTCTTGTTACTCTTTAGGAGGACTTGTTTGAATAGGGAGTGATTAGAACCAATCACTTCGGATTGGAAGGAAATTTAGTTCAAATTATGAGTCAATTCAGATTGGAAAGGAATTTAGTTCAAATTATGAATCAATTCGAAAGGATTGAGTTGGATTACAATGTATCCAAACAAACCCTTAGGCAGGCACACGAGAATTTCGATCCCGGGGAAAGAAAGCCGCGACATGACACCAGATAGGGGCCATGACACCGGAACGAACTTGATCACATCACAAGATCACAACCAAATCTTCTGAACACATCACTAAAGCTTAACTTGTGATGAAGTGAAGTAACCAACACATCTGCGGGATTTTGTCATGGCACCGGAAAAAGGCACCCTAAAAGTTGCATTTAGCAAGGTTCATCAAGCGAAGCAATCAGAATCCCCACCCACCCTTGCCCTCCAAAATCCAGATCATGCACATCAGAACAAACAAAAGGCAACAAACTAGTACTGAAAAGTTGAGCCATTCAAAGTTGCACACAGAATCTCCTGAACATGTGGATCTACCAAGGCATTTTACTGCGCTCCAGTATCTTTTCTTGTTACTATTACCATAGAAATGAAAGGTTTCAGGAAATGGCAGTTACTCACAGAGATGACATCCCCTATGTTGCTGGAGACATTTTCAGCAACCTTTGAGATTGGCCTGCAGTCAAATATACAGATGGCCCCGATTAATTCTCAGGAAGAAGATAAGGAGCAAAACAGTAATTTATCAATTCAAGAACTACTACATAAACATAACAACCACAATACCACATGATAGCTGAAGCAAACATGCATCTTGTCATTATCCGGGTCACGTGCTCTGGGACTGAATTTAGTTGGTAAGATTTGTGAACACAGCTAGATTTAATTGTACAAAATTGTCGGTACAAACCAGGGTTTTTCGTTTCGGAAAAAAATTCCCCGATATAGCCGATAGAACCGAAAATCGTTCGGCCGAAAATTTCAAAAAAAAAATTGAATTTTTCAGATTTAAATTTGTTTAAAAAAATAAATTCAAACAAAAATTATCAAATTCAAGCAAATTTGATTTTTTGAGCAAAATTCATTCAAATCTCAAATTTCGGAACCGATTTGAATTTCGATCCGGGGCGATAGAACCGATAATCGGCCGATAAAAAAATCCATGGTACAAACTCCCACTAATCATAGGTCCATGAATCAGCACCAAGTATGATGTGGTTCCTAGTTGACACCTTATAATATTTCTTCATAATCACTGAAACATTATTTTGCTACTAATTCCGGCTACGAATTCACCAATTTTTCAACCAATTTGCACTGACATATGCTTGTAAAATCTGAAGAGTAACCCACCAAGATAGATGCCCGATCAGATCAGCCACCTGAGGGAAGTACTGGGCAAGATGCAGCAAGGTGAGGCCAAAGAACACCATGAACCCCAGAAGATGCCTAAACCCCCAAGAACAACATCACATGAGCAGCAGCAGCAACAACAGAAGAAGAAAAACGCATCCAAGAAAAGGCGCTGCATGCAGTTGAATCTGAACAGGAGGTAGCTAGTGAATCATGAACCCGTACGTCCAGATGTTGATGGTCTCGTTGTGCCAGGAGAAGATGCTGAGGACGGCATTGAGGATGGGCCACTCCGAGCGGTAGTAGTTGAGGATGAACTCGTTCTCCTTCATGTAATCCGGCAGCTCATGGTAGCTCACGAGCCCGTACTTCTTCTCCCCCTCCCTCTTTTGCTTCCTCCTCCTCTTCCCTCCTCCTCCCTTGATCTCCTCCTTCATGGCCGGCTGCACTTCTTGGTGGACACTCATTGTGCCCTCACTCTCCATGGCCTCTCTCTTCTTCTCTCCCTCCCCCTCTCTCTCTATTGCCCCTCTGTTCCTTTCTCTCTGGAATTCTCACTGCAGAAAGGCTACAAAGGCCTTGTCTCATTGTCTGCTCTGGCTCGTGTTAAAAAGGGTAAGAGGGCGCACACACTGGAGCAGGTAGTTCTTGCAAACAAGGCAAGAAATCTATACGGAGTTTTCATGTGGAGACCAGGACACGTATGGCACGGTGCACTGTGCACTGATATTTAAGTTGTTTCTTTTCTGCTCTATTATTGTAGCACTCCGGTTTTATTGCTGGAAATTTATTTGTTGAAATGGATATGTCCAATTTTTTTTTTTTCCCAGAGCTCCTGTGTCATTGGCACTTTTACATATTTTTGGTATAATTATACAAAGGGGTGAGGGACTTCATTGCTCTGAAGTGAAAAAGGACAAAAACGGGTAGAGCAGGAGGACAACTACATCAATACTGTTGCTAAGAAAGATAAAAAATATATCGCATTAATAGATATTTTGAAGAATAAAAACCCACATCAAATACCAGCCGAACAAAACTAACTGGCATGTGGACCCTCCCATTTAATTTCAAAGTGACCATACTAATGTCAAATAAATATCAATATATTGGCAGAAAATTATGTTTTTATCTACTTGAGGATAAGCAAAGTAGTTACAAACTTTCACTTTATGTATATTTTAATACTTTTAATTAAAATTTTAAGGATTAATACATTTAAATTAGGATAGTGCTTTAGGCGGAGGCGGCGACAGTGCTCTCAGTCTCAGCTGTGAATTGGATGGTTGTCAAGTCAACGAGTTAGGTGTTGGGGTGGCAGGTTGTGTTGGTGGAGGGCAAGGGCCGAGAAGAGGAGGCGGTGTGACGAGACGACGAAGGTGGTGGTGGAGGCGGAGATACTTGCGGCAGGGTGTGGCGTTAGCTAAAATTGACACCTAAAGCTTTTGGTAAAATACGCATCTCTATCTTTATAAATGCACAATTTCTTACACCAAATGTCAATTTCAGAATTGTTTGCTCCGGGTCCCTTTTGAGCTTTGACCCGTTTAGGTTGTAGGTGTTTGCTGGTCATCCATCCATCCATCCATCCATCTTCCCACCTGTCACAATTAATTAGCCGGCACTGCGTCCTGTACTCTTGCTGCCAGCAGCAGGCAGAGGATCCGCGTCCCAGCAGGCTGCAGGTTCTCTGGCGTGCAGGCAACCGCTCGAACTCTGATGAGTGATGAGAGAACGAGTTCAACTTCAACTTCAGAGTTCAAACCTGATTAGTAGTTGGGAGCTAACAACCAACTTCATCTAACCCAATCTCATGTGACTGAAATGCAGTGTCCAATTCATGACAAGAAAGTTGCCTGATTCAACGTAGTACTACACCGTTTTTTATTTAACAAACATGCAGGTCTTCACAACATAAGCGATTGGTGCATTGGTCATGAATGGTGAACAGGTTCAGAGCGCTGAATAATTCTCTCGTCTTGGAATCGAGTCAAAGGTGGCTTACTGGCTTCAGTTTGCAAGACACAACTCTCATGACCCCTTTCTGTTTGTCTATTTATGAACTGCTTTAGTTTGTGACCCGTCCCAGGTAAATAAATACACAAGGGGGTAAACACACCAAGCACGAACCAACACCTTCACGCAAAATCACCCCGAACCTGGGACTAACCATGCAATCCGTGTTTAGTACACATGTAATCCGAGATGCAGATTTCAGAGGAAACTTTTTTGCCTTCATTTCTTGATGTTTAGATGGTTACTTGACCTAAACTAAGTTACCAACAAGAAACATTGCAGTAGCTTTCAAGCCATAATTGTCTTGTTTGTTTTAGTTTTTTGAGGGCAAAGTTCATTCATATTCTGTAAAGTTGACTGAAATAGCAACGAACAAGAAACAAGCAAGTGGAAGTGTGCTACGATTTTTTATTTAATTATTTTTAAGAATATTTTAAGTTAACCCTCGCTAACTTTATTTTCAATTCTGACCTATTTGATCACGTCATCCCTGTAGCGTGGGCTAACCATTCTATCACGCCACCGATCTGGCGTGACCAAACATGTCATGCAAGCCCTTGTTCGCGCACCATGTTCGAGAATTTCACATAAATTTTCTTATAAAAACAACGCAATCCCATGAAATACTTGTATATCATGTGTTCCAAATACAGATGTCAAGCTAGCATTTAGGCCCTTCTCTAATTTGGAACATAGTGTATTCTCGTAAGCACGTATGAAGGGTAAATAACAATGTCGCCTATATATATACTCTTGTGAAAATAACTGCATATAGAGTGAGTACAATATATACATTTATCCATTAAAATATGTAGCATTGACCTGTATGCAGGATAATCGGTGTAAAAAAACTATAAAAGCACCTTTTTCACCCTTAACTACGAATTCAGGGAACAATGTATGTTATTATTTCCAAATTTCAGTGTCGTAACTCTCTTGATTTCTTATTACCTGTAATTTGTAACTGTGCTGGATAGAAAAAGAATAGGGGGGTGGGGTGAAAATGACTAAGTTTTAACCATTCCCTTCTTTTGAAATTTTAAACATCTCTCTTCTTTCAAATTCTTAAGGTGTTTTGAGATAAGATAGTGTTTAATGTTCTTAGCCTAGGGATATCATTATCAATATTCTTCTATATTTTCTCTTGAACTTCTCCAATGTACATTTACTTCTAGTTGCAATTGCTTTAGAGCTATTTCTGTCATTATTATTCCCCCTTTCATGTGTTATATATCTTCTTCTGGTCGTAGTTTAGATGTCCATATTATTTCTAGAATTTGGACCTTTTTTAAGTTTTAATGGAAATTATTTTCTAGCTAGTATCTATTTGGTCAAATATTACGATAATGCATGTTTTGGACTGTGAATACTTTCCCTATTTTCTTGAATTCAATAGCTATCTATTTTCAGAATACTATTGAAGTATTTTGATTTAGGGAGTTCAACTTAAGTGAGTCCAATAAACAAAAGGAAATACTTTGATTTAGTATGTGTGGTAGTTCGTACCTATCTCATGTAGTACTGACTTTGCAATTTTTTGTTCGCATTGTTGGATGTAGATGGATAAAGTTGTACGTGTATTTACTGTTGGGCCGATTAGCCAAACAGGTAGTGCTGATGACTTTGTTGGTATGGAAGTTACTGTTCTTGTGTTTCAAGAATCACTAGACTTTTGAACTCTTCTGAGGAGGATTCAATCAACCTTCGGATGGGATGTGCCCAGGATTGCTGTCGGAATGGAAGGGCGGTATGATACTGGCCTGGGTTCAAATGTGCACGCCTTGTTGATGCCAATCTCATGTGAGGATGATTTGGACATGTACAAGGAGGTTGTGCTCACATCTCAGGTCCGGTCATTGAAGGTTGTGGTGGAGAGGACAAGCGTTGGCGAGGATTTGCTAATGATTTTGGATGTGGTGAATGGCAACATGGAGGAATTGGAATCGGCTTTGGATCTTTCGCAAGTTCCCCCATTGGAGGAGCAACCGTCCCAAGAGTTCATTGTCGTCGGTCTTAACAACGATACCCCCATATTGGTAGATCTATCATATGTGCATATTTCTTCGACGCACCATGTTAGTGACCCCGTGAGTGATTTCAATGGTGTTGTAATAAACAACGAGCTTGACGAGGAGCTGTTCTGAGATGGAACAAGCCGTGACATTGAGTCCGACGAAGGTTGGAGCTCAACCGAAAACGAAGTTCCCGCTTCGCTTTTCTCCTCCGAGGAAGGCCGGGTTCTTTGTAGTGTAATGGGTGAGGTTCCGTCGGTGCATTCATTCGAGGATGTCAAAATAGTTGATAACACAGTGTGTGTGAATGGGTTGAAGAGCAGGAATGACATTTCAGACCCAAAGAATGATCTCATACGCAAGGGCATGTTGTTTTCAAGCATGGAGGATATGAAGGTTTGACTGCAAGAATATTCAGTGAGGCACCATCGTCCATTTGTCGTACAACACTCCGATGTGAACGAGAGGTATACCGTGAGGTGCGGGGTGCGGATGGAAGGTTTGGGAGTGCAAAACTAGGAACAAGTAATGAAAAATAGCGAATATGAAGCAGCCTCACTCTTATGGGATTGCACGAGTGTCCAAGGAGAACCTTCAAGTGACCGCTAATTTTATTGCAATGCATATTACCGGGGTTGTGGCTGTCGACCCTAATGTGATCATCGCCATCCTCATTGAGGTTATATTTGGGTTCATTAAGTACCGCGTGAAGTACGAGAAAGTATGGAGGGCAAAGTAGAGAGCGATGCAGTTATTGTGGGTTGATTGGAAGGAGGTTTAAGGGTTGATTCCTCGAATCCTAACCGCTATGCAGGCTAAGAATCTGGGTATGGAGTTGTTTCCTTGGCACGGGAACCAAACAGAACCCAATGAAGGAGTTATGAAACATGTTCTCGGACGAGTGTATTGGTCCTTTCGGCAATGCAAAGAGGCCTTCAAGTATTGCAGGCATGTTTTATCAGTTGGCACCACATTCCTAACCGGAAGTACTATAGTACCTTAATGCTCGCAGTGGGTATTGATGCGGAGGACTAGCTGATTCCATTAGCATTCGCACCGACAGAGGGTGAGAACAACGCAAGCTGGCAATGGTTCATGGATATAGTTCGTCTACGCCTTGTTGGACCTGGACGGCACAACGGTGGTTGGGCATGTTGTTCAACCTGCCTCGGCTCGGAGTGGCTCCTCGCGTGCTACGACATCGCGGGCAACGACATCCGCTTCAACTGCATAAGATAAGGAGGAAGACGACAATGGCGACGTGGATGCCAGGTTGCCTGATGAGATGGTCCTCTCGAACCTTGTTGGGGCACCGACCGCAACTCAGCCGCCTCCGCGCTGTAAACACCGTGATCGCATGGACATCAGTTCGGTTAATGTCGTCGAGGGCACACGCGGTGAACATCTACCTACGAGGTTCACACCGGGAACGGGTACGAAAAAGCTCAAGTGATGTAATAATGCCATGTCATGAATTAATAGAACATTTCAGTTTGAATGGATGGATGGGGACATTTATGAAGATATGCATATATCCTTGTAGATGTTATTTCTGGTTGACTCGATGGATTGAATGGATGAATTAAGATCTCTTTCTTGTGTGAAATTATCTTATGAAATGAATGGATGACTTGACTATTTCTGATTGAATGAATGGATGATTGCACTGAGCGGGACTTAGCACCAGAGAGCGATGAAGTTTTTGCAACCCTCCGAACTACACAAACCACGGCGTGGCGATCTTGCTCATCATGCCGCCTCCTCGACGTGACAAGATGATCCTGTCACGCCAGGAGTCCTAGCGTAACAAGACTTAGCACCAGATAGCGGCGAGGTTTTTGCAACTCCTCTGGAACTGCACAAATCCTGTCACGCCAAATATCATGGCGTGACAAGACAGGCTTGACACGCCATGGATGCAGGCGTGACTACTACCACGTCAGCCCTCCACGCTATCACTACGCGCGGCCGAGGACTTGCGTGGCAGGTTTAGCCACGCTAGGTACAATGGCGTGACAGAACTGTTTGGCCAGACCACGGGTTATGACGTGGTCAGAAGGGTCAGAATTAAAAATAAAGTTAGCTAGAGTCAACTTTAAAAAATATTATTAAACAAAGGATTAAATAATTAAAAAAAATTCATGTGCAACCCCCATTTTGTTAGTCGACTTTTCACTAATATAATTCCACTTGTCATTCATTACTCATTACACAGAAAAGGCACGATTTTTACTAGATATTGCTTTGCGGTTTTTTAATAATTTATTTTTTTATTTATAAATACATAAATAATACTACTTAATTTTTTTTTGTCAGAAATAATCATGTATCACTCTACAATTGGGCGACTTAGGCTAGTCACCCAACGGGAGAGCGACAGATGTATAACTCGCTTAACCGTGAAGTGACTAGACCTTTCGCGTCCTAGTCGCCGTACGGTTGGGCGACTCGCTCCTACTCGCCGTACTGTTGAGTGACTAGGACATCTGTCGCTCACCGCGGACCCCCTAGTTTCCCAACCGTTAGGCGACTTAGGTGATTATATACCACGCGCGTGAGGAATACAACATCAAGCTCATAAGGAAGGGCAAATGACCTCGGTCTATGTAGTAGTGCGAGCCTCTTCATCTATCTATCCTATGTATTTCTAATTCCCTAAAGGCATGCTTGTACCGCCCTTGGTTCATTAGCCTGCTTACCATGTAATCCCTTGTCGAATCAAATTAAGTGTTGTTATTGTTGCACCATTTCTCCAAAGTTCTCCCTTATCGAATCAAATTAAGTGTTGTTATTGTTGCACCATTTCTCCAAAGTTCTCCACCGTGTATGAATTTCCTGCTGCATCGCAATATCACTTACATTTGTGCTTACGAACCATTACAACATCTATCGTCCTCACAAAATTATTCAGAAATTTAGCGCACTACAACAACATATGATGATCACAAAATGTTGTTACAAGTCTGACAAATTTCGTACCCTTGAGATTCTACAAAAATCATAAACAGATCAACCAACATTGTCACAACTCTTATTTCCAAAAAAAAGGAAAAGGAAAAGAACATCCTACAACAGGATCATTTCTGGGAAATAATTTATTTAAATACGATAATATTTATCATGAATAAATATAATTTTTACCAAATTTATAAAGCTTAATTTAACATTGCAAAAATTCAAACCAAGCTCTAAAAGCCCTGCTGTTAATGAATTATAATAAGAAGAATAAATCTCGAATAACAAGGTTACAAATTTTATCTGGATACTACATCATCTCAAGAACAACTCTGAAAATTTTTACAATTTTAGGAATTTATTTCTTTTTTTTAGCTCGGTCAAACTTGAGGGGTTTGAAGTTAAAACAATTATCCTACTTCAAATCGCTCACCGATTGGGCGACTTAATAAAATTGCTCAACCACCGGGCAACTCTAACTTTTATCACACGTTCATTAGGCAACTTTATGCACTCGCCAAGTGGTTAGGCGACTAGCTCTAAGTCGCCTAACAGTATGGCGACTGTTGATTATTTTCGACAAAAAATAAGGTGGTATTATTTCTGTAATTCTGAATAAAAAAATTATTAAAAAAATCTTGCTTTGCGTATACATGTTCAGGAGGAGCCTCATCACTCCCTGATACGGATGGCCAACCATGAACCGATAACCAATCAATCCAACTATACTGCAGGTATTTTGCAACAGGTATACGTTAACATCAACTGCATCAAACTCTCTTTTCAGCAATCAAATAAGAAGTTAAGAACAAAAAATTGGTTCTATAACTTACACAAGAACAAGCAATATAAAGAGTGAAAAGATGCGTGTTTCCATGAAAAGACGAGGCATGGAAGTAATCACACAAGGAGTGAAAAGAAGAAAAACATGGTGTAGCTGTTGTAGCTACTACACCAAACTACAGCTGCTTTGAGAAGTCATATCGAACAATGATGATTATCCATATATATGCATAGGCTTTCTATACGATGAAGTCAGAGTTGGCGCCTGCATTACAATTGCCACAACAATTTCATAACCACCATCAGCAACACATGGATACGGATATTAGTGCTATAACCGCAAGACAGACTGTTTGAAGAACAGAGAAGTTAAGAATTGTTCTTCCAGATCAGCTAGAATGCTAGATGGTAGTATATCTTTGCACATCCAAGGAGAAAACAACAAAACTGCATCAATCTCAGCAGAACTTTAGATATAGAATGACTAATCGTGTCAAACAATACTTACACAATCACAAGGCAGCCCCCATAAAGTAAACAAGAGTAAACAGGGTTGCAGAGGAATCATATGCCCCACTTCAGTAATAATAGAAAATAGTATACTTCATTTCAAAAAATAAAAAAGAAAGAAAAAGGAAAGAAGAGGAAAAATTGTAAGCTTGGCAAGTTTTGTAGTATTTTGGAAGCTTTTTATGCGAAATTAAAGCTTCCTTAAAATGTTTCCATTATCAACATCTTAACCAATTTGTTTCATCTATACTCCTGGATGGACTCATTGTTTACTCCAAAATTTCCACATACCAGGGTCTCAATGGGAATGGGATTTCGAATGTTATTCACAGCTCAAGGACCACACACATACACTACATGGCTTACAGGCAAAATCGGCATTTCCATCAAGTATGGAAATGATAGTATTCATTGGCTATCTTTGTATTGTCCTTTTTTTCATATCAATAATAAAATAGATGATGTTTGGTGTCACTGTATTGGTATACCGAGCTGTTTCAGAGCAGACCTCACGTCATCAGTGCTGCAGCCGTCAATTCCACTGATGTTTGAGCTATCAAGAGCAACAACATCTTGTAAAGGATACCGTCTGACAGTATGGATTCTATTTGCAGGAACATTGAATTCACCCTTCAGGATGACTGTCTTGTGGAGACCTCCAAACAGTTCTTCATAATCTGAATCACCAGTTTCACCAACAAGAATCGCAACATTTGGCAACTCTATGCCCCAGCGAACAGATAAGTACCTAGAAGAACAGACAAAATTTGTTAATAACAGTCCACACGTGAGGCTGCTAGGTGCATATGGGAATTA
This sequence comes from Hsuehochloa calcarea, assembly GCA_036346395.1. Taxonomy (NCBI): domain Eukaryota; kingdom Viridiplantae; phylum Streptophyta; class Magnoliopsida; order Poales; family Poaceae; genus Hsuehochloa; species Hsuehochloa calcarea. The sequence continues at coordinate 30,812,310 of CM070603.1, forward strand.
AAACTGAAAACATCTCACCAAGCCCATGAGCACTGCAAAACTGTTACTCTATTGCTCGCTGCTGATCTTTTTTAGGCAGCAGCAATATTTGGCCTAAGCAACATCTAATATACACTCCTTTTTCTTAAAAAAAATTAAGCAGGCAATGCATAATCTAACTCAAATATTAACTGTAGCATGTAACACTGGAGTTCCTCCATTTTGAAGTTGCACGTCATTTAGGAGTTTACAATGCCTACTCTAACTGGGATTTTCAAAGTAATGTTTTTCCTCACTCAACCAATATGTCTAATCCTCTATGAAAAAATATTGATGATTGTCCACACATAAAAAAATAAAAAAAGATAAAACCACATCACATTTTAAACCAAGTTAAAAAAAGTGCTCCACGCCCAACAATACTGGAACAATTGTACATAAGTTCAGAACAGAGAAATGATAAATGAGTGAAGTAAGAAAATAAAAGAAAACCTTAGAGCCTGAGACCGTGATGCATGAATTGGAATTAAGGATAGCCTGGTAGCGCCATGGTTATACAGAGCATGACAACGGAGTGACTGGATTCTCATCAACTTTTGCAGCTCCTTTAAAGGAGGTAACTACAATACATAAACAAGCGACAATAAAAAAAAACTTTCATAAAGAACTATTACAAAATGATACACTTGAACAGTCCACAAAATATATAAACAAGCAAAATTCCGACCAAACGCCAGAAGATTCTGGAAAGAAAAGGCTTACATGATTTGGATTGACCACTTTAAATGCAAGACAATATGTCGAAGAGTGTTCTGGATCTTCAAAAATAACTTGTTTTTCAATTCTTCCCCTTCTTTCTACTACTGAAGAAGCCCACTTCACTAGATACTTTTTTAAACCTTCTCCTCCCCAATGATACTCAATATGTGATTGGTAATTACGGTCTAATGCAAATGTCACACGGGAATTGCTTGGTGTATCACCAGCCCGTGATGGGTAATATAAATCACTCCCACTATTGCATATGAAAGCATCAAAATCAGTAGGAAGCATGCCTGCAGATATTAATAGAGAATGTATCTCTGCAACTGTCCGGGAAGTCGACAACACGAAACCCATCGAACATTTCAAAGTTTCTGCACGTGTAGCCTCAATAGAATTTCTAATAATACGGACCAGATCTTCCTTACTGACAGAGTCTACAGCAATAACAATGATATGCTTCCTTCCCTTAATAGGTGCCTTAATCTGGTCTTCGTTGCTCGCAAAAGCAGGATATCTCGGGCCAAGAGTTAATATCCTTGACAAGTAATTCTTGCAATGTTCAGGCCACGAAAACTGGTGTATATTTTTCTGCCCATTCTCTCGGCATCTTGACCAAAGTTGCTTTTCAGAAAGAAGTCTATAGAGTGCATCTGCAATTGCATGCTGATCATGGGGATCAACAAGGAGACCATTGTCCAGCACCTGCATCAACATCCATCAGAAAGGAGACAGTGATCTTCATTGCAGCTATGAGTTGATATGATTTTCCTTGCACAAAAAAAGTTAATATAATTTTATTTTAACAATGGTACAATATGATGCACGAACCTTGTGAATTTCAACAGGAGCTCCATTTTTTGTTGCAATTACAGGCAAACCATGCATGGCAGCCTGCACACAAAAAAACAGATTGGCAATAATTAGAATGTACAAATGGTAATGGCTGCTAAATTGAATTTAAATTTCAATGATTATGACCTCTATCAAGGTGACACCAAATTGTTCGAAGTAAGCCACATTTACAAAAGCACCCTGCATATGTTCAATGGACGATCAGCGTCAACATAACAAAATCCTATAAGATTTAATTTAACAGAATCAGTTATTGAATCCTTCAGCCATTTGAACGATTTAATTTATTTAATCGTGAGATTTCTACCTATCAGAAACAGATCAAAATAGATAGACAATTGAAGACAAGCACTTCAAGTGCTAGGTATTCAAAACAAGGGAAAGAATGGCACCACCAGTTTCTTGTGCTCAGAATAACATACCTTCGTTCTTGCTGCTAAACGATAAATATCAGGAACTTCAGAGTGTTTGTGATGCTTTGGGTATGCCACTTGACCATATAAATCATATTCATCAATCAATGTAAGTACTGATGTCAAAACAGCTGCACTCATATTATGCATTTTGGAAATAGCCTCACGGTTACCCATTATCAATGTCTGAAATGCAATATAAAAAAAGTAAGAACATAATAAAATGTTAAGAGCATGTCAGATTATTAGCAGCTACTAAACTCAATGCATTACGCTTATGATATTCATATGTACAAAACATCAAAATGCTAGGTTTTTAAGTTTTATCTTACTAGGTTAGCAAGCTCCCTCAATGGTCGGCATTCACCAAATGCCTTCACAAGTGTTGTAATATTCTTTTCATGATAAGGACGAGCAACGGCCAGAATCATAGGTTTCCTAGGATTTGTAAAGAACCGCATTATCTGTCATCGCATACAAATTATCAGAGCACAAACTTAAAGATAACAGATAAACAGGCATAAACATAACAGCAGTAACTGTTATCGATAATGGAATATAAAAAAACTATTAATTTTTGATTGAAAAAATAATATGTAAACTAGTGAGATATTGCATGTGCAAATCTGAAGAAAATTTCGTGACCTCAGACCAAATAGGTGGATCTTCAGAAGCTGGGGATGGGCTATCTTCTTCACCATCCATATCAAAATCATGAATCATATGGCCAAATTCAACACCTGGAGGAATTATCTGCAGAGCAAGGAATAGAAAACTAATAAATATATTACCACTACAACAAATAAGGACAGCAACTACAGCTGATGCTAATTACCCGACAATGAAATATAATTCTGCCACAATTACCAGTGATTATTATGGTAACAAAAAAGAATCAAAGCTATGATTTATACAGTATACTCACAACCATACGAGGCATATAACGGCCATAGCAGTTAGCACCACGCTTGACTCTCGCACGAAGCTTCCTAGCAAGTATGACCTCAAAACCATCATACAAGTTCCACTGCTCTTCTATCTCTTGTCTAGTGCTTGCAATAACTATTTCAGATGCATCAAGAGACAATTCCTCTGCCTCAATTCGGCGCATTATTTTGTATGTCATATTTATTTGTTCCCTTGTCTGTCTCCCTTGCTTGAGAAGGCCTTCCAACTTATCTTTCCCAAGAAAATGCCCTGTAAATACCATGGGAGCATTAAGTGCTCCAGACAGTAGAGTAGCAGCAACTCCTGCACTGGCATAATGGCCATGAATTACAGCAGGCCACACTGGATGCCCGCGGTCGATTTCTTCACCTATGATTTTCGACATATGTACTATATGACTCAGTGCACCATCAACAAATTCTTGAATGTAAGGCCAGAGATGTTCTTTAGCTAGGTACTTGTCTTTCGGTCCAAATGGTATTCGGATGATATATGCACCACTGTTCTCTCCTCTTTCATGTTTAAAATTCTTGAAGCTTGTTGGTACCAGTGTCTCTGCTGGTTCACCATAGCCACGATCAAAATTCGGTGCTAAGATTTGCCTTGTCAACAGATCAACCCGGTAAACTCCAGGGCATGAACTCAATGCTTTAGCAAGTTCCACAACATATTTGACCTATCAAATGGCACACAAAAGATGCAAGTGAAATTATGTCATTATAGGATCCTTTTTGTTGGTGGACATTTTTAGAAGGTCAACTGGAAGTAATAGCTACCCCAATTAACTACAGTATAAGGTTATTCATGCTTGAGAATGAAATGCACTTGTACTTAATTATGTAAGTATATGCAACAACACCTGTCCACCAGTATCTGAATCACGGCCAAGCTCCATGTTCTCACCACGGACCAGGCCATGAAGGCTGCAGTACAATACATCATAAAGGAATTAAATGGCCAATACATTTGATCACAAAACACCGACAAACCTGCAAAGTACATCATATATCAAAGTAGAGAATACGAACAAGAGGTGATACCACCAATTCTGACTATTAAAGGATTGATTATTAGTAGGTAGGCTAAATCTATGAATGGTGATTTCTTTTATAGCATTCTTTTGCTGCAGAATGGGAGAGCTATTGGCACAATGGTATATAGGTATTAGAATAAAGTTCTTCCCCACTAACTGTGAGGTCATTTTGCACCTGTGAATAACAGCTCAGTGCAAAATGTATTAATCCCTTGCAGCTTAAGCAGTGTTTAACATGTAATTTTCTTACATTGCACAACTTGCCTACAAAACTACAATAGGAAGTTATTAAAGAAACTATTCCATACCTGATCAACACTATGTAGAGCTTGTCAACTGCAGTGATCCTAGGTGTGTTCCCAGTCATGCTGTCACCGTAGGCAACAGATGGATCACCAGCATCCTCTCCCTTTTCTCCTTCAAAGAGATCTTCAGACATATCTGCAGTAGCATCATTTTGTGGCTTCTCTGTCTCTAGACGCCGTTTTAACAAGCGATTGGCTTCCTCAAACTGAGTATTAGAACACTTAAGTAATAAAGAAACACACATAAAAGATGGAAGAGGTAGAAGTACAAATGCAAGTAAGCATGTAGTTGTTGAACAAGGGTGAAATCTTGACACTAAAATTGAGCAGGGAAAATTTGCCTTTTGATGAACAACGTGGACCGGAATAGAAGTGAAAGCAACATCAAATGCTCGATGCAAAAAAAATGTGGGCAAATTTTTTCTAACAAGGGGAAACCCCATTTAATTTTTCATTACAAAAGTCAAAATATGACCAACAAGCTACTTAAAGTGGGATATATCTCATGTACCTAGCGTAGGTAGCAATCAGTGATAACTTTGGAAATAGATCATAGATGTAAAAATATGATGGCTTGAGATTGTGCAATCCCAAAAGGCCAATTTTGTTTTCTAACATGTTGGAACAATTCAAATCTTACCCTGTAACAATGATTTTGGGTCAGCCCAGCAACCACAAAGATTTTAAAAAAACTGCTTGGTGTATGAACACACCATGTACTAATAATGTATGAAACATTGACTGGCAGTAGGGACCACCCATCAGTCACCTTTTTCATACAGATTTTATATGCCATTTTACATACATGCAGCTTTTCCATAAATCAGTTGTAGCCAACAGTTGCCTCTGGGTGGATCTCCTTGTCGATTGGGCAGTCCACCTCATCTTGATTTGAGCTGATTTCATTTCGTAACAATATTCTCATTTGTATGAGTTCTTCTTTGCCAAGCTTAAGAGAAGGCAGATGGAAATTGCTAATTGAGCTTGAGGAAAAATTGGAAAGACCAGATGGTTTTGCAGGTGCCTATGGAACTCTGCAAATCTGCTTGCTTGATCATGGATACTAATGGCTGCCAGGAACAGGAAAGGTAGATTGGAACGGTTCCAGAATCCAGACCTTTTTAGTCAAGATCTGTGAATTTGGTAGTCTCTGTCTAGGACTGCTTTAAAATTTGCATGGTCTTTTCCCACCACATAAGACACCATCCCATCAGCTCTGTTAGAGATTGAATGTTGAATGGGCCGAAGGGGTAGAATTAAATGTGGAAGTAATAAAATGTGGGACCTGGTGGAATAAATTGGAAGATGTAGGATTCATGTGCAAACCAGAGAAAAAATTTGGGGACCTATGGCGAAAATTTCTCTTTTGACAAAATGCAAGGTTTTGGGTATTTTAGTACCCTGAAACAACCTAAAAGGACCTGGCACCCCTCCCAAACCCTGATGTTCAGTGCACGTCTCCGCACATCGTTCTCTATTTGGAAAAAAAGGGCCTCTTTTGAATGCATTGGAGAACACCATATGGGCCACACACTACTAAACAACTTGAATGCGGAATTATTACAGATTTTGCCAAAGAGAACAGATTATTCCATCATCAGCACCATTTATGTTTTTTGGCGATTAGAACAGTGGTGCGACACACACTTGCTCCATCTATCCAACTAGATCTATAATACTTCCATGCTAGTCTTCATCCTTCTCTCTGCCATCTATTTGATATGTGGCTACTGAAAAATTAAAATAGACTGCATTTGAAGGATCGCTCAGTAGAAAGCTTTGCAGTGCAGCATGTCCGACTCTGGTATCCGTGCAAACAATAGGTACTCCCTCTGTTCCTCAATAGATGTCATTCTACGATTTTGCATTACAACCAAGACGTGTATACAAAAGACCATATTACCCTTCTTGATTAGCTCACTTATTCCTCTTGGATGGTGTGTGTTACTCTAGTTCATAGCAGTAAATGACCTTGGGAATAATGAATAGGAGGGGTATGCAAAGGAGAGAGAAAAAATGGTAGAAAGTTGCCTCAAAATTGTAAAATGACATGTATTTAGGAACAAAATTTGAAAGCTAGAGTGACATGTATTTAGGAACGAAGGGAGTACTGATTAATTGCAGTGTTTCCAGCATATGTAATGGTTGTGCTAGCTTCTTTCACATGGCACCACAAGCAGCATTTTACAAACGGACAAAGTAACCAGGGGAGAGAGACGAAGAGCCGGAGACCAAAGTAATGATGACAGCAAATTTAAAAATTATCGAACTGTGCACGCAATTTCATTGGTGTGGTATGTTGTCCCAGCATAATCCGTAATCAGATGAGGCGAGAACCTACCTAACATTGTAGGCATGCTACCACATACATGTGGTACTTCTGACTCTGATTCCTCCGATAATTCATCGAGAAGGGTGAGAGATCAATCAGCGTTCCACTAACGCATTCGGTCGAACAGATCCTGGTGATCTCTAAAATGCACATATGCCAAGATCAATCCAGCCTTTAGTAATTCCTACGCAAAACCACTAATCTAACCCACAGCTTCTATTGCCGGAGCCCAACTTGTGCACCGAATTATCAACGCGACAACGCCCCCGCACTCTCCTACCATATCGAGAACTGAAGAACTAGCACGAAGGAAGAAACGAACCAAAAACGAAAAGGCACACCTCCTTCTTCTTCCTGGCGAGGTTCCAGATCCTCCAGGTCATGTTCTCCAGCCGCGTGTTCCTCTCCCGCGGGCTCCTCATCGCGTTCGCCTGCGGCCACACACGCACGCGCACACACGATCGCACACAGATCGATAAAAAATCTGAAAATTCACCAACGACGAGAAAGGGAAGCAGCAGGATTCGCGTGCGCAGGGGTGCGGGCGCGCATGGAGTGGGTGGAGCTGCGGGTACGTACGCGGAGCCATGTCTTGTAGAGATCGGTCTCGTCATAGCTGGTGATGACCTCCTCGACAAAGTAGCGGGCGGGGGAAGTGGCCACGCTCTCGGAGAAGGATCGAGGGGCGGTACCCGCCCGCGGTGGCGGCGGCGGCGCCCTTGCCGGCGTCGAGGATGGCGTCGAGGTAGCTGTTGATCCAGTTGTCGTTGCCGTACATCGCGGCCGGGCACGCTCGCTCGCTCTCCGGCGGCGAGGGGGGGAGGAGGCGGCGCTCGCCGACAAAATCGAGGAGCGCGAGGCGAATGGGAGCGAGCGACGGGCTGGGGTGGGAAGGGAAGTGGTGGCGAACAAGAGGTGGCGACGAGAAACTATGGAAATGAATAGAAATTTCGGAAATGGGTTGTGGTTGTTATACGTTATACCGCCGCAGCCCGCAGCCACACCGCCCATGGGCTTTGTGTGATCTGAACCGTTCCATTACGATTCAACGGTACAGATCTAACCGTGTCCCAATTGCCAAATCCGTGTGCTTCTCGTACGCGTTAGGATTGAAAATACTTAAATTTGTGTGCGAATCGACTAGATCCATTTATCATGAAATAGAACGAAGGACCCCGTTCTGAATATATGAATTTCACATAAATTATATTAAAAATAGTTTAATTTTCATAAGAATTCAATGAAACTCTCGTATTTCAAATGGGCCTAAATCTATTTCTTATGTCCCAACCGATTAGAGATGATCAAATAGGTCGTATCAGTCGGGCCGGACCAAAGCATGAGACTGTTGACTCGGCCCCTACCCGGCATGGGTCGGCATTGTAGTCGAGTCGAGCCAGCACGACCCGACAAGATGTGTTGTGTTTGGGTCACAACCCCGACCCAGCAGGCCAAGCCGGCTTGGCCCGACACACACAATACTGTGTCGTGCACGATCTAGCTCGGCCCGCCTTGCATGGTCGACTGTGGCCAAGTGCGGCGAAAGAGGAGGGGGCGAAGGCACAGCGGCAGCTAGTCGCGGAGGAGGAGGTTACTTCCTCTGTGCTTACCCTACCCTGACACGCCTTGAGAGGGCGGCATGTCGTGCCTGGGTTAGCACCAGAGCCCACGGGCTGGCAAGATACAATCCATTTAGTTAGTCGGATCGGACGGACCGTGTCGGACCAGACTGCCCATTTTGCCACCTCGACTGTGTCGGTACGCGAGGACAGGAAAAAAAAAAGCTGGCCTTTCTTCTTTCTTTCTTTCTTTTTACTGGGAGTTTATGTACTTTAGCTACAGGAAATTTAATTGGTCATAGCTGTCGGTGTCTGTCGACAATAATGAAGCATGAGATACTGTTATACGATACATAAAATTCTTTTCCTTCTTGCTAGGACAGTGATAGGACAGTTGGTTACGTTTACTATATGAGCATTAATTTGTTCTTCAAAAAAAGATGAACATTTATTTATAAGATTTATTTGTTCTTCAAAAAAAGATGAACATTTATTTATAAGTTCATAACGTGTCCCCTGCTTTGTAGGAAAAGGCATTTTGGGATAAAAATTAATTATTCTATATAGCTTGTATGTGTTAACCTTGATCCACCTCCAACTCGCCTGATATTCTGATAATTCAACAATCACATGACTCTGGAAACTTGTTCCTAGCTTGCACAGTGTTGGAAACTTTTCCAGTTCCAATACCTATCAGGAGTAGCATCTTTTATTTATTAAGTAAAGTTCATTTTGAATCATGTAATATTACCATGGTTTCTGTAACACCTCAACCCAACATAAGTCTAGAATGCTACTAAAATAACAAGATAACAATTTAAATTCTAAGTCTTTCCACTAAATTTCGACATAATCTCCTTTGTATGGTTATGCATACAAGGGTTCTAACAAAATTCAATAACATAATCCAATAATTCAAATAACCAATTTAATTCATAATCGCAAATAAACTACCATAATGCGCTATCAACTCTATTACAAAATAACAGATGTATGGAGACATATCCAATACAAATCATCTTAATAGTTTGCTCAGTTATTTATTCATAGCCCAAAATTAATCATTCATGAAAGGTTCGTGGTAGTGTGCAACAGATCATATCACTAGCCCCTCCCATGCACGATGTCCGTGTAAGAGGCACCTAAAAAACATAAACAAACAACAAGCGTGAGTCCACGACTCAACAAAGTACAAATAAGACAGTAATCCAATATACAACTTTGACACAAATCAACCAATCACAATACCACATACCAAATCAGTTCATGTGGTCATGCAGTGCAAATGCCATAGATGCACCTTTTCTTTTCTCTTTACATTTACCGGTAATACGGAGTATGCATCCGACGATGAATACTCATGCATGTGTCTTCTAGCACAGGGACCATAAGCCTACACTCCATGAGTGTAGGGATCACAAGCCCATCTAAACATGATGAGACCTCAAAATCAATACTTGGCCTCTACATAGCCAAGTCTCAAGGATAACAATATGGTGCATATGAATCTATACAATTATCCATCATAAAAATGTAATAATCAGCAGCGACATTGATGAAAAGGAACATAGTCACAATGCAAGCATTCATAAGCATTCACTTCAATATTACGACCGACTAAATGCACTTGCCTCAACCGTGTGAAGCTTGATGACGCGAAGAGGGCGCTACCCCAAATCAAACCCCCACCTGGATATTTTTAACAACCACACTAAGAGAACATTTCTGGATAAGGCATTGCTAGAAATAAATATATGATAAACTACGCTCCCTAGCGCAACCCAAAACACCAACTCCCATGAACAATGATCTATCCAAAACGGGACAATCCCCTTCTAAAGTTCATACCTTTTTGTAGGTTTAACCAAAATTGGCGATCTTTGATCCTCTGAAAATCTTACTAAATTCCCCACAATAAACTAGTTGGCAAGATTCCCAGATTCTGTCATCCTCTATCCCTACTGGACAGATTACTCAAACTACTAAATCTCGTCAGAGGTTCTGGACAGCGAGACTAAAACTTACATAACTTCCAGTAAAGACATCAAAAAAATATCATCTTTAGCTCTCTGGACAGCTTAAGAAAATACCTACAACTTTCTTGTTGATGCAATCCTCTAAAAAATTTATTAGCTAAATCCTAATAACCAGATATTACAATCTGTTAGAATCCCGACAGAACCTTAGGACAGCAACGTTGTAAAATACATAACTTGAGATCCACAACTCCAAATAACGTGATCCAAGACTATACAGAAAGCTAACGATGATACCCAAAAAATCTCTAGGAGATGGTCTGGTCAAATTTCACCATTAACAACCCTAAAACTATCACGCAATACAGACTGCCAATACCCGATCTAATGCCCGGTATTGCCACATCACAAAACTAAAGGGCTAAACGAATGGAATATAAGAATTACCCTTGAAGAACTCACTAATGATTGCAAGAACGATCACGAGATTCCCCTCCCTTCTCTTCTCCCTCTCTTCTTTTATTCCCTTCTTCCTTCCTCTTGATGATCTTCCTCTCCTCGCCGACAAAGAAGGGAGGTGATGCTCTGATGCTCGGCGTGCTCTGATCTGCGCGACGCTTCAAGACATGCTTCTAGGGTTTAGTTGCCCCCTTCTTAAACAAACTTCCCACTTGGGCCAAACACCGTGGGTCGAAAGCCCATGGCTCAGGTTCTCCAATTAAAGCAAAAATACCCCTCTTAACCTCTAATTTCTTCTCTAATCCAATTGTCCTCCCTTAAAGCAAAACGAGATATTACAGTTTCATTTTGCACAATCTTTGGCCAATCTTTTCACTTTGCACCACCTCTTCTTACCATGTGTTGCACTTTGCAGCAGGGTAAGGATTTGATCGCTTTCTTTGGTGCGCACTGATGGTGAATGGTGACGCGGGAGGCGGTGGTGAGGCACGGGATGAAAGGAGGGGTAGATAGAGCTAGAAAATGGATCGAAAGCGGAGAAGAATAGCCGAAGTATTGCCGATGGCGGCTATAGCAATGGCGGTGATGGCAAAACGGCTTGCTCTCTCTATTTTTTGGGTTGCCACTACCTCACCGGCGGTGCCTCGCTACCAGCAAGCTCCCTGCACGCCTCTCATGTTTTCCTCTTGTTGATAGGACATTCCCTTGGTGCAAAGTGAAACAAAAATAAAGAAGAGACGGTGTAAAGTGAAAATATTTGTTAAGAGTGGTGCAAAGTTAAACTATAGTATCCAAAGTGAAATTTACTCTTTATTCTTTTTACTTGCCCACTTGTTCTTTTTTTTTTTCCTTCTTGTCAAATTGAATTTGACCTATAGGCCAACTAGAGGCGTCCAAATGGGCGACACGAAATGGGCTCATTTAGACGCGATCCGACTGTTACGATAAGTTAAATGGGTCATGTCGTGACGGCCCGTGGGCTTAGCCATCGACCCAGGAACGACACAGTGATCTCACGGGTCGTGTCGTGCCAACGCGAGCACGGTTAGCCCGACGGGCCAGAATCAGCTTATTTAGTCCATCTAGAAAAAGGGTGCCCGATGACACCCTTGTCACCGCCGCGTGCACTACCACCGCCTCCTCCTTTCGCCTCCTCCTTTCGCTTCCGCTGTATGGGTCGTGCCAGACACGGTAATGTACGTGTTGTGACGGTCCGTCCCACTGGACCGAGGTCGCGACCTAAACACGACACGGTGTGTCGGGCCAAATCAGCACGACCCATTTAGATGTCGAGTCATGTCGTATCTGAGCCGAGTTAATAATGCCATGCTTTGGACCGGCCCAACAAACACAACCCATTTGGACAGATCTGGGGCCAACCCCCTGCCGTCAATGACCATGCCCCGAGTACGAAAATGGAAAGACGAGGGTAATTTATAGAACAAATAATATTCTTCAGAGTGATGGGTCAACAACAAGGGAAATAGTCCCATATCATGTTATCATGTGATGGAACCATATCGCGTAATGCGAGTTTGATAACTAGACAGTGATCACTGATCAGTTGGTTCTTTCATGGTTCCAAAGGGCACGTATTGTTCGGTTCATCCAAAATCAGTTTTTTATAGGGATCCAAAAACAACGTTTGATTTTATTTATTTTGTGAGGACAATGTTTGATACTTCAACAATCATTAGAAATTAACCACCACGAGGTGTTATGTTTTGCGTCCTATTTGCCGCACTTTGATTTATTTATTTTTTTGATAAAATGGCCATAAAATTTCGTGGGAACAAATCTGTATTTCCCATTGCGAGAGAAGGATGGCGTCAAGCCAAGTGGCGTAGCTGGTTATGAGCCACGCTTCGGACTTGTCCAGCTGATTTCGGATCTTTTTTTTTAATTGATTTTTCAAAAAAATCAATGTAATCTTTTAATCCTAAATCTCGAATCATACCGGTCGCTGTGGCCGTTCCGTCGCCATTCTCGTTACTTGCTCCCTCCGTTTGCCAGTAGGTCACTCCCCACCCTCATCATCCCCATCCACACGCCTCTCCCAGCCTTCCCGTCTGCCAAGCGGCGTTGTTGTTTCCGCTTTCCTAAGGCGAGTTGTGTTAGAATGATCTCGGGGCATTTGGCCCAACGGCCAAATGCCCACCCCTTCGATCGCGCTACGATCGGGCGACCGACCAAAGATGGTGGTGGGCCCTGTCACCAGCGCCATATAAAGGAAGGATGGGGCCGGCTGCACAAGGTACGAGCTTCACCGGTGTGCAAACCACAAACCCTAACCTACAAAACCCTAGATCCGATCTAAGAGGGCGGCGCTCAAGTGACGGGAAGCACCACCGCCGCTGGATCTCCGCCGCCAGAGAGTTCGCCTCACGCTCGGGGCGTTCGCCGTCGAGTCCGCGCCTCTCCACCGAACGTCGCGCTTCTAGCGCAGACCTTCACCGGACGGCGCCATGGCCAACCCTACCTCCTCTACGACCGAGCGGTAACACCTCTCTCTCTCGGTCACTCTCGGACCCGATCCAAAACCCAGAGAAACCCAGATCCAAAGAGATCAAAAGACGAACAATGGTATCAGAGCCTCAACGGCAAAGATCCAAAAGAAAAGATCCAAAAGAAAAGAATCGAAACCCAAACCCTAGATCTAAAGCGGCGGTACTTACAGCGGCCGTGAGGACCATCAGGCGGCCGTGGGCTCGCGGGGCTCAAACCGGTCGGGCGCCGCAGAAATCTGAGCGCTTGTCCCCGGCCAGCGGTAAAGAGGCGCGACACGGAGGCGCTGACGGCGCAAGGCTTCCCTCGAGAACGCGCACGCCGGCGAAGGGCGCCGCGCGGTCTTCCTCTCTCCGTCGCTCTCCCGCCCGCGCATCGCCTCGGTTCTTCCTTCCGCGAAGCGGCGAGAGAAGAAGGGAACGAATGTGATTAGGGTTTCACGCAGGCGCGCGTTTAGCGTTTTTGTTCCGCCGAACGCCGTGAGCCATCGGATCGCAATCGGCAGTTAAGATCGTGCGGCGGCGATGGCGGCGTTTTGGCGAGTTTTCGGCCGTCGGATGCTTGTCCGACGAGCCGGAAGCGAGCGGCGGCGACGCCAGCCGCGGCGTTTTCCGGCCCGAGCCCAAGTTGTAGCTGCGGCGCGAGGAGCGCCATGAGCAGCCTTGCGAATGGGCGCGGTGGGCGTGGGTCGCTCTAACATCGCGATCTGCGGTTTAGCACGATGAATCGGCGGTTATGAACAGTAAAATCCAGATAATTGAATTTAATTTATTTTCAGAAGTATTTTTTGAATGAATTTCAATAGAAAAATTGTATAAAATCTCTGTAAATTTTGCACCAACGTGTTATTTTTTCAGAGATTAAATGTGTATAGTTATAATGCTTCTGAGAATGAATTATTGAATATTTTATTGTTTCCGCTGCAAAAGTTAATATAGATTAATTCTTTTTTTAATTAAATTCAAACCAACGGGAGAATTTAATTTTTTAAGAATTGTTGTGAGTTATGATATTGTTATTTTCTGACTAAAGTTGATAATAACAATATTATAATTTTAAAATGATGTTTTTTATGCATTGTTTCTATTTCTGCCCAACGGTGATATAGATTTAATGTATAGATATAATTGATTTAATTGTATGTCATATTTTTGACCAACGTTGGAAATAAGGCATATAATTTTTCATGTTTCGTTCTCACTTTATTTGAACTAAATTTTCAGGAGGATACAACTTGATGGGTTGTATCAGAGAGATCCCCACTCTCAAAGGAGATAATTTTGGAGAGTGGAAGAAAAAGATAGACTTAGCGTTTATCTTAGGTGAGGTGGGTGGGTCCTCACTCTGGCCGACGACCCACGAGCCTATGGCACCGGTGAGGATCAAAATGAGGATGATCTTGCTTGGCGAGAAAAGGCGAGAGAGATCATGCTCCCTTACGGATGTCTTATGACCTAGAGCATAAGAAATGGACCACGGTAACAAGAAATGTATGGTCGTGATAAAGAACACGATTGAGCACGCATTGTGGGCTCAATCGCATCGTGACATCCATCACGAATACCTTGATAAAATAAAGAGTCGGTTCTTGGCTCTTCAAAGACATATGCTACACACCGATTAAGCGACTTGTGACAGAAGGTATTACGGTGGTGGCGGTGGAATAAGAGAACACATATTAAGGATGAGCAACTTGGCATCAAGCTTAAACCAATGGATTTGGCACTCAAGGATGAGTTCCTTATTCACTTGATTTTTGCTTCATTGCGAGAAACTGGTGAGGCGATCAGTTCGATCAGGTGTGTTCAGATCCAAGGCATATGTGAATTCTCCCATGGCTGCTTGTGGTGGCCTGGTGCCCCAGTGGAGTGGTGGGTTTCTTCGTATGGGAAACTGTCCATGGCGTTGCCTGTAAAACGAGAAGAAAGTAGGCCCAAGTTTTTCTTCTTCTTCTTCTTGGAAGTGTGCATTTGGTGATTAAATCATGCAGCAAGAACAAACATATTCACGGGCTGGGTCAAATCGAGTGTGCATTTGGACAGTTCATGGAAGGTAGTTAGCTGTTCGAATGGCATACGGCCGCTGTGAAAGTGTCGGCTTGGCAGAGCACCAATTAAGATGTTGAAAACTACAGGTTCTTACCATTCCTCGTAATAAAGCCAACGGACTGATGCCTTCACGGGATTGGGCCAGCTCGGCGTTTAAGAATATGGTTCAGCTGACCTAATGCAGCTGTCAGTTTCTTATAGCCAGCATGCGTCCATATCAGCTCAGCAACAGTGATGATGAAGTCGAGCCGTTGCTCTCCAAGCAGAAAAGGGACCTCGTTGTGGGGCCATTCCCTCCCGGTGCGGCGCTGCAAGTCTTCTCTCCATTATCTATACGCCAAAGAATCCCGGCCCAAGAGGCTATCCACGTCGTTTTCTTTGCGAAAAATATCCTAACACTATTGAAATTACGTGCAGATCGTAGATCCGTTTCAGTGCTCCTCAGCCATCGGATCTCCATCTCGCGGTTGAGATAGGACTGGTATGAAGCCGTCGAATCGGTTCTTCCCTTGTGGATGGTCCAGATTCCTCTTCCCCGTCTCTACGTCGACCGCCTAGGGTTACCCCCGATCTGCCCAACAGTCGCCGCCGTCGCCTCCCCTTCCTATCGCCCTAGCCCTCGCGATCTCCGCCGCGACCGGGCGTCGCCCTTGCTTCCTCCCCTTCTTTCTTGCCCCATCGTCCTGCCTCGAGCCCTACGCCGCGCTGTCGCCCTCCTCGCTCCCGCATGCCCGTTCTTCCTTATCTCTTCGTCTGTCACATCTTCTTCTCCGCGCAGTGGCCGCCTACGATCCCCACGCCTCCGCCTCCCCTTCCCGACGGCTCATCTCCCTCCTCCAGGCACTTCTTCCCCAGCGCGAACGCCTTCTCCGCCTCCACCACGCCCCTCGGCGTAGCTCGATCCATCCCTCTCGCTTCCTCCTCCCCCTCTTCCTCACTTTTCCCACACGGACGCTCTGCCTGACCTAGGCCACGACGCCACCCCTCCGGCCTTTCCCCTTATCATCACTCAGTCGGCCTCTCCTCTCCCCTACGCTGACCTTTCCCCTTCTCCCTCTCGCTCTACTTGACCAAGGCGTCGCCGCCTTCCGTCCGCCCTTTCCCCTTCTCCTCACGCCGTCTCCTCCCCGAAACCGACCTCGCCCTAGAACATGTCATGCCGCCTTGGACCGTGCCGGTGAGATCCCGCCTCCATACGTCATTTTGCAGTACGGGGAAGAAGCCTGCAGTGGATGGTTCTAGTTTGGGTGACATCGGCTCAGGGCAAGTATTTATGAACCGTGTAATTGCAGTGCCTCGCATGCTTTTGTACTTATAGGATGTGTATTTGTATAAATGGATTTGTGCTATGACTTTGCCATTGAATATGTGTACACAAGCTGTTTGTATAGATGCGGGAGGAAGACTGCGCATAGGATGAGATGAAGGAGCACATCGGAGGGGACTTAGAGTATGGGGAGCAGAGTTTACCTTGGTAACCTTATTAATTCGAATTTTTAAGCGCCCTATGTTATTATTTAGTTTGGCATCTAATTGTCGGAGAAGAATTATCCTTACCTGTGGTCTTTGATGTTGTTCAGTTCCTATTAGAGTTCGGTTACCCGTGATGATTTCGTTGTTGTTTGACCAATTAACATTCCCTACTAAATACGTTGCATCTGAATATACTGTCAGCAACGCCGACTCGGACGAACGCCTGGACACCGATCACAAGCGAGAACACAAGAGCACTCACACGAGAACATAGAAATCTGGTGTTGTCTAACTTTGAGAACATTTTCTTGTTTTCATTTCGCCTTTTATTCTTATCAATACATGCAATGGAGCCTACATAACTACTTATGCTACAATGCAAAAAAATAAGTAACTGAAGGGTGAAGACAGAGCACTACAGCCACGATCCCATGACCAGGCTTTCATGCGCCAATAACTAGCCTTCAATGCGTATTACTCAGCGTTTAACTAGCGTTAGTTCCGATTGCTACTCAGCTATGCAGATTAAAGAAACCGAAACCGCTACATGTGTCCTAAGTGTCATAACGCACAAGATTAATCAACAAACACCCCCTAACCCTTGATGCACTTTCTTGATCTCAACGATGCCGATCCTTGTACGCAACTCCTGGAACTTGACATGGCCCAACACCTTCGTCAGAATGTCAGCTAGCTGCTCTTCGATCTTGATGTACTCCACTTCAACTTTACCGTCTTCAACGCATTCCCGGATAAAATGATATCGGGTGTCTATGTGCTTGCTCCGGTCGTGGAACACCGGATTTTTTCTAAGGGAGATCGCCGACTTGTTGTCGACTTTAAGCATGACATTGCTTGCCTCTTCATTCTTCAAGTCAGCGAGTAAACGAGCGAGCCAGATACCTTGGCAGGCAGCCGTTGTCGCCGCGATATTTTCAAACAAGGGTACTAAAAAATCAACAGTTATTTGGTTGATGTACTCGGTCTCGTAAGAGGATAGTGCCACAACCTTCTGCTTCTGAGATTGACAACTGATCGGGCTGCGCCCGAGGAAGAAGAAGACGCATGTCATGCTCTTGCAGTCATCGACGTCGCCGGCCATGTCGCTATTGCTGTAACCGATAAACCGTGGCTCCTCCAACTTCTTTGCGTAACGACAGCCATAGCTCCGCGTACCAGCAATGTACCAGAGTATATGCTTGACTGCAACCAAGTGCTCGGTGGTTGGCACTTCCATGAAGCGACTTACGTAGCCCACTGAGTACGCGATATCGGGTCTTGTGTGCACTAGGTACCTCAAGCTCCCGACGATGCTCCGGTAGGCCGTGGCATCCGTGTGGGGTTGAGCTTGCCTTGCTCAGCTTGAGCCCCGTCTCCATGGGAACGTGGCAGGGATTACAATCTACCATACCGCTCTTCTCAATAATTTTGAGCGTGTATGCAGATTGGTTCAGCGTGATGCAGCCATCGGACTGGTGCACTTCGATGCCGGGGTAGAAGCTGAGCAGACCGAAATCGCTCATTTTGAATTAGTTTTTCATCTCCCTTTTGAACTCGATGATCTCCGTGTGTCGGTACCCGTGATAAAGAGGTCATCGACGTAGATACCCACCAGCAATCGTGATGTACCGCTACCGCGCATGTACACGACATGTTCTGATGCGCTCCGCTGAAACCCGAGCGACAGCAAACAGCTGTCAAGCTTAGCGTTCCATGCTCTCGGCGCCTGCTTCAAGCCGTAGAGGCCTTGTGGAGCCTCAACACCTTCTGCTCATGGCCCTTTACCTCAAAGTTGGGAGGTTGGGCGACGTAGACCTCTTCGTCGAGCTCGCCATTGAGGAACGCCGATTTGACGTTCATGTGGTGTACTAGCCATCCCTCGTGTGCGGCAAGCGCGATCAGTAGGCGCACGGACTCAAGACGGGCCACCGGCGCGAACACCTCCCGTAGTCAATGCATTGGCGCTGCACATAGCCCTTTACCACGAGGCGGGCCTTATGCTTGATGACAGCGCCTTGGGAGTTCTTCTTCACCTTGAAGACTCATTTCAAGCCGATGGGACAATGACTCGCTGGGAGGTCGGCAAGTTGCCAAGTGTCATTCTCCTCGATGGAGCTCATCTCATCGAGCATAGAGCGGCGCCAACACTCGTGTTTCTCCACCTCGGAGAAGCCGACTGGTTCATCTCCAGCTGTCAGGTACAGCTCCTCGTGATCGAGGTCATGGATCGTGGTCGTATCGTACACATTAGCCACAGTCCGGTAGCGGCGAGGGCCTCTTCGTCCATCGTGGGCGAAACATCGGTGGGCAATGAAACAAATTCCACCCTACTTTGTGCCACGGGCGTAGGCGTACTCGTTGTTGCTCCGGATGCCGGCGTCAGCGGTCCTGGGCTGGGCGCGCGACTCGGCACTACTAGTGTCGACAACTCGTCATCCCCGTGTGCAGTGGGGTTGCCACGCACAACACCTTCTTCAGGATATACGGTATACTCGACAGTGAACGTCTCACCGAGTTACCGTAGCACCCCAGTCCCACTGTGCCACCTCGTCGAAGATGACGTCGCGCGTCACGCGCACGCGCTTGCCGACGGGATCGTAGACGCGATACGCCTTGGCGCCGGGCTCATAGCCGATGAACACCATCGGCGTGCTCCTGTCATCGAGTTTCTTCATGTGTGGCTTCACCACCATGACATGCGCGACGCAGTCGAAAGTGCGAAGAAAGTGCACTGGAGGTCGTGCCCATGCCACGCCATACGGCGTCATGCCATCGACACGGCGGGTTGGGGCTCGGTTCAGGATGAACACGACCAACGTCATCGCCTCACCCCAAAACCCCTCGGCATGCTCTTGGCCTTCATCATGCTGCGAGCATGGCTACCACCATCTGGTTTCGACGCTCGACGACGTCGTTCTGCTGCGGGGAGTATGGAGCCGTGAGGTGTCGCTAGATCCCGCAATCAGCGCAGTACTCACCGAACTCAACTGATGTGAACTCGCCGTTGCGGTCAGTTCGGAGGGCGCGTAGCTTGCGCCCGGTTTCCACCTCAACGCCAGTCTGGAAATGCTTGATCGCCACCGATGCCTTGTCCTTCGTCGTTAGCAATACCAGCCACATGTAGCGGCTGAGGTCGTCGACGAGGAGCATAAAATATTTCTTCCCGCCTGGTGTGGCCGGCGCGATGGGGCCACAGATATCACCATGCACCAGATCGAGGACATGCTCCGCGCGGTACTTTGCCTGCTCTGGGAACGGGGTGCGCCGTTGCTTACCAACGAGGCAGCTATCACAAATCTGATCAACATAATCGATCTGCGGCAGCCCGCGCACTATGCCGTTGCGCCAACTTCCGCAGTGCCTGGAAGTTCAGGTGCCTGTACCTAGCATGCCATCGCCATGCGTCGTCACCGCGCCATGCAAACAGACAGACCGGCTATGCAATGCTGAGGGTGAGAACATAGAACCGGTTGCGACTGCGGTTTACCCGTGCAAGTATGCGACGCTGCTGGTCGCGGATCATGAGTACGCCATCCTGGATGAGCATCTGGTAGCCGTTCTCATCAAGCTGCCCGAGGCTCACTATATTGCTGCACAGTCGTGAGATGTAGTACACCCCGTCAGTGCACGGTGCTCCCCGTTTCGGCAAGTGAACAAGACGGTGCCACGCCGCGTATATCCACCACCGAGCCGTCGCCGAACTTGACAGAGCCGGTGACGCCCTCGTCCATCTCCGTGAAGCTTGCTTGGCACCCGGACATGTGATTGTTGGCACCGGTGTCCATGTACCAAGCGTCATCGTAGGCGTCCTCCTCGTGCCCTAGATGCGCTTGTGCATGCACCTCGTTGAGCACCACGTCAATGCCCGCGCCCACAGAAATCTTGGTGAGTGTGCACACCTGCGCTATGAGAAGCGCAGGTTCATTGTCGTCGGCTTGCATCAGGTGGACTTGCTCAGTACGCTTCGGCTTGCGGCAGTCCCTGGAGTAATGCACGTACTTGTCACAGTTGTAGCATTGAATTTGCGACATATCACGACGTGCACCGGACGAGCCACTGTCATTGCCGTCATGTCCGCCTTTGCCGCACCCACGACTACGCGGCTTGCCAAGGTAATGGTTGTCACCACATCTATCGCTTCCCTTGTCACCGCCGAAGGAGCCGCCGCCTTGCTCCTTCTTCTTGGCGCATGCGAGCCACTCCTCTTCAGTGAGGAGCAGACGCCCATCGGAGCCGCCCAGAGTCGTTGCGTGCGTAGCGCTGCTCCACTGATCGAAGCCGGCCGGTGAGCTCTTCAATCGACAACATGCTCAAGTCAAGCAGTGTCTCGATCGAGATTGCCACCTGTGTATACCTGGGTGGCACAACATGAAGAAATTTCTTGACTATCTTTTCATCTTCCAATGTGTCGCCTAGGATCCGAAGATTGTTGACGAGTCCCGTGATCCTCATAGAGAAGTCGTCCACCGACTCACCATCCTTGAATTCGATGTCCTCGAACTCCTTGTGAAGCTTCTATGCATTCGTCTTGCGAACGCGCTGGACGCCCATCCGCATCGTCTTCACATCGTCCCACGCCTGCTTGGTCGTGTCCACCGCCAGCATGGACAGCATGTCCGGCGATACCGCACGGAGGATGGTGGACATTGCCAGTCTGTCGTCGCGGTAGTCGGCATTGCCAGGTTCGATCGCTTTCCACAGGCCTTGTGCCTACAGCTTTACCCTCATCACAAGGGCTCGGTCGGTGTAGTTCGTCCGCGTCAATGTTGGGTAGACCACCGATCCCGTCGTTTCCCTTACCACCCGCTGCACCACACGCTCTTGGCCGCCATTGCAGCTGGATCCAATCTCGCGATCGCCATTGCCACCGAGATTGATCGTGCGAGTAGTGCTGTCGTCGCCTTGCACCGGAGACGGCCTGGTCGGAGAATGTGAACCGCCGCGCGCCATTGCCAAGGATCAAAGCTACTCGGCTCTGATACCAATTGGCAGCAACACCGACTCGAACGAACAACTGGACACCGATCACAAGAGAGAACACAGGAGCACTCACGCGAGAACACAAAAATCTGGTGTTGTCTAACTTTGACAACATTTTCCTGTTTTCATTTTGCCTTTTATTCTTATCAATACATGCAATCGAGTCTACATAACTACTTATGTTACAATGCAAAAAATAAGTAAATGAAGAGTGAAGACAGAGCACTGCAGCCACGATCCCATGACTAGGCTTTCATGCACCAATAACTAGCCTTCAATGTGCATTACTCAGCGTTTAACTAGCGTTAGTGCCGACTGCTTCTCAGCCATGCAGATTAAAGAAATTGAAACTGCTACGTGTGTCATAAGTGTCATAACGCACAAGATTAATCAACATATACATCCATTGCAGCTGCTTTCCAATTCACTAAAAAGGTTAAAAAAATATCAGCAGTATATCATCGTATTGCTATTCCCAGTATGCTCTTTTGCTAATGCATATGTTTAATCCACGTTGGAACAACATGGCATCAGCCATGAAAAAACTAAAAATAGATGTCGCAACTGAAAACAGACTTGCAAGGTATTCTCTTAGCCTGTATATATATGGTTTCCCTTTCCAATTACCTACCACAAAAAAACTCATTTGCTATCCATAATGTAAGGGTTCGCCATAAAACAGTGGAGGTATCCAGCGTCTTTTACATCGTAGAGCCATGCTGCTTTCAAGTCAATACAACAATACATCAACAACAATGTCAACCTTTTGAGCATGTGCCATACTACAAATTTGTTATATACATGCCCTCATCCATGCCACATCCTTAGGCAGTACATCCGTTGTGCATAGTACCTACTATGTTTGGACCAAATCATTTTCAAGAAAGCTATGTATATTAGAGATTGTCAACTGGAACCTACAGACATTATGTGTTACCTTAGAAAGCATGTCAACACTTATATATTTCCTGTGATGTGCATGGTATCAGTGCTATCCTTATTTCACTCTTACTATTGTCCTATCCATATATAATTGCCTACTGTCTCGACGGTACATGTCACTAGCTTTATAGAAGACACTAGCATCTTTTTCGTTTTACCAATTAGGATGTCTCCGTTTCAGTGGCGGACCTAGGATTTTACCACAGGGTATGCCAAAAAAAAATTTCTTATACAATTCGGTAAAACCATATTCTAATTCGATAAAACCAAATACATTAAAGAACATGATAAGCCTTAAATTCAAAAATTAAGCTAGAAACGACGACAAATCTTGATATAAATTGTTCAAATGAAATACAAATAATTCGAAATATAGCCATAGAAAAGACTTACAATATTACTTGTTTATCCGCCGCTTTCTGAATGACATGAATGTCTCAATTATATCATCTTCATCAACTTGGAAGAAAATATCCCGCTCAATGAATGTGACTAGACAATCATCCAAAACACTATCACCTAGCTTATTCCTTGACTTTGTTTTCACTATAACCAATGCAGAAAAAACCCTTTCAACACTAGCAGTTGCCACCGGTAAAAGCAATATCAATTTGAGAAGCAAGTAAACCATATCATACACTTTATGCCTCGTGTTTCAACAAGCTTAATCGAGAGATCAACAATGTTGTCTAGACCTTGGAAGCGATCATCTCGTTGCATGTCATCAATATAATTATCAAGTTGCAATTCAAGTTTTAGCAAATCATTGTTGGAGAAATCATTAGGATAAAATTCAGCCAATCTACGCACCTTCCGTGCATCAAAAGAAGCAAAGGAGTGGGAAGGACTAAAGGCTGACATACAAGAGAGTAGCTCCATATTGATCTCATCAAACCGATTATCAAGCTCTTGACTAATTTGATCAATGACACCAATGTATACTTCTCTTCTGAAATGGTCATCATTTGTTTGGTTTCGAACACAGGCATACCTTGTGATTTTCCATAAGGCACATAAGCCCCATCCATAGCAGAACTTCAACATCATGTGTAATGCAAAAGAAGTGACCTCTCAAGAAAATTATCCCAACCATCGGACCTCAATTTGTTGCATTCTACTCTTTGCCACATTAACAAGTGAGATTGCATTAAGAATATCTTGATCCCTTCTCTGCAAACACTCGGATAACTCATTTGTGTATCCAAGAATAACATACATTAAGTGCACAAAGAAAACGAACTCAAAGGTTTCAAATGCTCCAAGCACAAAATGTATCTTTGTCCAATCATCTTTATGTGAAATATCATCACCAAGATCAATGAGCACATCATGGATTGAGGAATACATAGTGATGATGCTACATATAGTTTTGTAATGAGAGTCCCACCGAGTCTCACCAGGCCTAGGCAAACCCATCTCTTGATTTAATCCACTCCCTGATTCAAGCTCACCACACTCTAGTGCTTTCTTGACATTCTCAAGCCTAGCATTTCGAAGCATACCATGACGCTTGCAAGAAACCCCAACAATGTTCAACAAGATAGATACTTGATCAAAAAAAGTCTTACAATCAGTATTTCCCTTGGCAACGGCAACAAGAACTAGTTGGAGTTGATGTGCAAAGCAATGAATATAATACGCAGAAGGTGATTCTTGCATGATTAATGTTTTCAGCCCTTTAATATCTCCTTTCATATTGCTAGCCCCATCATAACCTTGACCTCTAATCTGAGTCATACTCAATCCATGACTAACAAGTAAACCTTCGATAGCTTCCTTAAGTGACAAAGAGGTAGTATCATCTACATGAACAACTCCAATGAAGTGCTCACAAGGCCTTCCAAGTTTATCAACATAACGCAAGCAAAGAGCTAGTTGTTCTTTATGTGATATATCACTAGACTCATCGGCTAAAATTACATAGGGCTCATCACCAAGTTCTTCAATTATTTTCTTTCTAGTTTCTATGGCACAACAATGAATAATTTGCTTTTGTATCTTTGGGCTAGTTAAAGTGCAATTACCTGGAGCATTGTTCAAGACATACTTGTTCACTTCATCACTATTTCCTACAAGAAACTTCAACAATTCAATGAAGTTGCCTCTGTTGCTAGACTCTTCACTTTCATCATGTCCACGGAATGCCAATCCTTGATGCAAAAGAAACTTGATACATCTAAGTGAATATGTCAACCTTTTCTTGTAACGACGAAGATCCTCATCAGTCCACTTCTCAATGTGATAATCAATTGCTACCTTGGGATTCATAAAACCAATGTATCTCTCCTGAGCTGCATGTTTTTGAAAAAGAGACGCAATGTCTCCACTTCTCTTCATAATTGAACAATTCTGAAAAAAAAATTATGTAATGTAAGTATGACAACTAGCTAGGCATTATATCAAAACTCACATGCGATGATGGAATCATGTTACTATTAAAAAACTCACATGCTGCCTTCTTTGATGGATTGATGCTAAATTGCTAATTAGTGGTCTATTGAACGAACTCACGGATACGAACTGAAATAATAAGAAATCACTCATAAATAAATAAATAAAAATATGACCAAACGTCTATACAAGTACACAAGTTTTTTACAAATAAGATCAATACCTGCAGCTGCAGTCCTGCAACTAAGTGTCGTCGGAGTGCCGATCAGTCGAGCAGTCGGCGGCGGACCGCGGATGACCCGGCCACGAACAAGAACTGCCGGCGACCGACGCAATCCAGCGCCCGTGTCCTGCCGTCTGCTCGTCTTGGCCGCGCCGCCAAAGGCCGAATCTGCCAAGCTCCGCCGGCGTGCGATTGATGCCCGACGCGGCGACGCGATCCACCCGACGCCGTCGCCGAATCGCTAAAGCTCGCTGTGGCCGCCGTGGCGTAGAGACGAAGACAACGACAGACGACTCGACTTCTCCGCGTCGCGATTCTCGATCCCGTGCCAGTAGCGTGCGAGTTACTCGCGTCCGCGATATACGTCGCGTCTGAAGCGAAGCGAAACCGAAGTTGCGCGATATGCGTGCGTGCGGAAGCGCAAAAGCCGAACCGAGTTGCGCGATATGCGTGCGTGCTCGTTAGCTTCCTCTTTCTCTGCGCGATATGCGTGCGTGCTCGTTAGCTTCCTCTTTCTTTTTTTTTATAAAATTTTTCTATTATGTGTGTATGACTGCTGGACCCCAGGGTATGCCGTGGCCCACCCGGCATACCCTGTGGGTCCGCCCCTGCTCTGTTTCTGTAAACTAGGGTTTTCGCTACCTGTTGCAAAAAAAAAAAAACAGAGGCTAGCGATAGGCCCGGTTACCAGGTTTTTTGGGTTTTTTTTTCGGCCAAAATTTTCAAACTGAACTTCAAAATTTAAATTCTGTCCGGTTGGAACACCCGAAATTTCGTCGAAATTACGACAATATTTCTCAATAGGTCAAAAAAAAAACATGGAAAAATATACCGTTCACCTCAAAGACCCATCTTTTCACCCTCACCTCAGTATCCCACACGAGCTGCCAGCCTGCCAATAGCGCAAGAAACACCCCAAGAAAACCCGAAGTATGAAGAAGCACACGTCGAGATCCAAGGCCTCATGCGGAAAGAGAGAGAGAGAGAGAGAGAGGGGGGGGGTTGTTTCCACCGATCCTTGAAGAGCATGTCGAGCCCGAAGCAGAATGCGCATAATAGCAGCACCCTCCATGGCTCCATCTCATGGAGGACCTCCTCTCCAGCGCCCCGCTCTTTCCCTTCATCGGCTCCTTACGCCTCGGCTCCAGCTAAATCTTGGCCTCGGAATGAGTGAGTAAACCTGAGCCCAAAGTAGAGCCCTCTCAACTCCGAATATATTCAGCAAAGAAAAGATTTGAGCTCTCGCCCAGTCGCGTCCTCACCTAAGGATGGATGTGCCGCTGAAATTGCCTTAGTGAGCCACACGAGCGATTCAAAGAATCGGAGTTAGGGCGACCGGGGAATGAGGACACTGCGCTCGGTTGGGATGGAAATGAGGACACTGCGCTTGGCTGGGCCGGGCTGCATTTTCAAAACAGGCCAAATTTTTTTGCCCGACACTGTTTTTTACCGGGCACCACCAGTAAGCCCAAAAATCGGAGGTAAAATTTCGGCGAATTTTTTTTCCCTTGCTGTAGACAAGCCTAGAAATATTAGCTACGATGAAATACACCTACATTTAGCTGCCAAGCCAATGCGAATCCTGAACAGCAAGACATGACAGTACAGTGTGTACAATGCTTGTCTGTCTCCACTAAAAGATTATGTCAACCCTATTCACTGTACATGAAATTCTGTTTCATTTCCATCAGCTGCTTCACGCGTACATAACAATCCATATACGCACGATGCAGAAAAAAAAAAACGGATCAGTCGGGCGCAGCAACGCGCGCCTGACCATCTAGTTAGTATTACCTGCCAGAGAAAGATCAGGTGCCACACCGATGGAATATGCAACAATTGGCTAAAGTCTAACAGGTAGTTTAGCAAGACGGCAACGTTATCCTGAAAAAGGGGGAAAGGCTGTAGTTCATTGCGAAATGTTACATGTCTACGGATTAACTTTTCAGATTGTTTTTTCTTCCCATCATACAATACAGTGTTCAAGAGTCAAGATCCACAAACTTCTATATGACTCCTTGGCAGTAGGCATGAAATCTGATCGAGGCTGCCTCAGAAGGCACCTGGCACAAGCAACAGAGCTATTATGCCACTATTTCTGAAAGTTTGCGCCGCAATGTTCTGCAAGAACTCCTAGAATATGGAAATCAGGTCCTCAAGGCTCTCGTAACGAAAGTGATTCTTCTTCAGTCTCCTGCGACGGGTGTTGCTTGCCCTGCCAAACAATGTCCATTTGATCAGCCAGATTGGCAACAATAGTAAGAAAAGCAACGATAAATTACAAGTCATGATCTGCATATCAGGATACACCGGCTCAACATGACTAATTGACTACATTAGGCTCATAAAAGGAGCAAACAATGAACAATTATTGCCCTTAGATAAAACTACCAAGTGCTGCACTCACCAATATTGGTTATGGAACACCACATTGTCTGCTGGTACATGCTTTCCGTCATCGTTTCTGTTCCACTGGTAGATAGCATGAGTCCTGTTTTTCAGTTGCAAAATTGAATGACCATAACTAGCCTCCCTGAATGCAGAGTAGTCTGGCTGTGGATCATAAAACCTGCAACATGTGGGGTTTCACCAATTAACAAGCATCCAAAGAGTGCAATAAACACAATCTTACCAATATTAGTCTGCTGGCTAATAATTCGATCCTCTTACCTTGAAGCAAGTCCTTCCTGGTTGCCTCCATCACCAACTGTTACGTATACAGGAGCAGATTTGTCTGGCACTGGATACCGATTTCCCGATGTTATGTTGTAGTTGACATTAGATATACGATACTGCAAATAATACATATAGAAAGGTATCTATGAGAAATCAACATTTAGAGTTCTTGACTAGAATAACAGACTAGAATAGTTCCACCTATTTAATCTCTCAAAGGTTAAATTTCAAAAATTCAGACCAAATTCAGCATTTTTTTTCATACGGAAGGAGCCTGTGCTGAAGAATGAAGTGAGGAATTTACCGATCGCTCATAAGCATGAACATGCCCCGCAAATACCAAGTCAACCTTGTACTTCACAAACCAATTTTCAAAAACATATCTCATACTCTCACCCTCCATATAATGTGCTTCATTGCTGTTGTACATGGGAGCATGCATGAGAACAATTAGCCAAGGTGTCTTCTCCCTGTCCACGCGCTTCAATTCATTCTTCAGCCACCACCATTGAGGAGTGTATTTTACTATTAAACATCACAGGTAAGTTTACAAGATATACTTGCATTGGAAACGGCAAAATAATTAACAAAATTGACAAACTAGTAAACTCAGTAAAGAATCATCCAACTATATCACGCAGACATACAAGCCTTTAAAATATAATAGATAATGGTCAGAAAATGATTTCAATGTAAAAAGATTACTTGCAATCCTGTACTCATTCATGGTAGCATCCACACCTGTCCCCAACAGGGATAAAAAAACCGCCCGGTAACCGGTTTACTGGTAAAAAAAATACTGGCCGAAATTTTTAAAATTTGAATTTGAATTTTTGACTCCATAATATCCTTCCCTAGTTGGTTTAGGCATTCTTATGCTAGATTATGTATTGAAACATTAGTTTTTAGTATATTTAGCACTATTAAAACATAAAGAAGGACTTTTTATGTACAACTTGAAACACTTTCTCATTAATTGGATTGCATGCAGGCATGGATAGAAATCCCAGAATCACTTGATTCACATAATCTTTTATGGTGGCGGATTTGAAATCCGGCCGGTTTTCAGTTTACAAATTCAAATTTTGAATTTTGAATTTTGTTGATTTTAAGCAAATTTAAACGAAATTGACCGAGTTTTCTCGAGAATTCTTATCGTCATTGATTCCATTGATTCGTTTTTCAATCGCATGCGACCATGAGAGAATTGGATTGCATCATTATTTGCTCAGGATTGGATTGATTATTTAATCCTATACTTTCAAATCATTTAGTGACGCGATATGATTAATAAGAGATACGAAAAAGTATTTGCTAATAGTTTGTTCAGCGACACAGGTTTCATATGTATGATTACTAGTATCAATATAATGACATTTGTTTGGCCAGGACTGGCCGACCAAGTCCAACTTTCATATTTTTGCTAAAAATATTAGCTCCTAAGGGTAGTTCATGTAACTAGGAAACTATCCTTTTAGGAGGTGGAGTCATGAAAGAAGCAAGAAAACAATTAATATACGACCTTTGGAAAATATAAGATAGTTAAGAATTCAAATGGACCTAATATTTTCAACTAGAGTAAATTGCATTGGAGCTCCCTAAACTTGTGCAGTTGTCTCACTCAACACCCTGAACTTGTATTGTACTTTGCCGCCCCCTAAACTTGATCATGTTTGCACAATTGATCAATCAAACATTTAGGTAATTTCACAACCATTGCACCAATGCAATTTACTCTTTCAATTGTGTCTGTGCAAGAGCATACTATTCATCCTTTTGAAAAATCATGTATGCCTGTGTATTTATAATATATGCAGCATTTTATTTGGTCTATTGTCATTCCATTAGGCAACCTTTCAATTCATCGGGGACAGACAATAGTTGCTTTGGGAACGTTTGGATCTATACTTAATTTTTCCATCCTAGGAGAGGGCAAACTAGCCTACTTAAGCTCTTGCTTGGAAAATCAAGTTTTTATGGTTTTTCCTTCTTGGCGATGTCAGAATCGGTCCTAAGAAAACACGATTCAAAATTTGAAATTTAAATTCATGCCCGGTTTTTTTTTTAAATTGGCGGTGGTTACAGTGATGCCGTGTCGGTAGAAACTCACAGGACCAAGATTTCGATCCTTGGTCCCCACCCAATACTACATCCAATACATTCAGAAAAGATTTTAGATTTCTATCCATGTGCATTGGAGATACGGAACTAAATAATATCGACATGCAGAGAGCAAATGACTTTAAACTTATAATATATTTTCCGATAGCCATTGATTGACTAAGAACACAACTAGACCATATCACAAACTTCTTTTTTTTTACCCCTTCTTGACTCAAGCTTTGAAACTAGGACAAGCAATTGGGACTCCCAAGTCACCACCACCAGCATCACATCCTGGTGGTATATTATAAACTTTATGGCAGAAACAAAATAAAGCCAGTTGGGAAAGGATCTTACCAAATGGAGAATAGCTAGAGAGCACGATGATATGAGCAGATGCACGCTTGACTGCATACCACATAGGAGAATTGCTCTTTGATGCCAAATATGGAGTTGTATATCTATGCTTATATGGCTTAAATGTAGAAGTTTCTCCCTGGAAATATAAAATATGAATATGGCCAGATTTACGGAAATACAAGTACAACAAGGTTTGGTCCTTTTAAAAGCAGCAATGAAGCAACACAAAGCTCAATACCTGTGCTCAGCAAATTAAATGTTCAAATGGAAATGCAATGTTGTTCTGAACAAAGGATAAGGCTCTAACTTCTAAGCATATTTCCTTCGTACAGGGTGTAATAAAACACATAACCATAATGCAGCTACAACCTACAACCAATTACATGTGCACTTTCTTCAGTGTCCTTTAGTTATACTTGCCATCTTGTGAAGCTTAAACAAGGAACAACAGCACAGGAGTTTAAAAATGGCCAGAATTTACTATTTCCAAATACACAGAAATATGTTGCAAAAAATAATAGAATGAATGAAACATTACCAACGGTGTAGTCAATCAGTATCAACTTTCAACTTATTAGTTACATTTTGGGCTTTCACAAGCAAAAAATTGAAAAGATGAGAAGGTAAATTACCAGATCAGGCCTGTATTCTATTTCATGGTTTCCAGCATTCCAAATCCATGGTTGATACGCAGCACTGTGTTCAACAAGCCGACCCCAAGAATCCCAACGAACACCATCATTATGTTGATATCTATCAGCATAGGACAGGTCCCCAACAAATAAAACAGTTTGTCCTCCATTTTTCTCATAATGTTGAAGAGTTGAGAGAGAATTAAACGTTTGTCCCAGATCACCTAGCACAACACAACCAGAAAAGAGTTAAGATCAACCTGCACAAACCGCTGCATCACTAAGGGCATATCATTCAACAAGTGTCTGGTTATCCTCGATAGCCATTAGATCTTGGAAGTTTTCCTATTTGCTTCTTTCATTGTCCTAATGGTGACACAACAGCCTCTAGAATTTTTGACAGGACGAGAGAATGGGAGTAGGTACCCGTACTAGGATAAAACTCAGATAAAATTGTTATTGTAACCATGCTGTCATTCTATATTATAAGCTGGTTGAGATCTACATATCCCTCGTATGCTCAAATGCAGCTCTGTGACGCGTGCACCCTAGCGACCTAGCTAGAGCAAAAGTTATGGAGGTCCAAAGTAATTCAAGGACAGCATGATGTGAACCAAAAATACTTAAAGAAAAAAAAAAGACAAACCTATGATGCCAAATGTGTAGGATGCATCTGGATCAATTGCTGGAGGTGTTTCAAACCAAAATTCTCGAGCCGAATCTCCACTTCCAATCTTGTAATAATATTTAGTATTATACTGAAACCAAGAAAGTAATTACATATATCTATATTTTTGCATTGGAACTGACCACACAATTCTGTACAAACATAATATCTTACTAATGCACTGGGCTATAAACTGAACTTGACATAAATAAGAAAATGTCTGAAATCAATTTATACAGACGGCCATCATGTTCAAATAGAATGATCCTGTACTGTTAAAATTTGATGAAGAGAAACTCTTTGGCAAGTCCAACTTGTGCACAATAATTCTATAATTAAAGTAGATCCATTATGAAATCATGAATGAAACAGTTGACCGATAGCTACTCAGAATATGTTAGGGACGTGGATCAGGAGGGCCATGGCCTATTAGGGGCTGCGCAAAAGGAGGGTGTCATGGGCATGGGCCCAGGGGAGCCACGGCCCATAATGTTACGAGCGTGGTATTGTAGGATGCGTGTACTGATCATCCACGGTTAGTTTCCTTCGTTAGAGATTAGATTGATTTGGCTAGTTTGGAAGCTTATCTTCAGTTAGGTTGTTTATATAATTAAAGATTGTTTCTTAGGGGCCAAGTCAAGTTATCCCTATAAAAGGGATGTCATTGTATCTTCTTTAATCAAGCAATAAGAATACAATAGTCTAAGTACCAATCTCCTTCGTCTCCCCAATCTATAGTCTAATCTCTAATCCCACCAAGCCAACGATGTCCGGCCTTCTTCCGACGGTGTTTACCCCGTCATGTGTTAGATATGTATATTGCTTAGAGGTGTTCTTTGTATATTCATCAATACCTGTACATGTTATATTGGCCTTTAACCCTTTGGAATAGATGACAAGGGTTCATTGACTTCATTCCAACATGGTATCAGAGCCATGGAAACTCTAACTCTACTGTAAACTCCCACCTGACCGCCGCCGCCGCCGTTCTCGCGCTCTCTGTTTTTCTTCTTCTGCCGCACCCCTCTGTTTTTCCTCTGCTTCTGCCCTCGCTTATCAACTAAGCGCCGATCGAAGCCTCCTCTATCGTGCTATCGCCGCCGCCCGATTGACCATTTTCCTCGGTCGTCGCCGCCTAGATCGAGCATCCTCAGCTGCCGATCCTGCTCTCCACCGCTGGAGAAGAAGGCACGGGTAGCTGTTGCGTGATCTATGCCGCCGGAGGCGTCTCTGATTTCGCCCATGACTTTCGCATCATCGACCTCGCCCCCCATGGTTGCACAAAACGGTGCCCTCGCCGAGGAAGAAGGCTGCTGTCCAACGACTGTCTTCTCCACGCGCCTGGCCGACGTCGTGCCTTCGTAGGTGCTAGGCGTGGTGGATGTCAGTACCACAACGGCGTCTCGTTTTTTCCACAACTAAAGCATCCTATGGTGGGAAGAGCGTCGCTGCTGCACAGCAGCTTGTCCATACCACCGACGTCTCCTGCAACGTCAAGACACACCAAAGGACTGTAGTCCTCGCTGCTGTCTATTGGAGTATTGCGGACCATCTTCCATGCGATGTTTCGCTGGTGCCACGACTTCTCGACATGGGGACACCTCGGGTTGTAGCCATGGCCGCCGCCCTACAGCTCGAGGATGAGGTGTTTGTCCAGGAGGGATGAAGTGTCATGGCATGGGCCCCGAGGGAGCTAGACCATGCAAGGAGACTGATATAGACAAAAATTAATGTTCATGTGTACTATTTATGCATGTGAACCGTGCCTAAGCGGATTAGATTATTTGCTTCTTTTATTTTAGGAATAGTTAGATGCATATCTTCATATTAGGAATGATTAGATGCATAGCTTCATATTTAGAAAGTATAGATATTATCTTATCCTTAGTTGATTAGTTGCATTAGATATGACAGTTTCCATACTGATATAGGCTAACCCCATCTATATAAAGAGAGAAGCCACACCATCATAAGCAAGCAAGAAGAAATAATCTATAGCCTCCCTCAAAGTTCATCGTCCCAACTATGGTCCATCATTTCTCCTAAAGCCCCTCCCCTTCAGCCGTGCTATCCCGATCCTCCTCCGTACGGTAGTTACCCCAATGAACTAAGTTTCATAACAAAATATGTGGATTTATTTACCAAGGGAATTGATATCTAGTGGAGAAAGCATTACATTTTGAGCTATTATATTTGGTAGGGTAAATACAATGGTAGACAAACATTTTGCATAAGGATACAAATTAAAGCCTAAAGGACATGAAAAAAATTTGAAGTCTATTTACCTCAAGGCCATCAACAAGGCAATGGTGTATGTATCCCGATTTATAGTCATAAAATGTATAATTTGTTATTGTTCCTTCTGTTTTCTGATCATACTGGTGCTCATTTTTACCATAGAACACCTCACTTGGCCCGGGTTCTGCTACAGTAACCCATGATATTATAACAGCTTTTCCATCATAGTCACCTTGAGTGATATGAACCTGGCAGCAAAATAAGCAGTGAGCATATTATCCGCTCATAATGAACTGACATCCAGCGGCAAAGTTACATACCTGCTGTGGAGTGTTATAACCCTTTGGAACTGCAAACCATTCACTTTCTAGAGGTATATCAGTAGATGGGAACTCCGTACGCACGTAAGAGCTTGTGCGGCCAGAGTAGACACCATTAACCAGGCATAAAAGAACATGTAACAATAACACCACCAAACTCCTGCCCCTCATTGGTTCAAAACAATGTTGATGCCCCTTCAGCCTAATATTACAATCAAATGCAACCAAAACACTTATGAGATTCATATGAACACAAAAAAGACTCACTTAACTGGCCACGAAAATTTTCCAGTCACCGATCACACAACAGAAACATTATGCTCATGAACCAGCAATAATATGGCATCACTAGTACACAAGGGGCTCTCACAGGGAAGAAGAAAAACTAAACACGATATTGTTGTGCCACACAAGAGCAATATTCCTTGTTGATTCATTAGTACGCAATTACCTGTCTGCTCATAGATCCAAAACCACCATTTGAGCTAAAGTAAAATGAATACTACCAATAAGCACGCCCATGCTTTCCCAAACCACACAATCAAGTGATTAGCTAACACGGACTGCAGATACCAATCGGCTTCTGATCCAGCAACTTCTTGGGCAATATAAACCTCCAAATAGCTCCTAAATTACGTGATCCAAGCAAATTCGGCTCAAGTGCCACCAATCTGACCCGGAACTAGTACGAGCAACTAGCAATTGCGGCATCGAAACCATCTAGCGCGAGTGATAGCTGCTAAATTCGCACGAAACGGAGAGAAAATCCGGAGTCCCGCGGGATCTAATCCGCTGCAAATGAATCTGAAGCGAAATGGAGAAGGGCATAAAAGTATAGGAGTTAGAGATAGAATTCGCTTACAGTGGAAGGGATCGTACTGTACGGAGAGTGGGGAAGCGCGTGGCGGCGTGGTTGGAGTTGGAGGAGGAGGGGAGAAGATGGCGTGGCGTCGGAGCGTGACAAGGGGGGAGGCCACAATGGCAACGAAAGCAGCCGGAATGGTTGGTTCCTTCTTCTTTTTGCAGTTCACACCTCGAGCTTCATCCGTATTACAAAGCATACTGCTTGTTGATTTTATGTGCGGTTGTTCATTTTGTTACCAATAGTTTTGTGTCGATGGAAAATATCGATATAGTGGTAGTACGATAGATTTTTTAAAAGAATAATTCTTAGCAACCAAGAGGTCATATGATCAAACCCTAAAAACATCAAATTTTAGAGTCTGCACTTAGAATTTCAAAATAGAAGGTTTAGACGGTGCTAAAAT
The DNA here is from genome assembly GCA_036346395.1 of Hsuehochloa calcarea. Taxonomy (NCBI): domain Eukaryota; kingdom Viridiplantae; phylum Streptophyta; class Magnoliopsida; order Poales; family Poaceae; genus Hsuehochloa; species Hsuehochloa calcarea. Next base: position 30,847,757 of record CM070603.1, read on the forward strand.
AGTATATTGTTAAACTATTGTGTAATACAAACCATTGGTTTACTATTTATGCATATAGATTGTAGAGTTGCCAAAATAGAAGGGGAGGTCATTACCTACCTTGGTCTACACTCTACCCCTAACCCTGGTAGAAAAAATCACAAAGTAATTATAATTATAATAGCTTGTTTTGGTAAATATTGACTCTTCTTTTAGTTTTGCTTGAGTCTCATATATATCATTTGAACGTAGACACGTAGAGTTTATAAAAGGGAAGATTGTACGATTGTTAAAATTTTGGTATACATTTCATGTTATGTTTACTACATCTCTACCATACCACCAATGGAGCAATTTTGTTTTATAATTATTTTATACAACTGAACATGGTGAATGATATGGAAATAACAGAGATAATCTTATTCAAACAAATTTTCCCCGCTCACTTTAAAAAATATTGGAAGGCTAATTTAATAACACATACTTATATAACATTTTTTCTAAATAGAGGGGCAATAAACCGTAGATGGAGCTGAACCATAGGATGTCCTCGAAAGAGTTTGGACCAACCCAACTCTGAAATAATAACTAGGCTTGTTAGGGACTAATTCGCAAAAGATGTCTCCTTTTGAAGGATGGGAGGGGCGTTGCAAAAAGTGGCAAGCAAACCAGGAGTCGTTGCAGGCAAGTGAAGGATACGGGCGAGTATCCAGTTACCAACCTCAAGTGGCGACACCACACTGAGACACTGACAAACGGCCCGCTCCCGTCATCCCTCGTAAGGTTGGTTTCGTGGACCCCACTGCTCACTGGGCCCACCCCCGCGCATATTCTATTCCAGTATTCCGACACTCACAGATTGAGTGGCCGTATGGCCCCTCCACTAGCCCAACAAGGCCCACTATCTTTTAACGGCCCTACCAAAATAAAACCCACAAAATCCAAAGCCCAAACAAGAGATATTCACTTGCCGCCCTCCGAATCCGAGCCCGCGAGAACACTTTGCCGTCTCTTAGAAGCCCACGGCGAGAACATCAAACCGAGCCGACTAAAGCGAGGGGAGCCTTCTCCTCTCGTTTACTTGCGCGACCACGACGAGCACGGCGACGGCGACGACCTCCGCCGTGACGCGATGATGGCTGCGCCCCTCCGCCTCCTCGTGCTCGCGCTCGCCGTCGCGTCGCCGTGCCTCGGCGCTGCGGTGGCGCATCAGCCCGGGTAGGTGCCCCCGCCGACGCTCGTTTCCTCTGTGATCCAATCTGCCGGAAGCTGACCCCCCTCTCCCGTTCTGTGCCTCCAGATCTGGAGAGGGATACACGATCGCCGGCCGCGTCAAGATGGATGGTTAGTCGCCCGGCTCTGCTCGCCTATGGTTTGGATGGATTCGGTGGGAATTTTGCGAGATGCGTATTTGGTTTGTTGCTATGTTTGGGGCAGCTCGGTGCAAAATAAGAAGCATCTGGTATTTTGTGTGTCACAGTTGTTTCGGGATAAGAGCTTTTTGCGATCAATTTCATGCTCGATTCGGGTCAATTTGGTGGAATTATTTTCGAGATCTGTAGATGTGCACGTGAATACGTGATTGAACTCATTGAAGTAGTGCTAACTGTGTAGATGCAGATCAGTAGATAATGAGAAATATGTGCATGGTGCAATGAAGAGATTTGGAATAACACGTTTCTTACTCAATTTAGCTCAGTTTTGTGTTCTTTTTTTACGCGGGATCTGTCTGTAATCATGTAATGTGCTAGTCTAGGACGAACTTTGAACTACTACTGTGTATGAACTATTGGGTGTTGTAGCAGCTCTGATTGCTATAAGATTAGCAGTATTTCAAGCATTCACAGGCTACATTGCATTGATGCAGTTTGACGGGGCCCTGGTTTTTCTTGGTTTAGGGATCAATTGCCGATTGCTTAGGTGGTATTCATATTGATTGGTTTTAGCCAAGTTTCGTGATTGCTTAGGTGGTATTCATAGTAACTGATTTTAGCCAAGCTTTTTCTAAGTTTGAAAGCTAAACTTAGGTGAAATTCTGAATAGCAAAACTGCAAAAGTTCGTGTGCTGTGACTAATCACTGCTGTCTAGTGTTTGCAACCTTTTGTTTTGAGTAACAGAAACAGATGTAGGAAACTATATGTTGAAACAGATGTAGGAAACTATATGTTAAGTACCTTTTTGTGTTTCTAGTAGAGAGAGGCGTCTGATATGTTTGTGTTGACCCCCTTCTCTCTCTCTCTCTCTTGCTCGTTCGCTCATTCTGTATAATAGTTACTAGTTGCTTTGTTGGGTAAATGTTTTGGGCTTTTGGCATGATTGTTCAAGCCATTTTTTCTCGGCCAGGTTTACTGGGAGCAATTAAAAGCACAGTAAGCAATGGCTGTTGTAATAATGTTTCTTGACGAGTTTTGAGAATCGACTTGCTGAAAGCATTTTTTAGCTTGCGGATGGAATCATGGGATTTTCAGGCTGGATTATTTCATGCGATAATATATTACAAAGCTGGTTATTGGGTTAATTTCTTTGCATCCAAATCTTGATTAGGATTTAGGTCTTTTGCAGTTTGCTCCTTGAAGTGCCTTGGGAGATTAAGTTTCCATATTTGTGGAGCTAAAATGTACTAATTTCTTCCAATAATGCCCACCTGATGTTACTTTTTTGTGTTATGCTTGTAGCTGTGAGTGCAAAGGGCTTTGGTCTTCCAACCAAGACATCAAACACAAAAGTGATACTTAATGGTGGTCAGAGGGTTACATTCGCCAGGCCAGATGGCTACTTTGCATTGTATCCTACAAAAAACTGCAATAACACAACCTTTCAACTCTATTTCTAATTTCCTGATGTGGGGAAATTCACTTTTATTTTAATTAAATCTACTCTGTTCTAAGTACGTCCGTTGGATCTCTCGTTATCATACCTTTTCCATTTGTTATCAGCAAACTTTGTTTTGAAAAAGTACAAGAGAGTCTGTGGCATGCTAAGTGAAGATTTTGTAGCTCTCATCAAGTATCTAGTTATAGTTTCTTGTCTTCTTTGTTTGTAAATGTTTCCTTCTAGGCAGTCCAAATGCAATGTTAGCAGAGCATACTGTGTTGCTTTATTGTTGCTCCTTGACACGATATGCTTAAGCCACAACGTGCCAGCTGGGACTCATTTGATTGAGGTTTCCTCAATTGGCTACTTCTTTTCACCAGTAAGTATTTATTAGTTAATTTTGTTGTAAGATGAGCAAAGTGGACATTAACAGTTGATTCTCTATTCTGTGCGTGGCAGGTTCGAGTGGACATCAGTGCCAGGAATCCTGGGCACATTCAAGCAGCATTGACTGAAACCAGAAGAGTTCTAAATGAACTTGTGTTGGAGCCTCTGAAAGAAGAGCAGTACTACGAGGTGGCTAATGCTACATTTTTTCTGTTTACCTGTTTCTTCACTGCTTGCTGTTGTCAAGTACTCTTTTAAGCAATGTCTGTACTTTTTTTCTCTTTTTTTCCCACAGATAAGGGAGCCTTTCTCCATTATGTCACTTTTGAAGAGCCCCATGGGTTTGATGGTCGGTTTTATGGTCATAATGGTCTTTGTGATGCCCAAGATGATGGAGAACATAGGTAAGTTGCGCACTTTTAACTTTTTACATCCAAGAATGGGCTACAAACTTTCGGTTAGTACATTATACTTAATGCAAGCAAGTAGCAGCTTTGCAGAACAGGATTCATGCGTAATGAGCTTTCTGCACCGGATAACTCTTATCAAACTTTTGCAGCAATATATTATGTTTAAAACTGTTGTTTATTTTGCATTTCTCATCTGTTCCATTGTTTATAGTTTTAGTCCATTTAGAATGAAACAGTAACATGTAATGATATATTCGATAATAATAATTTTTTTTAAAAAAATGTTCATCTGTGTGTACTGTTTTTGGATCTCTGTTGTGTTAACATACGTGCAAGGCGCAACATGTTATCTGCCTTTTCAGCTTTTGTATCCCAGTCCATTGCTTGTGCTAAATGCTTTGACATTTGGTCATTTTTTCATTTTAATACACTCATTCGACTGCAGTGGCATTTTCTCAAGTAGTTCCCCTCAAGGTTAACCTTAGTGGGTTAGCTGTCTGTTTCTCTAATGAACTGCATGTTTTTCAAAATATTTCCGTACTGCTGAGATGATAATCTGAAACATCTTTGTAGTTTGGTGATGTATACAGGATATGTTTCAATGAATATTTCCTTGCAATGATTTGTGTTGATTTCATTTCTGTATCTACCTGACTGTCTCTATGTTTTGTACTTGAAGATCCTGAGGAGATGAAGCAAGCTCAAGAACAAATGAGGAGCTCCTCTGTTCCATCCTTCTCTGGCCTACTGGCCAGAGCAAACAGCTAGACGTATAACACGGAGATAATACATTGTTTACGTTTATGATGTGATGAAGAGCAGTATTAAACTGCTTCACGCTTGAATCAAATTATCTTTCCCTGGGACAAGGTGGAAACTCTTTCCCCCATTTTACTGTATTTTAAGATGTAATAGGTCTGTAATGTAGAACCTTCTCAAACCCCTAGCTGAAGTAGTCACGCACTATTAATTTACAGCTCAGATTGAGTTATGTGTGTCGAATTTTGAATCATTTGTATATTTCATGCCTTGTTGAGTCATTGACTATGGCTATAGACATACATGATGTTACCTGTGGTTAATTACAAACTTCATCAGACTTTGAACAAAAGGATATATATTATAATGTACCTATCTCAAGGCACTTAGATGTATTCAACTTAATAAACATGAGGGCAGGTCCATATGTTTAACTCCTATTCAGGTTATGTAGGATCGTGATTTCTTGATAAGGTTTAGCAGGCATAGATTTGACTCAATCGATTATATTTCATGCCTTGTTGAGTCATTGACTATGGCTATAGACATACATGATGTTACCTGTGGTTAATTACAAACTTCATCAGACTTTGAACAAAAGGATATATATTATAATGTACCTATCTCAAGGCACTTAGATGTATTCAACTTAATAAACATGAGGGCAGGTCCATATGTTTAACTCCTATTCAGGTTATGTAGGATCGTGATTTCTTGATAAGGTTTAGCAGGCATAGATTTGACTCAATCGATGATGGATGCTGGATGATACTGGTTGTGAATAGTCTATCAAAGAAATTAGGGCCCATTGTGAAGCCTTATCAATCTGTTATGGTTTTGTCCTTTTTTTGTTTTGAAAACATCAATCTGTTATGTTGAACTCCAAAAACTTTTGCTTATAGTATGGGAAGACAGCATGTCTCCCTCGCAAGACATGATTGAGCCTTACCAGTATCTGTATGGGAAGACAAGAAAGACATCCAAGATGGCAAAATTGGCTACATGGCACTGATTATTTTGTGGCATTTGCTTGAGAACACCGTTTTTCCCACTGCTAAATCGTGGCTATTTGCTGAAACACACCCATACTATTAAAATATCATTTTCGGCATTTGCCAACCTTCTCTCTCCTCCTTCGGCTAAAATGATATTTTAATGAGCGGAGTGTATTTCAATAAATAACCATGATTTAGTAGTGGCTTCGTGCAGACACAAAAACGGGTGTCCTAAAGCAAATGCTACAAAATATCAGTGTCATGTAGCCATTTTTATCACCCTATAATGATAACAGTATGGAAACTTGGTACAAACTACAAAGATGAGTAGAAATTGATATCCTAATTGATTTTTTGAACGTTTGAAAGCTGTGTAATCATCAGCGAAACTTAATGTCGCCATAAAGATTATTAAAATTTTAGGACATGTGCACATATCTCCCAGAGAAAAGATTGGTTTGCCACCATCTGCATTGGATTTGTGCAGCTCTTTCTGGCATCTGAAAACGACCGTATACTTAAGGCAGGTAGAAATGTAAAGATGTGTAAATTCAGACGTTCACGTCTCTCCTAATGCTTTATTTTTATACAAAGCGTGCGGTTATCCTCCAATGTCTCTCCTATTGTTTTATTAACGGTCCAAGTAGATTACCATTGACTTAATACATAATCTCTAGAGATCTGATAGAGTTCATTGTATTTAGGTTAATCTCTCTGTCTATGTAATAAACTTCCTTTTCTAGTCTTAATACTGGAGTAGTCAGAGTTTGACATGAATAGTAAAGGATCTCTATGAAACCGATACAAAATCAATAGCTTGACACATGCTTTGAATTTGCAGGAAAATCAATTCCAACTCTGTTTCAGAATTTTGTCATGTTTTGCAGTCGTCCTTGAACAAAGTTGACTGCTTGAGCCACTTGATACCACTCTTTCCATGGGCATAAGTGCATAAATAGATGCCTATCTAAACTAAAATTCCTACCAAATTTTAAGCTGAAAGAAAGCTGGAAACCGATTTGTTTTCCTTGGAAATCCTGCTTAATTTGATACCTGGGTAGCATGTGATCACCAGATAGAGCCGCAGGACATAGTCTACTAGAGTACAATCTAATGATCTATGCATTGTCTCACTCACAAGTCACAACCATGGGAATTTGTGTCCTCCAGTGCCTTGAAAAAGATAAGACACTAACGGAATAAGGAAATGCCTGAACCAGATCGCACCTTGGGAGCCCGAAAGGGACATGCTCCATCCACAGAATCACACCCCTTTTTCTGCTGGAGAATACAAGATGTGTATTCTTACAACCAGCCACAAAACTCCATGACTTGAGATCTTGTATTGTTTGCCTCCTGGCGTTTGGGGTTTTTTTATATTATCAAATTGACTGTTTTTCGAGCGCCAAAATGCTCCATTTTTGTCATTTTTTTCCTGTCGAGGCTGGAGATCGGACGAAATGATGCTTGGGACCGTGATCGTTTAGTGGTCCGTGCCGTGCTATAGCTAGTGCAAGCAAGATATTGTCTTCTTCGATGGCGTCCCATGCAAGCTACGTGCAAAAGGAATCTGGCATTTTCTTCTTTTTTGCGTCCCAATTTACTACGTTTTCTTTTGTTGAAATATGTTCTTAGAAAAGATCACGAGAATATATAAAAAGAGAAGCCCACTTGCAGCAGTGAAGGCTGTGATAAGGAAAGGAAGATAGTGATAGGGGAAAAAGAGTTTTTGAGCTGTACCAACAGCTCCTCTGGTCACTTGCTGTGCACTGACAATGCACGTCATAAAATGCCTACTAGTACTGGGATTTCTTTGTGCCAAGAACATGTCACTTATATTGCCTCCTGAATTGTTACTAACAAAAGCATAACAACAGCAGCAAAAATTGACTGTTTTTCTTCTAGACTTGCTTGCAGTTCAGATACAAGATTGATAATTAAACTGAATGGGATCTGCCTAGTAATTTGTTGGTTGGTCATAGTGACACTCTTAAGTCTAAACCTGAATTATTGCAGTTAGGTGTTCCTCCAAATCTGACCAACTGCTGTGCTCCTGTATTTACCCTCCGTATCATTGTTTATTGTTCCTTGTAGAGAAGAAAGTGTCGGCAACACCGTGATGGGAATGAGCTCATCCCATGAATCTAGAGAGTATAGGCAGAGCATCACCATCAAATGCCTCACCTACCATTACATCAATACAAAGTATGATTAATAAATCAATCAAGTAGATAAACAAAGGGGGATCTTGACCTGAGAGATCATCTTTGGACAAATGTGAATCATATGCTAGCTTGTCCTTATATAAGTTAACATAGCCCAGATTTTACTTCGGTGTTAATGTATGAGATTAGACATGTTAATTAACTAGCATCTCACAAGCATGTGCTCACATGTAAAGGGGATCTTCTTGATCTCATTTCTTTGCCCCCCAACTACCTCTGAAGTGTTGCATTTATTGCAGAAAGCTTGCAATGATTTCTTCTTGCATTGTTTCGAAGGCACCATCGGGTCGCATTCGGATCAGATCCGTCAAATTTAAACATTGCAAGATAAAACTCAACGCCAACTGTTTTTGAGAATGCGTGATACTTAAAACGTTGAACTCGCTCAGAGTTGTGCCTTGCGGTTTTCAACGGAAGTACAATCGTAACTACGATGAGATTTTTGCTTTAAATGTTCATATGACCACTGTTCGCACTCTTGTTGTAGTTGTTTCTGTTCACCGGTGGTCTATCTCTCAGCCAAATGTTAAGAATGCACTTCTTAATGGTTTTTTCATGAGGAGGTCTGCATGCAACCACCACTTGGGTATTTTATTCCCGATTGGCACATATGTCGTCTTCGTCGTGCTCTTTATGGCCTCAAACAGGTTTCTCGTGCCTAGTCTAAGTGTTTACCTCGGTGATTAATGTTGTCAGTTTCAGTATCAGTTCCCACGATCCTGCTCTTTTTTCACATCTCATGTTAGGATAGGACACTACTTCTATATATTGATGATATGCTCATCGCTGATGATGATTCATCATTCATCACGTATGTGAAAAAACATCTCAGTGAGCAGTTTCTGATGATTGATCTTGGTTCTCTTACGTACTTTCTTGGGATTGGTCTCTTTCACATCTGAGGGGTACTACATCTTCCAATAGAAGTATATCCAGGGTCTTCTTGACCGGTCTGGTCTCACTAACACTCACACTGTCGAGACTCTCATTAAGCTACCCCTTCAGCTCCGTACCACTGATGGTGATTTTCTTGAGAATGCTACTCGATATCACTATCTTGTTGAGAGTTTGATGTATCTTATGAGCACTCGTTCTGATTGCTCATGTTGTTCATATCTTGAGTCAGTTCATGGCTCATTATACCCATCTTCACTGCAGTCATATTTTTCATGTTCTTCGCTACTTACGTGGAACTATTTCTCGTCGTTTGTTTTTTCCTGGCTCCAACTCACTATAGCTTCAGCCGTACTCTGATGCAACCTGAGCTAGTAGTCTTTCTGATCATCGTTCTTTTTTTTTTTGCTTACTGTGTTTTTCTTAGCTCCTCCCTAATTGTCTTGAAGACAAAGAAGCAGACTGCAGTTTCCCGTTCGAGTGCAGAGACTGAGTTGAGAGCTATGACAGCAGTGACAGCAGAGATTACATGGTTGATGTGACTACTTATAGATTTTGGAGTGTCTATGATGAGACCTACAACTCTATTGTCTGACTGTACAGGTACTATCAGTATTGTCTTTGACCAAGTGAAGCATGAGTTCACTAAGCACATTGGTTTAAATGTTTCGTGCACTCGCTCACAGGTGCAGGAGAGAGTATTTGCTTTACAGTTTGACCCTATTCGTTTAGACTTATGCTTTTTGGCTTATAGCTTGAAGACAACTTTTTGGCTTAAGTAGCTTATAAGCACCTAGCTTTTAAGCCAAACGAGTGTGTTTGTCAATCTGGCTTTTTATGGACTGGTTGGCTTTTTTATATTCGAAATGTCTAACATGTCCTTGTTCAAACCAAATGTAACTTATTTTCCTTCAAGTCTCTGTAGCACTTCCATCCATTGCAACAAAAGAAGGATGCATTAACAGGAACAATCAACTTCATAATGCATTTAATCATGTCATAACGCATCGAGTAATCCATATTTTTTACAACTCCACGGCAGCAGCAGTTGATTATACTAATCAGTAATTACACCTTGTAATAACCAAAATCGATACAAAGGAAACTAATCCAGCAGGACGAGCAGCGATGAAGAAGACGCATCTCATCTCCTGCTCTGCTGCTGCTACTACTTGTGCAGCTGCGCGGACGCGATGGCCAACATTGACCTCACCTTCGCCACGGCCGCCGCCTTCTCCGGCAGCCCACGCGGCGGAGGCCTCCCATTCCTCCTCCCGCTCCTCGCCCTTGTACGGAGGCTACTATGACTGCGAGGAGGCAGAGGCGGAGGGGTCGAGGAGGCCGTGTGTGGGCGTACTCGTTGGAGGCGAGGGCGGTGTCGATTTGGGACATTAGGGACTCGGGCGTCTAGGGGAAGCTGCGGATCGCGTCGAACAATCTCCAGCCGATGGAGGTCGAGGGAGGCCGGCGGAGTTGGGGAGGAGGACGGCGTGGTCAGGTGGAGATCGAGGTAGATGGTATCAGGCGTGGGAGAGACGACGGCGGGGTCAGGCGGCGCCCTGGGGGAGGATGCGTCGGGTGCGGGAGCCAAAGGGGAAAAGAAAACAGGGTGGTGTGGATGAAAGATTAGAAAAAATGAAAGTAATTGGAGTTATATATTAATTGTATTTGGTGGTTAATTTTAACGAACTTCAGTGGTAAAGATATATTCCAGTCCACAAAAGTTTTTTAAAAAAAAAGAGTATTTCTTCCATGGCTTATGGCTGTTAGACTTAAAATGGCTTTAGCTTTTTATAAATTAGATGGAAAAACCACACATTTGTTTATGCTTAGACATTTTTGATTTTAAGCCAAAGAAAAGCCTAAACAAACTGGGTCTTTGTGCTATCAAAGTTACAGATTGCTGACTTCTTCACGAAGCCACAGGTTAGGGTACATCATTTGTATTTTCTCTCCAAACTTAGTATGTGTGATTCACCATGAGTTTGAGGGGTGTTAGAATATGAATTCATTTGTATTTCCTTATATGTCTTTTTGTATTTTTCTTATATATGTATGACATATTCCTTTGTAATATCTTATTGTACTCCCTGTATATATTGTCTATTGAGCCTCATGAATATACACACAATATTCATAACACGGTATCAAAGTTAAGGTACTAACCTAACTCCTTCCGCTGCCATCCTAGCACCATCGTCGAAGGCTACCGCCGCCGCACGAATCAGGTCACCACCGCGTCGACCCGAGACCGCCATTGCCAGATGCCTTCCGACGCCTCCCGACCCTTCCCGACGCCGCCTGAAGCCGCACATCCATAGCGGCCGCGCACCCTCACCGAAGCTCCACGCGAAGGCAGCCCCCGAAGAGGGGCATCCCCGTCGGCCCGATCCGATGCCACTCCCTGTCGCCCGACCCAAGGACGACTCGGGCACTGCTACTTTCTTCCTATAAGAAACATTAACAATGCCAAATCCAGCTCAAGCCCACTCCTCCATGGATCCATGTTTGTGTGAACGGCATGTGCATTCCAAAAAAACCGCAAATGCACTCAGTTCTACATACTGATAAGCTAGCAGCCCAGCACCGACATTGATTTGTAATCTGCTGCCAGGCACAAATAATGGAGTAGAACAATTTTAAGAACAATACACATGCACGCACAGACACAGTGCTCCAGGAGAGCATTTGCTCCAGTTGGACTCTGCATATGGACATACTACAAATTAATCAAACACCACACAATCCCTGCAAACAATACTGCAAATCAAATGCTGTGCCATAGAAATTAAGAAAATAAATTAAGATCAATCTACTAGTAGAAAATAAATCAAGCCCGATCTATTACTCGCTTTTATCTTTTGGATCAGGTGAAAATGAGCACTTTTGTGAAAATAGTGTCACTTGTTGGACACTATTACACGTTGTGTTTGACTTTTTCGTATATCACAAACATGATTTAGTGTGTTCTTAACTTTTGCATGGATATAGACTATCTCCTTACCTAGTTGACAATATTTTGAGGGTTTTGAAAACTTGTATGTTTGATTTTAGTGGAATTTACATTATTTTCACAAAATACTAATTTCCCCCTGATATCACCCCGTAAAGAATAAAATCATCTAGCTAGCACACTCCTTGTCATAGTGCCGCAACGGCAGCTTAACTTTTGCAAAAGTCATCTAATGGATGGAATTATGCAAGAGCGGAGTGCCATGTGGAATTCACTCTGCCGTCTCACCCTGTTCGTCATTGATGACTCCCTTTTTGTTTCCTTTTTCTCGTGTTGATCCCTGAGAGCTGAGGTAACATCATGATTTTGATTGATGCCTGCTTTTCTGATTGGGCTCTACTGTCTCTTTTCTTCCACATGCTTTATTCTGTAAAATTATTGTATATTTTTCGCACCTTTTTGTTGATAATATCCTAAATATTTAGGCTTAGTTAAAACTATAGCTAATACTACATAAGGTAACATGAATACGGAAATATGTGTCTGCCAGGGGGAAAGCTACCCACCAGATCTTTAAGGTTGATATTCAACTTGAATTTTTTGAGATAAAAGTGGGAAATTTTAGTTAGAAGTGTTCTAATTTGAGTTGAAAGTCACCGATTTCAAGTTGATAGTTTTCAACTACGTTATTGACAGTTTTCAACCTTTTTAGTGAAAGTTGAATTTTTTGAGGTGGAAGCAAGAAATTTTGAGTTGAAAGTCTTCAAAGATAACACGAATCTTGGTGCAAAATTGAACGATGGATGCGAGTAACACATGTTCACCTTGTATTCAAGTTGTTTGAAATGCTGGACATATTACTCCTTTCGGTAATAAAAGAGTGGCGCCCTAGAATACGTGTAGTCAAAGCAAAATAAATTTGACCAAACATATTGTATTAAATGTATTTTTTGGATATATGAAAATTGTATGAGTTAATTTGTCACGGAAAATAATATCATAATATTCACTTTTATTACTTTTTATGAATATAAAATGGTAAACCAATATAGTGAAAATAACATCATATTGATGTTGAAACATAAAAAAAAACGTTACTCTTTTACCACCAGAGGAGGAGTACCACGATGGGTGATCCTAGATACCTAGACACCTATTAGTGGTTGTTAGAAGACTCTGTATAATTAAGCTTACGTGCACAAAACGCAATCCACGTGGAACCGAGTGTGTTTTGCTCAGCAATCAAGAAGTCTTCACGCTGGATCGCACGTCAGTTACACGTTTGCAGAGTTGCAGTAGCTCGCGGCACAAATCGAGCTCCGAACTTCCGAAGTTACACGGAAGAGTATCAGCACCAGCTGTGTTGACAATAGCACGATCTATAGGGGGACCAAGACACCCACCTGTAGAAGACCGCCACGTGTGAAAACATGTGGGCTTCTCTATGGGGTAAGAGATCTTGTGGGTAACCTAGGGGAAGAGAGGTGCGTGTCTGTACTAGTCTTTACAGCCACGTCACTTTCTTCCTTTTATAAAGTTTAATTTTTTAAAGATGAGACTATAGATGGGTAGTAGCATTGGACGCTAGTTGTGCAGTTTCATTGCGCGTTTCACGTGACATTAGAATCCAGTTCGTCCTAACCAAACTACAAATTTGATCCTAAAATAAAACATAATCGAGAAATTCATTAATTTTCGTCCAATCAAACAAATCCCTAGTAGAATTTTTGTTTCGTACATTTCCTTTTTACCATTAACACGGTCTGCATGATGATCATACGTACTGCACTGTAGTTAGCATGAAATCGACACCGACAATGCATCCTGTCAAATTCTGCTGTGCGAATTTATAGTTGGGAAATGTAAGAGAAATCTCCTCGTCGATTTCGCCATTAACTGACGTGAGTCAGCGATGAGTCATCGCCCAGCCTATTAGCTTTCCTATTGTTTAGGCAGGCCAATGCCGAAGAGAGTCTATGTACTAGTCAGGTCAGATAGAGCACGTTATTAGCGTCAATGAGACAACGATGGGACTATTGTATATCGTGTGGCACGCTATTTACATATCTGAAAATTCAACTAAACAAACTCAAACTTTGTATATTTTTCTCACAAAAAAACATGAAATCGGCGAGCAGCAGGCGTTTTTATACGAGTTTGCAAATTGTAAATCTCTTGGACCGGCTGGGAATTTTGTTTAGATTAAAAACTATTGACGTGTTAGTGACAATTAAAAGAGATGATTTGGATTGTTGTTGTTTTTTTTGTTAAGTTGCTGCCAAAACGATATGATATGACATATTGCAAGGCAATAGCATCCGTCTTCTAACAATTTTTTAAAGTATTTATCCACTTTGTTGTCCTAAACATGTTAAAAGGATAAGGGATAAAGATGAGTTGGATGAGGATCCAAAAGAATCCAATCCATGTGAAAAGCTTTTCACTGCTTAATCGCTAGAACAGGACTCTGGTAGCAAAAAAAAAAAAAGAGAGGGACTTATGCTGAAATATAATCGATCAGAAACGTACAACATTGCAAATCTCATCCAATAAATAAATTTAATTAAACACCATAGCATTACAACTCTCAGCACCACCAGCAAAATGGGACCTCTGCTGAAGTATAATCAATCACAAACATACAAACATTGCAAATCTCATACAACAAATTTAATTACAGCTCTCAGCACCAGCAACACTACAGCTCTTCGTCAATAAGATTGATCACAACCATACGAGATTACAACTATCCGCCAATACGCTTGATTGCAACAATACGACATTAAGGATACTGTGTTACGACTTACTGTCAGTAAAACATAACAATACGTTACAACTATCCATAAGAGAATTGAGCTTAGCTCAGTTAGCACGGAAACTTCGAGGCTCCTACTCGCGAAACTCGCCCGTGTTCTAGGGTGACTCGCGGTGCACCTCACCCCCTTCTTTAATACAACCCCAAAAGCCTGGACACCGAAAAAATTCCTGTCCATAAGATTAACCACTACCGCAGAACACTACAGCATAAAAGGAATAAGATTAATCACAACCGTACATTATCCTGAACATATTTACTGCAGATCAAATAGAAAAAAGGCCACCCGGATAAACTCGAAAATTTTACCTTTTACCAGAAATGGAAAACAAACAAGAGCCCCAACACTAAAACATTACGGAAATACCCTTCGTCCCCATCGCCTACACGGCTCCACTTCCTCCTACACTCCGCAGTGGCCTTCCCCTCCTTATAAAACTGCGACTCCTCGCACCTCCTCTCTCCTCTCCTCTGTCGTGCGTACGATACAATTCGTACAGAAAATAATTCTCCGCGAAAAGGGGAGGAAACACTAGCGTCCCGATCTCGCCGCCGGCAATGGCTGCGTCGGTGATCCTGCCCGACCTGGCCACGCAGGTGGTCATCCCGGTGGCGGCCGTGGTGGGCATCGCGTTCGCGTTGCTGCAGTGGGTGCTGGTCTCGAAGGTGAAGCTCTCGCCGGAGCGGCGCGGGGAGGGCGCCTCCGCCGCGGCCGGCGGCGGCGGGAAGGACGGGGCGAGCGAGTACCTCATCGAGGAGGAGGAGGGGCTCAACGAGCATAACGTCGTCGTCAAGTGCGCTGAGATCCAGAAAGCCATCTCCGAAGGTGAGAACTCGGGGTAGTTTGCGTTTATGCGTGGATCTGATGGCGCTTCGTCGTAGATCTCGAGTCCTTGGTGTTTTAGTGGTTGTTGGGTCATACTGCTTCCGAATCAGGGGCTTACTTTGCTATTTTGATTATTTTGTTTGCTTGTGGCGTGAACCTGTGAAAAAGTTGCTTTTGTCATGAGGCATGGGAAATCGATAGTTAACTTGCTGCCGCGCGAGTTTGTATCATTGTGAGAAATATTGGATTTTCCTGTGTTTCTCAGAGAATCCATGCTAAAACAGTGCTTCGTTTTAATCAAACGAACTTACGTGTCTAGCAGTAATTATCTATGTGCATGTATTCATCCATTTATTTTGTTTTCTGCATGGTTTTTTTTTTTTGCTCCCGTAGTTATATTTTGAATTTACTCTGTGATTTGGTTATATATATCAACTGTTGTATTAGTCCTACGCGTTAGTTGAATCTACACAAACATTAAACTATCGATGATCCCACTTTATGCAACACATGTTATAATAACTCCTAGTCAGTGCGCTAATTGCGGTTAATTGATCGTTTGTTGCCCCCACCTAGATAGTTTTTTGGGAGATATTTGTGGTGGGGGTGGGAGGTGGTCATAGATCAGAAGTAGAAGTGCTCTGTTCTTGATAGTCCCCATATAAAGCCCTGCAGTGGCCATGCTGTGGGGATAGGAGATAAGTTACTGCAGGGAGAGGATGAGTTATTTCACCTGTGGTCCTCCCTGCTGCTCTTTGTAGGGTAAGAAAGCAGCAAATTTTCTATGCACCTTCATTATTGTAGCAGGTAGGAATTAGTTTCCCTGCAATTGGATGCGCATACGCATCCTCTTAGCTTGGAAGGAATCCTAGATGCGGCGCACATGTACCTGATGATTTTGTTGTCCGTTTCATCTGTGTTTCGTGTAAGGCAACTATTGGAGGACTGTTGCAGTCTGAAAGCGCTGCTGATTTAGTAGCTTATCTCATTTGAGGCGGCTGCACTGTTGGCAGGTTTAATTTCTTTGTGATATTGGCTGGCTTTAAGATCTTGCCAGTGTTAGGCTCTGTTCGTATCCGTATTAGTAAAGTGTAAAACATAATCTAAAAATTATGTTTCGGCTCAGCATTCCTTGCTGAGAGAATTAGAGTATTGGTGGTGTGACTTGTGGTACTCCACCGTGGAGCTGTTGTGCACAACTGTACATTGTCTGTTTCACAGAAAAGTGCCCCAAACTACACATGTCCGGGGTTCTTACAATCCCAGTCTCGTAACTGTTACTGCCTTCTATGCACGCCTTTCTTGTGAAGTAGGATGAAGCTTTTTATTCCACTGGATTTTGCTGAGACAGGGGGTTCTAATTATTTCTAGTTGGCTTCTGGGTGGATGATTTGATGGATTAGTTTTGATTGCTTCTTTTATTGACCAGCGGTCAAATCAGTTCTTGTTTGTTTGAGTGACCCCCTTTGTTTTCAGTTTGTTATGTAGTCCTCATTTTCATATTTTGATGTCGACGTGCTTCTTGAGTTCAGTGCTAACATCACAACTAGAAAACTGGATTTAGTTCTGATCAGAATCTTACTGTACCTTTTTATTGCTATCTTGTTCCTAGCTTTGGTATTTGATATCGCTGTCAATATTTTGTTATTGTTAAACTTTTTCTTGGCAAATGTTATTATCTTACTTTGTTGTATATGCATTTGCGGTCTAAATAATCTTGCTTTGTTGTAAACAGGAGCAACTTCTTTCCTTTTCACTGAATACAAGTATGTTGGACTATTCATGAGCATTTTTGCCATCCTGATCTTCCTCTTCCTTGGCTCTGTTGAGGGGTTCAGCACAAAAAGTCAACCTTGCCACTACAGCAAGGACAAGACATGCAAGCCTGCTCTTGCTAATGCCATCTTCAGCACAATTGCCTTCGTGCTTGGTGCAGTCACTTCTCTTGTGTCTGGTTTTCTCGGAATGAAGATCGCAACTTATGCAAATGCCAGGACAACTCTTGAGGCAAGGAAGGGTGTCGGGAAGGCATTCATTACTGCTTTCCGCTCTGGTGCTGTGATGGGCTTTCTGCTTGCTGCAAGTGGCCTTTTTGTTCTTTACATTGCAATCAACTTGTTCGGAATTTATTATGGTGATGACTGGGAGGGTCTTTTTGAGGCTATCACTGGTTACGGTCTTGGCGGTTCTTCTATGGCTCTTTTTGGCCGTGTAGGTGGCGGGATTTACACTAAAGCTGCTGATGTTGGTGCTGATCTTGTTGGGAAAGTAGAAAGGAACATCCCTGAAGACGACCCGAGAAACCCAGCTGTAAGAGTTCTTTCACAACATTTTAAAGACTTGTGTATTTCTAATAATGCTTGAAATCCTCTGTATTAAAGTTTCTCAATAATTCATGTTGTCGATCATAGTATTAACATTTTGATAGGTATATGTATCTACATGCAACAGTGATCATTCCTTCCACTCCTTGCAGGTCATTGCGGACAATGTTGGTGACAATGTTGGAGACATTGCTGGAATGGGGTCAGACCTCTTTGGTTCCTATGCCGAATCATCTTGTGCTGCTCTTGTCGTTGCCTCAATCTCTTCTTTTGGAATCAATCATGAATTCACCCCTATGCTGTACCCACTCCTAATTAGCTCTGTGGGTATAATAGCTTGTTTGATAACCACTCTTTTTGCAACTGATTTCTTTGAGATCAAGGCTGTAGATGAAATAGAGCCTGCCCTCAAGAAACAGCTTATAATTTCCACTGGTGTGATGACTGTTGGCATTGCACTCGTCAGTTGGTTAGGCCTCCCATATACCTTCACAATCTTCAACTTTGGTGCCCAGAAGACGGTGTATAACTGGTATTGTCATGTTTTAATTGGAATTTCCATATGTTATTTAGAGCTCATTAAATTCATGATCTCACTTTGCCCTAAATTTGATAGGCAACTATTCTTATGTGTGGCGGTTGGTCTCTGGGCCGGCCTAATCATTGGGTTTGTTACGGAGTATTACACGAGCAATGCGTACAGGTACTTGCAATTTTGATCACATTTAATAGTGGTTGACTGGTTATTATCTGTAGATTTGCTTCAAGTCCCTGACAAGTTGAATTTCCCCCTTCCAGTCCTGTGCAGGATGTTGCTGATTCCTGCAGAACTGGAGCTGCTACTAATGTCATCTTTGGTCTTGCTCTGGGATACAAATCAGTCATTATCCCTATTTTTGCTATTGCCATTAGTATTTTCCTCAGCTTCAGCCTTGCAGCAATGTACGGTGTTGCTGTGGCTGCTCTTGGAATGCTCAGCACGATTGCTACTGGTCTTGCCATTGATGCCTATGGCCCTATCAGCGATAACGCTGGAGGGATTGCTGAAATGGCTGGCATGAGCCATAGAATTCGTGAGAGAACCGATGCTCTGGATGCTGCAGGAAACACCACTGCTGCCATTGGGAAGGTACACATGCCTATCTGAGCATACTTGGTTGCATGTGTTTGATTTTAAGAGCTAGATCACATTTAAGGAAGTGCAGTCCATTGTAATTGGATAGATGGTTGTTCACTGTTCTTCCCCCAGAATTCATTTTCAAAGCACTAAATTCTCATTCCCGTGATTTTGTACTTGTAGGGTTTTGCCATTGGCTCTGCTGCCTTGGTATCCCTTGCCCTCTTTGGTGCCTTCGTGAGCCGTGCTGCGATCTCAACTGTTGATGTTCTGACGCCTAAAGTTTTCATTGGACTGATTGTTGGTGCTATGCTCCCATACTGGTTCTCTGCAATGACCATGAAGAGTGTTGGCAGCGCAGCGCTCAAGATGGTGGAGGAAGTCCGGAGGCAGTTCAACACCATCCCTGGGCTCATGGAGGGCACCACTAAGCCTGACTATGCGACATGTGTGAAGATCTCCACTGATGCGTCCATCAAGGAGATGATCCCCCCGGGTGCTCTTGTAATGCTCACACCTCTTATTGTTGGGATCTTGTTTGGTGTTGAGACCCTCTCTGGAGTCCTTGCCGGTGCTCTCGTTTCTGGTGTTCAGGTTGGTGCATTTTTTTTTGGGGACTATACTTCCATCATTGTATTATCTTACTATGCTCCATTCATAACTATGTTGTTTCCATTCAGATTGCCATTTCTGCATCAAACACTGGTGGTGCCTGGGACAATGCGAAGAAGTACATTGAGGTAGAACCTTTGACGACAGTAACGCCTATCAGCCAGCAGGTTTATTTTTCCCCATCTTTGCCAAACATTATTAACTCTGGTTCTCCATGGTTTTAGGCCGGCGCATCTGAGCATGCAAGAACCCTGGGCCCGAAAGGCTCAGACTGCCACAAGGCTGCCGTGATCGGTGACACCATCGGGGATCCTCTCAAGGACACCTCAGGCCCCTCCCTCAACATCCTCATCAAGCTCATGGCCGTTGAGTCCCTCGTGTTTGCCCCCTTCTTCGCCACCCACGGAGGCATCCTCTTCAAATGGCTTTAGAGGGGACAGATAGACGGAGTCCGATGGTTTTAATTTTGCCAGGTGGGAAAGCTCAGGATCATCTATAAGGCCTTTTCATTTGCCCATAACGTGCCCTCTTTGTTTCCCAATTGTTCTTACTGTCTTGCCATGATGTTGAATTTATCAGCAGCATACCTTTGTCTAGTTTTGAGTCTGGTAGCAGTACTAGTAGTACTTAGTTGAGGAGAGTAAATCTCCAGCCATTCTACAGGTTTGGGCAAGAGTGTATTGGGAACTTCCATTTTGCCTGTAGACATGATGATGATGATGATGATGATGATTCTTGTATGTGCTTAGAATGCACAGTGCGGATTTCCCATCTCTTGTGAACATTCTCCGGGAGCTTCTGTTTTTACTACGTGGATAATTGGATGGCTGCAATAGGAGATTATTATACGGCTAAAATGGGATTATATTTTGCCTCTGCTTCATGCTTTTGTGTGCGATGCTGTGCTGTTTTTTTGGGGGCTCTTTGAACGAAGAACACAAACAGCTGTGGGCTAACCAGTTAGTTCCTGCGAACTGAAAACTGGTTCGTATTTCTCAAACGGGTGGCTCAATTAAGACTAAAATGAGATGATATCTCCGTTTATCGGAGGACCAGTCGCCAAACTCCAAAACCCCAGACAACTGCAAGTATTTGGGTTGGGTTGGGTTTTGTATTGTCCTCTCGCGGCTCCGGTGATGCGCGAGAGAATGAGAGAAGCGGCGGCTCGGCGAGCAGCACCCTATTTTCCCACCGTCGGCGCAGCCTGGGCTCTCGTGAGCAACCTGTTCGCGACCGCTTGTTTATGCTAAAAAAAATATAGAATATCAAAACATACAAGTTTATGGAAAGGTTCATTCCTCACAATTTTTTGTTTGTAGAATATCTCAGCTGGGCTCCTCCCCTTGTACTGTTTTCATGTGCTATATTCATTTCTCTTTGGATCACATGCAGTAAATCTGTTGCTTTGACGAAGCAAAGTAAGCCTTTTGTTATAGTACTTGACCAAGGAGAGGTGAACACATGAGAACCTGTACTCCGGTAGTGGATGTATGCATGTGGGAAAAGGTTTGGCCTTCCCAATAAGCTTTGGGTAAACCAGTTTTCTTTCATCGTATACGATATTTTATGGATGGCTATATTTCTTCTTTTTCAGATTGCTTAACGACAACTGTTCCCCGTACGTAATCATTCATTTGTCTAAAACACAGAGATGATCGTTCCTTTTTCTCTTGTTAGTATAAGCTGCCCTATGGCTTGTGAAGCAAATCTTGATTTTTACTGCGCTCTTGGCTTCAGTGTAGTTGAGGTTAAGTACAATATCTCTTCCTTTTGTTTGATTTACAACAATATAGCAAAGTTGGTTACTGCAATCCATTGATAGGCTCACCTATCGTCTATGGAAAGGAAAATTGTGTTCAACAAACTTCCCTGAAAAATGAGCAACTGATATTACTCAGGTCATTAGCCTCGTACGTTTTGTTGCCGACAGTAATAAGCGTTTTTACTAAATGAACATATGTTTATCAATGGACCGTCTAGATGCTCCAATACAACAAGTTTGGCAATATGCCCTGTCAGTTTGTTTTCTGTGACATCCAGTTTACCATTTTGTACATGATTGATTTCTCACACTTGTTTAATGATATCACTATCTACCGAAGCAGCTTACAATGGAGAAGTGAGGTTTGGATGCATGAAATATGTCTCTATAGATGGATCATTTGTTTCTCTCTCTTTAGCGTTTGGGTTGAGAATCAATAGATTAGCTACTTTCTTTCTTAAATAGATGAAGCCAAACAATCTTACACGTCTGTTGTTCTTAAATACCCGCAGAAATGCGCGGGGAAAAGGAAGGCCAAGATATCGAAGGAAACCTGCCAGGTTAGGTTTCCTCTAAGGAGAGGCTATCCACGTCATCAATAATTCGTGGGGCGTTGGATGGCAATAGGAAGGCCAAGATATCCTGAGAGCTCCAAAAAAAAAAAAATCCCAGCGCATCTCCGCTTGGCGCGTGCTCTCCACAGCTTCATTCATCTTCTCAGTTCTCAGTTCTCACCCCGCTCCTCCCCGTTCCGCTGCCGCCGCTTCCTCCTCCCACGCTGCCCCTGCGCCGCCTCCGCCTCCACCTCCGACACTAAATCTTGCGTCGCCTCGAGACCCGCGCGCGACGCCTCTGCCGTCCACCCGTAGAAAAGATGGAGGCTTTTCTGGCCAGCTTCAGGGCGCCCTCTCGAGCTCCCGCCGTATCCACCACGGCCCGGAGCCCGCCTCCCAACCAGTTATTCTACGGCAGACGGCGCAAGAAGCCCTCCTCCTCCTCCTCGGTGGTCTGCATGGCGGTATGGTCTTTCTTATCCTATATGCACTTGGCGGCCATCTTGGCCCATTTTTTTGTGGCTAATTGTTGAGAATAGCGAGGGGCTGTAAACTATTGTGAGTTTTGACTCGTTTGGGGGTCGAATTGTTTGATGAGGATCAGTTCGACTCGTTTCGGGGTTAAAATTGTTTGATGAGCATCTGCTATTGAATCGGCTTGTCGGCAATGGAAGTGGCATGGAGCATGTGACTCGTGATCGTAGTTGTCACTAATCCTATGTCAAGTAGTGTGCAATTAATGTCTAATTTGGTAGTTCCTTCAGTTTTGCAATTTTTGGATTGTGAAAATTTCTCTGCGCACTAAACAATCGTGCCTTTAATACCTGGAATGAAACCATTATACGGTAGCCTTATGACTAATCCTTTTCAATGCTTCGTTCAGGAGCCCTATCTCATAACAAAGTTGGATTCTGCAGAGAAGGCTTGGAAAGAAATGTCGGTATGGCTCTCTGTTCAGTGTTCACCTTTGAATTCTTTTATCCTTTTAAAATAGGAAATCGTATATGGATTGTGTTGACAGTCATTTATGTAGTTTTTAAATCACCTTTCCTGATCTTGTGTAATATTACTTTTTAGAACTAAGACCAGTTCTTTAAAATTACTAAAAGAAGTTCTGAACTTTGATTTCGCCCTATTATAACCCTCTCCTGGATGAGCAATATGTGGACAATGTAAACTGTAATGCTTTCATACTGACATGGCAAATTTCCAATTTGATTCTCATTTTATATCGATTTATCAAACACAGAAATCTGATGAGTATCTTCTTCAGGTTAGATTGGCTGATCCTGACATTGTCTCAGACCCCAGCGAGTACCAAAAACTTGCACAGTCTGTTGCTGAACTAGACGAGGTATTTGACAAAATTCTAATGGCATTTGCTTTTGGTCACATATATATAAGATGTCTACGCGAATGTAATGAACCTTAGAGCAGAAATTTTTTCTCCGTTTCATCATATTTTTTATGAAAAATACCCAGATTGTGACCACGTACAGGCAGTTTAAGGATCGCGAGAGGCAAATTGAAGAAACAAAAGGTTAGCATGCTGCAATATTTCTTAAGAGAGAATTGACTATCTGCCACATTTCTGCTTGTCACTTGATAAAATACCAGGAAGTTCACGATAATAGATAATATGCTATATCTTTCGTTGGCCTATTTATTTTTTGCTATTTTCGGGTTTTTAAATCGATTTTCTTTTCTTTTGCCCGCCGTGAAATGACTTTTTCCCCCTTGGTCGGTTGCAACCCTTCTTTGCCTCCACATCTTTTTCTTCTGTGCCTTCGGCCATGGCCGCCGCCCCTCCAACTCCTCTATTCCGCCTCGACGGCGACTTCTTCCTCACCTCCGCCTAGGCCTAGCTAATCGACAATGACACAACTCCCGCTCCAGCCCAATCTCCTGCTCAACTTCTTGGATCAGCGCCAGCACGCTCGCCTTGATCTCCTGCTTTGTCGTGGTCGCAGGCGAGCATCGCTGGCACTGGTGCGACGCGAGGGCGAGGAGGCCCGCCACGTTGCGGGCGAGGAACGTCGCCCATGATTGCCCTCGTCGGACTCCTCCGATACGCAGCGCGACCCTGCCTTCCCCTTCACCGACGTCCTCCGCTTCGCTGGCACCCACGCCGTCGAGCTTGGCTTCGGCTGCGGTCCAGCCGACCTCAGCCTTGCCGCCGCCCATGCCACCGCTGCCGCTTTGGTTGCCATGGTTGTGCACACGTCACAAAACTCGTGCCCCCGTCCATGCCCACGCCCACGCGTCGCCTCTGCCTTCGTTGTCGTTGCCGCTGTCGCCGCTCTTCACGCTGCCGGCCTCGCCATCGACCCACCGCTCCCGTCTTCCTAGCATCTCGCCAACCACGTCATGCAGTGCACATGACCTCTTTGAAGCTCGCCCGCCCATGTCCCTCTTTCTCCACCATGGGGCGCCATCACCATCACCATCATCCTCACTGCGCCGCCGCATGTTGCCATCGCCAGCCACCTCCGCTTCGCATCTATGCCCGCAGGTTCCCAAAATGGGTTCCCTACACGCGGGAACACGATGTGTGCGCGTCATCCTTGCCACCCCAACATCTCCGTCGGACTTGGGGGAGGAGGCCGCCCTCGCCTTGGTCACCGCTGGCTCGACCCAACCGGAGGGGCAAAAAGTCATTTCATGGTTGGGTTATGGCCACCCAACAATGACAAATAAATAAATAAATGAGGCAACGAAAGATGTGGCATATTATTTATTACTACGAATTTTCTGGTATTATATAAGTGGCAAACAGTCAATTACTCCTATTTATTGTGCCTGGGATTAGGTACTAGATTCTCACAAACTTTGTGTATTGGACAACATGATAGCTTTGCAAAAAGAGAATGGAGATGACCCAGATATGGCAGAGATGATAGCTTCAGAGCTGGAGTCTCTATCTAGCCAGCTTGCAGAGGCCGAGGAAAAACTGAAGGTGGGTACGATAGATATTAGTATTACACATTAGACATGTTGAAGTGCTTCTCATTACTCTTATTTTCTCATGTTAGGTACTTCTGCTTCCCAGCGACCCTCTAGATTCACGCAACATCTTACTTGAAGGTATGTCTCAGGTTTTTGTAGTATTTTGGGGGAATAGTTGTGTTTATTGGGATCCCCACACCCTTTATTATAGTTCTAAATATTACAATTCGACTCGGACTCTTAGACTCGCACAGACTTGGACTCTTATCTAAATTCTAATATCTCCAACACCCCCCCTCAAGACGAGCATGAGATAAGAATTATATCTATCTTGTTACATATTACAATATCATTATTAGAATCTATCAAAACCTATCATCTATTGACTCCATAACCAATACCATCATAAAGACAAAAAGTTGCTCACCACAAATATTACTAGGGACGTCACCAAATCCATCTCCACCATCTACCAGCTGCCCCGACCTCAACCTCATCTTCCTCTACCCTCATGCCCCCAGCCACCCCCGGCCTCCACCGCTCTGTCCACACGCCTCTAGTCTTGGTCTCTACCATCTCTACCTCTGTCACAGACTATTACGCTTGACTCGGTCCCAACCTTCTTCTGGACATTTCCATCAACACCATCTTTGGCACTCATACCAACACCACCGTACGACACCAATACCATCACTGCCCCCCGACATAGCCTCCACTTGAGCTACCACCGCTCTTGCTTCGTCATCACCATCGTCGAGCTCATCATCGTCATCCAATACTTACCACCACAAACACATCCCCTGCCAGTAACACCAACTCCAACGAGCACTTTCGCTAACAATTCCAACGCCAACACTACCTTCGAGACCGCCATTAGCACAACCTCCAAAGCATTACTTGAACAGTCTTCTCCCCCCGTCTTCTATGTCTTCCGTTGTAACCTCTGATGATGTCACCACCAAGCAACACAATAGCTAGAAACACATCATCCTTTCTTTCCTTTTCCAACACAGCACATGCAACCACACTAGATCCCACCACACCAGATCACCCTTCTTTCTTTTTCTTCTCTTCCCTTTTTTAGTTTCCTTTTTTCTTGTTTTCTTCCTTTTATGTCCCGTTTCCTCTTTCTTTTTCCCTGCCTTTTCCTTCTTTGGCCCACGGCCCACTCCACCCTCCTCTCTTCCTCGCCTTCATCGCCACACGCACCGCACGCCCTCGCTCCTCCAGTCGCCGCCGCCTCTTATCCTCCTACATTTGAACTCATCAACTTAATGAATGATATGGCTAGCCAGTCTTTTCACCACATGTAATTGAGATATAACTACTATCTGTTGAGGTAGGCAAAAGATATTAGCTTTAGCACCTTTTTTAGTTTTTTTTTATTCTTTCCAATTCACTTCAGGAAAAACTTATGTAAGAACATCATACCACAAGAGTGTTCAACTTCTAATCTTCTACTTCAGTTATAGTTCATGTTTTGTAATTGAGAACTATGTTTCTTCATTTCTGCAGTAAGAGCAGGTGCTGGCGGTGATGAAGCTGGAATTTGGGCTGGTGACCTTGTAGGTAGATGGTACTTTATGCAAATCGAGTATGATTTAGCAACTGAGATAGTATATCTGATTTAGCAACTGAGATGGTATATCTTTTTTTTGTTTGGTCTAGATAATAGCATATCAAAACTTGTTGAACAGCATTTGACGAGTGATGTGGACAACAACCTAACAGTTACTGAATGTGCAAGAAGGATTTTGAATTCTGGCAACATAAGCTCACCTTTGTTCATTTCACTATTGTTTCAGCAGTTATACTCTCAATATCTTAGTGCATCACATTTATGATTTTTTTCGCATAACCCACAACTAAATATGTGAGTGGCTGTTCTGCAGGTACGTATGTATCAAAAATATTGCGAGCGCAACAATTGGAAGTTTAAGCCGGTTTCTAGCTCAGAAGTATGCACTTGCAACCTTAACATAACTATCGAATAACAATATGCTGCTCAAGAATTGAACCTTTCAGGCAGAAAAGGGTGGATACAAGACATATGTGATGGAGGTGAAGGGCAAGCAAGTCTACAGTAAACTGAAGTTTGAGTCAGGCGTGCACCGTGTTCAACGTGTTCCCCAGACAGAGACGATGGGTCGTGTTCACACGTCAACAGCAACTGTAGCTATTATGCCAGAGGTGACTATTAGATGTCAGTTTTATTACTTGAATCTTCTTTTTTTCTGAATCTTTCTAACATTGTTTCGATGACATCATAGGCCGACGAAGTTGATGTTGTTATTGATTCAAAAGACATTGAACTCAAAACTGCAAGATCTGGTGGAGCTGGAGGTATACCACTTATGGATTGTGTCTTGTTCTTTGTATTTCGAGCAAGGAGGGAAACCCCACCTGCTTCATTTATTGAAACCAAAGTTTACCATGTTCTTACAAACTGGGTCTGTACTTTTGAATGGAATCAGCCTCTTTATTTTGTTGCAATAAGGTAATGGTCCCATAATTCAACCTTTCTATAAGGAAGATACCTAAATGGAATTCGGTTAAAAAAGATAAATTCTGCAGGAAAACCACCAGGTCTTGGAGCTTTATTATGCTCCATTTGGAACACAGCTGTTAATTTCAATGTATGTTACAAATTACAGCTGATTTTTACTCTTGTATTTCCTCTACACTCGATCAATGCAGGGCAGAATGTTAACAAGGTGGAAACGGCTGTTGATCTTATTCACAAACCTACGGGAATACGGATATTCTGTACAGAAGAAAGGTCACAACTTCAAAATAGAGAACGTGCATTCCAATTACTGAGAGCAAAACTGTAAGTTTCAATCATCTAAATTCTCCTCGTTATTGTGTAGCCTTCAAATCTATGTGTTAATCTTGTCCATATACTCCGTTTCATCTCATTTTCCTGCTTGTAAAGGTGTTCTTTGACAGGACTATAGTTGCATTGCCAGCTCTAGTTTTTTGGAAAGAAATGATATGGATTTATGACTTAAAAATAGATTAAACTTATATTTACTCCATGCATTTGTTACTGTTGTCAAATGATAGGTTGTAGTTTAACAGTTGCATTCATCCTTGTGTGACCTTGTTTCACACCCCGTATATTCTCTACCATAAACATTACAGATACGAGATAAAGTTACGGGAACAACAAGAGTCGATAAGAAACCAGAGGAAACTGCAGGTATGATGTCCGTTCTCCTTAGGGTCGTATGTCGCAAAGGTTATAAATGTCATATCCAATTGAAAGCAATGGAAATCTGTTTTCTAGATGATAAATGTTCAAACTCAGTGTGAAATAGTCCTTTGCATAGTAAATAGTCATTCGTAATGGATGACCCTCGAAACCATAATCTGTTGGCCCAATTTCCTTTCCAGGATCCCAAAATGATTTGAACTATGTACATGATGAGATTGAAATAGATGAGATTTAATTGTTGGTTATAACTAATAGACACTATTACAAGATTAAAAAAAGGAAGTACCTTTCTCTAATTCGCATATGGGAAAAAGTTTCTCTACCCTCTGTCGAATTTACTAATACTAGTAGTAATTGAAGGTTGGTACTGGTGCTCGTTCTGAGAAGATAAGGACTTACAATTACAAGGTACCAGCACATTTTGTCATCTTATGGTGTCATGCCATTGACACATGGTCATGTTGTGGACATTGAAAATGTTTGTAATAAATTTGGAGTCTTGTACATTTGTTTGCAGGACAACAGAGTGACTGACCATCGGTTGAAGACGAACTTTGAACTGACTAGCTTCCTTTTAGGAGATATCGAGTCAGCTGTTGAGGTACATTACACATCAAGATGTGCAAACTTTGCAACATGCTACTGCTTTTGCAAAAAAGATGTAGCGCATGACACAAATCCATCTCTCATATTGATTTCTTTTGTGGCTGAGACATCTACAGTCCTGTGCCGCGTTGGAGCAGAAGGAACTTTTGGAGGAAATGGCCACTTCTGTGGGTGCAGTGAAGGTATGATCAGCGCAATTGGTCCCTCTGCTTCCATCAGAGCATCAAACATAAATAATAGAACAGAACATGTGTTCAAATGGATGGAGATCGATGGACAAGTTCTACATGAAGAAACCCGACGAGTCGAATTCCTCTTACACACCTGTTTCTGCTGTTCATGATCATGACTAACGTCAGAAAACATACTGATGTATTTGAGTTTCCCTGATGGCAGCAGATTTTGAGTAGATGGGAACAAGACATAATGTGTAGAACTCAACAGCTGTATAGTTACAGTATGCACAATTCAACGTGGTATATGTTTTCCTTCCCGGAAAGGACCGTCTATTTATCACTCAACTAGAAATTATGATGATTTGAGTAAAATGTTTTTGAACCATTTTGATTTAGATCCAACCATCTACCTTATCTCTCTCACCCTAACTTTAGCTTCTGCCGCCACCCCAAAACCTCGCCACCTCTGGCCGGGCGACCGCCTCCTAAACGCCACTGGGACACCGTCGCCTCCGGCGCCGGGCCAAGAGCGTACTTCTTATCCAAGGTGGAGCAAGGGTCATGCGGCAAAACGGTCGTTCGTCGGGGGGCGGGGGTCACTTGATACAGAGGTGGAGGGGGCAGTCATTATCTTCACAAGCGCAACATCTTCTCTCTTTCTTCATTGGGAAATTTTTCGTTGCTCCAGGGTTTGGAGTTGTTACTGCGATGGTTGAATGTTGCCTTCCCCACCAGTTCGATTAGGATCCCGAAATCCAACCTGCAACCGGCAGGCTATTAGTAGTCTTTAGAGATATCATAGAATTAGTTAGGATTTTATACCTCTAGTAAATTGATTTTATATCTGGTGGGAGTATGCAGGGTGTTTAACGCAGATACATTAACGAAGACGCATTGGAGGTGGGAGCAGGGATTGAAATCTCGCTACCGGATGAAATCCTGCCGAAGCGATAACGGTAACCGTCTTACTACATTCGGAAATTTCAAAAAACCGGTGAATTCAAATTTTGATTTTTGAACTCCAAATTTTATCGTACGCAGAACCTAAAACCGAATTTGGGGAAAATGGTAATTATGATATTTAAATTTAGAATAATGCAAATATTAATGGGAAAATGTTTCAAGATGTACATAAAAAGTCATCCTTGGTTGCTTCACTCTCCGAGAGCGATCCTCTCGTCCAAGTATTCTAAAGCATGTAACACAATAAAAACATAAGCTAATGATAATGAACGATAGCTTGACTAGCATACAAAAACAATAATGAGAAGTAATTCATACCAATACATTGTCGAGAAACGCGAAGGTTGTGCAATGTAGTCGTTGTTATCATAGAGTATAAGTCCTTCAAATTGTGCTAGGTGAGCCTTGTATTGATCCCAAGTGTGTGTTTCAGACGCATATTGTAACCAATGATTGTAAAGTTGTTGGTAATATGTGGTTCGACCCACTGTAAACGCTTCGCATTGGTATTGAAGGACACAAGGCCGTAATGGAAACTAGGATCGGAAGAGACGTCCGACAAATGAGAATCATCTCCGTAAGGCAATAGATTGACATCTCGACGCCTATAAGTCCGAGTGGATCTTGAGCTAGCATGCGATTCATAGGAAGAAGAGTCATGTGGTGAGATTGATCTTTTGGCGACCCTTACCCTCGTGTAGGTCTTATGATATTGTTTTGAAGCATGACAACCGTGGTCTTCATCCCGAGTAGCATGCGTGAAGTTTTGCTCGCATGTGAATTCCAATGGTTGGTCTTGCCACGCATCATGAGCGATCCCACCATCAAGCACCATCATCGGACGACGGAGAGCTACTATCACTGGACTCTTGGTATCGGACTTCATCGATGGCGGACTTTCTGCTTTCTTCGTCGCTTGCCACAATATCCTCCTCAATGGCCTTTTTCTTCTTCCCGTCAGCACTTGTTTCCCTGTTTGTGTAAGTGAGGCAAAGTCTTCACCAATTTTTCAGCTTGGTTGGCTACAATATTTCCTTTTCCCAAGATGACTCTCGCCAATATTTTTCTTTGCCCATCGCTTCAATGGTTCATCATCTAGTGCTTTATTCAATTCCTTTCGGGATAGCATCAACTACAACCAGATGGCATGGGGCTCACCTTCCTCGCCTAGTAGGGGCTCGATTGTATCATGGAGCTATCAAGCCACTCGTGGATTGGGTTCTCTCGTCATGCAGTGGCATTGATTAGATCGCCAAAAGGATCTACATCCCTATCTTCATTTCTAGTCTCATGCTCTTGCAAGCGGAGCCTCAGATTGTAGTGGACATACACGAGTTTATGTAGTTTCTTGTATCCAAGACGGTTCCTCAATTGTGTATGTACCAATGCAAATGTGCTCCAATTTCGCTCACATCCATCGGACGAAACACATTGCGAGACAATCCGCAAGGCATATTTTGTTAATATCGGTTATCTGCGCTCC
The DNA here is from genome assembly GCA_036346395.1 of Hsuehochloa calcarea. Taxonomy (NCBI): domain Eukaryota; kingdom Viridiplantae; phylum Streptophyta; class Magnoliopsida; order Poales; family Poaceae; genus Hsuehochloa; species Hsuehochloa calcarea. The sequence continues at coordinate 30,878,575 of CM070603.1, forward strand.
AAACGCCATCCACCATGTAGCTACAAGTAACATAAAATTTGTGTTAAACTAATAGTGATGGGTCATTTTCCATGTATATGTATGTTCATAACAACCTACCTGCAGAATGACGATTAGCACTCATGTGAGCCTCATTGGAAGCAAATAAACCTCGTCGACATTACGGTATTGTTCTAGCTCGCCAGAGCATCAAGCTGCGTCCTGGGTGTATCGGCTAGTCTTTGAATCGCCATTGTCGTGGAAGCGACGAGGGTGGATTCTTCCCACATTATAGAAGCGGTCTCATGGGTTCAAGAACGATCTTTGTGCAAACAAACACACTTAGAGAGTTAGAAAAAAAATACAACAAATATGTGATATTTATTTGGATTTAGGAAACTATGAACTTGCCTGGAACTATGTACGTGCGGTCCTTCATCATTGCAATTCTCCTATTAACAATCTTTATGACACGACAATAAGTGGCATCATCTTCTTTCAGTACGTCTTGAAGTTCGAAATTGAGTTCGTACGTCTTTTCAACCATTCCTGCCACTGTTGCGAGTTTCTGTTGGTCGACATATCTGAGTAGTCGGTAAATTGGTTCTACCAATTTTATGACCCAATCCATACTGGACCACCATTGTCTACTTGTGAAGCAGGAATACATATATTCTCCTTCCTGGCCGTGCTCAAATGGTTGGAGCTCCATACATCGACACCATCCACTTCGTGAACTTTGCTTTTCTATCCCTAAAACTTTTCAAGAAAATGAATGTGGTTCCAAACCTTGTGGCGTTTGGACGAACTATCTCCCCTCCAATTTGTTGGCGCATGTCATTATGGAGGCAACTGTGGTTGTATAGGAACCGACAAATCCTCTTAAGCCGCCTTGACAACTGCATCAACCTCCTCGAACTGACCAATATCCTTCAACATGAGGTTGACGGTGTGCGGCGATATGACCGCCAGACTAAAGTTGGGTACTCTTCAATTACCAGTTGGCATGCTTTCTTATAGTTCGCACCATTGTCAGTCACAATCTGCATGACATGTTTAACTCCAACTTCTTCCACAACTCTACGAATCTCACGATACAAAAAGTCAGCATTTTGTATGTCACCAGTTGCATGCACTGACTTATGGAAAACATTCTTCCATTGCAAGACAACATAAAGTTAACGATACTCATTTGTGTAGGCCCACCCAAGAATCACACATAATAGAGACTCCATATATATCCCAGTCTTCTTTGAACTGTGATACGTACTCCTTGACCTCTTGTTCGTTGGCATCAAGATATGTCCCATCGATTTCATGCCCTCTTGGTGACGGAACCCCTTGGCCAAGTTCTTGTGTCTCTTTGATGGCGGCACGAAAATAAGGACACTCAGCCTTAACTCCAAAGAATGTCATTACTATGGAACCACTTTGACTAAATTTTCCCAAGTTTTGACTTTGCTTCTCCGCCAAGTGTTGTATCAATGCGGGTTTGACGGTGCCCGATCACAAGAAAATATCGGATCAACTCTCATGGACCGTGACTCGCCAAACATCCTTGAAAAAGCATTGCTTCTGTACCACTACCTCTCGCCACTTCCACTTCCCTTTCCACTCCCACTTCCGTACCACTTCCACTACCACCACCATGTTCAAACGTCGCACCTCGGCTCTAGCTCTTTGTTGCATCTGATGTAACTCTACCGACTCCCGACGAGCCCATTCCATTTGCATTTCCTCGTTATCATCAAAGGCATCTTCATATGAAGGACCACGAGCTACAGGCTCTCTTGCGGCTTCCTCCATTCGCAGTCGTTCATCTTGAAGAGATTTCTTTCTTGCCTTCGCTTCTTCAAGACTTGCCGCGATGAGCCTTCTGACTTCACGGAACCCATTGCAAGCAACAACATCTCCGTATCTCCCAAGAAGATGTTGTTTTAGGCGAGTGACACCTCACTTTGATTTTGTTATATTACAATATCTGCACTTCCAACCAAAGACCTCCTAGTCTCTCTCCATGGTCCCAAACATTGATGGATTTAGAAGCCATCACCTACAATAATCCATACAAGATGAAAATTGTTAGTGCATCTTGTGTCATGTCCTCACCTCCTACTCTAGGTTCTGGTTTGCTATGCTATTTTTGTAGTACATTTTATCCATACTTTACAAAGAACATGTTACAACAAATGATTCTGCACTTGGTTCATTGTATTTGACTATAATTACTCTAGTATTTCACCCTTGGTCCAAATGTGCAACCCTCTACAAATACATTCAAGATGGTTTCCTACACTACAATCTCTCTTTCGTCCCTACAAACAATGAACTCAAAAACTCCACAAGTAGAAGAAAAAGTTCCAAACTCTGCTGCTTCTCGCTTGCTTGTGCTTGTCTTCTTGCTATTGAGTGTGTGGAACCAAATTAATGGAGGAGAGGAGGGAGGCTTGTCGCCTGGTTGTGCAAATGAAGTAATGGAGGGAGAGAGGAAGGAAGAGGAGGCTTGCTGCCTGGTTGTGCAAATGAAGTAATGGAGGGAGAGAGGAAGGGAAGAGGAGGCAATCAGGAGCAAAATGAAGACAAACCTGAAGTGGGAGCAGCCAAAGGAATAAAGGTGCATTGGGGGCTCACGCACATGCAAAGGAATCAAAAAAAAAAAAAATCGGCCGTTTTTTTCTATCGGACCGAACCCAGATATTGGATACGGCTACAGAATCAATGATTACCGGCGGGTTTTCTAACCCTGGGTGGGAGTATAAAGGGTGATTAAATGGTTTGGAGGTGGAACCCTATTAATCAAGATTGCCATTAGCACTTTAAGACTCAATTACCCATTAGCATATATATATTGCATAATACATAACACGTCTGAACATGAGCAACGATGGTAGATTGTATTGCATTAAGAAAACAAATACAGGTACTGTTCATATCATTCCACATACAAAATGAAAAACAACTAATATGTTGATTACACAAGAGCCGAGAACAAGAGTAAAATTCGAGTTCTAAAATATGATTAAGGTCATCATCATATTACTGCACAACTTAGATCTCATGGTCTCCTGGATGCCACCATGAATGCTTGCATGTGATCCAGCAAAACTTCATCAAATAGCAGTATATCAGTTGTTGTATGATGTATCTATCTCTCATTTGCAATTTACCCTTCACAGACATGTTATGTGATGACCAAAAGCAACTAACCAATATAGTTCAGTAAGCATTAAGCATAACACTTCACCTTATCAATAAGTGGCTTCTTTCGAGGTTTGTAGCTCTTCCTAGAAAGCTGAAACACTATGACTGCAATAAGAACATGCAAAAAAAAAACCTCTAAGTAGCCTAGCTTTTTTATAATATACATTACATAGAATGGATACAGTGTGCATAAATGTCTTCTGGACATCTTCAGCAGTGCCACACTGCCACTGTTATATATAGTCCAAAAACAAATAGACAACTTGATGGTTTTATCTTTTAGTGTGAAGTGCGCAACAGGTTCAAGTTTAGCTAATTATTTATTGCACCATTAACAAATTAGAACTCACGTGTTCTAGAACTACAGGACAGTCATCAAAACTCCCTCATTCAGTCCTAATAAGTTTATCTATTGGAAGAACAATATCTGATGATATTAAAAAATGAGTGAATCTGACCGTATTTCCTGAAATCATAGCACTCATGGAGTCAGGCAATGCTGTTGCATCTTCCTGGCAACCTCATTTCCTTCTTAGAAAAGTAAAGATCTACAAAATGACCCAATGCATACCAATCCAAGCCAACAGACGTGCTTGAAGACAGCGCGCGGCGGCCGTGGTGGGAGCACAGGAACTACCATCCCGATCAGGCAACTCAACATGAGCAATGATTAAAAGGTAGATTCCATTGCATTAAGGAAATAATTACAGTGTTAAAGAGGCGCACTTGATGAACGGGAGCGCAGGAACTACCATCTTGATCTTTCCTGTGGAGAACAAAGTAGTAGCTCGCAAGTTTCCTAATAACAGTGTTAAAGAGGCCTACTTACTTGATTACTCCAAAAAAATAAATAAAAAGTGTTCAAGATTGACAGGTTTCCAAAATGAGCAAGGAAAATTACCAAGACACAGTAATATTGCCAAAATGTAAAAGAATAAAGTGTTAAACAAATGTTTTCTATCTGCAAAGAGACGTGAAAGACAGCAAACACTTGATGACATCAGGAGTCAGGCATGCATCCTCTCTTGCCTAGACTCTTCCTATCTCTCACACAATAATTATATTTTGTATGGGCCTCTAAATGAAGTTGTTTACATGTAATTTTCTTTCTAGTCTTTGTTGACATGTCATTTGATTATGTCCCCCCACCAACTTTATAAAACATGTTATTCGCTTACTTCTGCAATGCCACTTAGACTTCTTAACGTCAGCAAGTTTCTAGGTCTGATCTTGATCAGCACTTTAACTCTACAGATCTAGGAAGGCATCTAGCTAACACATTCTAAAAAATGGTACCATGCATGCTAAATCATAATAGGGGACCAAGATGAGTTCAGGATATCTCTGTACACATTCTAAAAAATGGTACCATGCATGTTAAATCCTTAATCTTGATAGTCAAAGAGAACATCCACGATTTTATCAGAACATCCATTGACAACTACTTAACAGTGATAACATGGAGAATGGTGAGTACACAGAAGGGAGCCATTCCTACAGCCGCTGTCGTTGTGCTTCCACACGTCACCGCAGCCACCATCGCAATAACCATTGTCCTTCCCCCAGCAAAACACTTTAGTCTCCGCTATAGGCAGCACACCCTGCTGCGCTGCACATCATTGCCGCTGCACTGCATTGATTAACTGAATAATGATAGTACGTTAAAAAAACCTGAAATTTACACCCACAACACGCCTCCACTGAGCCCACTTCATCGAAGTTCCAGGAAGTTTCATCAGCATAGTTGCCACCAAAAAAAGGATTTAGATCCACCATGATCACTGTGACAAAATAATGATTAATGTTAAAATCTAAAACTCCATGCTTCAATGCCATATTATGTATTATTTAAATTGAGCATTTTTAGGAAAAATTTCAAAGAAAACTATCAGTATACGCAGTGTAGAGACTATGAGAAAACATTACAAGAAGTAGGAATAATGCTGAACAACCTACTTAAAGTTTTAATGAAAGATCTCTCTCCAAAATCTACAATGGCTGGTACAATAAATATGCCATGAATATCCAAAAAAACTTAGCAACAAAAATCCTCTAGAAAAATTTAGGCAATAGAAGATGATTGTAAAATCAAACGAATCCTTAAGCAGCTACAGAAGAGCTCAAAGAAATAGTATCAGATTGTGTGCTACTTACCGACATGTATATCAATCATCTTGAGATTTATCGGATGACGAACCTGCCTGATCCACTGCTCCTGTAAAGTGCATGCCATGGAATAAACATCAGTTGTGTCCTGTTCTCCATAATAGTATAACTCAAAACATCACCTAATCTAATTCAGTGATATTATTAGTTGCCCTGCGGCAGTGATCCATCTATCCCCACCCACGAAAAATCTCAATTCTAGAGCATCATGGTAGGGCGCTCCTGGTCCAAATTAAACTATGCAGGACGAAATTGGCACCTCCACATCAAGAACCAAAACAACATATTAGATTCAGCTCCAGCAGCTGAAAATTCTGATACCATGCCCATCAAACATTTTGACAAAAAAAAAAAAAAGAAGTACAGTGGCCCTTATAGTTTTAGGTTCCAACATTCAAACTAACTCCAACCAAGCTGCTTTTCACACACAAACTAAATCCAGAGCACCAAGCCAAGTTGATTCTCTAGACTACCTACAGTGAGCCCTAATTGAACCTCCCTGTAATAGCAAGTCAACAACCAACTACGGAAAATCATCTCAGTCGCTGGAATACCACGCATGATGACCACACATCAATCTAATTAGCCACAAATTGATAACACATAACCTTGCAGCCTCAACAGGCCCCAGCAAATTACCCAACCCAGCCAGCATTCCGCATCACAATTAACCCCCCGGCATAAAAGCTGAATTCAACAAATTTGGATAAGGGCAAGAGCAACCAGCTCAGAATCTCCCAATCCATCGCCGAAGTACCGAACCCGCCTCAAAAGTTCATCACCAACAAGCAGTTAGTCGGTCAGGCGGTCGGTCGGTCAGAGAGGAGCAGGACCACGCACCTGCAGCCCTCAGCTATGGCTCAGACGAGCTCATCACTGCTAGGGTGCACTGCGATGCCGCGCGGTGCGTCGCCCGCCCCCTCCCCGCACACAGCCCTCGCCTGCAACGCAAAACACTGAGGAGGACAGGGCAGTGGCGCGGATGACGGGGGGAGCACAGCTGCACGGGGCAGGGTGGAGAGGGGTGGGGTGGAGAGGGGACATCTCATCCATAGATGTTTGACACTAAAATGTTTTGCTTAACAAATGCATAGGAGGAGGCCGGAGGGAGGACCAGAGGAGGCCGGAGGCCCTCGGGCGAACCGGCGGAGGGAGGATCGGGCAGAGCACGGGGGCCGGAGGGCGGAGCAGGGTAGTCAGGGGCTCGGGCATAGGGGATCAGGCGGTTGGTGGAGGGAGGAGGCGGTCGAGGCGTCGGGTGGAGGAAGGAGGCGACAGAAGGAACACGGGGGCGGAAGGAGGAGGCCAGGCGGAGCACGGGGGGCCAGAGGGCGGTCGGGGGCTCGGGCGGCGGGCGAAGGGAGGACGCGGCAGGCGGAGCTGGGCTGTCGAGGCGTCGGACGGAGGGAGGAGGCGGTGGGCGAAATACGGGGGCAGAGGGAGGAGGGGCGGGCGGAGCGCAGGGGCTGAGGGAGGAGGGTGCTCGGGGCATCGGGCGGCAGAAGAAGCGGTCGGGGATGCGGGAGCTGAGGCGGAAGGGAGGCCGGCGCCAAGAGGGAGTTATGGTTGGGGTGCTACATGGACCTAATGGGGCGGACTGGTCTGGCCTGGTGCTTCAGCCCACCAAGCACTAGGCCTGAGTCCGCCCAGGTGGCGGCAGTTAGGGATTGAGTAGGAAGGCTGCTGAGGTATCACGGAGATCATAGTGGGTGGCGACGGGGAGCGTTGGAGAGGAGGGCGGTAGTAGGAACTGGAGAGGGCCACGTCGAGGGATTTGAGGAGGTTGGCGTGAGAGATTGGAAACACAATTTTTACTTTGCCGCACCAGAGTTTTCCTCCACCACACTCAAATATTGAACTCCTGTCACACCTAGGGATTTCTCCATCTGTGCTAGAAATTTTATGTCTCGGTCTTATCGAATGCCCGATAGACATTCAATCAATGCATATTTTATCCGACACACAGTTTGCAACCAAAAAGAAAATACTATTATCAATAGATACTCAGTCTCTTTTGGTAGTTTTCACCGGCAGAATGTTTGTCCTTGATTATATCCATATTATTATAATTACAACAACAAAATATCATATCTTTCCTACTACTGTAATTACCAATTTATTTTTACTAGTAGTATAACATTAGGTTTTAAATGGGTCATAAAATTTGTAAATTGCCCTAGCAACACCTCTATCAAGTGTTGTAAGGCACATTACAAAGTGTTCATACTAGGCCGAGATATGTTTAGAGCTTTTTACACTTGGGTCGTAGCAACATTAAAATATGTGTTGCAGTTGAGTTTTCATGCAACACATGTTATATGTGATGCAAAGTATGTGTTAGAATAGATTGGTCATGTTGTAGTGAATGTACAGAGGTCATTCAACCCGGAAAAAACATAGCAGCTCACTGGCGGCTCAGTTCTGGCAGCGGCGCCGAATGACGGCCAAAATGGAATCTCGGTGAGGTGGCGATCCTTCAGGCGGTGGTGGCACGGCCGGGGTGGCACCGAAGGGCGGCGATAAGGGCGTGCGGGCACGCACCGGTGCCGGCGACTAGGCGGCGCCCCGAGGGAGGCTGTGCATGCACGAGAAAGGCGGTGGCCCGAGGAAGCCATCAGGTAGGTCGGGGTGACCGGAGAGCGGTCGAGGCGGCGGGGCAACGGCGATCGACGACGGAGAAGAAGGGGCGGCGACGCACGACAGTTTTCTGGCTGAAAGGAAAGGGGGATCGGAGGAGGAAGCCTCAGAACACGACGTGACACACTCGGGGAGATGAGAAGACTCACCGGGGAAGAGATCAAGGATGGGTGGTGGAGGCCAGTTTTGGGGACGAAGACGGCGGTTCGACGATCTTCGAGGAATGAGAAGGTGAGCACTGCGAAGAATGTCTCAAGGCGAACTCGGGGATGAAGACAAAGTGGCCGAAGGAGTCTCAACGTGACGTATTCCGACAGGGAAGCTTGCGGCGGCGCTCGTCTTCTACGAAAAAAATCCAAAGAGACGACAAGGCAATCGACGAGGGGAAGATGGGGCTTCGGGAGAGAAGATTGATGTGAGGATTTCAACAAGGCTAGCTCAACTTAAATAGGGTCGGGGAAGGATGGATGCGGCATGGGGCGCTTGGGCGGTGCACTCGCCGAGAGCCGTGGCATCTTGGGAGGCGAGGCGGCCACGCACTGGCACGTCAGTGTCAGGTGGCTGGGTATGGGTGCGAGCATGCGAGGATGGACACGAGCATGGGCTCACGGGTTGCACAATGGCACAAGAAGGGCATGGGCTCGCTGACATGCGGCATGGGCAAGCAGCCAGAGGAGGAAGAAAGAGAAAATAAAATAAAATAAAATAAATTCAAGAAAACTCAAGAAAATCCTTGGAACCTGAAGAATTCGAATAAAATAATTTTGAATTTAATTAAAGTTTGATTTAATCATTTAAAATATTTTTATTTTCTAAAATTTCAATTTAAGCTTTAATTAATTCAATAAAATGCAAATGGTTCATTTTAATTTTTAAAACTTCAAAAAGACTCTGAAAAATCGAGATGTTACAAAACTACCCCACTTAAACATAATCTCGACCCCGAGATTCGGGCTGACTAGAGAAAAGGTGCGGAAACTCCGATTTTGCTCACTCTTCCAAAAGACTTTCTTTTTTTTGAGTGAAACAAGACTGCAACTGACGCTGAACTGACTAAGGACTTACTAGGAATGACGTTATGAACATATTGAACTGGCTCTGTGGTGACTTGATTCACTTGACCTCTTGCAGAAGGAAGTGGGGTCCTGATGGCTTAACTTGGAATCTGAGTTATTCCTTGGCCTGTAGGTGGTGTAGTGATTATGGCTGATGTTGCTCCCAAGTTGAATGGAATTGGCGTCAGGGCTCGCTTGCGTGGGCAACTGTGAGCATAATAACCTATCTTGTGGCACTTATAACAGGTGACTCCTGCGGATGGATTGTTGCTTCTCTGTGGTTGGTTGTTGCTGCTGTTGAAGTTGTGGAATCCTAAAATAGATGGGCGAGGTGTTGGTGCATTGGTTCTGAATGCAACAGGAGGACTAAAACGGACAGGATATTATACATTCATTCTGACTCTCTGTGGATGATTCTGATGAAACTCATGATGCATCGTATTCCTCTTGCGAGATTCTTCTAGCTCACGACGAGACTCTTCTATTAGCACAGCTTTATCAACCATATGCTAGAAATCTACATAGTCATTGCCAACAATTTGTACCTTCGAGCTAGGGTTGAGTCCACGCTTGAAACGCTTCTGATGTGCACTATCTATGGCAACGTCCTCTGGAGCATAACAAAAAAGTTCGATGAACTTGTTGATATATTCACTCATAGACATGCTTCCTTGTTGTAAATCATGAAACTCATTTTTCATGATTTATACTATACCATCTGGGACATGAGAGTGGTGGAAAGCTGTTGAAAACTCAACTTAGGCAATATCTTGTGGATTCTCATGGGTTGCACAGTAATTCTCCCACCATACTGCAATAGTACCTTCAAGTTGATGTGCGGCGTATAGAACCTTGTCGCGATCGTCACATCGTGCAATGGCCAGCTTCTTTGCTATGGAGCACATCCAATCATCTGTGTCCAAAGGTTCAGAAGAGTTGGAGAATGTAGGTGGACTCATCCTCATGAACACTGCAAACAGCGTATAAGTGTCCCTAGTCGATTGGGTCCACATGTCTGTAGGCTTTGCGAATTATAGGATGGTCGTAGTAAGGCTTACGACCACGAAGTGATTGTAGGAAATCTTACGACCACTTGGTAGTCGTAGGAGTACTTACAACCATATAGAGTGGTCATAGAATGGTTCACGACCACTTAGTTAAGCTTTTCCCTTATTAATGATAAGGAGTATATTTACGATGCAACCGCTATCGTCAATGAGTTTTTCCCTTATTAATGATAGAATGGTATACTTATTAATGGTCCACTCAGCCGCCTCGTCGGGTGCTCCGGTGCAACCACTGTCAAACCCGGGAGTAACACCCCCAAATTCTATGTATATTATAACACTAGTCTCTGGAACAATAGCTAGTGTACAAAGTAAAAAAAACAAAGATGGTAACATCCATATCTCGCACAATTTTATTAAAAAATTATTAGTACTTTACAAGAACAGCTTACGAGCCAACAATAAAAGAACACAGCGAAAAAACGAAGTAGTAGTAGGGTGCAGTAAATCTACCACAGGCAATCAACTAAGGTAGCGGTCTAGTCATCGAGATCCTCAGTAGTGGCAAATTCCTCCTCTTTTGAACAACATTTTATTAAGCAATGGTGAGTACAAAAATGTACTTCCCAAGTTACACCCATAACAGAATTTAACGCATGCAAGGATAATATCAAAGGAATTCTTATATGTCTAATTTTGCTTAAAGCGGTATTTTGCATTTTAAATACATTTACTAAGTTCCAAAGCTCTGGTTATATTATATCTAAAATTATTTGATTTTAAACTGTTGAGTTAGTGCATGCAGGATACACTTTTAGCGAAGGATTAACCCCCTTACATCAAAGCTAACTACCCAAATTTCCCATATAGAATAAACATCCATGAAATTATTTTTGGTAAAATATTTTGAAAAGAAAACCATAGTTTAATCCACAAAAGGTTTTGCTCAGCATGCCCATGACCGTGAACACCGCTATTCGAATAGATTTACACTATGTAGAGTTTGTACAACTTTACTCACAAGAGATAATCAACTTATAACGTTTGTCTAACACACTTCCATAGGTGTGCGACTAAGTGATTATCACATGGTATTTACAATGCACCATCTCAAAGTAGTCATGCCCGCTAAGGTTTCACACCGTAAGGTTTCATGCCAAACGGAAGTCCCCTCTTGCACCATATGGGAAAAATAAAAAGTAGATCATAATGACATCCATACAATCGGATGGCACAACAACATTGGAACATTGTAAATTAGTTAGTCGGTCATGTCCCATACCAGATTTGTGGCAATACAAAAGAGTTTTACGATCCAGTCCCTCGGGCAAGGTGAAGACTCTGGATTGCTTCAATCCAAATACTCCTTCGAGTGAGATGTTCGGTGGTTAAAATGGCGATCGATCTCGGCCGACTTTCAAAGAGAACCCATAGGACTCAACTATTCACTGAATTGATCCTATGCATAAACTTGCACCCACCCACTATCCATTTCGCCCAAGTCTAAACCAGTTTCTATTTTATTTTATTTTTGAATACATTTACAAATTCCTATGGCATACCAATGCCATAGATACATTTTGAAACCATAGTTGAATTTTGGCTAAAAAATTTTAAAATCAAATATTTCAGGTCTAAGCATTGCTGGGCGTAAATTTCCCCACTGTGTTCTAGTTCATACTACTGTACTAATTATATTTTATCTAGGGTGACAAGGTATGTATATTTCAATGACAAAAGTTGGCTATGCAAATGTATTAGGATTAACTACAATTTTAAGACATGCATTTTAATTATATTGGATAAAATTAAGCATGCAATATTAAATTGGATCATAATTTAAATAATTTAAAATACTGGGATCAAACATGATCAAATAATGTAACTTGCCTTGCTCAATTAATTCTGGTTCTTGGTTGACGAAGTATCTGATTCCCCAAATACGCCAAAATCTATACGCAAAAATAAGCCAAAATCAAACAAAATTCAAATAAACTCCTAAATTAATAATATATGGTCTGGGAGATATATATTGAATTTAGATAAATTTGAATAACTTTAATCAGAGCTTGAACGAAGGAGAACGGGCTCTTGGAAGATCTAATTCCAAAAAAAAGAGAGAGACAATACTCTCCGGGATTTTCTGGAATTATCTTTCTAAAGGAAAAATCTGGATTATTGCACAAGCATAATGTCATCTAGGAAAATGAATTTCAGTTGGAATTATTTTTCTAAAGAAAATTGGATTGAGTTGCTGACATGTGGGCCTCAGGTCTGTGGATAGGGTCCACGGAATAGCGCCTTAGTCCATGGTGGACCGATCGCATGGCACACAAGCTCACACCACTCACTAGTACTATTTAAAAGGCTCAAATTTGGGATGGTCGGCCGATCGCATGGCACACAAGCTCACACACGACGAAAAGGCTCAGGTGGCGACGCGGCAGCGGTGGCGGCGACACGCACGGGAACCCATGGTCGTGCGTCGAATGGCTGATCGGTGGCGAGTGGCAAGGGGTGCATCGAAGAGACAGAGTTGCGGGAGTGTGATGCTCACGGTGTCGTCATCTAGACGTGACATGGTGTAAGATCGAGGAGGCCGACTAGAGGGGGGTGAATATGCGGTTTTAAAAATCTCTTTGGCTAAAACCAATTTTAATGCGGAAGTTAATAACAATTTGGTTTTGCACAATTAAAACCTAAATTAACTAGGCTCCCCTTAGTGCACCAACAATATGAATACAATTGAATGAGAGCAATCATACAAAGATATATAAGCAATTAAAGCAATAATGTAAATTGCTCAAGTAAAACACAAGCACAAACCAAGATGACACAATGATGTTTTACCGTGGTGTTCGAAAACTTGCCAGTCTCCCCTAATCCACGTTGAGGTAAGCCCAAACGAATTGGACCGGCTCCACGAATTAAGCCAACACCTTCGAGGTAAGTCCAACCACTTGGACCGGTTCCAACACGAACTAACATCTCGCTCCACTCGGGTTGCTATTCCTCCACTCCGGAGATGGTGAGCACCAAACCACTCACAACCACGCCGGACCTTCTCACAAGCTTCTTGAGAAGATCACTGGTCACGACGCCTCCACGCCATCTAGGTGTCGGCAAACACCAAGAGTAACAAGACTCGAAGCTCAAGTGGATACACAATCCACTACCTAAGGCAACATATGCACTTAGGGTTTGCTCTCCGAGCTCACTAAGTGCAACACATGCACATAATAGATGAGAGACTTGCACTTAGCTCAAAAGAGTGTCTAACAACAGTAGAATACTTTGCAATGGCAGCAACAACATTTCCCAATCGGCCAAGGTGGGTATATATAGCACACACATAAAAACTAGCCGTTGGAAGAAAATCTGCTGAAAAATCAGCACATGCGGAACTACCACCATTCTATGGCCGATACTACCGCACCTAAATGACAAGCACAGTAACGGCTATATCAGACGAGAAACTAGCCGTTGAAAAGTGAAATCCAGTACTACTGACGTTCAACTCGCGGTCGTTCCGCACTCCAGTAGTTCCGTTTCTGATGGGCGGTACTAACGCTTCCACTCAGGTCCAACACATGGCACCTTCGGAAAAAAATGTACCGCGCTCATTTCCGAAAATACCGAGCTGCGGTAGTTCCGCGCCCAACACATCGGTACTAATGCACTTCCAAGAGAGCAAAGAATTCTCAAAAAGCGTCTCTCTGGAAAAAAAACGTACCGCCGGATTTTCGGACCAACCGGCTGCGGTAGTTCCGCTCTCAACATGCCGGTACTACCGCAAAGCGATAGTTCCACAGTTATAACGCCGGAACTACTGATCTTCCAGCCAGAAACAATAATGGCTTTCACAACAACTCCAATTGCAAAATACATTTGCCAATTGATAAGCCATACCAACAAGGATCACAGGCAAGATTCCTAACAAGTTGTAAAACATATTTGCCAACTTTTAGAATCATACCACAAGGAATAAGATACATGGACTCAAGTCATTTGCAAAACACATTTGCAAACTTAAGTCACATGCTACAAGAAATCAAGCATGAGCATCAACTATTTACAAAATACATTCGCAAAATAATAGCATCATGCCACAAGGCTAAGGTGCATGAACTTCAATTATTTGCAAAACACATTTATAAATTATAGTCCCATGCTACAAGGATTAAATGCATGAGCCTCGACTATTTGTAAAACACATTCGCAAATAATAGCTCCATGCATGAATAAGCTAGAGCAAGCATAATGAGCTATCAACACATGACTAACTCATGCTACTAGTCAATACCTCTCTTAATAGTACGACAACCTATACTAGCAATTCGGTCTTCCAACCAAACACCAAGACCAAGAAAAACTAGGAACACATCCTTAGCCCTAGCTAGTCATACTTTTGCTTTGCATCTTCTTGAAGCTAGATGACGCACATCATCGCTTCAAGTCCGGGTCCTCGACTTGATAATCATCAACACATGATGATCTTCTTCAATTCGGGATCTTGTCTTGAACACCATCAACACATGATAATTTCTTCATCCCGAGTCTTGATATGCATCAACGCATGATGCATTCTTTCACTTGACCTCCATCAACATATGTGGGTCTTCTCTTGACTTGATGATCAACTCATGATCATCTATTCTTCTTGATACGCATCAACACATGATGCATCCTTCACTAGACCTCCATCAACGCATGATGGAGACTTCTTGATCATCATCGATACACGATGATTCTTATTTCTTCAAGCTCTTCATACGCATCAACACATAATGCATCCTTTACTTGAATCTTGACTCGATGATCAACTCATGATCATCCTAAGTCTTTATCACCCTGGAACATAACATATTCATCCAACTCATGAAAAATGTTAGTTCCACAATATGATTATCATTAATTACCACACCATATCATTAACTCATAATGGTGTGACAAGATACTTCAATCTTTCCCTCTTTAGTAATTGATGATACCACTTCCATTGCAAATAAATTGAATGTAGATAATTTAATGTAACGCAATATGAGTATATATGAACTACACAAGTTATATATACTCTAACATGAGTATACAATAACTACACAAGTTATATATACTCACAACATGAGTATACAAGAACTACACATGTTCTATATACTCAAAACATGAGTATAAAAGAACTACATAAGTTTTATATACTCAAAAGAATATATTTTAAAATAAAGATTCCAAATATATGTGAAAAACAGAATATGGATCAATACTAATAAACCAAAAAATATAGAGTGAACTCACCCTAAATGTGTGCATACACAAATGTGTAAATAGAAACATATGCACATATTCAAGTTATACTTATGGTGGAGTTCAACCTATATTTTGGATCCGAGGAATGCAACAATATATAAGAGTATAAGTCGAATCCATACCTCGTTGAATTTCACCTTTATATCCAAATGATACTGCACACTAGATATAACAATAAAATGTTAGTCTCACAATTAGATTTGTTATTAATCACCAAAACACTCCATTAACTTATAATGGCAGATCTAGATCCTTCACATGGTGGTCGGCGGCGACGACGCTCTAGCGGTGCTCCAGCAACGGGGAGGGGATCACAGGCTAGAACATCAACCTGTGATGCCGATGGTGTGGAAGATGTCGGTAGAGCTCCTTCGACGATGACGGAACGGTGGCGGAGGTGCTTAGATCCGACGAGGAAGAAGTGGCGATCGCGGTGAGGAGATAGGGAGAGGGAGATGGGCTCCAGGTGCTCCCTTTTATAGGGGCAGAGGGGGTCCAAAGATGGAGATTGTGGTCGCGTTAACTCGACAGAGTGGTATGGCGGCGCAAATGCGGTTTAAGGTGATTTAAGGGGAAGGTAATGGCCGGAATGTGGTGCGGGGAGTTAGGGGTCTTAATGGCATCAATTGTGCATGAAGACATTGAATAAATGATGGCATTAAAGAGCTCTACGGTGGGTCTAAGGCGGTTGGCGCGAGGAAGAAAAGGAAGGGAGGAAGAAGAAGAGGGGTGGCTGACGGGCATGTCCGGGGCGGTAGTGAGAGGGAGGGGAAAGGGGAGGCTGGAATGGGCGCACAGGGGGAGGAAGTGGGCCGAGAGGAGCCGGGTGCGGGTGAGGGAGGGAGTGGGCCGACGCGGGGAGGAGGTGGGCCGAGGGGAGGGGAAGTGGTTGAACCGCAGGGAAAGAAATATAAAAATGGTTGGGATGGAATAAGGAAGGAATTGGGCCGAGGAAGAGATATTTCGGCCCGAGGTTGAAATCCGGATTTTTTTTTTCATAAATTACAAGAAATAAAAAATGGCTTTTATAAAATACCAAGTAGAGTTCAAAAATTATGAAAAAATTCATAGAAATTTCCTAAATTATTTTGAACTTAAAATTGGTTTTATTTTTGCTAATAAATTAGTTTTATTTTTAGGAAATAGGAAAAACCTTTGCAAAATTGAGAAAATCCAAGGTTTTTTTTGCTTTAAATCCAGAAAAATCAAGAAAACTCTTCCAAATTTTATAAAAACCATAATAATAATAATGTTAATTAATTTTATTAACAAAACTTTGAAATGTTACAACTACCCAATCTGTCTCCGACCGCCGCGCTGCCAGAGGGGGAAGGGCGCCAGCGGTGGATGGGGTGGTCGAAGTAGGGAGGCTAGGCAAACATTGGCGCGTCGGTGCGTGCACTTGGGCTAATCGGACCATATGCCCTAGGCCAAGGGGCAAAATGATCATTTCATGTGGGCTAAAATGAGAAAAAGAACTAGAAATTTGGAAAAGGGTAGAAAATGAAAAAAGGACAAATAATCAACTACATCGAAAATAAATGCAAATAGTATAAGTCATATAAAAGATGGGGACAAACAATCGATTTCTCTATTATATTTCACAACCATTACCATTTTTTTGCTATTGTTGTCAACTCTGTTAGATTTTTGCATTCAAAATCACGTGTCTAAAGTAGTACCTCTTAAGTAGGTACAATTTTACTCCTGGTTACTGATTAGGGACTTAGGGTACATAATCATCTTCCTGCGTAGATCAATTTCAAAACTCAATCCTCAAAACTGTAGCTTTCTCGATCTGGTGCCATGTTGAAGCCAAGCCATTTTTGTATGCGAGCATCAAAACTAGGTGTGAATAGCTTCGGCCGCTCCTCAAGCGCTTAGGCGATCAAGTTCTCATGTTGCCCTCAATCGTCATTGGAAGAAAAATCCACACGCCGCTACTGCCAATGTTGCCCGCCACCGGTCGTTGTTGTTGCATATCGGTCAGGCGGCGCTCTCGACAGCGAGGGAGCATAAGCAGTCTCTTATCCTCCTCTACGAGCGTCGAGCGCCATCGCCGCAACTATGCCCTCCTTGAGCGCCACCTCCTCCTCTACGAGTGCACCACCACCCATGTGTCCTCCCCAAGCGTACGTCGTCGTTGCTACTCACCACATCCTCCTTGAGAGTTTTGCCCATTGGAGAGGACGAGGGGAAGAAGAAGCTAGAGAGGCAGGTGGCACACCTGGACTTCGGTGGGTGGAGAGAAGAACTTAGGATTGGACTAGGGAGATTTGAAAGAGTTGTGAAACGCTAGGAGACGAGAGAGGCACAATATTTATCCATTTATTGATTTTTTTAATAGCTGAAGCCCGATACCGGGCCGAACACCTCTACATTCAGGCTCTAGTTCTTTTTTATTGCAGCCTCTCTTAAACTGGCTTCTTGAGCCAAAAACCTAGAGCTTATTGACTACTTGAAGGCACATTATTCTACTTTGTTAAGTATTATATTTAGCACTTTTTTTGTTGAGAAATGACAATAGATATCGTAAATAGGGCTTAAATAAAAGCTCATTGATGGGACCGTTGGGCTCGGTTCAAAATTTCTTCAATTACGCTCATTAATTAGTTCAAATTCGCTCAAGCTCGACTCAGTAATAGATGTTAGTTCGATTCTAATGACTTCTGAACTATAAATGAGATAATATTAAATCAAAACGAGTAAATTTTGAGTAAAGCTTGATTAAACTCGAACTTGCTCCATTATCGGCCCTAAACCGTAAATATCTTCAAATGAAGGTGCAAAAACAACTGATAACATGAAAAATCAAGATCCTGACTAGTGTTGTAAAAAACGGTTGGAAAATCATCTATTTACGCGGAGTCGTCAGGCAAAACATTACATATACACGAATCAGAGCGTCTTTAATGTTTGTGAACACCAAATCGGCCACATTATCGGATTAGTCAGCCGTTTCCGTACAATAGACCGCATAATCAATTTAATTGACCAAATTCAACCCTTTAATCAAGTTAGAATTCAGCTCGTTACAACTAGCCCAATCAATAGCAGCCTAGTTAGAATCCTAATATACTCAAACACAAAACACTTGATTCATAGTAACTGATTCATATATAACCATCACAAAACCAGACTGTTGACAATGAATCACAGTAACTGATTCCCTCGTGGTTGCGGGGTTATTTTTTGTACTTAAATTTAAAACTTTATTCTTTTGGTCGTCGTCTCGTCAGTATATTAAGTTAGACTAATTTATATGACAAAACATGCTTTTAATATATTACTTAAACTCATTGCAAACTATATTTTTGTACAGAACTAAAATAAAGTACCGATGGATCTTGTTATCTTTTTTGTTCGCCAAACCTTACTCAGTTTCTTAGTACACCGGTCGTAATATACAAAATCCTACATTCTATAATAACTCATCGACCAATCTTGTTATTTTTCGTTCGTCAAACCGTACTCCGTTTCTTAGGACACTCGTATCATGCAAAATCCCACGTTCCCCTTCCGCTCCTTCTCGTTCTCCGCCTCCGGCCAACCAAACCAGCTTGCGAGAGAGAGAGAAAAAGGGATCAGTTCCAACACCAAGTCAAACACTCCCCTCCCCTCCCCTCCCCCCCTCCCGACAGGACAAGCTTCCTCGCCTCCCAAAACCCCACCCCAATCCCACCCATGGCGTCGGAGATCGAGGTGCTCGAGGACACCACTGCCGTCGCCGCGGCAGCGTCCACGGCCCCCGCCCCCGCCCCCACCGTGGGGGCCAGCGCGGTGGGACTGGAGGCGGAGGACGACTCGCTGAAGAACGACGTGTACACGGCGGCGGCGTACGGCGATCTGGAGAAGCTGCAGCGGCTGGTGGAGGGGGAGGGCCGGCCGGTTACCGAGCCCGACGGCCTCGGGTACCACGCGCTCCAGTGGGCTGCCCTCAACAACCGCATCGCCGCCGCGCAGTACATCCTCGAGGTTCCTCCCGCCCGAACGCTCTTCGTAATTTGCTTTATATAGTCGTTGTTTCCTAGTGAGGGAGATTTGGGTAGGTTGCGTCGTGATTGAAGCAATGCACTTTCTGAGCTGCACCTTTCGTATGCCAGAACTGTGGGCTGCTTACTAGATTGTGTTTGGTACGTTTGGACCTTTGGGTGGTCGTCAATGTCCATGAACGATATCTCCCGGTTTGTGAACAATTTCGCCGCTGTGAATTGAATGCTTGTCGTGGTGGGGGGTTTGGATTTTGAAATTGATTGATGTAGAGCGATTTGGGTTAGTGTAGGTTGTTACCGTAACTGGAAATTAATGTATTGGCATGGGCCTTTGGAGAGGTTTGTATGAACTTGAGATGTTGCCACGGGAGGTTTTTCAGTTGCTCATTTGGCGTCTTGACCATAATTAGTCGAATGTCATGGCCATTAGTAGGTAGGTTTGGACAGTCATGGTATCAATGAGGCCTCACAGTACATGATTTAACCCCAAATTGTCTTGCGGCCGTATATCCAAGTTGGTTAACTGCATGCATTTGTCGCTCATGGAATCATTGAGGGCATCAACTTGCTGGTTGTTGCAACAAGGCAGTTCAGGAAGATTTTAGATGGCTTGTATATCACCCACTGGTTTTTTCCATTTAGGTCTTCTGCCTTTTCAGTTTTAAGCGAATGAGTGTATGGTAGGCTCAATATAGAGTCTACTTGTACAACTTAGCGTCTACTATGATTACTCATAGTATGCCTATTGATTGCATGAATGAACTTTCTAACGGCGTACTTATACTGTGACGATACCGAGTATGTCTATCTTGATATCATAGTAGATAGTCAATATGTTATTCTGCTCAGTAGTCAGTAGTTGTCGTTGAAACATATATAGCTGATTTTGTTTGGTGACTTCCTGTAAATGCTGTCAACCGCATTCTGTGAATATCCTTTGTTTGGCCGGGTGATGATTTTGGCTTGGCCTTTGGACAGCATGGAGCGGATGTAAACGCTGTGGATCACACTGGGCAAACAGCACTTCACTGGAGTGCTGTACGTGGTCATATCCAAGTTGCTGAACTACTTCTAAAAGAAGGAACTAAAGTGGATGCTGCTGATTTATATGGCTATCAGGTCTGCATCCTGACTTCTCTTCTGTGTGTTTGGTCCTTGTTTTGCCGTTGTGTTTGCTTTTGGTTGTCCAACGTTGGTTCACACCTGCATCCTGATAGCCAACTATGTATTGTTGGATGTTCATTTGCCAAATTGATCAGTTATTCACATCTTGTTGTCTCCAAGTTACAGGGTTAGAGATTTACTGTGGACAAAAAAACTTACTCTGACCATATGATTTTTCTACATAAAAAGAAAGTCAAGAATCAATGACATTCACGCATGACAGCGAATTTGTTTAAGTCAATATACTGCTGTTTGCAGGCCACACATGTTGCAGCGCAGTATGGTCAGACAGTGTTTCTTTATCATGTTGTTGCAAAATGGAATGCTGATCCAGATGTCCCTGATAACGATGGAAGAAGCCAGTTGCACTGGTTTGTACCTTGTACTCTATGTTGCTCATTGGCCTACTGCTACTAGTAATTTCTGCTGGTGCACTTTGTAACGTATGGCCCCACAGAACTTCAATACCCCTTCTTATATTTCTTTTCTTTTTACATATCACCTTGTAGGGCTGCTTACAAGGGATTTGCAGATTCTATACGTCTTCTTTTGTATTTGGATGCTCATAGGGGCGGCAGGATAAAGAAGGCATGCGCTAAATTTATCTACTGCTCTTATTACCTATACACAGAACACGACAGCTTAGCCATTTCCCCTAATTATATTGGTTCACTTTGGAGCTTGAGATTTATTTCTTTACGACAAATGCTGCCCTTAGGTTGTACTCCTTTACATTGGGCTGCTATTCGGGGGAATCTGGAGGCATGCACTGTGCTAGTTCAGGCTGGCAAAAAGGATGACTTGATGGTGAAAGACAAAACTGGTTTAACTCCAGCGCAGCTTGCTGCTGATAAGAATCATCGACAAGTTGCATTTTTTCTTGTGAGTAACATGAACTATGCCATTTCTCTTTTTGTATTCTACTTGAGCTATTCTTTTGCAGCACCTCAGAGTCTCAATGCACTAACAGTATCATCTAATAAGGATTCTGCCAGGTTTCTTAATATGACTTGTATAAAAACATATACTAATAAAGTAATAAGCAATATTCATTTGCATCGATTTTGATTTTGTATGCCTTCTGCCTTGTCAATTATTAAAAACTAATTAGGAAGAACTGAGTTTCATGATGAGGTATTGTATAATTTATTGAATGTAGCATATATATGCTTTCTGGACCTGGTAATTTCTCTGTAGACTTGATATAAGTACCAGCCATATGGCATGACTATTCTTACCACAGAAAACAGATACTATTTTTCCCAGAAAACATCATAAACCGGTACAGTACATACATAGAGGTAACCAAGGAGGAAAAATGCCTTTCTTTGTTGTGACCTTGCTGATGCATGTTTATATATATTTTGTAGACTCCATGTGAGCTTCAGAATTGAAATGATCAGCTAATGATTTGTGATTGCACTTGTAGATTAATACCATTTCACGCCAAATCTTTGTGATTGCTCTTGTAGATTAATACCTTTTCGCTTATCCCCCAATGTATATTATCTGGATAAGAGCAATCATATTGACCTTGACCTGAAAGGACTTGTATTTCTAATGAGTGTGGTTGGGGTAAGGGCCCTTAGGCCTGATCAAGTGGCGCGACGGCACCGTGACCAGTAGCCGCACCTCAAGGGCATGGAGAAGGAGATACTAGGAACTTGTGTTTATTTTTTTTCTTCCCTTGATTACAATCTGACCGCCTCTTTAAATAGGCGCCACTAACCACAACTAATCAAATATCCTATCTAACTAAATAGCTTATCTCCTTATCTGCTAACTTAACCATCTAACAAACGTGCCCCCTAACAATGCTGATAAACACTAGTAGATAAAAAAGACAGATAGGTAGGTTTGTTAAGGGTGGTAGTGTAGTGTGTGGTAGAAGTGTAATAGTCATGTAAGTGTTAGGGGTAGTTATGGAATTGTAGTCTAGATTAGGGTTTCTAGTCCAGGGTCTCTCTTGTATACTATATACTGCCCCTTGGGCTCTTGCAATAGAACCAACTATTCAGCCCCCATTCTTCTCCTATCCCAAAATCTAACATGGTATTAGAGGCTAGATCCAAACTCTAGCCTTCATCTTCTTCCACCCAAGCCGCCCCTGGGAGGAGCAATCTCTACTCCCGGGGCAACACTCAATCTTATTTTTATCTTTAGCATATGTAGTTTCTTAATGTCAAGTAGTACCAGCAGCTAGCAGTCATCGTTCTTCAAGTAGCAGCAGCTCCAATCAGCAGCACTCATCTTCGCCTTGGTCCTCTACTTCGGCACCCCTCCTGGCTCCTACACTTCCTCCTCCAGCGGCCCACCCTACGCCAGAGGGCCGGCTAAAGGCCACGCGCTGCCGCTGCATCTGGGCTGGCGGCAAGGAGGCTTGGCTAGCCCGATGCGAGTTCTCGCTCGTTCGTCCCCCCCCTCAGCAGCCTTCTCCTTCCACAGCAGGTGTCCCCGAGGTCGCTTCCTCGCCGGGTCCAGCGATCCTCGTCATCCTCGTGCTTCCTATAAACTGGATCGAGCTCATGGAGCTCAGATCTGCTCGTCGTGGGGCACAACCTCGCTGCCGGTCGCCCCCTCAAGCTCGTCTTCGTCGCCTCGGCTAGGCCTGCAGCGGCTGGGACCCTTGCTCCAACGGCAGCTGCTCTGCTTCGCGGTTGGATCTAGTGCCGCCGCCCCGGATTCACGCCGCGGTTCCTCTGCTTTGCTCCCGGTTGGATCCAGCGCCACCGGCCGCTTCGCTTGCGAGCTCTCTCGGATCTGAGGCGTGAGCTCGACTCTGGACTCGCTGAGGGCCACGCAGCGTCATTATTACCCGATGAGCCTCAGCCGTCGCTCTGCCGCTCCCAACGGGACTCCTCCTCTCCGCCTCGCTCCTCTGCTTCGGTGATGGTGATATGGTCCTCCCTCGCTGCCGGCCTTGAATTTGGAGATCCCATCAACACCGGTCGTATCCTCGTCATCGGAGCTCGTCTCCTTCGTCGCCAGCACTTCCCCAGCTAGATCCGGCCGGATCCGTGCGTCGCCGGGCCTCCTTACCACCGGATCCGGTGCTGCTCATCTTCTTCGGCTCTTCCTGTCTCCGCCATTGGCCATCTTCAACTCGATACGTCCACCGACGGGGTGGTGGGTGATGAGATCCGGCGGTCTAGACCTGGATCCATCATCGTCGGCGATGTCGTCCTCATTTCTCGACGTCTTCAAGTCATCCTCGTCGTCGTCGACCCCATCACTTGCCATCGTTGGATCTTTCTGCTCCAAATTACCATCATCACCGCCGGATTGGTTGGTCTCCGCTGTCGCCTAGGGTGTCGCCATCTCGTCTGCACATCGCTGCCGGTTGGATTCGACCGGATCCAGTCGCCGACATCGTTTTCGCCCACCCATCATCGACATCATGTGGCTCCTCCGTGCTGCCGGTGTTGGGATAGGGGAGGAGCCATCGTCTTCACATCACCGGTTCATCTTCATCTTCACCGCCGGTTTCATCGTCTTCACCAGCTCTGGTTGGGGTTGTCCATCTCGCTGTTCGTCGCCGTCTCCATCACCAGCGCCCATCGGACCTGGTGATCTACGCCCCATTTATTCATCTTCCATCTTGTCCTCTTTGGTCTTTCCGTTGTGCTGTGAGCTGCTGCTATGGGTGCTTGTGTGATCACTGCTACTGCTGCTAGTATCTTAAGTCTATTTTCCTTTTATTTCCATCGAGTCCATCCAAGTCTGTTGCATCTCTCTTTGAGTTTGTCGAAGCGTTGCCGGTCCATCATATCCTTTGTTGATCAGCCGATTGCTTCTTCCTTTTCAGGTTGCCGCGGTCCGTCCATTGGATTATCGTGCGGTCACCCCTATCATCGTTGTTGACGCGACTTTGCCCTCTTGATCCTCTCCTGTAGCCATCCGGCTACACATCTTCGAATCATTGCGACTCTTGACCAATGGCATTCTTTGTCGTCATCATCAACTGTCTCTTCGTCTTTGTTTTTATCGGGCGCCAATTCGATACCGTCACCTCACTTTTTGGGTGGGCGGATCTGGTTCGTCGTCTTTGCCTCCGTTGGGTGCCAGATTCGACACCGTCACCTCACTTCTTGGGTGGGTGGATCTGGTGGTTCATATCTTCATCTCTATCTCCTTCGTGTACTTGATTTGACATATATCTCTATTCCTGTAGGTTTCAAGAGTTGCATGCTTCGACGACATCTTCAAGCTTGGACTTCGTATTTATCTTTTATTTTAGTGTTGTCCTCTTCAAACTCAATGTTATTGCAAACACTTTGAGTTTGAATGGGGGTGTTAAGGGTAGTAGTGTGGTGTGTGGTAGAAGTGTAATAGCCATGTAAGTGTTAGGGGTAGTTATGAAATTGTAGTATAGATTAGGGTTTCTGGTCTAGGGTCTCTCTTATTTACTATATATTGCTCCCCTTGGGCTCTTGCAATAGAACCAACTATTCAGCCCCAATTCTTCTCCTCTCTCCAAAATCTAACAGGTTCGGCAGCTGTTGTGTGCCTCATGTAGGATGTAATCAGCTGCTGCCCTGTGCATGGCCTTCCGGCCGGCCGCAAGGCCCTCCTGGTTGCAGCTGGCACACCTAAGCTGTTGCTGCTGCTGTTGCACATGACAGTATTGCTGATATTTCAACAGGGAAAATCTAGCTGAAACTTGATTTTCTTGTGTTGAAAAGAAACAAAAGAATTGATTTGCTTTATTCTTTACAGGACAATGCTAGAAGGGTACATGACAGAGGATGTGATGGAAATAACAGTTTTGGGAAGCTATCAAAATTAGGGCTTGCTCCTCTTCTTTGGTGTATTATTATTGGCTTGCTTGCTACATATATACACTCTGTTATATCAGGTAAGCAGCATTTTTAATGTCTTTCACTCGCTTTGATCTTCCTTAGTGTGGTACTTAGTACTTACTATATTTCCTTCTTTTCAGGACAATATATCATGAATATGACAGCACCATTTGGGCTGTTTGCATGGTCAGGAGTTTTCCTTGCAACTGCTGGGTTGGTCATGTTTTATAAATGTAGCAGGTACTTCTGAAAAATATTATTTGGTTAATAGTTATGAAAAGTTGAAAAGCGAAACAAAGGGCAGGCACATATTGCCAGCAAGTTGATCCTTGCCAGTTACTACTTCTTGACAAAAAAAATTGAGACAGTAACAAAGTTTATTGTATGTCTTCTTGCATATTTGCACATGTTTGCATCATCTGACGTCCTGTTTATCCCAACTCTTTTATGTGTTAGATACATTACAAATTATTTAAACCGTTATACTCTTCTGTTCTTGCCATGCATATCTGTTGAAATTTTGTTATATGCAAATATCCTGCTACTTTCGTATTATCCTCCAGATAGAGATATGCAGCCTTAATCAATTATCATTTAGCAACACCACGATGTCTTTTGCTTTCTGCAGGAAAGATCCTGGCTACATCAAAACGAATATAAGAGGCTCACAAATTCAAAGGGATGATGTAAGTTTGAAATATTAGCAGAGTTAATGTAGTTTCTGCAAGCACCTTTATCTTCTTTTTGGACTTCGGTGATTCTAGATTGCATTTTCAAACTTAAGGCCAAACCATAATCCGAAATTTTGCAATGCTAATCATGAGAATTTGTGCCTTTAGGAACCATTGTTGAAGATGGAGTTAGACAATCCTGCACTTCTGTCTGGTAATTGGTCACAGCTTTGTATAACCTGCAAAGTAAGTAGTACAGCATCCAGCAATTTAGTTGTCTCTTTCCTAGATCGATATTCTTAGGCCTCTGATTTCCAAACTTCTTGTCATTCAACAGATTGTCAGACCTGTTCGTTCGAAACATTGCTCTACATGTGATCGCTGTGTTGAGCAGTTTGACCATCACTGCCCCTGGGTATCTAATTGCATTGGCAAGGTACTTGGCTCTTCTGTTATTTTATACTTAGTTGTGATCAAATGTAGTTATCATCTCTTCTGGAGATGAATTGGCAATTTATGTTGCATGCTGAATCTTATTGGGACAGAAGATTATGAAACCATCTCTCACTTAAGAAAGTTACTCACTGTAACATTATGAAGAGCACTGTGCTCCCCATTTGCTGATTTTTTTTATCTACCTTTTGTTTGAATTTATTCTTTTGGATATCTGCTTGTCCTTTAGTCTGATCTATAGTGGACTGTAACTGCAGAAGAACAAATGGGAATTCTTCATGTTCATCACTCTAGAAGTTTTTGCACTGATCATTACTGGCTCTGCTGCCATTATAAGTATTGTCCAAGTTCTTTGTGGCTTTGTCCTTATAATTTGGATTGGAAGTTTTCCATATGCTTCATCGCTGTTTCTGTCACAGGGATTGTAAGAGACCCAGCGTCTCCAGCATCCTTTGGTGGTTGGCTTCGCTTTTCTGCTGTTCACCATCCTGGGGCGGTTTCTTTTTTCGTAATGGACCTTTTCCTTTTCTTTGGTGCTGCAGTTCTAGCAGTAGTTCAAGCATCACAGGTATGCAAAATTTGTTTTTTTTTACCTTGATATTTTTTCACTGGGATACCAAGTTATTTTATTTCTATTGTCGTGATGTGATGTCACTGGAATACCTGTTTATTGTCTGTACAGCCATCAATATTACTTGATTACCAAGTGGAACATAAACTTTAATAAAACACCCTGAATTTGAAAAAGGAAACTACTCTACTGCCTTTATGAGGGTTTGCCCCCGAAATTTGTGAAGCCTCGCTGGATTTGTCAAATCCACATGTCGTTATCAGCTTGTTCATTAGTATATGACCTATCAACACTGTAGAACTAACATTAAAGGTTAGGCAATAAAACTAACATTAGGCAATAAAATTTGTATGATATTTGGAATGCAGTAGGAAATTTGAGGATCCAATTACTAAACAGAGCTAAAATCATGGTCAGATGAGAAATGCTGTCTGCTTATTTGATTTATTAATTAGCTTTCTGCAAGGTCTATGTGTGGGATAGTACGAGGGGCATGTGTGTCTGCACCAGGGATCAAAATCCCGGCCGGTTACCGGCGGTAAGTCGTAACCGGTTTTCCCGGTCGGGTCCGGGGAAAAAAAACCGGCCGAAAAACTTTGAATTCAAATTGAATTTTTGATTCCATAATGTCATTCCCCAGTTGGTTTAGGCATTGTTATGCTAGATTATGTACAACTTGAAACACTTTCTCATTAATATTTACATTATTCCAATTTTCAAATTACCATTTTTCTATATTTTCCAGTTTTCCCGGTATTTTCAGCCGGTTTTACCTGTTACTGGCCCGAGAAAAACCGAGTTCAAATTTTGAATTGCAAACTTCATCCGGTTATTTTTTTGAAATTTCCGGCCGGTTACCGGTACCGGTCGATTGCCGGGATTTCGGCCGGAACCGGGATTTGGATCCCTGGTCTGCACTATCTGTGCTGTGTTGATGCCTTACTTCCATCCCCATTGCAGATAGCAAGGAACATTACAACAAACGAGATGGCAAATTCCATGAGATACAGTTATCTAAGAGGTCCAGGTGGCAGATTCAGAAACCCATTTGACCATGGGGTGCGCAAGAACTGCTCAGACTTCTTGTTAAACGGACACAATGAGGACATTCAGCGGCTCGAACATACATCGCATGCTGATGAGGAAATGGGAATGATACAGATGACAAGTGCAGTCTCGCAGAATGGCGATGGCCCTTCCCGTCATGGTGATGGCACTGACCATGCTTGTGCTGATTCACATGCTAACTCAAAATATCACAGTCAAGTAAGTTCATCTCAGTGTTGCGACCACAGTAAGAAGACTGATAGGACACCATTGGGTCTAGGGTTGGGCTTTGGACGAAACAGTGCTTCCCGGCAGTATGTCCGGTCTCTTCTCCCATTGTGATTCATCACTTGGAGATCATGTGTGTTCTCACTGTAGATTGTATGTGTACACTGCTCAGTCTCCATCGTTCGTTTAGCTGCTTGTGACATGTTTTACTATATAGCCTTGGCTAGTTTGCGTTAATATTGTCAGGGTGCTAGCTGTGGAAAACTCGGATCTATTTAGCATCAGTAGTTTTTGTGGTGGATACATAGGAGGAGGTAGCAATGGACTCATGAATATCCACTGATCTGCAATTTGGAAATGTCATGTAGCTCCTGCAAAACGGATAACAATTTTGTGCAGATGTAGCATCATGAAATATCTTCACTATTGCTGTATCCGTCAGGGTCGGCGGTACTCCAGTTGTTCAGCACCATACAGCTTTTGAAAGTGTGGTTGTAAATTCAGAGAATTGTAAATTGATTAGTAACTTCACTGTGGCATAAGCTGCTTTCCTGTTTCATCCCTTTTTTTCTTAGGATATTCTTACACATGAAGAAAAGGTTTTGCGGGTGTTGCATTATGATACCGAGTTGGTTCTTGTCATGTATCTTTTTCTTTTCTTTCCTTTTTTTTTGAGAGGATTCTTGTCATGTATCGGTGTAGTCCAATTGTTTGAGAGATTTAGAATTAAGATACACTTATTAGGGGGCTGTGTTTCAGACTAACAATGTGATCTAAAAGACTTACTGTATTTCTGGATTGGGATCGAGGAAGTTGTAAGGAAATATCCGTACTTCTGACGTGTTATATTTTACCTTTGAACTCTTCAGTATATATATATTTTTAATCACTGTTCAGTATATTCTTACTCGCACTTCTTACATCTGGCAGTGCGTCTCTCTTTGCAGCTTGTGTCTGAATTTTGAACTGATGAATATTTAGTTCAGATATAAAGGGGTGGATATAACATAACTGCAGGATTTTTTTTGTGTACTGTACGTGCACTTTGTCCGTTCAGGAAGTAGAAAATAATGGAGGAAAATTGTTGGAATTTTTTAAATCAGAAGTACCCTAGTTATTCCCATAATTTAAAGCCCCCTTCGTGTATGTATGAACTCCATATTAAAATTAAAAGATATGAAATTTTCGGCTTTTGGCGATCTTTTTCCTTTACTGAAACTTCTAGCTACTATTGGGCACTTCAGCACTGTGCTCCGTCCAACTCCAACACCCTGAGGAAGCATCAAGCGTATCATCTGTCTAGCTTTGCTGCGACGAACTTTGTCTTTGTTTCATCATACGCGTCTATTTTAGAGCAACGGTGTGATTCCTCGCCTTATGTCTGATAACCCATTTGCTCAATCATCTTCCATTCTAATGGGCAATTAGTTCCGTTCTCATCCATAGCAGTTGGCTTCATCCATTCGCAGAGAAGAAAACATTGGACGAAACCACGAAACATATGGAAGCAACAAGAATGCATGCATGCTGATGAGAAAGCTTGGGGTAATGTTTATTCAGCCATGAATTAATTGAATAGAATATCTTAGAATTGACAAGAAGTTTGCATGTACAAACTTGCAAATCATACCGTAGGCGATGGCACAAAAATTGATACCACTACCTAAAGACTAAGGGAATAAGAAGAAATCAACAAGCACAAATCTCAAATCAAACGCATGAAAATAGTACCAAGCTACAATCTATTAGAAGCAAAGCAACCACTGCCATATAATATCCAAAGATATATAATATCTAGATTTGACAAAGCACCCGGCCATTCTTAGCAAACAGCTGCCACCACACATCGTCGAGTAACCATGGTACTGGTTGCTGCATCTCTAGCTCTCTCTCTTTTTTGGACAGGAATTGCATCTTTAGTTCTTCACTCGCATACTGTACTGTACTCTCCGATCTCCATGGTTGCAAGGAGAGGAGGTGACCGTGTGGGCTAATGGAAATTCAAAAGAGGACGAGGAGGGCAGTGAGAGTCCTAAATTTTTTGACAGGGAGCCTGTAAGTAGATATTGGAGAAAATAAAGGAGGGCGACCACACTTTAGATGAGAAGAGGTGTGATATAGGAGCAGCTGTCAAGGGAGGGACAAGAATCCACCATTACTCTTAAATAGACGCGTAGTATAAATTATAGGCAAAGTTTCACGAGGCGGAGGCAAATGATATGCTTTCCAAACCAATGGACCCGGATGGTCTCTTGCCCAGCTCGACCTGACCCGACCGATCCACCTCACATAGTCACAAAATCACCCATACAGAGGGTGAAAACGAGTCGGAAACAGATGAATATCGCTCTCCTTGTAATATAACCTTTTTTTATCGGATTCAAAGTTAAATACGGATATGAATACATATTTTTCAAGATACGACGCGGGCGGATGCGGATCAGATTCAGATCGGTCACGGATAACTTGACGTGTAGTGTACATATAAAGAAAAGATATAAATTCACCAACGAAAATATCAAATTATACTACATATTAGATAATTATCTATCCTACTTAACAATGTAAACAT
Source organism: Hsuehochloa calcarea (assembly GCA_036346395.1). Classification (NCBI taxonomy): domain Eukaryota; kingdom Viridiplantae; phylum Streptophyta; class Magnoliopsida; order Poales; family Poaceae; genus Hsuehochloa; species Hsuehochloa calcarea. Next base: position 30,909,421 of record CM070603.1, read on the forward strand.
AATAAAATACAAATTTATATTACGGTCCTGTTTGGTACAACTTCTACTCCCAGCTTCTCAATCGATTCTCATGGAGCCGTACTAAACACTCTGATTCTTAAAACCACTAGATTCTGTTTCTCGCGAAGAGCTGTCTCGAAAATGAACTAGCAACGAGAAGCAGTCTCCCAGCAGATTCTCGTGAGAATCCAACCTTCATAAACGAAAATACCATTTGAAGCTGAAGGTTTTTACTCGTAAATACCACTGAGTTACACAAATACAATTGAAGTATTGCACCCAGGGGTGACATGTCTATTTGTCTCTAACCTCCCTCGTATGGTTTTTGGAGCCAACCTACTAGCTAAACGGTTTCAACAGATAGCTCTAGATTATCAGAGAAGTGGATTCTCAGAGAATCAGGAGCAGAATCTAAAAAATAAGAATATGAAGCTGTACTAAACGGGCCTATATATTAGTCAATGACTAGAAAACCATAGAGAATGTCAAAGGATATTTATGTTTCTCGAATATCCATTTTGTTGATTTATCGAATATGTTTCGGATATTCTATAAAATACTGATACTACTCTTTCTATATCATAACATATATTTTATGAGATTTTTCGAATACAAATATAAGTAATATTGGATACTAATCGAGACTAAAAATTGTATATTTTTTTTCGAATGCTACATCGGATGGAGCGGAAATTATCAATCGTTTTCATCCTTAATTCCATACCCATAATGACCGACCTACCCGGCCGCACCCTTCTCCCGCCGCCGCACCCAAACCCCACTCTAAAACCCGAAACGTGGACTAAATTAGCCCCATTGCGCAATAAAAATTCCAAAAATAGCCCCATAAATCTAAAAATTCCAAAAATGACGTCCCCGTAGTAGGTGCTACCGTCCGGGACGGCAGCACCTTGGTGATGTTGTCCCGGCGGCACCTGTAGTCTTGCCCCTGGTGGGGCCCGCAGCAGTGTCGCCGCCCCCGACGGCAAAGACCGCCGCGGCCCCACCCGGCCGCGGTGGTCCGCCGACGCGGCGGCTTGGGCCATGTGGCGCGCGCCGACCTGCCGCCGCGCCGCCAGCCATGAGCGCGCCGGGCTCGCCGGCGCGCTATGCTGCGGCCTCGCCTTGCCTAGCCGCGCCCGTACAGGCGCCGAGGCGAGCCCCGGCGCTATGCTGCGCTGAGGCGCGCAAGGCGCCTTACTCACGCCTTGCGCGCCTATAAAAGGGAGGAGCGGTGAGGAGCCTCCTCACCGGCTCGTCGACACTGGTTAGAGTGAAAAAAATTTGTGAAAAAATCTACGAGTCGAAAAAATCACGAGCACGTAGAAAATAAGCTTTGAAGCCTGCTGCGAGCACCTAGAAAATGTAAGTGTCATTCGCATTCGATTAGTATTATCGGTAGTTTTAGCAATGTGATTAGGATGCAATTAGATGAATTGTAGCAACAGAGTAGTTTTAGTTGTGTAGTTAGTTTATTTTGAAGACCTAGTAGTTAACAATGTCATTATGCCGTAATTAGTTGACTTAATGACATGTTGCTAGTAGTGTTGTAAATTTCCTTTCGGTATTTTTATAGTTTCATGAACTTGGTCATAAAATAGCAAAATTTTGGAGGTCGTTAAGCAAAATAGAAATAGCCCCATGAGCGCTTTGTATATGTACTCTTGATCGGGCATATCGCGTTCGGTGCATGCACTACGATTACATACACCGCTAGAATGAGAAACCCGACGACCTCTCAAGAAGTTTTAAATCTGAAATTTAATGAAAAAGAATACCTTGTCGTGGACCACACATGTCTTTGGTGTAAGTTAGGTCTAACTCGGGTATGGAAACGTAGAAATGCAATAAGAAATTCTGAAGTGAATTATTTTTGCACTGTAATATCGAACTAGTTAAAAATTCGTAACTATGTAGTACCACGTAAAATTTACAAGTGTAACATAGAATAGGCTATGGATTATTTATACTAGAAATAATATTAGCTTGGACATTTCATTGATAGAAAAATCATACGAACTCCAATCGGGATTGAAAACATGTACGACAAAACGTTCGTGTACAGTGGGCATAACCAAATTTGTAGAAGCGTTCATTACGACAAAAAATCCCGCAAATAATTCGATGGTTTCCTATGCACATGTGTTAGGTACTTTATGGTGGAAATTCAAGATCTGTCGTGTTCCACGGGACGGTCTCAGACTGCGACGGACCGTCACGGTGCGGACTGTCAAATTGTCACCGCACCGTGATCCGCACCGCTCTGAAGGACATGAGCCTCTCGAGCTAAGGCGGTGCGTCGTTCGCGTTCGATCGCGCCATCGGAAGGAAGAAGCTGCGCATCGAGCGTTGTATGCCTCGGTGGTGGGTGGTGCAAAGAGACCGTTTGGCAACTTATGAAGGTCACATGTGGCGCTTCATGGGCCAACTACATGGGGTTGTTTGCAACCCCGCCGCTTTACGATATATGCGCGGCCGATGGTCTACGCTCAGTTCTTGGAGAGCACGGGGACATCCGTGCGGGTGGTTCCGGTGAAGGTGAAGCTGCTGGTGAGGAGGAGCTTGCGTTGGTCTGCAGTTCTGGAGGAGACGTGGGCGATGGAGACCTGAAGGGGCGTGCGGTCAATTTTGAGCCCAACGAAGGGGCGGAGAGATGGTGGTCAGCTCGTATTGATTGTCACGAGTACCGACCACCGTGGATGAGGTGGAAAGCGAGGAGGACGTGGAAACAACTAGTTCTAAGACGCACGAAGACGAGAAGCCTGCTGCGGGGAGGTGCACTTGGTGGTTTTGTGACCACTGACATTGCTTACGTCCCCTCACGATTGGACGATGTTGCGATGACATCGCTGGTTCTGCCACGTCCGGAGGGTGCTGAGTGGGGGTTCAATGAGGACACCCTGCTCGTAGGCCAACGCTTTCCTAACAAGATCGCCGCACAACATGCTATTGCAAGATACGCCGTTAACATCGGACGGACGTATCGGGTGCAGAGGTCCAACCCCGACACGTACATCGTCAGGTGTGTTGATGAATCCTGTGCTGGCAAAGTCCGTGCGCAGAGGTTCACGACCGCTGCCATGGGCTTCCGGATAACGGTGCTGAAGGACCACACATGCGAGTTAGCTGAGCCGCTACGACAGGCACCGCAACATGACGTCCTCGTATGTTGCCAGCTTGATAAGCCACCTCGTCGGCTGCAGATGTGTCCATTTCGCCAAAGCTCCTGCTGGCGGATGTTGCCAATATGGTGGGATTCCCTGTCAGCTACAAGACGGCATGGCGTGCGAAACGCAGGGTTCTGGAGCGAATGTTCGGCACATTCGAAGAGGCTTACAACCTAGTACCAAGATTCGCATCAAATCGCGGAATCTAATCCGGGACGTCGTAAACAAGCTTGAGCGGGTGCATCCGACGGAGGGCCCAATTGTTTTGTTCTTGAAAGGGTCTTACGGGCCTTCCGTTAAGCGTCGAAGGGTTCAAACATTGTCGTCCCGTGCTCACGATGGATGGTACCTTCCTATGTGGGAAGTGCAGGGGTACCATCCTCACCGCCGCTGCGGCCGATCACGAATGACCGCTTAGTCCCGTGGCGTTCGCAATTGTTGAGAGCGAGAACACGAGAGCTGGTTGTGGTTCTGTGCAATGTGAAGCGGCGATCGTGCAAGATCGGCGGATGTATGTGTCATCTCGGATCGCAATCTTTGGGTTGTTGTCTGCGTTGTGCATGATGCAAAATGGGGCCGCAACGCCGCACGGTGGAGCGATGTTAGGAGCCGTTGGTGCATGAGGCATCTCGCGCCAACTTCCACACAAGGTTTCGAGCAAGGACCTCATGAAGATGTTCAAGAAGCTCGCATGCGTAACCAAAGGAGGAAGTTCGAGCGGTGTGGAGACGGCTCGATGAGGAGACCGGAAGCATGTAAGGGACTCGGCGCATGCCGAGGCGAGGCGGCTAGAGGGTCGCGAGTTGGGAGTTCACACGGTGGGTTAACTCGCACGCACTGACTGGAGAAATGGTCCTGCCGCACGACACGGACGGTGCAAGGTGCGGGATCATGACGACCAACATGTCGGAGGTGTACAACGGTGTGCTCAAGGGTGTCCGATCTCTGCGATCATCGCGATCGTGGAGGAAAGCCGAACCGTACCATCGGATACTTTGTCAACAGAGCCATGATGGCCAAGAAGCATTTGGAGGACGGAAGCAATTCTCAAGTAATGCATGCCTACATGGCGAATAAGATCGCCAAGGCTCGATCGCACGGCGCTCGTACCATGGATGGCGTCAGGCAGAAGTTCGAGATCAGGCTCAGGGAGAAGTACGTGATGGGCCATGTTAGAGGGGATCGTAAGCAGGTCTGCACGATTGGTGAAGAAGCGTCGTGCACCTGCAACAAGCCGCAGCTTCGCACAAACCATGCTCCCATGTGTACGCGGCATGCGGCGTGGCGGCAAGCCTCGAGCGTTACATCTCCGAGTACTATGACATCCACCACCTGTATGCAACTTGGAGTGCCGAGTTCCATTCATACGGGCTGGACACGCACTACAGGGACCTTTGGCTGGGACAGGTGAAGTGGGTGCCCAACGACGCACTAAAGCACCCGGTAGTGGAAGACGCAGATCCGACGCATCCGAACGACATGGACGACGACCAACATGGCAACGAGTTCGCCGACCCGTTGCGGTCAGGCAAGACTGTTTGGCACTCCATCGGCACGCCTAAATGATCGGCACAAGCAAAGCAATCGTAGTGAGGAAGATATAATTACTACGCCGTGATGTCGCTTGCTTATTTCAATGTCTTTGATGGACTCGCTGTCGCTTTTATCCATGCCTTTATGTAGTACTTGTTAAGTTGTCCGGGTTTGTTGTTAACTCATTATGATCATATTGCATTGTTGAAATTTTTATCGTATGTCTTGCCTTATTTTTCTCGTGTCACATAATATGTTTTACATGCGCACCGACATGTTGTTTCCTGTTGGCGTGAGATGGCGCGAGCTCCAGCTGACGACAGCGTCGAGCCGCCGACCCACACCGGGATGTGGGACACCGTTGTCGGCGTGGTCCGCGGCGTCGGCCCTCGAGCACAGTCTGGCGCGCCTCAGAGAGATGGCCCCTTGACGAAGCAGACGTCCCGAGGCCGGAGACCGGGCTCTGCCGCCGCCGGATGTTGGACCTCCCGCACGCGCCTGCGCAGCTTTGACGCTGCACTCTGCTCTGCGCTCGTGGACCGTTGGAGACCGGAGACTCACACCTTCCACTTCCGATGGGGAGATGACCATTACTCGGAGGACGTGTCTCGCCATGTGTCTACCTCTGCGTGGTCTTCCAGAGTGCCCTCCGATGGCGATGGCCCGAAGGTCCGTTTGGATGACAATTTGGTGACCCGATTCTTTGCGAAGCGTCGGGTGTGCCACATTCTCGGCTGCGGCGGTACATGATCTCGCCCGAGCATGCGACTCGGAGGAAGTGAGGACACATTTAGTCGCGTGCACTGTTGTTCTTGTTCGGATGGATCTCGCTTTTCTACCACGCAGGAGACCGCGTGTACCGAAGCTACATCCATCCGCATCTCTGCGGGCGCTGGTCCGACGAGGTTCCACAGTACAGTTGGGGCTATGCAGTGCTTTGCGCCACCTACCGAGGGTTGTGTGACGCTTGTCATCGCAGCACGGGCGAGGAGCCAGTCCTCGCGGTGTGCTACGCCCTCCTACAGTTATGGTCGTGGGAGCACTTTCCAGTCGGCCGACCGTACTTCCGCACCAGCGTGCACCCTTACTAGGTGACCACCGAGCTTTACGGGGACGCTGCAGGGGACGACCCCGTCGACGGGCCTACGATGGGAACACGTTGGACACGTGCTACCCTAGGGTGGGCTAGGGAGAGACCGAGGCGCGTATACCCAGAGTTCCATAACCTTTTCGAGACTCTCTACGAGGACGAGGTCATCTGGTGGCCATGGACAACACGGTTCCTTCACGACACGGCCCCCTTCGAATTATCGTCCCAGTGCAATCTGGACGAGGCACTCTGGATGACGACCTGCCACTTGGTCTTCTCGCACATGGTCGAGCAGTACAACCCGCAGTGGTCATGAGGCAATCGGCCTTTACCAGAGGTTCCACCGCCACGGACGACCTCTCACACAAAGGCTCACCGGTATGTCATTATTTGGTGTTATTTTGAGGGCATTTTGAGTAAGATTTTCGACATGTAAATTCAATTGCAGTGAGCGAGGAGAGGCGGAGAGCGGCGATCGAGGCGATACAACCACGGGCGGACGCTGTGGATTGACAAGGTTACGACGGACGTGGTGCTGGAGTTTCGCGGCTACGCCATCCAGACGTACGCGGCGTACTTGCGGTGGTACGTTCTGCGCACTAGGTGCGAGCTTCGGGCGGCCGCGGTCATTCGATGGGCGCCATGCGAGACGACGTCGACTAGCCGGTCGGACCGTCATCGGGCGGCCCGCCTCGACGAGACGGTAAAACATTCTTCGCATAATTCGCGTTCGGAACACTTTTCGCACTTACTATCGGTTTTCGTGCGGCACTACCGCTTGGGCGTGTCGCAACCGACTCATCGGCTATAGACCGTGGAAACAACAACACAATGGATCGTATCATAGCGCGATGCGCACGATGCGCGAGGATGTAATTTCGCGATTAGATCCATAACTTGTGGTCGCCACGGCGACGTTCACGTACATCATCGCGCACGTGGCGGTACCTTCCACCACCTCCGCCTCCTCGTCACCCCGCCTGTCGCACTCGGAGTCGAGCTTGAGCTTCGGCCGCCGCCCCGACCTCGAGCCACGGTATGTCATCATCAACCGGTTCTTGTCGTGAGTACCTTTCCATACACTCATTTCGGACGATCCGACATTACCCTTTGTTCTTGCAATTCGAGGGGACAAACTCTGCGCAACCATCGTCATCACGGAGGAGGCGCGGGGTGATCGACTTCTTCGCACGGCGTTCAATCACACCTCCGGGCGCGACCGGTGGTTCGCGACACGTCACGAGGGTACACCGCAAAGACTACGGCTCGGCTCGCCAGAGGATCCTCGTCAACACAACAGCCTACTCGGTACACGTGAACGCATACTAACACCAATTTTCCGTCATACAAAAGCAATGACTAACTCACCTGACGCTTCCCGCAGAAGAGCACCGATGGGTGGACGACATGCTCGGGCCACCGACCCGCCACGATGAGATCACCCTGTTCGCCTCCCGAGACAGGCCCCTACTACGCCTTCGAGACGTCGCCACTCCCTGACGAGTTCACATTCCCCGAGGATCATCTACGCCGTCCGGCAGTTTACGACGACCATGCACCCTAACTAATTTCATGGACGTGTAAAATCATTACATAATGCCATCATGCATCTCGCCTTTCGATTTATGTAATGTCCATGTGCGTTACGACTGTTAGATTTATGTACACAACATGTTATCTGAAATATTTAGTACTAACAACAACTGTAACTCCCGATTTAAACTTACTAAACCTTAAAGACATAACGCAATGCTGCCCCACGATACCTCCTCGCCACTACACTCGCTGACGCGAATTTTCTTCAACCAAATTACAATTTACCAACAGGCTATATATGCATGATTTGGCTTCCATTCCACTCACTCTTCGCCTCTTCTCCTTCCTTCCAGTCTTAAACGGCATGTCTACAGCTTCATCAAACTTTCGAGTGAACAGGCAATTAGAAGCACTAAGACAGCACTTGGATTACCCTCGTTGCAGGGATCCGGTGAATGTGTTCACCTCCCATACGCCAACGAATCCATCCCGAGTGTTCATGAAGTGTTCGAATCTTACGGTAACTTATGTCTGATCATCCCCATTGAACTTCTTTCCAAACATCATATTTTTCACTTGTATTCCCAATTATTTTTATAGAACACAATATGTCGGTTCTGGCTATGGGCTGATGAAGCAGTGCCAGACGTTCGAGGCATTGTAATGCAAATTGCAGCCTTGCAAGAGGACACACATCGTGTGGCTGCATTTCGTCAAGTGCCTCGACCATCGGATGAACCGACGGAAAATAAAGATAATGTTCTTAAAGGACTGGATGAAAGGATGGGAAGGGTTGAGAAATCGCTACAGAAATTAGTTAACATGGCCAGTTTGGTAATTTTTCTTCTATTATTTCTTGTTCTTGCTAAGTAGAAGATCAGTTTTAATAAGATTGTAATATCCACTCTTTATCTATGCATCCCTGCACTACGTGATGTATGCCTTTGCGGCGTTGTGGTACTAGTTTGTATGAAGTATGCATCTATCTAATTCCGTTGTGGACACTTTGCGTGTGAATTAATCAAACAGTAATTTCTAAATCAGTGCGGAACTACGGCTATCTAATTTGCGGTACTTCGATTATCGTTCGCCGAAAATCGAACTTCACGGTGCGGAGTACCGCCCAAACATGGCGGTAAGAACCACGCTTGTAGAAAATCAGCTAAGTCCCAAAAGAGTGCTCTTTGTAAAAAAGCGTTCGCGGATTTTGGAAGTTCTGAGAGGTACTTTCGCGACTTGTATCGCTCGAACTACCGATCATCCTAACAAAGAAGCAGATGGCTTTCAAAACAACTTCAATTGCAAAACAAATTTACCACTTTTCAGATCGAATGACGGCCCTCTGCAGAGCAAGACGTGACAACTCACTGCCTCGCCAACTTTTCGATCGAATGACAATAGACTCTGCAGAGCAAGACGTGACAACTCATCGCCTCGCCCGACTTTTCGGACCGAATGACAAAGACACTCTGCAGAGCAAGACGTGACAACTCACCGCCTCGCCACTTTTCGATCGAAATGACAAGACTGCAGAGCAAGACGTGACAACTCATCGCAACAACCAGACAACACTCGCCTCCGAGCTTTTCCTACCAAAAATACAAGACTTAAAAAGGGGCCATGACTACTCTCAGAAAGATTAGACAACACTCGCTAACCACGCCATGCCAACCCTCCGCTTATAAAAGGAGGTGCAAGTCATCTACGAGAAAACCACACAACCAAACCAAACACTACACCGAGCTTGCTTCACCACGCCAGATGGACAACCTCAAGAAGCAATGGGACGAGATCCGTGATCTAGCAAGGACTTCAACCACGACGGCCGAACAAGCTAGGGTCGCGAGGCCGGTCCGAGAAGAGCGACTTGCCAGATGGCGCCTCTCGCAATGAAACCCGCGCGTACCAAAGAACCCCCGTCGAACGCTCCAAACGAGCCTTCGCGCAACACCCGCCAGAGGAGAGACGCCCATCTGTTGGTGCAGGGACACATGCAAGTTCTTCAAATCCAAGCACCACCACGGCCTCGGCATGCGTTCTTCGGGATGTCCTAACTACTCCTCCGACTATCCCGACCGCCGTTGGGATACGAGCGTATCGCGCAATGCCGGTAAGGAGTACTAACAATAATATATCGTACCAATTCTCTTTTGAGTATGCACTAACAATCTCTCCGTCTCACCGCAGATCCGGGCCGCTATGTGGCTTCCGCAGTGGATCGACCTGAGATCCACCCACACGACCGATGGCGGCTCGACTTCGAGGAGTGGAATGCGAAAGGGACGCGAGATCCGGAGGAGGATCGCGGATGAAGAGCACAACGAGCGATCCGCCGGAGACTCGGGCCCATCTCGAGCGTCAGCGCAGCGAGCGCGAGGCACGCGAGAGTGAGAGCGCGAGAAAAGCGGAAATGGCCGCCGAGGCGGGCAGGCGAGGACTACAATGCCGAGCTCGCAAGAAAGGGCAAATGGCCCGGCCCACGCAGAGGTCGGGCTAGTCCGTAGTACTCCACCTCCTATTCGCCATGTTTTAACTATCCCCAAAGGCATGCGTGCCCATGGTCCTAAGCTCGTGTCGCGAAAGTTACCGTAGTAGTAGCGCCCATGGTAAAGTAATTAGCCGAACCATCATGCCATGTGACCACATGTAACGTGCTTCGTCCGCACGGGGCTGCAATGTAGTTCGTGTCTTTGTGCGAGCCATCAAAGTATAGCCATTCACATCGGTCTCGATTACGCTATGTTTTAGGGTTTCTCCGTAATCGCAACGTTCTAAGCCCTTTCGCTAAATTAATTTCCGTACTCGCTTTTCCGTACTCTACTTTCACGTAAGAAATGTGATGGAGAACCATACTTCCCACATTTCAAGTCACATGAATTCATGAAACCCAATTTCAAATGTCTCGTCTAATTTTTGAGATCTAAACCACAATTTGTCGAGACAATTTGAGCATATAAAATTTTGTAAAATTTACACAATCAAGTCCACTGTGTAGGGAGTATGGAAAAAATTCATAATGTTTGGACCTCATTTGCTATATTATAAAATTCCTACAAACATTAAACTTTAAAGAATTTTGCGAAAAAAAAGAATACATAAAATTTCAAAAAATTACACAAGCATAAAAACTATGCCAGAGGCTCCACAAAAATTTCATAATTGTTTGAGCTCATTTTGTATATTTTAAAAATCGTCTAACAAATATTATTAATAACTTTTTGGAAAAATATTCAAAAAAAAAATATCAAGCGTTGGTGCTGCTTACACGTCTTGATTGGTGCTGCCCGGCAGCACCAAAGGGCAGCACTAAGGTGCTGCGGTTGCTCTTGCCCGACGGAAAGACCTACTACTGAAAGTCATTTTGAAATTTTTAGATTTATAGGGTTATTTTTGAAATTTTTATTGCGCAATAGGGCTAATTTAGTGCACTTTCGCCGCCGGCACACGCACCTTCGAAGCAGAATCTGCAGCGGCCGGAGGAGGAGGGGACGAAAGGCCCCTTCCGCCGTGGCCGGAGAGGGAGATGGGGATCTTCGAGCCGTTCCGCGCGATCGGGTACATCACGGCGGGCGGCGTGCCCTTCTCCGTGCAGCGCCTCGGCACCGAGGCCTTCATCACCGTCAGCGTGGGCAAGGCCTTCCACGTCTACAACGTAAGCCACCTACTACCTGTAATCCCCTTGCCTCCCATCAGTTGAAAATTTCGCTCAAAATTCGGGTGTTCGCTTCTCTGCGGAGTAAGTTGGAGTAGCTTACGGAGAGCTTGCAGGAGCATGTTGCTCTGTTAGAATTTAGAATTTCAGATGCTACTAGCAGTGATTGTGTAGTAAATCCTATTTGGAGCACAGATGGAGATTAGGACCTAGTTACTGGTTGCTACTACGAGGTTAATGTAATTTGCTCATGACCTCGCAATCAATTGAGCTGCTTCATTGTCCATATATGCCTTACTCTGCCTTTGTTCTCCTTCGCTATACATATGTTTGTGATTAAACTAACGCCCATTTTAGGACCTCACTGGACTTGTTTTGTTTTTGTTGTTCTTTTTGCAGTGTGCTAAACTGAATTTGGTCCTTGCTGGTAAGCCTGTTATTTGGTATGTGTGGTTTTTTTTTTTGTGTTCAGAGTTTTTCTCGTGGTTTATGAACGTTATGTGATCAAAGGACCTCAACTGCCCAAGAAGATCCGTGCTCTTGCATCCTACAAGGAATATACATTTGCTGCACATGGAAGTGATATTACCGTTTTCAAACGAACTGATCAGGTAAGGAAACTACTGTGCTTGCAATAGCTGAATTTGTGTTATCTTTCATGTTAGTTATTAAGCCATTGAGGCTATAGACGTTGATATTTCATTACTGGAACAGTTAGGCATTGTTTCGTTTTGAAATGCTCCTGTAACCTCTGAAGTTGAAATTTTTAGTTAGTTCTAGAAGTAATGGTTATTTCAAACTGCCAAAAGGGAAATCCAGACCCCATCATATTATTCCCATCAACTGCTAGTCCGCTACTGAGACAAACAGTTCTTTTTTTTATCTTCTCACTTGATCTCTTTCAATCAGATGGTTACATGGAGTAGACATGAAGACAAGGTCAACATGTTATACCTGTTTGGAGAATACATTCTAAGTGCAGATATTAGAGGTAACATATTTATATGGGCCTTCAGAGGCACGGAACCAAACAGTGAGCCTGTTGGGAACATATCACTGAGAGACAAGTTTACTCCGACCTGCATTGTGCATCCTGATACTTATCTAAATAAGGTGCTTGGAATTATCTGAAGTTTTTTGCTTTGCTTTGGAGATAGTTTACACTCCAAACCTCTTGTGCATTCAATTTATTTTCTGTTAACAAGTCCGATCTGTTCCTAAATCAGGTTATCATTGGTACTGAAGAAGGCCCCTTGCAGCTGTGGAATATCATCACAAAGAAAAAACTATATGAGTTCAAGGGTTGGAACTCATCAGTACGTTGTTGTGTTTCTTCACCTGCTCTGGATGTAGTTGCAGTCGGATGCTCTGATGGAACAATTCATGTTCACAATACACGATATGATGAAGAGCTGATGTCTTTCAACCATCAAATTCGTGGTGCTGTAACTGCACTGTCATTTCGAACAGGTGATTTGATCAAGTTTTTGTAAATTACTCCTCCGTTCCACAATATAAGTCCATATTTTTGGGAAGCGTCGTCCCACAATATAAGTCCATTGTGGAGATCAACAGTGTAGTTATTGCAATATATCCACCATATGTCCATCCTTTAATGCAGACAAAGTGGATGGGTAGTTGTAGTATGCCATTTAATAGGGGCATGCATGATCCAATGAGGCAATGACATTAACTTTATCTTAGATTTAGTGACTCCTTGGTCTATGCGTATGTCGGCCTTTGGACTTATATTGTGGGATGGAGGGAGTAGAACATTTTTTGTAACATTTGTATTTGACCAGCTTGTTATAAGAATGAAACCTTCTGTAAAACTCCTGGTTCATTTTTCCATGCGTGTTGGTTCAAGTCCTGGACTTTGTTCTTGACTATCAATATGGATATTACTTTTTATGAGCATATCAAATTTAGGATGGGCATAGGCACCACCTAGTTCATTAATATCTTGGATCCAGTTCAGGAAATGTAGGTGCCACTTTTTGACTGTAAGGATTTTCATTCTATGTTTTGGATCTGTATTAAGCTTGAAGAAGTCTTACCCTTTGTGGACTTGCCAACACAATTTGTATTGAAGAGTGTTCCCTAATTTGAACACAATAACAATGATTATTGATATGATTAATAAAATTGTAGAACCACGATTAATTTATTATGGAAATGCATCCAAATTTTTTGACCAATTGGATTATATACTTTACTGCCATCAATGTGTTTTTATTGGCTATAGAGGGCATCAACTTTCCCTTTTAGAAACACAAAAGGTGCATCCTTACAGAGTTACCACTTTTACATGTCAAGCTGAAGTGTTTCCAAATTTACCTTTTGTCAGATGGGCAACCCCTTCTAGCCTGTGGAGGTTCTTCAGGTGTTATTAGTATATGGAATCTTGAGAAGAGACGTCTGCATTCTGTGATTAGGGAGGCCCATGATGGTTCTATAGTTTCACTTCATTTTTTTGCCAATGAACCTATTCTGATGAGCTCAGCTGCTGATAATTCAATAAAAGTAAGTGTTTATTGTTGTTTTTGTTATACATCATTGCATTTTATTGGTGGTGATGAACAAAAACGATTGGGCTTATAGCTGTTGAACAGTAACATACAAAAGGTCAAATGCTGCATGCACCTAGCACTTAGCCAGCTATATGGGACATCTCCTATACAATTACTTGGCAGTTTTGCACTTTTGAACACTACATCTACCCAATGGTTCAGTGCATTGGAACTGTCAGATCCTTTGTGCTTCACCAACCAGTTGTATTTTCCTGCATGTTTGCGATATTTCAATGTTAGCCCTACCTGATGTTATTTTTAGGGAAGCAAATAAGGATCCTCCTCGTAGCATGTTCAGATTGACAGCATGCTAATAAGTAACAACTTAGCCAAGAAAGACAAAGTTAATACTGGTCTGAAATTAGAATTGCCTTGATGATAATTTTTAAGTTAGCTGCAACACCTTACTTCAGTTTAACTTTGTAGTCCAGTAATCTAACACACTCTGTACCAGATGTGGATATTTGATAGTAATGATGGTGATGCTCGTCTGTTACGATTTCGAAGTGGCCATAGTGCTCCACCTCGGTGCATAAGGTGACAATTGCCCTCCTATCGTGTCTTGTTTTTTACTTTCAGTTGAGTTGTGCTTTTGGTGAGTCAACCTATTATTGTTATTAGATTCTACGGCAATGGAAAATGCATCTTATCTGCTGGTCAAGACCGTGCCTTTCGACTTTTCTCAATTGTCTAGGTAACTTGTCTTTGTAACATTCTTTTATACAGTAGACAGTAGCATATCTGTTGATCTCAGATCTGACAGAAGCATGAGATACCTTATTATTAATATTATATGTAACACCCTAGTCCAACAAGAGTCTAGCATGCTACTAAACCAACAGAACAGAAACTAAACTATAAATTTTTCTCTAAAATTTCGGCAGCATTTCCTTTGAAACATTGACCATTTAAGGAATTCAAATCATCTAACATGTATACGAGCATGATATCCATATTACGAAAATTAAAACATTACCATAAACAACTTCACCTCGAAGGGTGAACACAACCGTAAAACTAATTCACTAGTAAAGGTTATCCAATTAAAATAATGTTCACCCGTAAAACTAATTCACTAGTAAAGGTTATCCAATTAAAATATTACTATTTATTTTAATTGGATAACCTTTACTAGTGAATTAGTTTTACGGTTGTGTTCACCCTTCGAGATGAAGTTGTTTATGTTAATGTTTTGATTTTCGTAATATGGATATCATGCTTGTATACATGTTAGATGATTTGAATTCATTAAATGGTCAATGTTTCAAAGGAAATGCTGCCGAAATTTTAGAGAAAAATTTATAGTTTAGCTTCTGTTCTGTTGGTTTAGTAGCATGCTAGGCTCTTGCTGGACTAGGGTGTTACATTATATGTATATGTTTTCACATAAATTATGATGTCGACTCAAGCAGGTGTATTATTTGTCTTTTCTTCAATATTCTAGACACACTTTTTATTGTTTAATTCAACATATTACTTAATATAATCATATTATAATTTTCTCTGATCAACCATGCTAAGAAATGTGACCTGTTATTGTTGACCATTGTTTCAGTGGATTTACACCTTTGTAATTTCTATTCTATCAACTAGTCTGTGCTGCTCATTTCATATTCTATGATTTTTTGGCTTTTAATCACGGGCGATACCTTTAAATTTTTTGACTGAATTGGAATCTGCATTTGGAAAGCGCATATTGGTTGTGTGAGGCAACAATATGAACATAATTTACACAGTTCAACAAGATAGCAGGGCAAGAAAAGCGTGCATATTCTATCCCTATTACTTTCTGGTGTGTTTGCCTGTTTCTCTTTCTATTGCATGAAAATGATAATTGTGTTGATCAGATGCATTTGACTGTTTATGAATCTTGCATGTTTGCCTTCTTAGCAGGATGCTTTG
Source organism: Hsuehochloa calcarea (assembly GCA_036346395.1). NCBI lineage: Eukaryota > Viridiplantae > Streptophyta > Magnoliopsida > Poales > Poaceae > Hsuehochloa > Hsuehochloa calcarea. Next base: position 30,924,871 of record CM070603.1, read on the forward strand.
CCTCTTTGAGCAAAAAATCTTAATTTGTTTACTATGTAATCCTATTGAAGTAACTATTGCTAACAGGATCAACAAAGCAGAGAGCTTTCTCAGCGGCATGTGTCAAAAAGAGCAAAGAGGCTTAGAGTAAAGGTACCAATTTGGTTACTATTCATTTATTGCCTCCCCTTTCATCATTTCCTTATTTAAGGTGTTAAAAAGTTCATTTTTGTGCAGGAGGAAGAGATCAAGCTAAAACCAGTTATAACATTTGATTGTGGTACTCTTTTGGTATTTGCAATATTTCTAAATGTTTTTGCCAATCTCATATACTTCTGCTTTTGTCTTTCTGAATAAATATTTTTTACTAGTAGTAATGATACTGTTTTGTATTTGGGCATGCAAAAGCATGATAACCAACAATGATATTTCTATGTTACTAACACATAACATACCAGTACCCTGGCGGCCTGGCCATTGCTAATAATGTCGAATAGGGAACTGCACAACTGTTATATTTTGGGTAGAGAAACTGCTTATATGCCATTGGAAACAACTGTCAACTGCATTTCTGGAATTGCAACATATAACAGGATATTCTAAACATGCCATTATGAAACATGGATTTTTAAGATTGGGTTGATGAGGGGGGAGAGATATGAGTTGGAGCATTGGAGAAACTTTAGTAGCGAAAAGCTTAGACTGGCTGTTTCACATAAGACAAACCCCATTCCATAGTGCTGTCACTTTTAGGTCTTTGGAATGTTCTGATCATTCTGCTAATGCTAGGACTCCACGACCATCAAGGTCAAAGTCTAAGAAAGTGTGACCTCTGATGTTTTTCCAGTTTGAGCCTTCCAATATTGTTTGACCATGTTAAGTATGGTTGACTCATATCCTAATCAACTAGGACTTGGAGAAGTGTGCTACAATGATTCATATATGAATCCTAATAGGATTATGATTCTTACTTCCTTTTGAAAGAGAACTAGGGGGCACACGTGTATGTTATCTATGTGACGAGGAAGACCATATGATACAGGACTGTCTAAGTTTGAACCAAGTGAGGGATGCATGCTCAGTGGCGGCATCAAAGGTTGATTCAGACGTACTAGTTGTCAGTCAATCAAGTACTTCTCATGGATGGATATTAGATTCATGTTGTTATATTTTGGGAAATGTTCAATGAGGGAGATGTTTGACGAAGGATCTCTATGCTCGGCGTATGGAACTGTTCACTTAGCGGATTGCAAGGAGTATGATATTACCGAGATGAGAATGATTAAATTGGAGATGTATAATAGAGTACATCACACATTGACGGAGTTCGGTATGTTCTTGGCTTAAAGAAGATTCTAATATCTGTGAGGTCGCTTGAACTCGAAGCTTGTGAGGTATCACTTCGAGGTGGAGTTATGCGAGTTACTTGCAAAGGACGAGTAATCATGAAAAGTATCTAGAGCAATGGAGGATACCGATTGATGGGTAATCATTAGAGAATAGCAACCAATGGGAGGTCTGATAAAAATCCTGATCAGGAGAAGGAAACTGTGTCGTCAACGATAGGTACTAATATCTCATCTATAGTTATGTTTGGAACTGAAAAGATGGTTGCAAAATCTAGCAGGTGCGAAGGTGAAGGTGCCAGCTGTTGGAAGAAGGAAGACGTGGTGGAACCAAGCACGTGGTACCGACGAGCGGGTGGAGCTCGAAGGCGGTACAAACATATGGTGTGGAGGACTGTAGTAACAGGAAGTGTGGTTAGCTAAACTACACTATAAAGGAGTTCTCATGTGGAGTTTCCGGGCGGGCTAGCCCGGATACCGACATGCACATTGCGGTGCTGTGCATGAGCCCCTTTGGTAGAGGCACTCCCAAAAGTGGGAAGGAAAAAAATAGGAAAAGCAAAAAAGGTGGAGTTGACTTAGAGCGAGTTCTTGAAGTACGGTGACTTCAACGGATAATAGTCAAGATGGAGATTGTTAAGTATGAGTGACTCATATCATAATCAACTAGGACTTGGAGAAGTGTGCTACAAAGATATCTATATGAATCCTAATAGGATTAGGATTCCAACTTCCTTTTAGAGGGGAACTAGGGGGCATTATAAAGCTATGAGAGGTGCTCATGGAGAACACAAGCCACAAACAAACTCATACAAAGCAAGAGGCTCACGAGGGGATTAGAGGTTAGGCTATTCGTTAGCACTAGATTCTTGTATAAGGCAAGGATCCGAGGGTCATAAAAGGTTCGATAGGGTTGTGAGAGTGCGATAATTCCTTTTACTTGTTTGAGGTTGTGCTTAAGGAATTTTCGGCCGGCTTTGTCAAATCTTTCTATCTCTTTGTGATTACTTTGTCGCTGTTATTTCGTTCTTTCTACGATATTCATCTACTTCGTTCTTGATACCGTTCACGCTCATGTCGTTTATCACAAATTCTGATCCGATTTAGGGCTGTTGCGCATAAGAAGGGGGTAACATAGTATAATAGACCAGGTGGGGCCTTTCAATATTGCATGTTGTGTTGTTCATAAGATATTAGGGTGTTGCAATAGTGAATTTGTTGGCTAAGGCTCTGTTTGCCATTTGAAATGCAATCCAGAAAACTCCATTTCACATACCAATTTTCAATCTGGTCATTTTCTTACTGATTATGTAACAAAATTATCTTACTAAATGTAGCAATTTTCTTCGGTACCTACCATAGCCCACAGCACTGCACTGCACTGCAATCCCAACTAGTACCTAAATGGGTTAGTAGAATTTGTGGATGTTATATGGTAGCTATACATCTTTTACCTCTAAGCTATTTGGCAGATTGGCATCCTTTTCTGTTTATATTGACTATACAAAAAAACAACCTTTGCTGAGGAAACCTTCTGTTTTCAGCTGAGATACGTGCACGTGATTGGTGCAATGTTGTTACATGCCACGTGGATACTCCACAGGCATATGTATGGCGTCTTCAGAACTTTGTTATCGGTGAGCATATTCTGACACCATCGTCAGTCAATGAGTCACCAATTAAGGTAATGCTTGTTTTTGTAATTTGTATGTATGAAATTCTCGTTGTAGACTAGTAGATCAATGCAACCTTTCTTGGGACTGCTAACATTCAGAGGTTAAATGCTAAAAGTACTTACCTATTTGTTTTTTAAGTATTCTTTTCTTTCTCTGACAGGCTTGTGCCATAAGTGCTTGTGGTAATTTTACTTTCTTGGGCACTGAAGGTGGTTGGATCGAAAAATTTAACCTTCAATCAGGGATTAGTCGTGGTAGTTACATTGACACTTCGTTGGCAATGCAATGTGCACATGATGGCGAAGTTGTTGGATTAGCTTGTGATGCTACAAACGGCTCTCTGATTAGTGCTGGATACCATGATGGTATTAAGGTTTGAGGCTCTGTTGCACTTTAGTTCAGTTATAGTTAATTCTGCAGCATGTTTAGTATGTTTATAAGCAGCTATCTATTGTCCAGAATGATATTGTGCACATTATTTCATCTTCTATGTCCTAACCAACTTGTTAAAATGTTTTATTTACTGTTCCTCTTCTAGTCCTACAATCAAGAATACATGTGTTGCAGTGCCAACTGTTTGCATGAATTTAGTAACTTATGAACTTTTCTTTACAAGTATGAGTGAACTTTATCCACGATTGCATTAGTTAGCTATAGAATTGTCTCCTTGCAGGTGTGGGATTTTAAAAGTTTCAAGCTAAAATCCAGATTGAATGTTGGTAAATCTGTCACTAAGATTGCATATCACCGGGCAAACGGTACTATTCAACATATTTGGTTATTCCCTTGCAAGATTCTATGGATAACTAACGGCTTTTTGCTATTTTATGACAGGCCTTCTTGCTACTGTAGCAGATGACATGGTACTTATATTATTTGATACAGTGGCCATGAAAATGGTTCGTAGATTCGAAGGCCATACAGACCGTATCACTGATTTGTGTTTCAGCGAGGATGGAAAATGGCTCATCTCATCTAGTATGGATGGGACTCTTAGAATATGGGACATCAGTTTAGCAAGACAGATAGATGCAATGAATGTCGATGTATCTATAACATCTCTCTCTATGTCTCCTAATATGGATGTGTTGGCAACCACCCATGTTGATCAAAATGGTGTGTATCTTTGGTAAGCTTCTGTTGCATCTCCTTGTGCTCACCTGTGCTTTTTGTATACCCTAGGTAGATCTCAGCAAAATATCATAAGATAAGATTTCCAGTTGGTGTAATTTCCACAAAATCATGATAAATCCCATTGAGGCAACTAAATACTATTCTCTGTCCATCCTGTACCAATGTATACACAGACTAAAATTTCCGTACCATCACATGCAAGTAACCAAACAAACCACCTACACGGTCTCACAAAGGATGAGCTCAACCCTGCACGGTCTCAACGTTTTGTTTTTCAAATCTTTATTTTTTTGTTATGTGAGCACAACTCCAAAGCTCAAGAGTATGGCAGTATAGGTAAGTTGACAGTATCAATTGCTGCTGACTGATAGCCAGATAGTACAACTTCTGAAAACTTGCTTTCAAAAGTCAGTCTCCACTCTCCAGCGTGCTGTTTTGGCCCCATTTTGGTTATCACGTTGAGCACAGCTTTTTCAGCCCATCTCATAAGGCCAATTTAGTGATACTGTGATATACATTTGCAGTTTTGCTTTCCAACAAGGAAATGTTCTCCCCACAAGTGACCTTTGCAAATATGTTAGGCTGCAAAGTTACCGTTGATGCTATGTTTAAAACTGTCTTTTTGCGAGACTTTTAAAACCAGTTGAATACATAGAGCACAGACAACTTTGAATATTCAAGATGGATAACTTCAATTGATCCTTCTTTAGTTGCTAAGCTCATTTCTGCAATGTTTCTACTTCATAATATTCTACCATTATAGATAACAAGCATAGTATATGGCGTTCTGCCATTTATTTTTATATCTCATACATAATCTCGTATTTGTCTTAATAACTTTGACAGGGTTAATCAAGCGTTGTTCTCAGCTTCAACAAATGTTGATAATTATGCAAGTGGTAAACATGTCAGGAATGTCCGTTTGCCAGCTGTTTCATCAACAGAAAGATCCGAGGAAGAACCCGTTCATAATTCAGAAGATTCAAATCAATCAAATATTAAACCTTTCGTCGTAATGGATCACCAAATACCCAATCTGATCACCCTCTCTTTACTTCCAAGGAGTCAATGGCAAAGCTTGACAAATCTTGACATTATAAAGGTAATGTACTTTTGTATTCGTTTTAATCCACAAGTTTCTACATTGCGAAGTAATGACTTTAAATTATATTTTGTTTCGTGTTAAAGAATGACTATATTTAAGTGTTCATCATCATATTTTTGTCTTCAGGTTCGAAATAAACCGATTGAGCCACCAAAGAAACCTGAGAAGGCGCCTTTTTTCTTGCCCTCGGTTCCATCCCTTTCTGGGGAGATATTGTTTGAACCCCCTGCTAGCAGTAAAGAAACAGACAGCGGCACTACTGAGAACACAAGTCATAAAAAGATGGTTGGTCTCTCCTCTCACTTCAGTCGGTTGTTACAATCCTGTGGAGAAACAAAGAACTGTGAGTATATATAATTATTTATGCTCAAGTACATTTACCTTAATAATGTTAAGAGTCTTGTACATCTCAGTAGTCTCTCTTAGTCCATGTAACCCATGAGACCCAACTAATCCTATATATGTAAGATGCACAGTTGTGAATAGCAATCTCTCTCTCAATATTTTTAATATGGTATACTCAGTTAGTATAGCTCATTGACGAGACTGTAAGAAGTTGCAGTCGTATTGTTGGTCAAAATACTTTATTTGCTGATACTATTATGCAGTTATTTATAATGCCATAGCTTTCAACCAGAAACTATGCCAATAATCTGGAGATTATCACTGTGGCCTGTGCTGATGCTGGTGATGACAAGTACTAAGCACCGAGTTGGAATCTGTTTTGCAGATTCAGTATTCACTGACTACCTAAAAAGCCTATCGCCATCATCTTTAGATATGGAACTACGAATGCTACAGATAATAGATGATGACGAGTCAGAAATTTTGGAGCAGAGACCTGAGCTCCAATCCATTTTATTGCTGTTGGAGTACTTCATTCATGAGCTTTCCTGCAGGAATAACTTCGAGTTTGTTCAGGCTGTTCTGAAATTGTTTTTGAAGGTACATGATATTTGTATTGTTCAGTCTGTTCTGAAATTGTTTATGAAGGTATATGGTATTTATATGACATCTTAACCCATGAAGTTTGTACTTAAAAATATTTATCTTTCTTGGAAGCAGATACATGGTGAAACAATACGGCGTCACTCACTGCTTCAGGACAAAGTGAAGAAACTTCTTGATGTCCAGAGCTTTGTTTGGCAGAAGATAGATAAAATGTTTCAGAGTGCACGATGCATGGTTACATTTCTCAGCAACTCGCAGTTTTAATAGCAGGTGATTTCTTGTCATTCGATTTGTCAAATGGATTAACTTCATGTACTGGCTCAAGTTTTCCTTTCGCCACAGATTTATTCTGCTGTATTACTTAGTCGGAGCTAAAATATTTTCAGAGCTCAACTGTCTAACATTGTAGTTATCTGGTTGAGTTTGTATAACTTTCTGGTTGAGTTTGTATAACTTCCAGAGTACGTACTCTCACTTCTAATATATCACTTAAATGAATATATTATACTTATTTATCACTTTTAGTATACTTAAATACCAATTATAAGATACTCTAATGTGACTTGATTGAAAACTGACTTGATTGAAAAAATTTCATTTGAGCCCTTTATGTTTGCTATATACCCTTTTTGATATATAAAAGAAGTATATACACGGATTTTGCTATAAAAGTGGACCCTAATGAAAATTTTCATTGAACTCGTTTTGGGTATCTTATAATTATTATTAAAGTATGTTCAAATTGATAAAGAGATATCATCAAACGATTTAAGTGGTATATGAGAAGTGGGAGTATGTACTTACTTCCAAGAGTACTATATATATATATATATATATATATATATATATATATATATATATATATATAGGAAGCCTTTTCCTACTCCTGGAGTAGTTACTCCTATTCAGTATCTCACAATGTAGGAGTATTTTGCATGTCAGTATGTATGTGTAGTATACAGTATATAAGACCACCTAGGTGGTATTCACACCTTTTGAGGTGGTATGTATAATTTTGGACATACTCCTTTTAGCTAATATGAAGGTATTTACAAAATATGCTAAAACTATGGACTCTCTTACAAATTTTTAGTAGTTCGCATTGGAGTATCTTATAATTAGTATATGAGTATACCCAAAGTGATAAAGGAGTATGTCAAGTTGTTTTAGGTGGTATATCAAAAGTGGGAGTAACTACACCCGGGAGGAGTAGAAAGTATTAATCCTATATAGGAATATATATATATATATATATATATATAGAGAGAGAGAGAGATGTGAAAGGTGGTTTCTTCTGCAGCTGTCTTTAATAACTCAATCCTCTGTTTGCTTATACCCCGCAGGTCCAAATCTCTACAAACCAACGCATACATGGTGCCTATGTGGCTGTTGTACCATTCTCCTGTATCTTACCATATTGTTCGTCACGGTAAAGCTTGGTGTTAACAGCGGCATGCACCAACAGTACTCTAGACCAGGGATGGAAATCCCGACCGGTAACCGGTTACCGGCGGTAACCGGCCTTACCGGTGGGGGCCGGGATTTGAAATCTCGGCCGATTTTTTCGGAGTTTGCAAATTCAAATTTTGAATTTTGATTGATTTTTAAGCAAAATTTAACGAAATTCGACTGAGAAAAACCGGTTACCGGTACCGGCCTAGCCGGGACCGGTTTTTGAATCCTTGCTCTAGACCATGAGATGACAATTTTGTAGTTTTATAATTTATTTTTGTACTAGTCTAATGCCCGTGCTTTGCTACGATTAAAAAAATCATATCTCGTCAACCGTTGTCGTTCGGGCATTGCTATGGATTAAAACAAATCATATCTCGTCAACCGTCGTCATGCTCAGCATACAATGCAAGTGATTCGTCGGTAACCCGTTCTTGGAAAGATCGATGGAATTTTTGGACTTCTTATGCACCAGTTTGGGCAGTTGGGTGTGAGAGTTGAGAGAAGGTTATGGGTAGCCAATCGTATGCACGGAGGAACCGAGAAAGAACGAGATTTAACAGCTCATATCTCACGAAGAAAAATAGATTTAAAGGCTCATATCGCATGAGAGAGAACGAGTCGTTATCAATTTCTTCTTTTAAGTAGTAGAAATTCAAAAGAAGTAGAAATTCTTTTGTAACATGCTGATGTATCAACACCATTTTGCAAGAAATATTAGAGAATGTCATCATTGGTGTTTGAGCAAAATTCTCTTATGTATTTATTGTCAGCGTGTTTATCTTCGGGGTCGAGAGAGAATTTCATTACATTATGGCGACGGTGAGCTCCAGGCTCCAGCCAGTAGCAAATAAAACACACAAAAAATGGCAAACATAAACTTTCTGAATGCGCCTTTGATCATATCATAGACAGGCAATTTCCTCTTCAGTATAACAGAACCAGCTTCTTGTGTTCCCTTTATCAAAAAAAAATGACACCAGGACCCACACGTAAGAATAGGCAAAACAAGTACACCAAAGAATCTGGTCCAAAGTACAAAAAAATCCTTCAAGAATAGTTCAATCCTGCACATCTGAAGGTAAGCAAAATGTATCTGAGCTTTGCTCAAGTAGTATCCTTGCCGATTAGCTAACACAATCTGTGTGTGTGAAACCATATCTCATGTTGTAATGCTTCTAATCCTAAGCTGCCCATCTTGATAGATCACCCAGACTTGAAGCTGCCCATCTTGATAGATCACCCAGACTTGCTCTTCAGGCTGTACACGTTTCCGACGACTCCGACAACACTAACAACTATGGCCAAACCCAGCATCACAAGTGACAAGAGTCTCTCTCCATGGCCTAAGCACTTCCCTTCCTTGTCCAACCTCAATGCTACCAGAGCCGGGAACATGAACCCCAATGCAAGCCCTGTCGTTGCGCCAGTGAACTTGAAGGCGATCCAGATGTTGGGTATCATTGTTGAGCCGAGATAGATGAGTGCCAAGAGAACCACTGTCAAGGTGAGCATCTTCTTCCTGCTATGGGGCGCCAACTCGCCAAAGATCAATGAGTCCACTGTCTGCCTCAGGGAGAAGTGGACGACCGGGAAGACGAGGACCAGATGGATGACATACCCAATCCTGACAATGTAGTTGAGGACCGAGCTGAATCTGATCCCAAGATCCTTGTCGAAGTTGGTGAGCACATCGGATTCCGTGTCCTCGCCGAACAAGAGGTACCCTGAGATGGCAGTCAGTGCATATACCACAACACATAGTATAGTAGTGATCCTCCCAATCTTGTACATGTTGTGAGGAGTCTTCTCCTTGAGCTCGTTGTAGATCGGCTGGACATTGAAATGGCAGATGTAGGCATTCGTCATGATCGGTATCACCACAAGCAAGTCCAGCATCGCCGCTCTTGAGCTAAAATCCGGCCCCATCCTCGGCATACTGATTTTGCCCTCGATGAGCTTGACCAACGCAATGATGCACGACACAACCACAAACACAACAGCAAGGGCAACCGAAGCAGCAGACGACAAGCTCAGCGAGTCAATCTTCTCAAGTGTGCACAATGGAGCGAGGAAGATCACCAGAACCACCAAGACAAGCAGCCTCCGATTATCCCACTCGCCATGACCAATCAACTGATCCATCACTCCGATGTGCTTCAGTGATCCTGACATCACATCTCCGATGATGATGAGATACACCACGAGGATCCCGGCATTGTTGATGATGACACACATCTGCGCCACAATGCTCGCCGGACGGCCAAGCGCCTTGTGCACAACCTCACCGTACGACAGCGCGCGGCAATACACCGAGAACCTCACGAGCAGCTCGATGGTGATCTCGGACAGAATCCCCATTACCAGAATCGAGACGAGCCCGACGGCAACGCCAAGAACCTTCATGGTGGCCGGGAGGGCCATAATGCCGGCCCCGATGATGGAGGTCGCGAGGTTGAACACCGCGCCGGGCACGCCGGACCCTTCGGGGGACCCGGCGGGGCCGTCGCCGATGAGCGGCAACTCGTCGTGCTCGACGCCGCCGCCGTCTTCCGCCTCGCCCAAGAACGAATCTTGCTTGGAGATCTTGGCGTGGCCGTTGTAGACGCCATTGGCGGCATTGGATTTGGGCTGGTTGGATATCAGCTCGATGGAGGGAGAGGTCAATGGGAGGGCCGAGTAATTCGTGTCCATCTTGCTTCTTGCCGCATCAAACATGGATTAGCAAACCAAGACGAAGATGAGAAAAAAATGGCGGAAGAGAGGACGAATAAATTGTGCTAAAAACCCGGGGGTCAATGCCTAATCCAACAAAAATGGAAATATCTCCAATCTACTGCTCCCAGAACACAAAATTGCACAGAAAGGGGAGCAAATTTTGATGACTCTTGTATCGATACGTAAGATCTTAGAGAAACTTGGTGGCCATTGGTGATTGTTGCTGCAAAAGCTTCCTCCTTTCTCCCTTTCTTTGGTGAGATTTGGATGGAGAAACAAGAGCTAAAATTTGTCTCCTCTACTGGAGCAAAAAAATGGAGCGTACACAACCATGGAAGCAGAGAAATCTTGGGGAGGTACCTGGGGATTGGATCGAGAGAGCTGAGGGCTGAGCCGTTCGACTTTGGAGAGATCTGAGTTTTACTTCTCTCTTCTTTATTTTTTTTCCCTGTCTATTTCTACGCTCTGCCTGTTCTTGCTTCTCTCTCATAAAAGTGTCCTAACCTAGAGTATAGTCAATTTACGTTAATTCCGAGTAATGATAGGTGCACCAACCGTGCTGCTCCGTGTACACTCTTGGTAGGTGGGTCCGACACCTCTGTGGGGTCAGAGTGTCATTGGACACGGTCAGGCGCTTCGTAAACACTGTTTCGCTTCTCCTCTCACGTGTCCGGCCACGTGGGAGGCGCGGATACAAGAACAACTCTTCGATCTGATTGCACTCCCAGTCGTTTCAAAAGAAGAAGAAAAAGTACAACACTTGCTGTTGGTAGTATTACAGGCTAATGAAGAAGAAGTCTTCAGGTTCACAAATGATCTTACCGTGATTGGTTTTGATTTGACCAAGAAAATAGTCCATGAGTCGGTCGATTCATTGAATTAATCTTCGGTTGACCAAGCACAGCTCGAAGCTTCTTTGCAACAACATATTTTTATTGGGAATAAAAGGAATGATACATTTATTTAAGTATAAATTATAATAATATCAAGCATTTTGCATGGTTTGACTAGCCTTCAAATCTACCCTCAGCAGTCAGCTCTCTCTTAATATTCGAGTCTTTCTTCATCAGTTCATCACTATGCAGCTGGGTAAAGTTTTTTTTGAGATAGTACTTATTTTCTAAGCACTGAAGCACATGCTTCTTGGGCTTGGTATGACGCCGTAAAGCAGTATACGAAATAAAGAGGGTGCCAAGGGAATCTTTCTCCTATAGTATCGGTACTACACACTGCACACCAGAGGAGCCATGAAAGATAGAGAAGAACCGGTGCTTCACATGGACACATGTAACTCAAATAATAATAATAAACAAATTTTTAGAGATGACCTCAAATAATAATAATAAACTAATTTTCAGAGATGATAGGTGGTCGTTGTCCACACTTTGGCCAGCCGAGTAGTCATTACCTCCAAGTTATATAAACACAACTCAGCGCATTTCAACATTCTCGTTTGACAAACTTAACACTATAATTTTTTATATGGATCACTCCTCATTTTTTGCTTTCTACTCTTCAAACTCATCACACTTCCAAACCAAGAACACAAAAACAACCGATACTTGCAGCCTCCACCGTCACAATTTTCCATCACTTTCAGCCTCCATTTTCTCAACATTTCCTTCCTTATGGTGTTCCCCAGCCCCAACATCCCAAAACTATCACCACTATGGAGTTTTTCAACATAGCTTTCCATATGAAGCCAATGTGAATCACTCTCCACCTACAATGTTACTAGGAGCCCAAGCTCTCGCTAGTTGAATCAGCAAGCTTGGGTGGAGATGGTGGTGGTTCAAGTTCGGCCTTTACGTTGTTCGTTGCACGCCAAATAAATGTATAAGATGTTAGCAGTCTAGAATGGAGTGACAACTAAGACGTCGTAAGAATTGGAGTGAAGCTAACAACCTACGCCTAGTTAGTGCTTGGTTGAATAATTTGAACGACCTAATCGATGGAAATTCAAAGTAGTTTGATTAGCTTTGGAAGGAAATTACTGAATAGTTCAATAGCAATGGTCCAAGGGATGGAAGAAGAAGAACAACACAACGCAAAAGCCATTAGAGCAAGATGAACAACAAGGTTGTGTTGTTCAATGGGTATTAGTGGAGAATGAATAGCACATATATTAGTGGTCAATCTGATGACTAGCTTATGGGGAAAAACACATGCAACATATAAAGAAGCAACACGAGAGGAAGACACGGAAGGGCAACCCTTCACATTGGACTATTGGTGGAAAGAAGTCAAAGACCAAGCGAAATGGAGAAGAATTTACGACAAGAACAACACAGACATGAACAAGAGATTGAAGCACAATGTATCGGAGACTTACACATCATCTTCCAACCAAAACAAATGAGGAGGCATGCCCAGTTCAACTTCGTTGTGCAAAAGGGAAAAAGATAGCGAAGGCTCGAAGGAAAGGGAAAGAAATAGCCATATCACAGTACGTTGCAGAAGACCTAAAAGTTGAGAGGATGGAACTTTACCATGACACAACAACAAAAAGATTAGAAGCGGTGGCAAAAATGGCATAAGCTACAAAAAGAGAAGGCAAAGGTAGGCATGCTGAAACAATATCTCAGTATGATGGGCAATGATACTTCATATTATAGTGATGCACAAAGAGAACAACATTAATTGGTGATGGGTTATCTTAGCAGGGAGTTGTTTCATCAAAAGTAGTATGCATGCAGTAATACTCATGCGGTAGTGTAGTAACACTATATTGTTCATGCAGTAACACTCATGTGGTGGTGTTGTAAATAGTAACACTATATCTTTTGTGCAATAATACTTCTGGTGGTGGTGTAGTAACACCCCTACGGCACACGCGCATGCATTGCACCATGTACACGTGCATCCTCAGCGATGCTTGAAATTAATTCATGCGAAAATAATTTGTACACAAGAATTAAGTTCAGTAGTAGGGTACCTCAACAAAAAAAAGATGGAAAAGAAATGCAAGAGAAAAGAGAACTATAGAAAAAAAGAGATGGAAAAGAAATAGAAGAGGAATGGGCTTATTATTACTTGTTGATGGGTGCTTCTGTAATAGAGATCCATAATAAAAATTAATAGGAGTAGAACAACTAGAGAAGCTGCAAATGAAGGAAAAAAAAAGAAATAAAAGAAATTAGGGAGTCTTGTTCCAACACATCTGAAAGTCTTGCTCACCCCGTGTCTGCAGGAGGGAAGGTAAGAACACCTTCTACTTCTTCCTGCTAGCCATTGCCTCTGCAATAAGGAAATTTTATCACGTCGCCTCACTGAAATATCTAGACCCGCCATTATGAGTTAATAGAGTGTTTTGGTGATTAATGATAAATCTTATTGTGAGACTAGCAATTCTATTACTATATCTAGTGTGTAGTCTCATTTGGATATAAAGGTGAAATTCAACGAGGTATGCAATCGACATCTTAATCTCATATATATTGTTGCATTCCTCGGATTCAAAATATAGGATGAACTCAACCATAAGTTTAACTTGAATATGTGCATATGATCTTATTACATATTTGTGTATGCACACATTTAGGGGGAGTTTTATTCTATATTTTGTGGTTTCATTAGTATTGATCCATATTCTGTTTTCCACATATATTTGAGATATTTACTTTGAAACATATCTGTTTGAGTATATAGAACTTGTGTAGTTCTTACATACTCATATCGTGAGTATATGTAACTTGTGTAGTTCATATATACTCACGTTGTGTTACATTTATCTACATTCAATTTATGTTTAATTGGTGTGATTATCATTAATTACCAATGAGGGAAAGATTGAAGTATCTTGTCCCACCATTATGTGATAATGGTTTGTTGTGGTAACTAATGGTAATCACATTGTGGAACTCATATTTTTCATGAGTTGGATAAATAGGTTATATTCCAGGGTGATGAAGACTTTGGATGTCATCATGTGTCAATGACAAAAAAAGTCAAGAGCTTGGTGTAAAGGATGCGTCATAAGTTGATGCTTATCAAGAAGGGATGATATGAGTTGATCGTCAAGTCAAGAGAAGGCCCATCATGTGTTAATGGAGGTTAAGCAAAGGATCATTATGTGTTGATGATTATCAAGTTAATGACCCGGACTTGAAGTGTTGATGTGCGTCATCAAGCTTCAAGAAGATGCGAGGCAAAGGTATGACTAGCTAGGGCTATGGGTGTTCCTAGTCTTTTACAGGTCTTGGTGTTTGGTTAGAAGACCGGATTGCTAGTATAGGTTGTCGTACTATTAAGAGGGGTTTTAACTAGTAGTTTGAGTTAGTCATGTGTTGATAGCTCATCGTGGTTGCTCTAGCTCATCTAGGCATGATGCTATTATTTGCGAATATGTTTTGTAAATAGTCAAGGCTCATGCATAACCCTTGTAGCATGTGACATAAGTTTGCAAATGTGTTTTACAAATGGTGTAAGTCCATGTACTTTATTCCTTGTGATGAGTATTCTAAAAGTTGGCAAATGTGTTTTGTAACCTGCTGAGAATATCATCTTTGAAACCTTGATGAAAATGCACTCAAATGGGCAAATGTGTTTTGCCGTTTGAGCAAAGTCAAAAGGGTTTGGTCTCTGTGGCCTGGCGGTCTGACCGCCAGGTCACCGGTCTGACCGATGGCAAATCGGTCAGACCGACCATTTGTTGGCAGTCCGACCGATTTCCTCTTCTGTTGATTTTCTGTGCGGTAGTTCCGCCGTTGAGAAAACGGAACTACCGGTGTGTGGAAGTTCAAGGGTTGGTGCGGAACATTTTTTCCAGAGAAGCACCCTTTTGGGACTTAGCCATTTTTCCTCGGGCGGTCGGACCGGCCAACCTTGGCGGTGTGACCGATTTGGCGGCGGTCAGACCGGCCATTAGTTGGCGGTCCGACAGGCCGAAGGCTCAACTGCTAGTTTTATAGCCGTTGGGGCATGGGGACCGGCCCTGCACTATTTTGAGAGAATCTTTCCTCCAATGTCTAGTTTTTGAGTGTGTGCTATAAATACCCACCTTGGCTGGTTGGAGAAGGTTGCTGGTTGTTGCTGGTGCTATTGTGAACCTCTATTGAGCATCTTGAGCTAAGAGCAAGCCTCTCATTCTATTTTGTGCATGTGTTGCACTTAGTGAGATTTGAGAACAAACGTTAAGTGCATGTGTTGCCTTAGGTAGTGGATTGTGTATCCACTTGAGCATTGACACTTGATTAGTTCAAGTGAAGGTTGAGATTTGTTTCTCTTGGTGTTTGCCGACACCTAGACGGCGTGGAGGCATTGTGCCGGTGATCTTCTCAAGAAGCTTGTGAGAAGGGCCGGCGTGATTGTGAGTGGTTTGGTGCTCGCCATCTCCGGAGTGGAGAAGAGCAACCCTAGTGGAGCGTGGTGTTGGTTCGTGTTGGAACCGGTCCAAGTGTTGGACTTACCTCGGAGTTGTTGACTTAATTAGTGGAGCCGGTCCAACGTGGTTGGGCTTACCTCAACGTGGATTAGGGGAGACCGGCAAGTCTCCGAACACCACGGTAAAACATAATTATGTCATCTTGGTTTGTGTGTGTGCTTTACTTTGAGCAATTTTCATTCTTGCTTTAATTGCTTATATATCATTGTATGATTGCTCATATTGTATTGTGTTCATATTATCGGTGCACTTAGGGAAGCTTAGTTGGTTTAGGTTTTAATTATGCAAAACCAATTTATTATTAGCTTCGCATTATATATTGGTTTTAGCCCGAAAGAATTTTTAAAATCACCTATTCACCCCCCTCTAGTCGGCCACCTCGATCTTACACTCACCCACAACGACCCGCCGTCCAATTGCTCGATAGCCCCCACCCCTGTGACGACTGTCATCACCAAATTTGCAATTTGAGAATCTTCTGTGTTCACGGCACCAGTCCTTGGATCAATAACCAGTGTCCACAGTTACATCATTAGATATTAAACACATATCACAAAAATATAAAACCATTGCATAATAATAATCAAACATAAATATACCTTACATCTTTTGACTTGCAAAATGACCGAACAAGCCAAGTTCCTTTAAAGAATCAGCAGCAAAAGCAAAATTGAAATACAACACATGGAACCCTCACGATATACCCACAGGCAATAAACTGGGCCCCACGACCTAGTTATTGGTCTTCTTGATCTTCAATCTTGACAAATGCTCATAATCGTCCATGTAGCCTTCTTCTTTTATACTTACTAAATAATAAAATATTGAGCGAGCATGAGTACACAACCGTACTCGTGAGCCAACACGTAGAATGTAGTTATATAATATGCAAGGTTGATCAAAAGGAATGGCTTGTGGTTCTTTTATTTGCATAAAGTCACTTATTGAAATAGATTATGTAGTAGCAAATCTTGAGACCTAACATTTTTAACTAACACAGGTTTTAACAAAGTTGAGTTTTATTGTAAAGTACTAGTGGAGGCTCCAACCTCCTATACCATTGAGTGGCTCCATCCACCCAATGCTCATGTTCTTTCTCGGATCATATCCTGTACTTCTCACTGGTTCTCAACCAGGTCATCTCAAATCTCTAGCCTCCAACCTATCTTTTCATTCCACCCACAAATTGTTTTATAAAAATAAAAGATAATTCAAGTAAGTTCTCAGCACCCCCCATGACCGTGGGCACAGCTATCCATATAGTTTTTACACTCTGCGAAGTTTGCACACTTTACCCACAAGAGTTAATCAACTTATAATGTCTGTCTTGACACACTTCCATAAGTGTGTGACTAAGATGATTGTCACAAGATCTTTACAATACCCCACTCCATTGTGCTCTTTTCCAACACCTGCCATGCTTCTCAACCGCCCAAGTCAAAATCTATTTTTGGTTTTCTTTTGTTTTGAAATACTTTTTTAGTCAACATACAAGCTAGATTCCAACCTCGACTGCCCAAATCCAGTTTCAAATTCTAAATGATGTCGGAGCAAATCATTGCCCGCATACCAATGTATCTAAGCAAAGTTGAGCATGACACTTAGATACAAACTTAGTAACTAGTCATGTATATCATTATTACTAGGGTGACGAATGATAGTGTACAAGTTCAAGGATTGAAAGTTTATACGTAATTATATTAATGTGGAAGCTATGATCTAAATCAACATATTTGTATAAATCGTAGCAATACAATTTTCATAATTTAAATCAAATATAATTTACATTTGAAAGTAGACGTAAAATGATCAAAGTGTTGACTCACATTGTTCAATGTTCTGATAACCTTGGTCATGTTCTTGCTTTTGCTTGAACTGTAGCTCCTCCATGGTTTCAGATTCTAACTACGTGGCATACGATTGAACCCAAGAACGTCTGAAAGCATCCAAATGAAATCCAATAAATCCAAAGACATTCGAATAAAAGTAAACACTTCAAATGAAAAGTAAATATATCTAACATCATCTTGAAAAAAAAAGTACTCCAAATGAAACTAAACTTACTTAGTGGAGTTGATGAAGGAAATACTTCAGACGAAGTATAACCAAAGGAAGTTGACGAAGGAAATACTTTAAACAGAATGAAGTACATCTAGGGATATTTGAAATGAATGAAATACTTCAAACCAAAGTAGATAAATCCAACTCTACTCGTTTGGTCTAGTGGTGGGGTTTTGGTCTATAGTTAGACTTAGGGTTAGGTAACCGTTTAATCCAGAGTGAGGACGAGAGGGATCGGGCTCTCAGGAAGTACACTAGTGCAAGGAATTAAGACCCCATGGGAGGGAGAAAATATTCATAGGAATATTCCTCATTGGTTACTTAGATGGAAAAAATCGCCCTGTTAGGTAGGATCCTTTGATCCACCTTCGGATCACGAACTATCCTTCCATCGGGAGCGGATAGCGAGTGGTGATGGCTGGATTCTATACAAGGGTGATTGGTGGTTGATTACTATCGTCCACTTGGGGACATAACATACCACTCTATCCATACACAGTGCCTAGCTGAACTAATGATTCCTTCAGTTATTACTTTCTATTTATCGAGAAACTTAAATAAAAGTCAGGTGAGACCTATGCGTAAGTGCGGGGGGGGTATACATCAGTCTCACTAACACATGGGACCTAGTTCACTTAATGATTATTTTTATTATTTTATATTTATGAAGGGAGTTCCATGAGTCTTAGCTGGAACTTCCAAGCATTGGCTAGACGCCATACTTACACCTTTAGTGGGGTATGCGGGTTTGGCTTTCATCTGTGAGCTGATCTTTACTTAGTCTCACTACTTGCATGACTTGGCATATACTAAAGTAAACATATCATACTAGGTTAATCCTTGGCCATGACATCTGCTAACGACTACTTCTAGTTAAGTAGATAGCCACTCGTTCCCTAGGTAAATCCTATGTGTTTTCATCTACCTACTTCTTGTTCAGTGATTACCCTACCGGCTTTGATTCTGGTTAACTAGCAAGAGGTCATGACATAGCTACTGCTAATCTTCACAACTATCTAGCATAATGATTATGTCTAACTCAATTACTGGTGAATTGTTTAACTAAACGTTTAGTAGTACCACTTACTTTATAGGTCCTATGTGTTAGTGACACGCCACAATCCTAGTTTATCTTTTAACTAATGTTGTTATACTAAACACTTGGTATGATCAACGAGTTATTTGGGTCTCTATAAATTTATATCTTGATAAGGGGCCCATCTGTCATTTACTAATGAACCGCCTTAAATATATGTGAGCTTATATGTCTGTATGGTTACTACACACAAATATTAACCCTAGACACGATGTTGCTAAATCATGGTATACAACCCTATGTTCATTTGGGTACTTGTAGTCATAACCTATACGTTAATGGTACTTGATTATTATCTAATTGCTTTATTAACCCTGATTAACTATTTGATTAGATTATTATCTTTATTATTACAACAATGGTCTAGGGTTTACTAATGTTGGATCATGTGTGTTTGTATATGTCTAAACATGACTGCATCATCTTAACTAATCACTAATCGATTTGATTCCATTGTCCTCCCCTAATTACGATTGCCTCTGCACTTGAAATGATAATGATTTGCTTTCCATTACCAGTTAGCTTCTATTCTCTTTGGGCTAATTACTTAAATTAATCATTATACAATTGCTAACTGAAATATTCAACAACTATATACCCTATTAACTCTAATCAAACTTTTGAGCAATTCACTGTTATCAGTAATACATCCATGGCCTAGGGCCCACATGCCAATGAGACCACTACACTGAACACATGACTCGTAACTAGGTTTTGTTCTTTAAATCTCCCTGCCAATGACAAACTATCTGACATTTAATTATCTAATTTAATCACCCAAAATTAACCACTGAAAATATAAGTGCAATTAGTTTTGTCTATTAACAATAACTCTACCAATTAGGTTTGCTAATCAACTAACTAGGGTGGGCCCACTTGACATACACTCGGAGAGAGACAGAGATAGAGAGAGACAGAGAGGGGAGTACTGCTCTGGCTCTGTTCCAAAACAAAGGATGGTCGGATGTGGCTCGGGCGGCGCTCAACGCCGGCGAGGGGGGTGACGGCGACAGCTGAGGCTGGCCAAAATGGAGTGCATAGAGGGAGGTGACCTCGCGGGTGGTCCTGGCATCGTTGAAGGTGGGCCACAAAGGCTGCGCCCCGGCGGCAATGGCAGCACGGCTCCTGTGGCAGTGGCGCTGGAGGGGAAGAAGGGAGAAGAAGGGGTGCGGCTGAACAAGAGGGAGGTGAGGGGAACCCATCGGGCTGGTGGATGGCGGCGGGGAGGAATCGGGGTGGTCTGGCGACGCGGACCTAGGGCGCGCGGGTGGTTCACCATGGGGGAGGTGACCGGGTGAGGGAGAGACCCATCCGGTGATTGGGGGAGGGTGAGAGGGCCGCAGATATACTCTAGTATGGAGGAATTGGGGGCTAGCTTACCGTGGGAGCAATGGTGGCGGTGATGGCAGATTCGACCGAGATTAGGGAAGAAAGGGGCCACGACAAGCTCCGATGGATGAAGACCAAAATTGGTTGAGGGGAAACGACGAGATGGCTTGGGAACATGATGTGACGTGGTCAGTCGGAGACGGAGTTCACCGACTACCCGGAACGGCGAGGTGGACGCGGCGACTGGTGCGGGCGTGGCGTACTGGGGGGATGGTTGGGCTCCGATGTTTTGGCTGTGGAGACGGGAGGAGGAGGTGAGCATTGGGAGGGGGAAGCCGAGGCGGTGCAAGGGAGCAGGAGGTGGTGATCCCTGGGGGTTAAGTAGGGGAAGCGACGATGATGATGCAGCGATGTGACAAGCGGCGACGCTGTGCACAGGGCAGTGGCGTGACTGCATCCATGGTGACCAGGGTGGTTGGCACGAGGACGACAGGGTGGTTCGACCGGCGTGGAGATGGGACGATGGCGATGACGCGACGACGGTGCGGCTCCAATGGCGCGAGGACGGAGGTGGTTGATGGCATGGGCTCGGGAGAGGCGACGGGGACATGCGCGCAGTGTGGCGCTAGTGCCGTGGCAGGACGTTAGTAGGTGGCGTGAGGCATGGCACTAGCAACCATGGCATGGTGCGCGCGACACGTGGAGGTGCTAGGGAAAAACAGAGGGAGGAGGGAGGAGGAGAGAGGGTCGCGCGTGGGCTTGGGAGGAAAGGAGAGAGAGAAGAAAGTTAAGGAAGAAAAGAAAAGAAAGAGAGAGAAGGAAAGAGGAAAATGAAAAGAAAATTGAGGTGTCAGGCAAGGTTGGGTAGTTTTCGACCTAGGCCACACTTTCGAGGTTTTTATTTTCTTTTTCTCTTCTTTAAACTCTGGTTCAAATTATGTCAAAATTTGAATAACAACCTAGAAATTCGAACATCGTTGATGCAAAATATTTTTTTAAAAAAAATCCCACATTTTAAAATAGCTTCAAAAGTTTGGAATTTTTTTGAGATATTACATCACGTCCTCCATGCCGAGCAGCTCGTTAACTCCGCCGCCGCCATCACACCTCTATGTGCGAAGCAAAGGGAGGGGGACGGATTTCTCCAAGCCCACGCGAATGGATTGGGAAAGTGAGAAGAAGAGAGGAAACATAATTTTTTATTTAGCTGTGAGTCCCATCTGTTTGACTAGAGGAATACTGCACATTAGTGTGTTTTGCGATAAGCAGAACACCCTCCCATAGGTCCCACCTTGGTACCCCGGTGTACCACACATTGTCGATGCTAAACAATCTCTTTTGGCCTATGAGTTGCCTTAATCTGCACTAAAAAACAAGTACACTTGCTGCCAACTTTCCAAGATTATTCTTCACTTCAGAGCAATCTGCGTATTGTGTAAAGGAAAGTTGCTTACATTTGCACCTTTCAAGATCACTGCATTATCTTTCATAAACATCTCAAGCAAATGTTAGTGCCTACAGTCTGCCACTGAATCTCAGTTCTCAAATTATTTCCTTTACTAATACAGAAAAGCCCTATTCACTCATAATATTCCTCTTTGATCAATGTTAGTCTGATTATCTCAACCTGCTTCAGATGAATAGACATACGCTCAAAGAGCATGTACCACTGTAGTTAGGATCATAAGACAGCCAAGGGGTAATGTTGCTCAGTTGCCAACTTGACACTGTTCCTCTAAAATGATGATTTCTTCACTAGACGACGATAACGCACATGGCAAGTAATCAAGTAGCATAAGCTGCAAGATTATGTAATTCATCTGGGTCTGGAATGATGGAGATCTGAGCTTCTTTTGGAAGAGAGTTATCCTCTGCAGTGGATTCGGCTTCAGCAAGCAACTCGTTGCAGTGGATGGAGAGGGTGCGTTTTTCTTGTTGAAATAACCTGCAAGTGCAAGATAATGAGCTGAGATCATGCCAAGATATAGAGAAGATTATTAAGAGAAAAATGTTAGTACTTACGGGTTCTTGCAAAGCATTGGGCTTTGAACTGTTAAAACATATTTGCAGGAAGAGATCTCATTAATTGAGCTCATCAGTACAGTGGGCTCCGAACAAACAAATCTAACCTGTAGGAAAAAGGCAGGTGTGCAAAGCCAAATGTACTACTCAGCAACACATTATAGTGATTGAATCGCTTGAATTTAGAAACACAACCAAATAGATTATCATAGTCTTTTTCTTGCATTTTCTTACCTCTGTCTCCCGGGGTATATCTGTGAGATCACAGACAGTCCCATTTGTGTACAGGTGAACATGATACCTGCAACAAAGCAGAAAAAACAAGCATTCGTTCAAGTGAGTTTTGCTTCCAGATATAATTTGTTTATTGAGTTGCATGCACTAACTAATTCATCCAAAAACTTAAGCTGATAGGAAAGATGGACAATTCATTTATACTTCAGCAGTTCCGTATCCTTACTTTCAAGAAATTATAGTACAATACCTCTTAGAAATATCTTTCAAGTTATCTCCTTCATCAGCAGACTCAGAAGTGTGATTTTCATGGTAAGCATCAGTTGCATCAGCGTCGTATTCACCTAGAACATATTCTTGAATAACCTGCAACAAATGAAACACCTTTACACGGCAGTTCAAGAGCTCCAGCAACTATAAACTGTGTATTACAAAGTCAAAGCATGAAGATGTAAACTAACGGTAAAATATTTTCTTTTTTCACAATGTAACTGAGTTCAGAACTTGTCTCTCTTGTTAAAGATAGCCATTCCTATACTGAAAATATCCCCAAATTTGCTTGAGATGGCGGATAGAAAGATCAACAAAAATACAGTAATAATGAGCCTGACCAAAAAAGGAAAAGAAAACAAACAAAAAGGGAAAAAACAGCTTACCTTATCAGCCTCCACATGAACCTGTCGGATTTTCCCATAATAACAGAATTCATAAGTCCACCAACCTTCGTGCTGCGTCAAAAAAATAATAGCTATGAGATTTTTTCCAGGCATTCATTTTATCTGGCACATGTGCACACGACTGACCATACGTCACATGTGCACATGCATAAAGAAAGGGTTGTATGATGCCCACCCTGTAGAAGCACTGATCCTTGAGAACCTCCAGCAATTCATCTGGCTCCTTTGGCTTAATTCTGCGTTCACTTTCTATGATAATGTTAGTTGCATTTTGTGGGAGAATTGACTTCATGGTTTTAGTTTCTTCAACTGGTAGGAAGCATGTATAATGTTTTCCCTCATGGTTAGCCATTGGTACAGATTCCTGGCCATTCTCCTGCAGATACACCATAAGTATATTTAGTTGATAGGTACGATAACAGGAAGTATGTTTGAATTATGCCAAACAGCAACCTTAGCAAGGTTTTCTGACGAAAATGGCATGAAATACACGTGATTTAGTAGAAACATGGTGAATTAACATTGCTTATACCAGAATTACTTATTTGTGACAGCCGGGAAAAATCGCAGGAAGAACTGCGTATATTTTTCCAACTCTTAGCTACATTGACAAATTCAAGAATTGGTTAGTTGATTTGAATCTTACTGTGGCTTGGATTCTAGTTCGCTATGCCCAATAAACCTCACAAACCTACCTAAGAGCCATCATAACCAAGTGTGCAAAATTAGAGAGAACTAAAGAAAGCTCATGTTTTAATACAACTAGAAAACGGCAGAAAAAAATACTTATAAGTAAACTTTTTTTTACTCGGGGAAACCCATTTTCATTAATCAAAACGGAAACAAGTTCTTACAGCAGGGTAAACTTACTTGATGAAATGGCGAGTCGACAGGATGGAACTCCACACGGTACCTCGGGTCACGCGAATTCCGCCCAAACGGCACACCTGACATTCGGCAACAATTCAGTGCGATTCTTGCTCTTTTTAGCGAGGCAATTCGAGTTGCAGTTCAGTAAACAACAATAGCAAAACATGGGGGAAACGAATTAAGTCTCAATAAACTATCAATCCATTAGCAATTTTAGAACACAAGCACACAGAGGAAGAGGCTTTTCAAGTACAGATGCTAGATCTGGCCAAGGAATTTAGATGGACAGCAAGGAACTCGCAAGAGCCGCTCGACAATCGGATAACTTATTGAATCGATAAGTAAGCGATGAACAAACATTGTAAATGCACCAAAGAAGCGGTAGATTGGATTCACGAAGAAAGAAGCAGGGAGGGATACAAGCGCGCCCGAGAGATCCAGCTAGGCTCTGTTGCGATTACCCGAAGTGGTGAAGATCTGATCGGTGGCGGCGGTTCCGGCCACCAGGACGAAGAGCAGCAGGCACGTCCCGCCGGCGAAACCCATCGGCGACGGGAGAGAGCTCTCGTCTCCGGTCTCTTCCCGTCAGCGTTCGCGTCTCTTCGCGTAGCAGTTTAGCCCTAGCAGTTTAGCCCTGCTGAGACGTAACATAACTGGTAAGCACGGCTTACGCCTTCAAAGCATCGCCTCCGTCTCCCAAAGGCCCGCTTTTTCTGCACTGGTAGCGTAATACGAGCGACCCCGCCTTCGTGTGACGTTACAAGGGTGATCGAACGAACGAACGAACGAACGAACATACGCACACGTGCGCAACGCACCCCTCCACACGCTATTCCCGTACTCGGCCGGCACGTGTAGAGGAACAGTAATTACTAATTAGCGAGCACGAGCGGTATATCTATCCCAACTCCTGAACTGGTAACAAATTCTGCCCGGGTTGCAGTTTTGCTGTTCCGGAGTTGTGCTGCGCACGCATCCGCAGCCATGCCCCAGTACCCGATCGCCTCTATCTTCTGGCGCGGCTGCGCGTACGTCCATGCAGCCTCGCTCGCCGCGCGCAACCCCACCCTGATCCATCATCCGCCGCGAAACTAATGCACCGTTCGAGTTAACCAGTGAACCACCGTAGCTAGGCGTGGTTGCAGCGGGCGTCGCGTGCAGCTGATTACCGCGTGCCGCATGCATGCTCGCGCTTAATTATAAACCGAGTGCTCCCGTCGCCGCATATGCACGCACGCCATTGTTAACATCAGGGGAGCGAGAGCCAAGAAGGGAAGGATTTAGACAAAGAGAAGAGGAGTGTGTCCGATCAGGCGATCGATATGGAGCTAGAGCACTCGCCGGCGAGTAATCTTTCCATGCTGTGGCCGCCGAGTGTGCCGGTGCCGATGAACAGGTCGGCGTCGTCGGCGAAGCAGCCGGGGCCGTCGCTGCTCTCCGCGGTGGTGCAGGAAATGCTGACGGTCCAGAAGGGCAAGGTCGTCAAGAAGCCGCCGCGGTCGCCTCGCCTCCCGCCCGGCAGCGACAGCGCCGAGAGGAGGTGGGCCGCGGAGCCGGCCGAGGGCGCGGCGAAGGCCGTTCTGTCCGCGGCGCGGATGCGGCAGGCGCTGGCGAAGAGGGTCGCCAGGCGCATGCTGAAGCGGGGCGCGCCGTCGCCGGACGAGAGAAGGGTCGTCCTGACGTGCTGCTGCCCGCGGCTCCCGCCGGGCCTGCGCTGCGCGCTGCACCAGGGCGCGCCGGGCAGGTCCTGGATGCGCGTGCAGCGCGGCGGCGGCGCCACGGGCGAGGCCGTGGCGCCCAGGGCGTGCGGGCGCGGCGGGTGGGTGTTCAGCGAGTACGCGCGGTGGCGCAGGAGCGTGTGGATGCCGAGCCGGTTCTACCTGGAGCGCGTCATCGATCAGGAGGAGGACTGACGGCGTGGGCAGCCCCGTACGTGGATCGGGCTCGACGGCCGGCACTGAGCGAACTACTTGTTCCGATCAGACGCGTGTAGACAGATGTGCTAGTATTTGTTTTCGTAGGTTCTTAGCGATCTGGAGCAAATAAGCGAAGGAATGTAGTTATACATGCATCCATCATGCATCGGCAATGCTTGTTCCAATTGTATTTCAACCTTGTGGTGTGCATACGGGGGTCCGAGCAAATCAGGTTATTCGGTCTCAGTTTTTTTAAAGGGAAAACGGCCCAAAAGTGCTCGGAATTCGTTCATTAGCAAACCGGTTTACAAAAGTTTTGCCAACGATGGGCGTGGTACATAGTACTCTGGCGACAGGACAATCACCAGCATGCGCTTGGTTGAACCATTTAACAATATATACATGGTTGTTGAATGTACCGTGAACTGGGAAGCCTCTCTAGCTACTATATATGCTTTTTTTTTTAATTTTACTGGGGAAGGGTGTTGGAAATATGCTCTAAAGATAATTATAAAGATGATTATATTTTATTATGTTCATAGTATTGGATAATATGTTATTTTGTTTATAGAATAATATCAATAATATTTATTATCAAGTATGTGATTTGATTGTGAAACTCTATATTTCTACGATGATTATTCTTAAACGTTCTCTGGACGGAAACATATGAGAATACATATTGTCGTAGCCAGGCAACAAGGGGTGCCCCGCACCCTCGGGTCGTCAGGAATACCATTATTCCATCAGAGATACTGCACCTGTGTAAACCAAGTCCATACGGATTAATATGGACAAATGTACCTAAATACCCTCTTTCTCTCTCTCTTGGTCGTGAGGGCAAGAAGGTAAATGTCCCTTCTTGCCCTCCTATATATAGAGCCCCATGGGCATGTAAAAAGGGAATCTCCTCTCATTCACACTAAGGACAATACACATGCATACTCAATGTTTGGTTCATCTCCCTTCGGTCCTCTCTCAAGATAAAAAGGGTACTAGTACCCACTGTCTAGTCTCTTTTACTACGACAATTGGCGCCGTCCGTGCAGATCGAACAAGAAGCTACACAAAAAGAGTCAAAACTATTCCTCAGCCCGAAGGCCCAGATCACCCTCGGATCCACTTCGGCCGTCACCCGAAGGCCAAAGTCACATTCGGCATCATCACCCGAAGCCACTCTCCCACCGAAGCCCATCGGTAATCAACCCCTCGGGGGACCTCGACCCCCCTTCGGCCACACCCTTTGCTCATCACCTTCGGCCAGCCCCCTCTAGCCGAAGCCCCACAAGCGCCCCCTGCGGCCCCCTCCTCTTCGGTTCGAACGCCGACCAGTCCGCTGAAGCCCCTCCACCTTCGGCTGCCGCCGCGGAAGGCACTACCGCCTCGGTACTACCGCCGCCTCAGGGTCCTCCGCCCTGGGTGCCGTCCACCACGCCCCTTCGGCCTTCGCCGCTGGCCTTCGGCTACCGTCGCGGAAGCCACTCCGCCTTCGGCCTCCTCCGCCACCTGCCGAAGCCCACTCCGTCTTCGGCCCTCTGCCTTCAACCGTCACCCGAAGGACTAAACCACCTTCGGCGGCACCACCCGTCGAGCTCCTCCTCCGCACCCTTGGCCCGCGCCGGCTAGCGCCGCCTCGGCACTCGCCGCCTCGGGTCCTCCGCCCGGTGTCGCCCACCACGCCGCCTTGACCTTCGCCTTCAGCCTTGTGCCGCCGCCGCCGCCTTCGCCACTCCGCCGCCGGCCCGCTCATGCCGCCCGCTAGCGCCGCCGCCTCGGGTCCTCCGCCGGTGCGCCCACCATGCCGCCTTGGGCCTTGGCTGCTGGCCTTGGTGCGCTGCGAATCCACTCGCCGGTTAGCGCCGCCTCGGCACTACCGCCGCCTCGGTCCTCGCCGGTGCCGTCCACCACACCGCCGGCCTTGCCTTGCCGCCGCCACCCGCGAAGCCACTCGCCGGCCACCTCGCCACTGCACGGCACACTCGCCGCCGCCGCCTCGCGCCGCTGCGAAGCCCACTCCGCCGCCGGCTAGCGCCGCCTCGGCACTACTGCGCCTCGGGGTCCTCCGCCGGTGCCGTCCACCACGCCGCCGGCCTTCGTCAGAGCCTTGGCGCCGCCGAAGCCACTCGCCTTCGGCCCGCTTTGGCTAGCGTCGCCTCGGGGTCCTCCGCCGGTGCCGTCCACCACGCCGCCGCCTTGGCGGTGCCGCCATGAAACCACTCGCCTTCGTCGCCTCGCCACTGCCAAAGCCCACTCCGTCTTGACCCTCGCCTTCGACCGTCACCCGAAGGACTAAACTACATTCGGCAGCACCACCCGAAGTCGAGCTCCTCCTCCTGCACCCTTCGGCTAGCGCCGCCTCGGCACTACCGCCGCCTCGGGGTCCTCCGCCCAGGGTGCCGTCCACCACGCCGCCTCCAGCCTTCGCCGCGGAAGCCACTCTGCCTTCGGCCCCGCCTTCGGCTAGCGCCGCCTCGGGGTCCTCCGCCTGGGGTGCCGTCCACCACGCCGCCTTCGGCCTTCGCCGCCGACTGAAAGCATCTAGGCCCCTAAAAATTGTATTTTGGTAATTAATGACTTTATGTGAATATGGGACTAACATGTTTGTTGAAGTGATTACAAGAAATAGTCCCAAATGACAAAGTGAAACCAAGGAGCTGCATGTCAAAGAATGATGAGAAGATGGAGTTGATCTCAAAGACAAGGTACAAATAGACTAGGACCCCTTTTAATTTTACCGGTCTTTGGAGTATGGAGGAAGACCGGATTATAGGATAAATGTCGTACTATTAAGGGGGAGCTTGTCTAGTAGCTTGAAAGCATATCATTATGCCTTTGGATCAACTTAGGATCATGCATGTTCTTTTGGTTTGGTTTAAAAAGAAAAATCTTTTTCTCGAACATAATCGGAAGTTCGGCATGTATCTCATGGAACTTCATTTGTGCGGTTCTCTCAGAAAAAGTGCGGCTTGATTTTTCGAGAGCATCCATTTTCGGGACTTAGCCGATTTTTCAAGTGCGGAAGTTCCGCAATGATATGAGCGGAAGTTCGATTAATCGGTTGTTCAAAATTTGCGCGATCGAATTTTTCCGAGAGCATCCTTTTTGGGACTTAGCCAAATTCTCAAGCGCGAAGTTCGCAATGAAATGAGCGGAAGTTCCGATTAATCGGTTGCTCAATTATGCGCGCGTCGGTTTTTTCGAGCACCCTTTTGGGACTTAGCCGTTTTCACGAGTGCGGTAGTTCCATTGTAAAGCGGATCTTCCGATGTCGGAAGAACCGAATCTATTTGGCGGAAGTTCGCACATAAATCCAACGGCTAGTTTAGAGCATTTAATGCTCACCGTAATGACCGTTCTGGTGCACTCGAGTGAAGGCGGAAGTTCCGCACTTTGTATCGGAAGTTCCGATTTCCACGAGTTTTGCCTCGATTTTACGCATAACGGTCATATTTGGTTGTTGGGGTATAAATACACCCCACCACTCAAGGACGTGTTGTTGAGCATTCATTCAATTCATTTGAGCCTTGAGCACTCCTCTCACTCCTCATTTACTCTCTTTGCACACATTTGTGAGGTAGTGAGCAAGAACAAGAGCATTGCATTCTTAGTTGATCCATTGGCTCTTGATTGTCGTCAAGTGAAGTTCAAGTTCTATTCTCTTGGTGCTTGTCGGCACCTAGACGACTTAGCGAAGGTTGCTCGGTGATCTCTTCAAAGAAGCTTGTGAAGAGACCCGTTCTTGGTTGTGATTGGTCGGTGTTCACCAACTCCGGAGAGGAGGAAGAACAACCAAGTGATCGAGGGTAGGCTTAATTTGTGAAGCCGGCTTGAGTGGTCAAGCTTCCTCAACGTGGACTAGTGAAGATCGACAAATCTTCGATACCACGGGAAAAACCCCCTTGTCTTTGTGCGGTTAATTCTTGTCTTTACTTATTGCACTTATTTTGTAGTTCATAGATTGTGTTAAATATCTTTGATTAGAGTATCTTGCTAATTTCGGTAATTTGATTAAGAAAATTTAGAAACCTCCTATTCACCCCCCTCTAGTCGGTTATCCTTGATCCTACACCGGCCTTCGGCTACCGTCGCGGAAGCCAATCCTCCTTCGGCCACCTCCGCCACCTGCCGAAGCCCACTTCGTCTTCGGCCCTATGCCTTCGGCCGTCACCCGAAGGATTAAACCACCTTCGGCAGCACCACCCAAAGTCGAGCTTCTCCTCCGGCACCCTTCGGCCGCCACCTCGGATTCACCCTTCGGCCGCTGTCACCTCGAGCAACCTCCCCGCAGCCCGCCTTCGGCCTCGGGCGCCGCCTCCGAGCGCCTTCGAGGCCCTCGGGTTCACCAAGGCCCTCACGGCTCATTCTCAAGAAGCGATCACCGTGAAGTTCCTTGCCCTCACAAGTGACATTATCGATGCTATGTTCGGGCCAAAACATGAGGATTCCATGGACACAAATCAGTCCCTTGCGATTGCATATGGACTGATGGGGAGGTACTTCATTCTGCCCTACTCATATGTTGATTATTGCATCGTTTAGGTGTGTTTTACTATTGTGAGATATACAGATTCTATCCTAAGAGTGAAGAGTTACCTTTAAGTCCATGCTGCTGTGCTATCCGAGTATTGCATAGGAGAATCTCGGCAAGAGTTGCAGTTGCCGCAATTATTTTCTTGCCGTACACTTCTGGTTTCGAGGTCAATCTGGTGGCAACAAGCGTGGCTCCGAGCCCCGGCGCACACTGCCCCACTCTCCGGAGCGTGCAGTGCATAAGCCCACCACAGTGGCAACCAAGACGCCGGGCGTGGCTCCGAGCCCCGGCGCACAATGCCCCACTCTCGGCGTGCGGTGCATAAGCCCACCACGGTGGCAACAAAGACGTCGGGCGTGGCTCGAGCCCCGGCGACACCGCCCCACTCTCCGAGCGTGCAAAGGCATAAGCCCACCACAGTGGCAACAAAGACGCCGCGCGTGGCTCCGAGCCCCGGCGCACACTGCCCCACTCTCCGGATCGTGCAGTGCATAAGCCCACCACAGTGGCAACAAAGACGCCGAGCGTGGCTCCGAGCCCCGGCGCACACTGCCCCACTCTCCGGAGCGTGCAGTGCATAAGCCCACCACAGTGGCAACAAAGACGCCGGGCGTGGCTCCGAGTCTCCCGCCGCGATGGCCTCGCCCCAGCGGAGAGACATCTCGCATAACGCCCTAACGACAGAGCCCTAGTCGCTTCGATGGCCCCGCCCCGGTGACTAGGGAGTCCCCGCGCGAGGACCTCGCCCAACGGAGAGACATCTCGCATAACGCCCAAACGACAGAGCCCTAGTCGCTTCGGTGGCCCCGCCCTGGTGACTAGGGAGTCTCCCGCCGCGAGGGCCTCGCCCCAGCGGAGAGACATCTCGCATAACGCCCTAACGGCAGAGCCCTAGTCGCTTCGGTGGCCCGCCCCAGTGACTAGGGAGTCCCCCGCCGCGAGGGCCTCGCCCCAGCAAAGAGACATCTCGCATAACGCTCTAACGCGCAGAGTCCAATCTAAAAAAAATGGGGGACGGCGCAGGCTTCGCCTCCCCCTCGCAAAATATACAAGTGGGCTCAGAGCCCAGTCTCAAAAATAGGGGGGACGGCGCAGGCTTCGCCTCCTCCTCGCATAATATACAAGTGGGCTCCCCCGGAGCCCAATCTCAAAAATAGGGGGACGGCGCAGGCTTCGCCTCCTCCTCGCATAATATACAAATGGGCACCTCCGAAGCCCAGTCTCAAAAATAGAGGGGACGGCTCAGGCTTCGCCTCCTCCTCGCATAATATACAAATGGGCTCCCCCGGAGCCCAATCTCAAAAATAGGGGGGACGGCGCAGGCTTCGCCTCCTCCTCGCATAATATACAAGTGGGCTCCCCCGGAGTCCAGTCTCAAAAATAGGGGGGATGGCGCAGGCTTCGCCTCCTCCTCGCATAATATACAAGTGGGCTCCCGAGCCCAATCTCAAACTACGCAGGCTTCGCTCCTCCTCGCATAATATACAAATGGGCTCCCCTGGTGCCCAGTCTCAAAAATAGGGGGGACAGCGCAGGCTTCGCGTCCTCCTCGCATAATATACAAATGGGCTCTCTTGGAGCCCAATCTCAAAAATAGGGGGGACGGCGCAGGCTTTGCCTCCTCCTCGCATAATATACAAATGGGCTCCCCCGGAGCCCAGTCTCAAAAATAGGGGGACTGACATGGCATATATATATATATATATATATATATATATATATATATATATATATATATATATATATATAATAAAATAGAACAAGAGTAAAAAGAAAAAGTGAAACTCAAAACCATTCGCCCCCTCCAAGTCACGGCAACAGTGGACAAGGAGCGGTCGAAGGGGGGACGGTACCAGGCCTGCAATGGCCCACAACGGGAACATCACAAGGTAAGTCAAATACGCCACCGAGGGTTCCGCCGCTGCTCGCCGCTCGCCTCGAAGGCTATGCCTCGGCGTGGCGGCCTCGCGTCGACTTTCGCCCGCGTTCCACCGCCGCCGTCGCCGCCTCGAAGGCTATGCCTCGGCATGGCGGTCCCGCGTCGACTTCACCCCTGCGGGTTCCACCGCTGCTCGCCGCCTGCCTCGAAGGCTATGCCTCGGCGTGGCGGCCCTACGTCGACTTTGCCCTTGCTAGTTCCGCCGCTGCTAGCTGCGCGCCTCGAAGGCTAGGCCTCGGCGTGGCGGTCCCACGTCGACTCCACCCTCGCGGGTTCCAGCCATAACAAGCCACCCGCTTCCAGGACTCGTGCCGATCCCTTCTGGGGTATCCCGACCCCCGAGGGCCGATGGCAACGAGGGTGTGTTCGCTCGCCCCTCGGGATCACGGGATCCGTCCTCGTAACCTCGGATCAAGCAGACGAGGGGGTTGTCGTAGCCAGGCACTAGGGGGTGCCCCGCACCCTCGGGTCGTCAGGAATACTGTTGTTCCATCAGGGATACTGCACCTGTGTAAACCAAGTCCATACGGATTAATTTGGACAAATGTACCTAAATACCCTCTCTCTCTCTCTTGGTCGTGAGGGCAAGAAGGTAAATGTGCCTTCTTGCCCTCCTATATATTGAGCCCCATGGGCATGTAAAAAGGGGATCTCCTCTCATTCACACTAAGGACAATACACATGCATACTCAATGTTTGGCTCCTCTCCTTCGGTCCTCTCTCAAGATAAAAAGGGTACAGAGTATCCACTGTCTAGTCTCTTTTACTACGACACATATGAATAGACTAGCATATATATTGGTTGATGACTATGTTTCACAGGTCATAGATATGGAGATATAAAATCAATAATATGGACACATGTTAGATAACATGGTATTGGAAAAGACTCACCTTGAGACACTGTTGAGATTATTATGATTCTATGTATCATTAGTTGGTCTCAAGCAATGATGATGTATAATCCTTAGACCTAAGATCAGCATGGTTTTCTACATGTGTAGTAGCACTCTTAGGGGTTGTCAAACGTTACTTGTAACTAGGTAGTTATAAAGGTAGCTTTCGGGTATACTATGAAATATGTGGAGGGATGTAACTGGTCGGATATGAGATTTACCCCTCCTAACATAACATGAGTGTGGATATCATGGGGGATATGCTCCAGATCTTAGGATGATGTGATAATTGGCAATGGCGTTTACGGTTTGTTGTTTCACGTGTTTTCGGCAAAGTTGGCATCTTTGTCAAAGATATCGGCTTGACCGGCCAGGCGGGCTGGCTCGATGCGATTCGATTGACCGGCCCGATCGACCACAGGTGCGATCGACCGGTCGATTACCAAAGTGATGAATTGAGCTGGGCCAAAAATAGATGGTGATACGGATCCACCTAGTTGATTAGATGAATCCTGATTGTTGGCCCAATCTTTCACGGTACACTCGAAGATCAGTAGCAATCTCACAAACCAATTCGGTGAATTGAATTGTAAGAAAATCAATATACTCACAAACCAATCTAATAGATTGAATTGCAAGTAGTAGCGTTAGGTGAATAGTACTCCGAAACACGAGATAGATATCTTGATTTTGCTCTCAATCTTTCTCCCTCAATCTCTCCAACTCATATCACGACTCAAGAACACACGATATGCGCCAAAACGGCTTTTCGATTTTTATTATCTAAATCATAACTTGTCCTCCCATATGGTGCGGCCATGGGGTTTATATAGCCTCCACGCAAGCACATAATTTGGATGAATAATGTACCGATCACATAAATTCAGACGGACATTCTTGTTACTTTGAAACGATGGCAAGGTGATTCTCGCTCACGTGAAACGATAATCCGAACCAAAAAAAATACTTTTTTTCTTTTTTTTAATTAGAATTTAAACTATTTTAGTTTTGGAATAAAATATTAATCACCAATTGGCTGTCTGAATTGGATCCAAACTGAACCAACCCACATGCCATGTTCCTGGCGTCCTCTCCATGCATGGCCAAATCTCCCACTTGGTTTTCCTTGTGTTGTGGGCTTTCCTTCTCTTAGCTTCTTGCACGAACTTGTTCCATGCACTTGATGCTTCTTCTGACGCCAATGCAACCCTTCTTTGCCATACCATCACATATCTTTTTTGATCAGCGCATGCGCTTAGGTTTTATCCCGAGAGAATGTTCCTCTCGTTGGCAAAGATCCCCATCCACCCTATCGGTCTTCACAACATTTTGTTTTACCTTTTGCAATGCTTTGGTTGTAGATATGGCCGTATCATCCTCCCTTTCTTCAAGAAAAGACGTCCTCGTCTTTTGTGTAACCTCAGGAATCTCTGTCGGGGTAGTCTTCACGATCGTCTTTTTAGCTATGATCTCCTCAGCATGAATAGAATTCTCTGGCATAGGACATAGGGTATATGATCTTCCCTGATGCACCAAAGAGTACTTGTTGGACCTCCCGTGGTGGGTAGCATTGCGATCATACTGCCACGGACGCCCCAACAACAAGTGACATGCATGCATAGGCACGACGTCACACTCCACTTTGTCGTGATAGTCTCCTCTTGAAAAACAAACTTTGACACGATGAGTAATTTTCGGTTCTGAGCATTATGCAACCATTGTGCATAATACGGTTCTGGATGTCGCCAGGTTGTCAACCCCAAAGTTTGCACCAAATCGTTGCTAATGATATTGTTGTAGCTTCCACCATCAACGATAAGCTTGTAAACTTTGCCATTGATTTTGCACTCAGATTTGAAAACGTTGGTTCATTTGCCTGTTGTGGGAATGGAAGTGTTGTCAACTCGAACCGTCTTGGTCGACATACAAAGACCATCTTGTGGTGCCTCACTAGTAGTTTTGTCATCATGGAACGACACCTCTTGCTGTTTTTGGGTAGAAAGAAGGGTCGCCAATTCTAATTTCTTCTGTTCTTCCCGACCAACCGTTCTTCTTCACGTTTCTTGGCCTTTAGCCTTTGTCGCTCTTTAATGTCTCCTTGGGCCTTGTCTCGTCATTGTCTATCTTCAAAGTACCTTGACGAGGACCAAGATGTAATGTCCTTTCGTGTTCCTCTCCATGGAAAGGAGTACCGCATGACGGGCGTGATGCAACTCGATGTATGTCTTGTTCTTTCAACCAATATGCACCAATCACCAACGAACATGCTCTCATATGCATAGGAATCACGTCACAAGTAACAACAACGATATACCCATCCAAAGAAAATTTTACCTCCACTTGTTTTGTGATCGAATGTGTTTGAACCTCCAAAGCAATAGATATGGCTCGGATGTGGCTTTGTGATCAACCCCAATCATCCACAAGTGTTTGGCTTGCGGCGTGTGTCAAGCTTCCGTGTCGATCATCATAGCACAATCTGTGTTCCCCACTCGACACCGATTGAAGAATATGTAGCTCGGATCGTGGGTGGATCCTCCTCACATTGATCTATAGTGTAGTGAATTGCATGACCAACTTCATGTCCTTCATCGGCCATGTCGATACTTGATCTTCGTAACAACAATCCGTGAACAATCAAGCTCGATACCACGATACGGATCCACCTAGTTGATTAGATGAATCCCGATTGTTGGCCCAATCTTTCACGGTACACTCGAAGATCGTAGCAATCTCACAAACCAATTCGGTGAATTGAATTGTAAGAAAATCAATATACTCACAAACCAATCTAATAGATTGAATTGCAAGTAGTAGCGTTAGGTGAATAGTACTCAAACACGAGATAGATATCTTGATTTTGCTCTCAATCTTTCTCCTCAATCTCTCCAACTCATATCACGACTCAAGAACACACGATATGCGCCAAAACGGCTTTTCTGATTTTTATTATCTAAATCATAACTTGTCCTCCCATATGGTGCGGCCATGGGGGTTTATATAGCCTCCCACGCAAGCACATAATTTGGATGAATAGTGTAATCTCATAAGATTCCAGACGGATTCATTGCTCACTGAACGATGAAATCGAGTCGATTCTTCGCTCACGTGAACAATAATCCAACCAAAAAAATACTTTTTTTCTTTTTTTTAATTAGAATTTAAACTATTTTAGTTTTGGAATAAAATATTAATCACCAATTGGCTGTCTGAATTGGATCCAAACTGAACCAACCCACATGCCATGTTCCTGGCGTCCTCTCCATGCATGGCCAAATCTCCCACTTGGTTTTCCTTGTGTTGTGGGCTTTCCTTCTCTTAGCTTCTTGCACGAACTTGTTCCATGCACTTGATGCTTCTTCTGACGCCAATGCAACCCTTGCTGCCATACCATCACATATCTTTTTTGACTGCACGCATGCGCTAGGGTTTTATCCCGAGAGAATGTTCCCTCTCGTTGGCCAGCATCCCCATCCACCCTATCAGTCTTCACAACATTTTGTTTTACCTTTTGCAATGCTTTGGTTGTAGATATGGCCGTATCAGATGGTGTAGGCAAGAGATGGGATTTTATTGCACTTGGTCCCATAATTTTTGGAGTCTTCAGTCAAAAGATCTATTGGTTTGAAAATTCCAGTAGGTTTCGGTTTTCAGAGGTTGAAAATTGGCTAAGTCATTACTGGCGGTCTGACCGGCCCATAGGTGGCGATCAGACGGCCCTGGGGGGCGGTCTGACCGGTTTCCACTTGGTTTGTCGCCCGTCGTGGCGGCGTTGTTCGGTTGTTAGGTCAAAGTCATGAGTTTCAGGGCATATATGTTGCATGATGCATGTTTTGACTAACATGGGTCAAGTTGTGAAAAACTTATTCCCAAATTCGGTTTACTTGTCTATTGGTGTGCAGGTTGCTTGGTGGTTAACGACGGTCAACGGCGAGGATGATCGGGACTAGGCTTGGAGAGCCGAGGTCCAGAACGATCGACGATGCCGGGTGAGGTCAATGTACTCAAGCGTGGTGCAAGATGGACAAGGGTGACCTATTAGCTAATCCGAGGCGCAAGATGACGCAAGATGTAGCTAGTTAGGTCAAGGGATGTTAAAAACGACGCATTAAAATACGTGCGTAAGTGTCCCGTTTGTTTTGGGCCTTAACGAGAGCCCAATAGAGTCAAACTTCTAGAAGGTCTAAGCCTCCACTATAAATAGGGAGGAGGTGGTTGCACCTTGGCTTCGTCTCTTTTGCATTTTTTGTAAACCCTAATTTTCTTAGGGAGAGCTTTTGCGGAGGCTAGGGTTCTTAATAGTTTGATGTGATTTTCGTGCTCTTGGATTGAGAATTGTCCTCCATTGATGGAGAGGCTGTAAGCCCACATCAAATCAATCAATCAAAGGAAAGTTTGATCAATATTTTGTATCATTGCGTTCTTTCTCTCTATTTGATGATTTTAGGTCTTTCTTTGATCCGTGAGTTTTTACTTGGTTTCTTCACATGATCTAGCTTGCTGTGACGTGTGGAAATCTATCTAGGATCATCAATCACCCCACGAGCAAGAGTTTTGACCTAGTTTTCGTTTTGACCCGGTTTTGAATCCTTTTTCAATCAAATCGAAAAGGATCGCTATTCTTTCAAGAATTATCGTAATCTTCGATTGGAATAGGTTCCTGATATCACAGAGAAGGTGTGTTTCAAGTTTCATCAAGTTTGGATTAGTAGATCAAAAATTTCATCTATTTTCATCTTCGTCATCGGGGCTGATATGTTCTGTTCTGGAGGCCGGCGGTCAGATCGCCCGTGGCCACCGGTCAGACCAGTAGGTAATTGGTCCGACCGCCCTTGAGCCAATGGTCTGATCGGCTTTGTTTTAATCTTTATTAATTTTATTTTATTACTTAGGAGTTTATATTAGATTCAATATTAGTCTTCCGCTGTACTGATATACTGATCTTCTTAGCTTCTATAGCTACCTGAGTAAAGTTTTATTGAATCCAATATTTATGAAAAAGTGAGCGTGCTCCTATTCACCCCCCCTCTAGTCGCCTTTTCGGTCCAACAATGAGAGATGTTTCTGAGCCCCTCGTTGTGGTCGAATAAAGAAAGTGAATGGTCATGCCACTAGTGGTCGAAGTGTCGACCACATGAAGTTATTCGACACTTGATCGAGAATGTATTGAACAGTCCATGGATGATACAACATTTCACCTGGAGTTCAACCAGATATCGTGAGGCAAAGGAAAAATACACGAGAAGGTTTTTCTGTTCGATCATATACAGACTAGTCGTATGGAGATACGAGCTGGTCGTAGGCTGGTCGAACATGGTCACTAAGTGGTCGAAACCTGGTCGTAAGGAGTTATGAATTAGTCGAGACCAAATATGAACTAGTCGTATAGAGATACGAGCTAGTCATTAGTAATATAGACCTGATCATAGATCATATTGTATTAGGTGTGTTTGGGAATCGTTATGTGCTGCTAGGTACCCCTAACGACCAGTGATCAAAAAAGAGTTTCTGAGTCACAGTCGATTACACATGAACCTATAGGTTCGCACACTTAAAGAGCTAGTATTTGATTTGGATGGTGTTCCGAATTCTTGTAGGCCACGAGTTCCTAATGGGCCTCAAGTACGAGACCCATTATTGATGCCTATAAACTCGCTACATGGTCCATAAACTCGCTACATGCCTATAAACTCAAGTACGAGGTGGCTAGGGGTATGATGATTTTTTAGAAGAACTCTCGAAAGCCTAATAGCCACGCCTTCCTCAACCACGCTGCTGGTGCTAGCACTCCAGCGCGTGGTGTCCCTGCCCCGTACGTGTGGATACTTGGAGGTGTTGTTACGAAGCATTAGCACTAGGACGATCCGCAACTCAGTACGACCACTCGGAGGAGCATACGCGCGACGAGTACGACTACGACGGCATCAACTCGCTACATCGACTCTACTTCCGCTACGAGTCGGCGCGTCTAGTGGTAATCTTGTAATCTATTACTAGCGGAGGTTCCCGGGTTGAGCGGTATTTTTTTGTTTTGTGCTGTCGTAGCTTTCCCGCGATCCCTTTAAAGGGTCCCGCACTACATCGAGCCGACGGTGACCTCATGAAAGCATGACGTCCCAGACGGATTAACCTCGGACAAGGTCCAGAGACCAACCCCGACGAGGTTCTAGGACCAACCTCGGCGCGACATATCTGCGGATCCACTTGAAGGTGGCAGGATTCGTTTGGCGAAAACGGACGAAAGCACCACCGGGATGAACTAGGCACCAAGGGCAACGATATAACTTCACATGCAAACCCTTCCCACTCTATAAATAGACTTTATGTAAATGGAAGAGAGGAGGTCAATTGTAACTTCTACCACTTATATGTAATACATTAGTATATACTATCGCGTGTGATTCTCATTGAGATATCTGTGTTATTCTCATTTAGGTGTCCTTCGCACCCTTGGTAGTTAGTTGAGGACACGGGGGCTCGAATTGAAATTTTCCTTCGGACAGCAAGGAAGCACGCGCACTGCAGGTGAACTCCAGCTCTAAACCCTCCTCTCAGTCCCAAGAACAACTCCTGTACCCATCGCCACCGCCGCCTGCCCCGAAACCCTAACCCCATTCGCCGCCGCCGCCTCCGCGGAGGCCATGGAGGACGTGTGCGAGGGGAAGGATTTCTCCTTCCCGGCAGAGGAGGAGCGCGTGCTCCAGCTGTGGTCGGAGCTCGACGCCTTCCACGAGCAGCTCCGTCGCACGGAAGGGGCGAGGAGTTTATCTTCTACGACGGCCCCCCCTTCGCCACCGGTCTCCCCCACTACGGCCACATCTTGGCCGGCACCATCAAGGATGTGGTCACCCGGCACCAGTCGATGCGCGGCCGTCACGTCGCGCGTCGCTTCGGATGGGACTGCCACGGCCTCCCCGTGGAGTTCGAGATCGACAAGGCCCTTGGCATCACCAACCGGCAGCAGGTGCTCGACCTCGGCATCGGCAAGTACAACGAAACCTGTCGGGGCATCGTCACCAAGTACGTCGCCGAGTGGGAGGACGTCGTCACGCGCACGGGGAGATGGATCGATTTCAAGGACGACTACAAAACAATGGACATCAAGTTCATGGAGAGCGTCTGGTGGGTTTTCTCCCAGCTCTGGGAGAAAGACCTCGTGTACAAGGGTTTCAAGGTCAAATTCATAATCTCAGCCTGATTAATTTCGAGTCTGTGCTTTGCTTTACATAATTCTGAGTTTGGTATACGAAGTTGGACAAAATCTCATGGTGTTCAGAACTATGCCGAGTCAAACTGTTCGATTATTTGGAATTCGGAGTTTCTATGTGCGAAAAATGGAACTAGTTCTGAGTTTGGTTTACGAAGTTGGACAAGCTTAGGCTTCAGGGAAATGCAGATTTCATGGTGTTCAGAACCATGCGAGTATGCCGCGACGAACTGTTTGATTTATTTAGAATTGGGAATTTCTGTGTGCAAAATATGGAACTATAGTTCAACTGTTATTATGTTGCAATTTATGTATGAGAAACTGTTAGTACGTTGCAATTTCTGTATGAGAATATTAAATAGCCAATGTCTGGAAACAGTGTTCACCGAGGCGCTAGGTGCTAGTCGGGTGGCAGACCAGTGCCTAATTGCCGATTAGGCGGGCCTAGGCGCGGCTAGGCGGCCATCTAGGCGAGATAAATTGGCTTGGCGGGCGAGGCGGGAGGGTGTTGTCTAGC